>OX380344.1:23938130-25208304 GCA_947425015.1 Pterostichus niger | reverse complement strand
ATTTTATTAAATATATGTGTGCGTTATTTATTTTATTAAATATATGTGTGCGTTATTTATTTTATTAAATATATGTGTGCGTTATTTATTTTATTAAATATATGTGTGCGTTATTTATTTTATTAAATATATGTGTGCGTTATTTATTTTATTAAATATATGTGTGCGTTATTTATTTTATTAAATATATGTGTGCGTTATTTATTTTATTAAATATATGTGTGCGTTATTTATTTTATTAAATATATGTGTGCGTTATTTATTTTATTAAATATATGTGTGCGTTATTTATTTTATTAAATATATGTGTGCGTTATTTATTTTATTAAATATATGTGTGCGTTATTTATTTTATTAAATATATGTGTGCGTTATTTATTTTATTAAATATATGTGTGCGTTATTTATTTTATTAAATATATGTGTGCGTTATTTATTTTATTAAATATATGTGTGCGTTATTTATTTTATTAAATATATGTGTGCGTTATTTATTTTATTAAATATATGTGTGCGTTATTTATTTTATTAAATATATGTGTGCGTTATTTATTTTATTAAATATATGTGTGCGTTATTTATTTTATTAAATATATGTGTGCGTTATTTATTTTATTAAATATATGTGTGCGTTATTTATTTTATTAAATATATGTGTGCGTTATTTATTTTATTAAATATATGTGTGCGTTATTTATTTTATTAAATATATGTGTGCGTTATTTATTTTATTAAATATATGTGTGCGTTATTTATTTTATTAAATATATGTGTGCGTTATTTATTTTATTAAATATATGTGTGCGTTATTTATTTTATTAAATATATGTGTGCGTTATTTATTTTATTAAATATATGTGTGCGTTATTTATTTTATTAAATATATGTGTGCGTTATTTATTTTATTAAATATATGTGTGCGTTATTTATTTTATTAAATATATGTGTGCGTTATTTATTTTATTAAATATATGTGTGCGTTATTTATTTTATTAAATATATGTGTGCGTTATTTATTTTATTAAATATATGTGTGCGTTATTTATTTTATTAAATATATGTGTGCGTTATTTATTTTATTAAATATATGTGTGCGTTATTTATTTTATTAAATATATGTGTGCGTTATTTATTTTATTAAATATATGTGTGCGTTATTTATTTTATTAAATATATGTGTGCGTTATTTATTTTATTAAATATATGTGTGCGTTATTTATTTTATTAAATATATGTGTGCGTTATTTATTTTATTAAATATATGTGTGCGTTATTTATTTTATTAAATATATGTGTGCGTTATTTATTTTATTAAATATATGTGTGCGTTATTTATTTTATTAAATATATGTGTGCGTTATTTATTTTATTAAATATATGTGTGCGTTATTTATTTTATTAAATATATGTGTGCGTTATTTATTTTATTAAATATATGTGTGCGTTATTTATTTTATTAAATATATGTGTGCGTTATTTATTTTATTAAATATATGTGTGCGTTATTTATTTTATTAAATATATGTGTGCGTTATTTATTTTATTAAATATATGTGTGCGTTATTTATTTTATTAAATATATGTGTGCGTTATTTATTTTATTAAATATATGTGTGCGTTATTTATTTTATTAAATATATGTGTGCGTTATTTATTTTATTAAATATATGTGTGCGTTATTTATTTTATTAAATATATGTGTGCGTTATTTATTTTATTAAATATATGTGTGCGTTATTTATTTTATTAAATATATGTGTGCGTTATTTATTTTATTAAATATATGTGTGCGTTATTTATTTTATTAAATATATGTGTGCGTTATTTATTTTATTAAATATATGTGTGCGTTATTTATTTTATTAAATATATGTGTGCGTTATTTATTTTATTAAATATATGTGTGCGTTATTTATTTTATTAAATATATGTGTGCGTTATTTATTTTATTAAATATATGTGTGCGTTATTTATTTTATTAAATATATGTGTGCGTTATTTATTTTATTAAATATATGTGTGCGTTATTTATTTTATTAAATATATGTGTGCGTTATTTATTTTATTAAATATATGTGTGCGTTATTTATTTTATTAAATATATGTGTGCGTTATTTATTTTATTAAATATATGTGTGCGTTATTTATTTTATTAAATATATGTGTGCGTTATTTATTTTATTAAATATATGTGTGCGTTATTTATTTTATTAAATATATGTGTGCGTTATTTATTTTATTAAATATATGTGTGCGTTATTTATTTTATTAAATATATGTGTGCGTTATTTATTTTATTAAATATATGTGTGCGTTATTTATTTTATTAAATATATGTGTGCGTTATTTATTTTATTAAATATATGTGTGCGTTATTTATTTTATTAAATATATGTGTGCGTTATTTATTTTATTAAATATATGTGTGCGTTATTTATTTTATTAAATATATGTGTGCGTTATTTATTTTATTAAATATATGTGTGCGTTATTTATTTTATTAAATATATGTGTGCGTTATTTATTTTATTAAATATATGTGTGCGTTATTTATTTTATTAAATATATGTGTGCGTTATTTATTTTATTAAATATATGTGTGCGTTATTTATTTTATTAAATATATGTGTGCGTTATTTATTTTATTAAATATATGTGTGCGTTATTTATTTTATTAAATATATGTGTGCGTTATTTATTTTATTAAATATATGTGTGCGTTATTTATTTTATTAAATATATGTGTGCGTTATTTATTTTATTAAATATATGTGTGCGTTATTTATTTTATTAAATATATGTGTGCGTTATTTATTTTATTAAATATATGTGTGCGTTATTTATTTTATTAAATATATGTGTGCGTTATTTATTTTATTAAATATATGTGTGCGTTATTTATTTTATTAAATATATGTGTGCGTTATTTATTTTATTAAATATATGTGTGCGTTATTTATTTTATTAAATATATGTGTGCGTTATTTATTTTATTAAATATATGTGTGCGTTATTTATTTTATTAAATATATGTGTGCGTTATTTATTTTATTAAATATATGTGTGCGTTATTTATTTTATTAAATATATGTGTGCGTTATTTATTTTATTAAATATATGTGTGCGTTATTTATTTTATTAAATATATGTGTGCGTTATTTATTTTATTAAATATATGTGTGCGTTATTTATTTTATTAAATATATGTGTGCGTTATTTATTTTATTAAATATATGTGTGCGTTATTTATTTTATTAAATATATGTGTGCGTTATTTATTTTATTAAATATATGTGTGCGTTATTTATTTTATTAAATATATGTGTGCGTTATTTATTTTATTAAATATATGTGTGCGTTATTTATTTTATTAAATATATGTGTGCGTTATTTATTTTATTAAATATATGTGTGCGTTATTTATTTTATTAAATATATGTGTGCGTTATTTATTTTATTAAATATATGTGTGCGTTATTTATTTTATTAAATATATGTGTGCGTTATTTATTTTATTAAATATATGTGTGCGTTATTTATTTTATTAAATATATGTGTGCGTTATTTATTTTATTAAATATATGTGTGCGTTATTTATTTTATTAAATATATGTGTGCGTTATTTATTTTATTAAATATATGTGTGCGTTATTTATTTTATTAAATATATGTGTGCGTTATTTATTTTATTAAATATATGTGTGCGTTATTTATTTTATTAAATATATGTGTGCGTTATTTATTTTATTAAATATATGTGTGCGTTATTTATTTTATTAAATATATGTGTGCGTTATTTATTTTATTAAATATATGTGTGCGTTATTTATTTTATTAAATATATGTGTGCGTTATTTATTTTATTAAATATATGTGTGCGTTATTTATTTTATTAAATATATGTGTGCGTTATTTATTTTATTAAATATATGTGTGCGTTATTTATTTTATTAAATATATGTGTGCGTTATTTATTTTATTAAATATATGTGTGCGTTATTTATTTTATTAAATATATGTGTGCGTTATTTATTTTATTAAATATATGTGTGCGTTATTTATTTTATTAAATATATGTGTGCGTTATTTATTTTATTAAATATATGTGTGCGTTATTTATTTTATTAAATATATGTGTGCGTTATTTATTTTATTAAATATATGTGTGCGTTATTTATTTTATTAAATATATGTGTGCGTTATTTATTTTATTAAATATATGTGTGCGTTATTTATTTTATTAAATATATGTGTGCGTTATTTATTTTATTAAATATATGTGTGCGTTATTTATTTTATTAAATATATGTGTGCGTTATTTATTTTATTAAATATATGTGTGCGTTATTTATTTTATTAAATATATGTGTGCGTTATTTATTTTATTAAATATATGTGTGCGTTATTTATTTTATTAAATATAGGTATATTATTAAATATATAGGTATATATATTATTAAATATATAGGTATATATATTATTAAATATATAGGTATATATATTATTAAATATATAGGTATATATATTATTAAATATATAGGTATATATATTATTAAATATATAGGTATATATATTATTAAATATATAGGTATATACATATATATAGGTATATACATATATATATACATATATATATACATATATATATATATATATATATATATATATATATATATATATATATATATATATATATATATATATATATATATATATATATATATATATATATATATATATATACCTCTAAACCTCTAAATCTCTAAACCTCTAAACCTATAAAACCTCTAAACCTCTAAAACCTCTAAAACCTCTAAAACCTCTAAAACCTCTAAAACCTCTAAAACCTCTATGTCTCTATATCTCTATAAGTTAAACAAGTATGTATCACATCAAACAATATTCAACATGAAAGAATATCTTATAGTCCAGCAGAATAATTCAGGCCAGTTATAGATAACTAAATTAAAAGGCTTTTGCGTAAGACACCAGGTGTACGGAAAGTATATCTCAATTGTAAACAAATTATTCTTAATTTCTTTTCTCATTTTAATATACTGATTTATTTTATGGACTACAGACTTTTTAGACTAATTAAAATGTAAATAAATGATATTATCACTTACATTTTTTTCTTGAACGGTGTGATTCTACAAGTGAAGCGGTTGACAGCATGGGATCCAACAGCCAGCTCGACTCCCGGGACTGAATGCCGATTTCAGCAAAGTTGCGTAAACTGCAAGAGCTCAGAGAATACATATAAAAAGTGGTCATTTATTTGCTACATGAACATCATTTCAATTACAGTAGTTTTATATATATATATATACATATTGTAATAAGATGTATGTTTTCACAAACAACTTATTACAATATATGTTATTCTTAAAGAATAAATATGGTTTAAATAGAATTGTTGTAAATTATCTATTTAAAACATATTTATTATTGTTCTTACATTACTAAGTTACAATAATTTTATTTATTTATTTATTAAGTTTAAACAATAAAAACTATGTTTAAATTAATCAATTTGCAAGAACTCTTCTTTAAGAATAAGGAATATTGTAATAAGATGTATGAATAACTTATTACAATGGGTAGCCTATTCCTTATTCTTAAAGAATAAATATGGTTTAAATAGAATTGTTGTAAATTATCTTCTTTTCTTACAATTTTCTTACATTAATAACTAATTGTCGATCTCGACTGACGTAGTTTCAAGAGAAGATGATAACAGCTTCAATGATGCTACTCCAAGATGATGTTCCAAAGCTCCGGTAACGTTGTCCAGAATGGTGATGACACGGGTAAGAATATCAATTGTTCCAAGATGATGCAGAGGCCGCAGGAGATGCCTGCATGTCCCGTGATGTCCCTATCAATAAAAATATATTAGTAACATAAAATAGTTGGATTTTGATGATTAATAAATCTGAAACAGACACTCATAGTACTTTCATACACTTCTTGTTCTTCCAGTAGTTTTCAATGATGGTTTATTTGTTGTTCCTACTCCTACCCTATCTTACCTAAGTTTGTCAAACACTATCTTTGAATTGAATCTACGACAAAGCAAACGAGGCATGCTTGTCAAATTAGCAAAAACGTTGAGCATATTCCCTGCCCACGACCTCTCGGTTCACCGCCTACCAACCTACCCGGCTGCTGGGTAGGTTTCACAGTGCGAGGACAGTTGAATTATGTCTAGATCTCCCAATGACTCATTGGACAATATGGTTCCAGTGATTCGATAACTCGACCACCCGAGACATCGGCTTACATTTTCTAGCTGGTTCGAATAACTACCATACAGAAGAGCTTACGCAAGGGCCGCTTCACCCGGTTCGCGAAACACTTCAAGACTTGCCTGGTGATGTATGTACACAGTATGTATGCTGGGGCCCCACGGAGTGCCAGCGTTTTGTGGTGGACAATACAAAATACACGATATCGACTCGTGAAGTTGAGGAAACATCAAACCCACGATAGATATCGATCTACACAATATCGATTCGTAAAATTGATTTATAATAATAAATCAACCCCACGAAAATTCTACAGTTAGGATGGCCTCCTAATAAGGCAGAAACTAACTAACTAAATTGAATGTACGTAGTGAGTGAACAATAAAAAACACGATATCGACTCGGGAAGTTGATCTTATAGTATAACTATAAATCAAGCCCACGATATGATATCGGTATATAGTTATGAAGGCGTTTAAATAAGGTAGACATTCAAAAAGTTAAATTACACGACGACGTTTGTTTGGCAAGTGCACAAACACAAACTTCTTCATAATGTTCATTTTTCCTTGTTGCAGACTCGGAGCGACTAATTGATGACACACTCACAACCAATGAATGACATGAAAGTTAACTTGAAACATACACAACATACACATCTACACTTCAAATACAATATTTCTCATGTTACTGTTATTATTATTATAAATTATTATTGTTATTGTTATATTTTTATTTAGTATAAACAAAAGTAAAGTAATAACGCTTCTATAATTTTGCAATTTACTTTATCACATCAAACAATAAATTAAATTAAAATACACCAGATGTATGTGCAAGCTGTATCTCAATAAAATTGTAAACAAATTATTCATAATTTCTTTTCTCATTTTTTAGATTAATTAAAATATAAATAAACGACATTTTACTCATCTTTTGTTCCTGAACTGTGTGAAGCAACTGGTGGACAGCGTGGACAACTTGGGCATGGCGCTAGACTTCCGGGACTGAATGCCGAATTCAGCTAATTTGCGTAAACTGCAAAACAGAATTTAAAATGAGCACCTATCATTAAAAATACTAAACAATCTTTAAAAGTAATGTTTAATAATAGTAAATAAACTTCTCGGAAAATCAACAAAATAAAATCACAAGTGCATCATAGAGAATAATATTCAAGGAAATAATAAACATTATCGCATCTTTGAACAACAGCAACAGTTTGAATTGGAAAATAATCAAGCTCTCTGCAAAGATTATTGCACCGTACTTAGTTCATAAGCCTTCTCATTTTAGAAATATATCTATATATTTCCAGTAGTCAACCACTGAAGCTGTTATTAATAACTAAAAATTTTGAAATATTTGAATACATATACAAATCTACACTTAAAATATAATATTTACAGTTTTACTGAATTATTAAACAAGTGAACTAATTGGTAATATAAGTGCTTTTGAATAAATTTCTGATAACACATTTAACTTTTAAAATGATAAACAAATATTTATCAAAACAAAAATATTCAATATAAAAAATACTTCATCGTCCAATGGAATGAATCAGTCCAGTTATAGATAAGTAAATTAATATCTATTTATGTAATACGTTGCGAAAGAAATGTATTTTAAGCACGCGACGTGAAAATTATCCTAAGAGGCGTAGCCGAGTTGGATAACACGTCTAGTGCTTAAAACACGATTTCGCAACGTATTCCATACAAGATTTTTATACTAGCGATTTAAAACAGATTATTTATATTTATTCTCAAATGACATTTTGAATTTTTAAAAATTTAAAAGTAGGCAGGCATCAGTTTCATCTTTTTGTTGCTATGCGATTAAATATGTTGTTTAATAAATATTGATGTCAACGTGCTCGGTGTATAATTTTTCTTGAGAATTTTTGGTAATAAATTTACTTAAAATGAGTGACTCAGAGATTGATTCTGATATTGAAAATGGTGCAGAGGCTGCATGGGCTACACTGGTTCCAGGAAAATAAAAAAAATTGTATGAAGAAACTTACAACAAATTTGCCAGTTGGTGTACTTTTACTTTTACGCATTAAACTGTCACTTTTAAGCACTAGTGCTTAAAAGTACTTCATTTAACAACGGAAATGACAATCGAAAAGTTGTTATAATACGCTAGTATAAAAAATACTTTTACGTAAGATACAGATGTATGGAAAGTAAACCAATTTTAAACGAATTATACAAAATTTTTATTCTCAATTTTATATACGATATGGATATCAGATAATTGCAATACATGTTTTACTTCTTTTTAACAAATCTGTACAAACCCTAACTTCGTGCAAATTTGGGAGTTTATATGCATCTCATTTATTTTCATGGAGTACATACTTTTTAGACTAATTAAAATATAAAAAATATCACTTATCTTTTTCCTTAACTGTATGATTCTGCAACAAGCGAAGCGGTAGACAGCGTACTCGAGAAGGAAGAAGAAGATTGCGACTTGGGCATGGGATAAAACTGTCGACTCGACGCTCAGAACTGAATGCCGAATTCAGCTTTTAAAATTAAGGAAGCCGTTAGGGCCGACCAGAAACTAATGAATGAATATTTAGATGTTCTAAACTCAACTTTCATAGACGTTGTCATTAAAGGAAATTCCCTAAACAGTCCCTCTCTCTATTAACAATGTGTTTGTACAATATATAAGTGTTTGTAAACCACATATCTATCTTCTGACGATGGCACAACTGCTGAAATTGTGCAATAAATGTTATTGCCAAATTTATAAAACCAAATACTTAGTGGTTTTATTTATTATTTTTACTACCACATTATCATTAATTAACATTATTGAAATCGTTTTCTGCTTCATTTATTGAAATTATTTACAACAACATCATCCGCACCAGGTAACGCAGACACTACCGCAGCCTCGCTACCTTCATACCTTCAAACACTCTAACTGCGTGCGCGCATTTTCAATCATCAGAAGTCAAATAACCTCTCACCTCCATACATCAACATCTCATTCAAGCCGGGAGTCTTGCCATTCTTTAGACGCAACATCATTCTGATCTGATTCATTCCACAATATAATTCACCATTCATACATTCATTTATTTACTCAACAGACATATCTCTAACATCCTCATTATACACCCTCATTCACCAACTTTTATCCAGACGTATACGCGACACCATCAAATAAACTTCTCATGCTCGGTTTTTCAGTGGGGGTTTAAACTTCAATTTAGTTGAACCTTGAACTTGAGCCTGAACATTTTTTTGTTTATAACTTGTCAAATTAATCTAGTTCAGCTGAACCTAAACTGAATGTCTAAATAATTTTATGGTGTTGTGTAATTTGGGATTCTGAGAAAATTATAATCATTGCCTTGTTTTTCCAGAATTCAGTTTATATTCTGTCACAGATAAAATAAGAAATATATTTATGTACACATGATGGAAAATATTAAAAGAGCTGCAAATTTTTCCACCAATGAAGTTGAATTATTAATAGATTTAATGAGAGTTAAAAACATGTATAGAATGAAAAAAAAACTGATAAAGTATTGTGTTAAGAGGAAGAAAAGTGTTGGGAGGAAATTTCTGCCTCATTTAATACTGTAGGGCCAAAATTTTAAAAGTTCTCTAGTCCAAAGATAAAAATATTAATAATGTACAAGATTAAATTTAAGTTCTACGTCAGGTACGCGTTCATTAAAATTCTAGCACAAGTTTAAATAATTTTAAAAAGAGAAAAATAATGGGGGCAGACATTTAAAAATTGGTGCAAATTGGCAAAAAAAGAGGAATACGTAAAATTACAAATTAACTCAATAATAAAAGAATTAAATTGTATATGAAATAGTAAATAGAAAAGTGTATATTGTAATATATTTCTAATGATACCCTTCTGACGGTTTTACTATATTTCTACTTATTTTAGGTCTTCTAACACGACCAAGTCGCTCAACAAAATTGTGACAAATAATTATGTCATATAAATGTCAGAATTTAGTGAAAAACCGTGCATCAATCATTCATCACACAGAATAAAATCAATCACTCTCTGTCCATTTTCACTTACATTCTCCCTTGTACACAATTGCGCTATTTTATATTAATTTAAAACAACATATTTATTACTGTTTTTAATCGACTTTTACCCAAATAATTTATAAAGGGAATAATTTAAATGAGCACCGAAATCATTGTATTATAAATAAATCAATAAGAACTGTGTTGCTCTTGCCAGAAATATATTTATTAAACACCAAAAATATATATTTTTAACCCTAGTTAAATTATATTTTGATAGTCTGAAATAATTAAATGAATACTAAAAATAATAATTAGGCATAAAGAAATACTAACTGATCTTTAAATAAAATAGTAAATAAGCTTCATGGAAAATTAAATGCTAATATGGCAAATAGCAAATACAAATATTTGATATTTAAATTGATAAACAAATTAGCAAAGTCTAGTATTTTGGATATCGAATATGAATTACTTAGAGCTGATATTTTGGTGCTCGATTAAATACAACCCACTTAAAACTAGTAATTATCTTATACTGATGTTGGAGGCAGCGGTCTTGACGACATTCTGCGTTGGTTTTGCAGTCATCTTTGATGTGTTTGAAGAGAAGCTGTTGATTCTGTCGCCGATGAGTCTTCCCAGCATATGATGTAATCACCAACAGGAAACGTTGGTTTTCTTCATTCACCACCGTACCTAACAACAAAATATTATTAGAAACAAGTACAAATACTCCTTGAAAAACAATAAGCTTTCAATGATGGTGTCCTTCTTCTACCTACCTACCCTATCTTACCTAAGTTTTTGTCAAAGACTAGCTAAGAATCTACAACAATGCAACCGCGAAACGCTATGATGGGGCCCCACGTGGGGCCAGCGTTTTGTGGTGGACAATACAAAACATCCGATATCGACTCGTGGGGTTGATTACACATCAAACCCACGATAGATATCACAATATCAATTCGTAAAATTGATTTATAGAAATAAATCAACCCCACGATAGATATTGTTCTAACCAATTTCGATTCGTAAAATTGATTTATAGTAATAAATCAACCCCACGAAAAGAACTACCCAGTTGTTAGGAAGGCCTTCTAACAAGGCAGAAACTAAGCTAACTAAATTTAAATGTACGTAGAGATAAAAGACACGATATTGACTCGTGAATATGATCTTATAGTATAACTATAAATCATATCCACGATAAGATATCGGTCAAGTGTTAGGAAGAACCTGAAAGAGAATCACATTTTACGTAGTCTTCAATAAAGGTGCCATCTTTTTCTCCCTACCTACCCTATCTTACCTAAGTTTTTGCCAACGACTAGCTACGAATCTACGACAAAGCAACCGAAGCGTGCTTGTCAAGTTAGCAAAAACGTTGAGCATATTCCGTGCCCACGACCTCTCGGTTCACCGCCTACCAACCTACCCGACTGCTGGAAAGATTTCGCAGTGCTCGAACAGTCGAATTATGTCTAGATCTCCCAATGACTCATTGGACAATATGGTTCCTGTGATTCGATAACTCGACCACCCAAGACATCGGCTTACACCTTCTAGCTACACATAGCAGTACGTTCGCGAGGGACTCGCCCCACCCGAATCGCGAAACGCTTACAAACTTGCCTCCTGGTGATGGGATGTATGTTGGGGCCCCACGTGGGACCTGCGTTTTTTGGTGGATAATACAAAATACACGATATCGACTCGTGAGGTTGATTTCAAATCAAACCCACGATAGATATCGATCTACACAATTTCGATTCGTAAAATTGATTTATAGTAATAAATCAACCCCACGAAAAGAACTACACACAGTTAGGATGGCCTCCTATTAAGGCAGCAACTAACTAACTAAATTAAAATGTACGTAGTGAGTAAACAATAAAAACAAACACGATATCGACTCGAGAAGTTGATCTTATAGTATAACTATAAATCAAGCCCACGATACGATATCGGTTATGAAGTTATGAAGGCCTTTAAATAAGGCAGGAGGTTGATTCTGTATCTTGCGTGAGCAGTTGCGTGATTAAATTTGCGTTAGTACAATGAATGACGTCACCGATTCTTTTCTGGTGTCGAGCATAGCGAATTCCGTGCTTTACGTTTTCCCGTCAAGTTTAGTGTAGGTAATGGTTTTGAAACTATAACTGTCAGTTGCAATCACATGTCATTGTTTGTCATACGCAAAATGACAAGAAAGTAAAAGACAAACATAATGTTAGAATGAGACAGGTAGTGTCGCAAGTAAGAAACAGGACCTACGGAGGTCACGCATCTATATTTGCGTGTCTCGCTAGAAGTGACGTCATACCCATAAGTTCTTTAAATGTCCGATAGATGGTTTACTATATGTATGTGACATATCTGTATTAGTATGGGTGCCGCAAGTAGTCACGCAAGATACAGAATCAGGCTCCAGACAAAAGTTAAATTACACGACGACGACGTTTGTTTGGCAAGTGAACTTCTTGTAGCAGACTCGCAGCGACCTACTTAAAATTAAAGTGAATTTGAAACATATACACATCTAACATACACTTCAAATACAATATTACTCAGTTTACTGTTATTATTATTAGAAATTATTAATATATTATTATTTAGTATAAACAAAAGTAAAATAATAACGTTTCTAGAATTTAGCAATTTACTTTTAAACCATTAAACAAATATTTATCACATCAAACAATAAATTAAATTAAAAGACACCAGATGTATGTCAAGACTGCGTCTCAATAAAATTCTAAATCAATTATTAATAATTTCTTTTCCCATTTTTTAGACTAATTAAAATATAAATTTTACTCATCTTTTATTCCTGAAGTGTGTTGAAGCAACCGGCGGACAGCGTGGACAACTTGGATATGGCGCTCGACTCCTGGGACTGAATGCCGCATTCAGATAATTTGCGTAAACTGCAAAACACAATTTAATATCAGCATCTATCATTAAAATTAATTTTTAATATTAAAGAATAGTAAATTATCAAAATAAAATTATATGTTTAAACCAATTGTAATTAATTTTCCACTGAGACATTCACAGAACATTCTCAACCCGACACACCATCCTCGCTTTGAAATAATGTTTATTTTAAAATTAATTATTTTCTGGAGGGTTGATATTAAGGGATGAAACTATAGTCAATAGATGAGGAATTGAATGTTGAAACCCGGTTGACTGGTTACTAAATTACAGCCGTTTTTAAAACATGTTTATCTAAAGTTACAGAAAAACTGTCGTTCATATTTTCTCTCAGAAAATTAATAAAATTCGCCATATTTACAAACAAAACTATAGGCAGTCCACATTTTCAAACCTCTTCAAAGTTAAATGTTGTAGACAACATTTTAAAAACTCATTTATTTTAAATATTGGGTAAAAGTCACCGCTAGTAAAATCAAATTATTAAACGAGATTAATTTTAATTTTCTGCTTTGAACCGGACATCAATTATTTTAGAAGAAAAATAATTGTAAAAGTAAAATAAAGCTTGCCCCAGAAAAAATTGTCGCTTAGGTTTAGGCCTTTTCGTATACTGCTTTTATAGATATACAAATTTGTATGTGATGCGTTTTTATAGTTGGCTATGCATTATACAAAAACAATTAGTTGACAACTTTCATACAATTTAGTATACAAAGATGCCATCGAAATACGAAGAATTACGCGAAAAAATTTTGTACAAATGTATTCAAAATAGGCATATATCCACAAGAAAAGTAGCTTTAGAGTTAAAATCTACAACAAGGACTGTTCAAAGGGTGTTAAGAAGATATAATGAAACGGGTAATACACAAAAAAAAAAATGTGGAAGTGGATGCAAACCTGGATTTGTAGATTAAAATATTGAGAAAATGTCTTGAAGGCTTGGTGTGAAAATAAAAATCTTTCTGTGAGAGATTTGATTAAGAAATTTGAAACTACTCAATCAACAGTCCAGAAAATTAAGCTAAAGAATTCTATAAAGTATTTAAAAAAAAACAAATGTGCCTAACAGGAATACTAAGCAAGAAACTAACACAAAATGAAGATCAAGAAAACTTTACTTTAAAGTGATATCAAAAAAATATATGTGTTATCATGGATGTCGAAACGTATTGTTAACTTGAATTAAAATCTCGACCAAGTCATTATTATTATTCTGGAAAGTTCAGAAAATCTGTTAGTAGCTAATTGAAGGTAATTAAAATAGAAAAATTCTCAAAAAAGATGCTTGTATGGCAGGCCATTTGTTCCTGTGGCAAACGCAGTATGCCTTATTTTTCGACATCGACAATCAACGGCGAAAGATATTTAAGCGAGTGTCTTGAAAGATGATTATTGCCCTTCAGATTTGGCAACATGTCATTACACAAAAAATGTCATTGATTGGTATAAAAGAAACCCCACATATAGAATTTGTACATAAATCTGAAAATCCTACAAATTGCGCCCAATCAAAAAATATTGGCCCCATATGAAGCAGAAGTTATTAAAATATAAGAAACCACTCAATTCTGTCGATAATTTTAAATATAAGTGCAAACAAATTACAAAAATGATATCTGATTATGCTGTACAAATTTTAATGAAAGGGCTGAAAAGGAAATTGTGCAACTTTTGGATGAATCATAATTAAAATGTAAATATATGCTATTATATACTATTTAGTTGTTGATCAATAAAGTCTTCAATAGTTTTTTAAAAATTCATTTAATTATATGGTTTTTAGTTAAAAATTATAGGCAACATTTTTTTCTAGGACAAGCATTATAATTAATCACCCTTGACTAGCTAATAATGTACTACCGTTATCATTAATGAATATTTAGTAGATTGTCAGTTACTAATCATTCACCATCATTATTATTATTGTTTTTACCCAAATTACTTACATTGATGATAATGTCCACGGTGACACCAGCTTCAGCTGCTCCAAGCTCTGGATGGCGGCAGCTCCAATGACACCAGCTACTTCAACATCTTGATGTCCCTATAAACATAAAAACAATGTATTAGTAACATAGCATAGCACCCTTCATCATGTTTATTTTAAGTTTCATAATCATCATAACTTTTGAGAGTGAGTATACTAGAAATAGTAAAAGGAAACCCACATTTAGTCATTTAAAAGATACACTCATTGTTTAAAAAGTAATTAAATTAAAAAAATAATTTAATATATTTAGCAGAGCGTAACTAAGTCTTGTACTAATCGAGATATTTTAAAAGTACAAAGAAACAAAAAATAAAGCCCCAAAAATATAAATAAAAAATCATCTCACCTGTTTGACGCTTTCACTGTGCATCAACAACCTGGTGCACCAGGTCCACAAGTTGGATTTGTCGTTGATTTGTGATGATTGTAAACATTGTCTTCCATAATAATTGGTTTTAAAGTCGACAAATGTTGTTTTCATTCCCTGACATCTGTCTAAGGTTTGTGGATAAAATCCATACCTAAAAACGATATTGGCGCATTTTAAATTAATTTAAATTCAAACTTACTTATTCTACTACATTTTGTTGGTAAAATGTTGAACTATATCAGTGGCGCAGTATGCATCCAAATTATTGGGTGTTTATTTTATAAAAATAATTTGATTTCTAATCAATAAAAACTACTCTATATTATTTATTAATAGTTAATATTAACGTTCATAACATATTTTTTTTATTATAAACAGCATTTAACCCCGAAAACTAATATTTTAATGTCTTTGCCCCCAAAATAGTCTACGGATTTTTTTACCCGCCTAAGTAATTTAGTGATAAATTAATTCTCTAGTTTTGACATTTATATTTGAATTCAAAATGACTAAAAAACTATTTAAACTTATTTTCAAATAAATATGTATATAATTTAAACGTAAAATAATTAAAATAAAATAGTTTGGTGCTTCAATTAATTTAATTAAACGTGGATTTTAGCAGTGAATTGACAAGTTTTTCATATAAAATTCATGAGATTTTGTAAAGAATATTAGAACT
Source organism: Pterostichus niger (assembly GCA_947425015.1). Taxonomy (NCBI): domain Eukaryota; kingdom Metazoa; phylum Arthropoda; class Insecta; order Coleoptera; family Carabidae; genus Pterostichus; species Pterostichus niger. Next base: position 25,192,043 of record OX380344.1, on the reverse strand, counting down.
ATTCCAAGTTCATGAATGAAACAAACTCTAAAGGGGGTTCAGTATGCACATGTCTAATATGCAATTGCAGATTTTGGGCAATTACAATCCATCTTATTAGTTTTTTAATTAACAAATATATAAGTGTTTGGTTAATGACTGAAAATATGTTTAAAAGTTAATTGAAGCACGAGACAATTAATGTTTTACGTAATTTACCAAATCAAAATACTTCTAGATGAATATTTAATCGTCCAACAAAATTATTTAGGCCAAGGACTCAAATAAATGGCTTTTACACAGATGTACGCGGAACGTAGGTTTATATTGAAAGAATCAATCATCGACAAACATCATAATAAAAATATGATTAAATATCGTTCAAAAGATGGAGAATTCAAAATTTAAAACCAATTTCAATTATCTTGACTAGTTTAAAAGTTACAGCCAATTTAAATTTTAAAAGATACACTCACCTGCAAAAGTACTGGAAGTGAAGCGTCCGGACACGCCATCAAACATCAAGTCCCCGGGGCCATCATCTCCTCCAGTTCGACTTCCTAGTGCTCCTGATTCTCCGTCGACTTCTTGCAGCTGTCCAAAGTCACCTGAATGAACACAGATCGGGTGTCAAACATATCAAGTCTCTTGTGTTAGGATGTTGTAATTAATTAATTAATTGAATGTATAACTAAATCACCACACCTTTTACCCATTATTGGGTCAAAACACAGCCACTCGCACTAACAACTAACTAGCACGTGATTATTTTCAAGCGACCAGCTCTGCTCAACGTTTTGTTTGCAAGTGCGGAGCTCGAGCTCGTTGCATGATGACTCGCCCGACTAATTAATTGATGACACAACTCAATACATTGAAACTTACACAACATGTCTACATTTCAAATAAAATATATCTCATTTTACTTTTTTCATTAATTATTATAAATTATTATTGTTATATATTTTTTATAAAAGTAAACAAATTTAAAACGTGAAAAGTTTATACGTGAATAATTTCCCAGTAATGGGTAAAATGCGTGATTTGATTTATAAATATGTTTCTCACCAATGCCAGAACATTTCCGTCTGATTCCATTCTCTTCTCTTGCTGCCGACATGAAGAGTAGGTTTCTGAAGAGCGATCGTCGTCGACACCATCACCACGGTGTTTGCTGTTTGAGTCAACGCCAGCTCTCCAAGTATTTCTAATGATTTGTTTAAAATATCGATCGGTACCAATTCCCAATCAGCGCAGGAATGCAATAAAGAGCAGGACAGCTGCTCTCTGGCGAAGCTCATTCTGTTTAAATTCCTCGACTCCGGTTCTGCAGGTTCCAATCTCTTCTCTCCACGGAGAGTTTCATGTCGTTGCGGATGAGTATCCAGTGCTCGCATTTCTTTCCGATTACGCCTGGAACAAACAATAAACAGTTACTATTAATTGTAATTGCTCATTACTGCTAACTTTTGTTTAGCTAATCGATAATAAACATGGCTTCCCTCCTCCCAGGTGCCTCCCCCCTCATTCCCCTCATTCCCCTCATTCACCAGCACTCAATTCAATACAATGACCGCTAGTCTATTCAGGGAGATTCATTTTCATTATTTTAGGACAGAACAGTTATTTATATCCAACTTTAACTTGAAATATTTTTGACCAAAATAATTCCGGAAGGTTTAACAATTAAAAATATAGTTAATTACCCTTCATAATAACTGAGACTAGCTAACAATTTACTAGCGTTATCATTAACAAATATCTAGTTACTATTACTATTCATCATTATTATTTTAAACTGAATATGAATTTATTTCACAAATTCTCAAATAAATATTAAACAAATAATTAAAAAATAACATCTTACATTATTGATGTTGACAGCAGCAGATTTAATATTCAAACCCGTCTTTGCTTATGCCTCCGGGGTGTTGATATACGCTGAGGATGCTTGCAGGTCCCGTGACGTCTCTATAAACATAAAACAATATATTAGTAACACACTTCATAACATTTATTAAAGTTAATATTGATAACAGAAAAAACAATTAATAGAATAGCTCTAAAATGCTTTTAAAAAAAAACCTACCATTTAGAAGGCTTTCGAATGCCATCACCAACTACAAAATGGCTGAATTGAGTAAATATTATTAAGACTGTATTAGTAAACGCTGCTTGTTGAGTGCAGGTGAACTTGAATACGCACAGACTTGTTTAATTATTGTTTACCAATTTAAATATATACAAAGCAAATGATAATAAATAACATGAATACGTATTTAGCCATTAACAATATTTGAATTAATTTTTTATAAATGAAAATTGAGAAAGATACTCAAAATTAATAGAATATTGTTTTGAAATAATAATAACAATTGGCAACACAAACTATTTAAATACATTATTAAGATGTCATAACACTTGTAGCTGTTTTGTATTACAAAGTACATTTTACACTATTTTTAAGTACAAATATCTATCGAAAATATTAGAATAATGTTCTCGTTAACTATTTACCAGTATTTTGTTATAACGTACAATTATTTATCCAGCAACATTCAACAACACAGCGTCATACAAGACTAAATTTATGGAATAAACAGGTTCACTTCGGTAAATTTATCGATTGAACAAATCAAATACTTTTATAAATTTATATAAAATAAAGAAAATACTTTCAAATTCAGTACTTTTACACATTTTCATGTATAAAAAGTAACATATATGTATGTAAATAATAATAAATAATATATATCACGCTTTTCGAAATAAAAACACTATTTATAACTGTTAAAATCTAAAGATATGCAAAAATATTATTGTGATTTTAAAGAAAATTTATTAAAAATCATATTCAAATTTGATGTCAAAGTCGTTTATCTCAAATTTAATTGTTGAAAAGTAATATTTCTGTTATTGTATCCTCTATACGTGTTACGTACAAAACAAATTAATGTAACAAAATGTTGATACATTTTCAAGTATCAAAAACTATATAACCAGGTAAAATTTGTATCAACATCGTCAGAATAACATCTATAATTACGAAAGGCACTATATTTTATTATTATTTATTGATATTTTTATTCAAAAACTTTAATTTTCTAGCAGCAAAACTACCTGTCTTGTTCGTTACTTTTGGACTAGACACGCAGCGCATGCGCACAACGTGATTCTTCCAAGCAAACCAGTGCACATCAAAATGTCCTGAAGTGTATTTTATGAATAAAAAATATTATTTATTAAAAATGTCATATATTTAATAACATTAATTCAAAATATGTTTTCTAAATTAGTGTTTATGAATTTCATCAGTAATTAAAATATTTAAATTCAGAAATAAGTATGTAAACATTCAATTTAAATAAAAGCTAGTAAATATGTTTGAATTTTCAACATAGAAATAGGGAAACAATTCTTGAATTTCTATTGTATTTTAATAAAAAAAATAAAATAAATAAACATAAATTTAATGGGGATGGTTTTATCGGGATCTATTGCTAGGTATAAATATATCCATAAAGGCTCATTTAAATTAAATTTTCACTTTTTTATTGATTGTTTATTGCAGTACACGTAATTGTTTATATGTGTACGAAATTTCATAGCTGGGAATGAACTAGGGGCGGTTTTATCGTAATTTATTAATGAATACAACGAAACTTCTGAATTGTACTCTGTAGACCAACGTCATCATGGATGACGAGTAAGATGTGACGTCATTGCTGCGTGAACTGAATCCCAGCCGCCTAACTCGATCAATGTATCAGTGTTTCGTTTATTGGTTATTGTAGTATTTATTATTGTTTATATGTGTACGAAGTTTCATAGCTGTAAAATAAATAGGGGTGGTTTTATCGTAATCTATTGCTAGGTATAAATATGTCCATAACGACTCACTTAAATTAAATTTTCACTATTTTATTGATTGTTTATTGTAGCACACGTAATTGTTTATATGTGTACGAAATTTCATAGCTCATTTAAATTAAATTTTCACTATACATGTTCATTTGTTCCTCATACTAGGAATTCTTATCTTCCATTCGACTAACGTTCCACATTCCTAAACTATCTCATCTGACTTATACTCACTCTTTCAACAACATTTATGTCAATCTCAGAGTCATCATACAACATACACCAATGTATTCTGAACACATGTTCCTAGAGCACCTTGCATCCCACTGATACTCTTCTTTCAATCTCTCAATTAATACGTCCATATCTTGATAACATAACTACCCTAATATACAAACACATTCATTTCATCTCCAATCTCACATCATCCATCACCGAAACATTGCAATAGCTCTTCTCAAACACTCATAATTTCAATCAATGAAGTTGTTTGCATTCGGCGAAACATGATTTAAAATTAATAACTAAAAACACTTGGCATTTTGTTTCATGAATTTGACATTGTATATATTGCACATTTTGGTAGTTACGCCATCGTCAAAAGGTAGAAATGGTTTTTCAAACACTTATATGTAGTACAAATGCAAAGTAACTGTTAATAGAGAGAGGGAGTTTTGGGAATTTACTTCCATTTCAATTTTCAAACTTCTAGACATTATTAAAAACAGCTTGAAGTTAACCATGTAACTTCAACTATAACTCGGGAGGTTTTAAACTTGCTGGAAGTTTGCCTACAAACAAATTATTTTTGCTCTTTGGTGACATTTGTAATGAACAAAATGAGGGTCTTTATTACCTGAAATATTCATGAACAATTTTGAGAATATATTCCTCAATTTCAATAAATACCTTCTAAAATATTTACATTTTTGGTATAGATATATCGACAATGTTTTAATCCCTTTACACCAGGAGCAACAACAACTAAATGTCCTTAATTCATTTGATTAAAATACATAATTCACCACTGAAGTGAAAGGTAATAACAGCATAAATATCTTGGCCATTACTATCGAACACATTAACAATAAATTTAATTTTAATATTTACAGGAAACCCACTAATTTGTATCACCCATGTAATATAAAGCTAGCAACGTTTTATAATTTATCTGATGATATGAATTATAATCATTTTAAATATTGCAGCAAACAATGGTTACAGTGAAGAAATCACTGTGAAGCTAATAAATAAGAAAATTAGATCAATTACAAGAAATTAATTTTATCCTGTACACTTTGAAACTAGATCTAAATCAATTTATAAAAAATAAATTATGTTCTGGCATGAATCATAGTATGGCCAAGAATTGGAGGAAATTTGACATTATATACTATATACTATACTATAACTAATGAATAAAGACCCTTTGTTAAATTCTGTAGCAAATTAAATGTAAATATTGTGAATTTATTTATATAGAGCAAACAGGGCGAAGATTCCAGACTAGATTTAAAGAGTATTGTTATAATTATATAACCAAAAGTACCCAGTCTAATCTAGCTAAACACTTAATAGATTTTTAACATAAAAGTTCTATATGTAATTTGTCAGTTCTGCATAAAAAAGAAAGGATTTTGATTCACTTTCCTTGAGGCTTTTAAAATTAAGAAAGCCGTTAGGGCCGACCAGAAACTAATGAATGAATATTTAGATGTTATAAACTCAACTTTCATAGACGTTGTCATTAAACGGAAATTCCCTAAACAGTCCCTCTCTCTATTAACAATTAGTTTGTATTTGTACAATATATAAGAGCTGCAAATTTTTCCACCAATGAAGTAGAATTATTAATAGATTTAGTGAGAGTTAAAAACATGTATAGAATGAAAAAAACTGATAAGGTATTGTGTTAAGAAGAAGAAAAGTGTTGGGAGGAAATTTCTGCCTCATTTAATACTGTAGGGCCAAAATTTTAAAAGTTCTCTAGTTCAAAGATAAAAATATTAATAATGTAGAAGATTAAATTTAAGTTCTAAGTCAGGTACGTGTTCATTAAAATTCTAGCACAAGTTTAAATAATTTTAAAAAGAGAAAAATAATGGGGGCAGACAATTAAAATTTGGTGCAAATTGGCAGAAAAATATATCTCACCACTTTAAATAGATAGAGACGTGCTATTTTCAATGTTGGATTAGGTATGTAATTGTCTATTTTTTAAACTAATTTCAAGATGAATATGCAATTGCAGAGCCACATTAATTTAATATTTTTATGTTTAAACTTCAATATCTCAAAACTTTAAATAGATAGAGACATGCGATTTGCACTATTAGATTAAGTATAAAATTATTTAAAAAAGAAAAAGATAAAAATATTAATAATGTACAAGATTAAATTTAAGTTCTATGTCAGGTACGAGTTCATTAAAATTGTAGCACAAATTTAAATAATTTTAAAACGAGAAAAATAATGAGGGCAGACAATTAAAAATTGGTGCAAATTGGCAAAAAAAGAGGAATACGTAAAATTACTGTAGGGGATTTTGTTCTCTGTATTTGTATTGGCAGTACTGCTATTTTTGCGCGGGACTAGCTTCCGCTTCCTATCTTTTTAATGTGGCTCTTGACAGTTTGTGCCTCGTGCCGTGATATTGTATTTTCTATTCATTAAATTCGCTATTACTGTACTCAATCATTCTGTTGGTCAATTATACTTTACTATCAGTGTACACTCCAGCTCAATAAACATAAATCATCAGGTTGTTGTCTGCCTCATACTTATTTCGCCCTGAATACGAAATCAACAATTACAAATTATCTCAATAATAAATGAAGATAATTATAAAAGAATTAAATTGTATATGACATAGTAAATAGAAAAGTGTATATTGTAATATATTTCTAATGATACCCTTCTGACGGTTTCTTGACTGAGTAAGTGTTTTACTATATTTCTAATTATTTTAGGTTTTCTAACACGACCAAGTCGCTCAACAAAATTATGACCAAATAATTATGACATATATATATCTCTGAATGTACTGAAAAACAGTCAAATATGTTTGAACTTGAACCGATTTTCAAGTTTAAATCTCCACTGAAAAACCGTGCATCAATCGTTCATCACGCGCATAATAAAATCAATCACTCTCTGTCCATTTTCACTTACATTCTCCCTTGTACACAATTGCGCTATTTTATATTAATTTAAAACAACATATTTATTACTGTTTTTACTCGACTTTTACCCAAATAATTTATAAAGGGAATAATTTAAATGAGCACCGAAATCATTGTATTATAAATAAATCAATAAGAACTGTGTTGCTCTTGCCAGAAATATATTTATTAAACACCAAAAATATATATTTTTAACCCTAGTTAAATTATATTTTGATAATCTGAAATAATTAAATGAATACTAAAAATAATAATTAGGCATAAAAAAATACTAACTGATCTTTAAATATAATAGTAAATAAGCTTCATGGAAAATTAAATGCTAATATGGCAAATAGCAAATATAAATATTTGATATTTAAATTGATAAACAGATTAGCAAAGTCTAGTATTTTGGAAATCGAATATGAATTATTTAGAGCTGATATTTTGGTGCTCGATTAAATACAACCCACTTAAAAGTAATAATTATCTTATATTGATGTTGGAGGCAGCGGTCTTGACATATAATATATATATATATATATATATAAAAACCGTGCATCAATCGTTCATCACGCGCATAATAAAATCAATCACTCTCTGTCCATTTTCACTTACATTCTCCCTTGTACACAATTGCGCTATTTTATATTAATTTAAAACAACATATTTATTACTGTTTTTACTCGACTTTTACCCAAATAATTTATAAAGGGAATAATTTAAATGAGCACCGAAATCATTGTATTATAAATAAATCAATAAGAACTGTGTTGCTCTTGCCAGAAATATATTTATTAAACACCAAAAATATATATTTTTAACCCTAGTTAAATTATATTTTGATAATCTGAAATAATTAAATGAATACTAAAAATAATAATTAGGCATAAAAAAATACTAACTGATCTTTAAATATAATAGTAAATAAGCTTCATGGAAAATTAAATGCTAATATGGCAAATAGCAAATATAAATATTTGATATTTAAATTGATAAACAGATTAGCAAAGTCTAGTATTTTGGAAATCGAATATGAATTATTTAGAGCTGATATTTTGGTGCTCGATTAAATACAACCCACTTAAAAGTAATAATTATCTTATATTGATGTTGGAGGCAGCGGTCTTGACATATAATATATATATATATATATATATATATATATATATAATTTAATCGCCTAAGAATTCAAAACACTCTATGTGAAAACCAGACTAGCCTAAATTTATTTAAAATCACGCAAACCGACTCGAATTCGAACACAATTCGCGAAGTTTACTTCATTCATCAACAAAATAAAAGTGTGTGTTTTAAAATTAAATATTGAAGTGTTTCTCAAACTATACTATAAAAAATATTCAATAATTTGCAAGTACACTGTATGAAAAAAAATCTGTCTTTTCCTTCACTGATACAGGCTCTTGATAATAGTATGAAGTTCTTTAGGAGACCCCATAAGCCTGCAGAAGGTGCTAGCGAACCACAGAAACACCACAGACATTTTGTATCCATACAAGCATGCTCTTAAGTCTCTTGTTTTGTTATTGAAAGTAACTGAGACTGATTTTACTTGTTTAAAAATTCTTTAAGCAAATATAATATTAAAGCAATTGATCTGTCGCGAACTTTAAACGTTTTCAATTTATTTAATTTCATAATTATAAACGAACGAAGGTTCATTAAAATTTTACTGTAAATAAATTATTCATGTATATAATAAAGTTACGAGTACGGCCGGTATTATGTAATCCTTCGGTTTTAATTGCGGACATTCGATGCTCGACGCACGGCCCAACTAAACTACATGTGGATGCGACATGTGCTTCGGAAATAAAGAAAATATATGTATAAATGTGATTTTATCCTGTATTTATTTATTTAAAAGTCCTAAAAAAATTATTGAATAGCCGATAAATATTTTCAGTTATGGGCTAATTAGGGACAACCTAAATATTTATTTAAATTAGTCATTTGTATAAATATTTTTGAATAAATTGCAAATATTGAGTCAGGTTAAGAATCTCATTTAAGAAGTATGAAATATATAATAATGAGTAAATAGAATTACTCCTACAGTACTACTGCAAAAGAGATAGACAAAAAAGCACATGTATGTTGTTACTCACCTTGCCTCCTGTAAGTTCTCCGGAACCTGCAACAATTGAAAAAATATATTAGTACACATAAAAATAAACGAGAATAATGATAATAGAGAAAACAATCAACAGAATAGTTTTAAAATGCTTTAAAAAATGAACCTACCATTTAGAAGGCTTCAGCATGGTATCAACAAATGCCAACTGCAATCCGGAACCTTCTCTGGGCACAACACTACACACGAAAACTTTTTCACTCGAGATTTAAACCACGCACGACTTTTCACTTGAATTTTAACTTGGTCACTGACTAGAAAATGACTGAATTACGAGTACAAATTATTAAGACTGTATTGGTAAACGCTGACAACTCGAATAAATGGCTTTGCTTGTTGAGAGTAGGTGGACTTGTATGCACAGACTTGTTTAATTAACATCGGAGCTCACAACAAAATTAATACTTGTACCAATTTAAATGCATAGAAAACAAAATTTATATATGTAAATGATAATAAGTAATATGAACAATATTTGAAAAAATACTCAAAATAATTAAAATATTGTTTTGAATAATAATTAACAATTAGTAAAACCAACTAATAAAATGCATTATTATGGTATATTATAAAGTATATTTTTACACTACATTTAAAATCAAATATCTATCGAAAATGTTAGAATATTAATCAAATAAATTTTGTACACATTATTTTGTTATAAAGTACAAATATTTTATCCAGCTACAATCAACGAAACCCAGCGTCATACTGACTCCACTTATGTAACGAACACGCTCACTTCGGCAAATTTATCGTTTGAGCAAACTAAATTCTTGTAAATAATAATATATATCACGTTTTTCAAAATAGAAATACTATTTATAACTGTTAAAATCTAAAGATATGCAAAAATATTATAGTGATTTGAAAGAATATTATTTTTTAAAACGTTCAAATATGATGCTAAAGTCGTTTATCTCAAATTTAATTGTTAAAATAAAACTATATGTCCACGTGGAATTTCTATCAAAATCGCCCGATTAAAGTTTATACTCACGGAAGACATTAGCTTTTATTTATATTTATTGATATTTTCACTCAAAAACACTAATTATCTACCACGCACGACTTATATGTACGTAGTGGATAGTAAAAGACACGATATCGACTCGTGAATATGATCTTATAGTATAACTATAAATCAAACCCACGATAAGATATCGATCTAAAGTTAGGAAAGCCTTTTAACAAGGTAGAAATTCAAAAATTTAAATGAATCTTTATTCGTCGACGTTTGTTTGGCAAGTGAATGAGCTTGTGCTCGTTGCATGATTGTCTAGTTCCGACACAACTTACGTTCAAACCCCACTCAGATAATTACAATGTACTAGAAAGAGATAGACAACTTCTATAGTAGTGTACACATACTTCATAACGTTTATTTTTGGTTAATTAGCCACTAATTGGTCAGATAGGAAACGTAACCAATCTAAATGATTGTTGCCTTACAACATACGAGTACAAGATGTACAAATATACACTTCAAATACAATATTTATATTTTTACTTTTAATATTATTATAAACATTTTTTTTAAATTTATATATCGTACCAACTACTCAGGTCATATGCCGATATGTCCTTTGTATGGCCGCCACGGGCGGGACTCGAACCCACATATGGTCGTCAGTCAGGCCCTCAACCCGCGCGGCCACCACGCGGGACAACAATTATTAATATTGTTATTGTTATATTTTTATTTATAAACAAGTAAAATATTAGTAGTATATGTGTTTTTGAATAAATTTCTGATAAAAATTTAAATAATGACGTTTCTATAATTTAGCATTTACTTTTAAAACGTTAAACAAATATTTATAACATAAGAGATTATTTTATCAGGCCAGGATTCAGATAAGTAAACTAAAAGGCTTTTGCGTAAGACACAGATGTACGTAAAGTATGTGTAAACCAATTTTAAACAAATTATTCATAATTTGTTTTCTCATTTTTATATACGATATAAGACTAATTAAAATATATAAATAAATGATAGCTCCACTTATCTTTTTTCCTGAACTGTGTGATGAAGCGATGGATAGCATGGAGTCAAACAGTGCGCTCGACTCCCGGGACTGAATGCCGAATTCAGCCAAGTTGCGTAAACTGCAAGAAATCAGAGAACACAGTATGAATATGGTTATTTATTTGCTACAGGAACTTCATTCCAATTTCAATAGTTTCAAGTGGAATTCGAACCACTCAGATACAATCGTATTTTTGCTTATAAATTCAAGTCAGCGAGGTTTGATTCCCACAGCCAACAACGATATGCACGATGCGTGCATAAATATATAATTCACAGTAATAAATATAAGGCGTGATGATATAGTTATTTTTATTTATTCATTAATGGAATAATTAGATTAGCTATGACTCTAAAGATATTGATATCTGCAAGAACGTAACACAGTAATATCTTGAAAGATAAACAAATTCCATTAAACAAATAACTAACATTTATTTTATTTTATTTTCTTAATATACTATTGCTGGGTATAAATGTATCATATTGTTATATGGAACAATGTATAAATTGTAGTAAACATTATACTAAATTTCACATGATGAAGTTTAATAGTTATGGAAATAATGAAACTATTACTGGCTTAAAGACAAAATATTGAACTCGATTATTCGTTGAAAAAAAAATGCGATATCTTCAATGATTCCCGAGTTCGAGAAACTGAAAAACAAGCGTCCATTCAGCACACACAAAAATTATGATGATATTGTATTAATTATGCCTAATTTAAATTAAATATTATTTCCAATCTTATTACAATTTTATGTTTATAAATGTTGTTACATTATTTTGTTCTATTATTATGTTGTCATAAACATAATTTTAGGTTAAGAAAAAGATTTGTAATAACAAATATCTTATATAATAACAATATTTGTTTATAATACTTATTTTTTTCTATAAAATAAATTATTTACGATTTTTTAAGTTAGGCTGTTATAAAAAATGAGGGGGGCGCGACAATTTTTTACGGAAAAAAGGGTACGCTGAGAGAAAAAGTTTGGAAACCACTGCCTTAACCTATATCAACTATAGACCTACCGGTCAAATGTAGCGCGTGATAGTTCCACAGCAATACATTAAAACAGCTACAGCGGAAAAGCCTATTTCACACAAATAAGATGTTATGAAAAGTAACAAAATTTCTAAGGCTTTGTTTGTTAAACTAGAGATATTTTACTGCGAGCGCGAGTTAGAAACACGTGTGTGTTATGATATGAATTGAGAATGTGTTCATAAGCCTCAATTATATTTTTATATAGCGCGCCCCCCTTGAAACAATCTAGCGCCCCACAGTTTGGAAACCACTGGGTTAAGGTATTGCTAGGAAAATGTAATGCCTATGGCACACTGGTCGATGAGCGTCGATGAGCATCGATGAGCTCTTCGATGAAACAACAGAACGCACTCTTCATTGACAAACAATAAAAGCTTCTAAAGTTGAGAAAGAAAAACCAAATTTCAAAAATATGCTAACGTGAAGTGAGACACAAATGACACGAGTGAAATGAGATACGTTCGTTTCATCGATGAGCTCTTCGATGGAAATAGAGGAGCCTCTAATTTTCGTCGATGACGGGTGCGTTCTGTTGTTTCATCGAGGAGTTCATCGATGGTCATCGACGCTCATCGACCAGTGTGCCATAGGCATAATGCTGGTTTCACATAGATATCTAGATTGACAGCTGTCATTTATAGTGATATATTTCACGATGTAGATATACCGGGAGTTTTTTTATCAGTAAACATAGGAATATATCATTACCATAGTAACAGTTAAAAACTTTAACAGCAATACATTAGAGCGTTTATTTTAAAAGTAAACATAGGAAAAATAATATTTTCAGCAATGCATTAAAGTGTAATAGTTTATAGTCTAAAAGAAACATTTTAAGTTTAAACAAATTAAATGAATTTGAATTACTTTAAATTACATTAGTTTAAATAGGAATTTTAATTCAATAACTGTTCAAAATTACCCACATTTACCTGTAAACAATAGCCTAAACAATTATAAAATGAATTTATAGCATTATTTATTTGCTCTGGAGGAATCTCATGCGATGCAACACTAATTCTACATTTTAATTGTTCTACACACATTCTACCACCATTATAAAATTTATTTTTTAAGTGGCCCCAAAGAAAAAATCGTTTGCGCAAGATCTGGTGACCTTGCAGGCCACTCCACTTCTGCACCTCGTTCTATCCATCGTTGGGGGAATATCTGGTGCAGATAATTTTTTACATTTTGTTGGAACCACACTTCCTCAATATTTACTCAATATTACTCTCTCTTGTAACAACTCTAAATAATTTTCCCCATTTAAATTTCCATTTATATAAAAACGCCCCACTATTTGATCCCCTATTAACCCGGTCTGATTTTGAAAGAGGACAGCTTTATTACTTTGACATCTATAGATGACAGTAATGTTATTTTCCCTATGTTTACTTTTAAAATAAACGCTCTAATACATTGCTGTCAAACTTTGTAACTGTAACTATGGTAATGACATATCCCTATGTTTACTGATAAAAAACTCCCGGTATACATGTTATGAATGAGGATTTCAGAATTTGTGGTTTGACATATATCTATTTTATTTTTCGTATTATATTACACTAATATTCGAAGTTATTAGTTCGATACAGCAGGTTATACTGCAAACATTTGATCAATTTTAGCAGAGCATATTAGTAGAACATTATGGTTAGTAATATTGAAAAGGATTATTTGTTTTAAAAACCGATATTTTTAACAAAGTTTTTAATTTAACGTTTCTTATTCTAACCTTAAATATTTGACAAAAGGAAGTAGGAATTAATTTATATTGCTTACAGATTATAAGATGAATGATACCATAAAACAGAACAAATATACCTCGTCGATGCAAAATTGAAAATACGTACATAAATTTATAAACAAATGCTTGTGGAAAAAATTATTTTCATATTGGGATATTTAAAAAAAAGCATCTACAACTCTGATACTGCATGTATTTTGTTCAATTGAAGCGTTTACATGTTTTCAATACATTTTAGGATTACAATACATAAACACGATTAGAAAATATATGAGAAATGAGAACTGCGATTCTAAAGTCAGAATATTCAAGTTGCTGTACCTATATATTTGTACACATTATGAGAATTTCATACAAAATGAAACATAATAATTACTTCACTTTACAATTAATAAATAGAAGACCTTTTTATTACGTGTTGGTAGGCGATCAGTTTAAAAATACGACGTTTTTAAAAAGAAGTAAAAGTAAAATTTGACGGCGTCTAATACCAATGCAAGTAGTTGTCAAATTCAGCGACTAGTATCAAATAGATTGATTTCTATTGGACCTAATGCAGGCTAGATATACGTGTTCTCTAATGGACCAACAGTGCCGTTCTATCAAATGCTCGCTGCGTCACCATCGACAAGTCCAAGTGAGATGTATGATCTGTTATGAGTGCATAGATTTGACACAAGGGTGAATAATGCAACTATGTGTGTATCACGAGCGTAAAATGTCTTTGTTTACACCGCCTTCGGCTTGCGCTGCAATTACCGTGTTAGAGTAACAAAGAATCACTTTACGCTCATAATACTTAATAACTATTCAGAAAACATACATATCTTAACTAAATAAATATCATTTAAAAATGTAATTTATAAGTAACCAACATCATGATAGAAATCATTAATTTTAACCCGCGATGCTGTTATTTATCGTTGCCAATAACGACGAGAGTAAAGTATTTTAGTCCCGTTGCTATGAGTATTTTAGTCCCGGTGCTAAGAAAATAATTATAATTTATATTATTCAATAATAATTAATAAACCAATGCCAAGTACAATATTGAATTTTTAAATAATTATTTGTAATATTTTTAGTATAATTACTTCATATCTTGGGGTCGTGGAAAAATAGTATTTTTTCATGCACTTCTCTCCCTTAGTTTATAATGTACTATTATGTATAACTGAAATAAAATTGTAAATAAAAAATGTCGTTTTAATGTCATAATATAAAAAAAAATACTATATGTTATTACATTTTAGGGTTTATTGTGTTAACATATCATTTAGAATTATTTTCTGTTATTTGAAATAATTTTCTTGAAAATCTTCACGTTTGTATAATTTAAACTACGTGCCAATACCCCTACCACTATTTAGCATAAACTCATACTTGCTTTCTATGATTGGTCAGGTCAACATTTTTGTCAAGACCACAAGAAACCCTACTTAGACGATATCAAATTGTTGGTTAACGAAAGTCAGGCCGTATACTTCACCTTAATAATTTTACATTACAAAACTCAAATAAAACAAACGTTATGTTCTTATGTTCAACATATTCTCAAATTGATACTATTACAAATAAAGTAAGAATAGATGATATAGAATTAGAAATTGTAAATGAAATTAAATACTTAGGAATAATTATAGATAACAAATTAAGCCTAGATAAACATGTGCAATATATTTGTAAGGAAATAGCAAAAAAATAGTATATTATTCAATGAGTAAGTAATATAAGCTATTACTCAAGAGAATGAAGTTTGCAACACGAGCCGAAGGTGAGTGTTGTAAATCATTCGAGTGAGTAATAGCTATTACTTGCGAATAGAATACTATACTTTATCTACGACTATATGTTATTATGTAATAAGATTTTACAATTATTTTTTTATGTTACATTAAGCTTTATAAACTTGTTCATACTTTTTTTTTGATTTTTCGGGCAGTAAATTTAAGAAACGTACGTGTGCGTCTTCTATCTATCTGGTGGAGTACAAATTTCACTTTGTTCGCTTTCAGAATCCATAACTCACATGTATTATTGTAAACAAAAACGTTTTAAACTAATTTTGACAGATAATTAACAATAGCGCGCTTCACTGTTTCATAGCATACTTTACGCGCGGCAATTATCGTTATTTTTTGATTGGCTATTAAAGTGTTAAGTAATGAAAATTCAAACGTGTGATTGGTCGTGGTGTTGAGTAATGAATTATTACTTAACACTGTCAATAATGATTAGTATTACTTTTCATAAATTTCATAAGTAATGAATACATTATTTAATAAGAGTAGATAAACTTAATTATTTGTCACGAATATCTAAAAATTTATCAATGTGGAGTACTTTGCATATTTATAATACTATTATTTTACCCCATTTTATATATTGCTCGACTATTTTATATTTGAAAAAACTTAAAAAAATACAAAACCGTGCAATGCGTGTTATATTGAAATGTGATCGTATTATAAGCATGTCGGATGTATTAATTTGGCTGACTATTACTAAGCTGGTAGAATTTAATATCTTAGTGTTATAAAATTATTACAAATCAATTACCGAACTATCTATGTGCTAATATAAAATTTGTTCATGAAGTGCATAGTTATCGTACTAGAAAAATAAGTAACTTATATGTACCAAGAATCAGTAAAGCTACAATTTCGAAATAAATTTTTATAAAAGGTTTCAATATTTATGACTTAGCGATTGACATTAAGAATTCAAAGTCAATTAAAGCTTTTAAAAAAAATTTAAGAGCAGTCATGTAAAATTTAATTTTATTCTATATTATTAATTACCATCTAATACATACTTATTTACTAAATTAGAGATATTTAATTGTTATTTTCTTGCATTTAATAGCTTCAAGCTAAATAAATAAATATATTATTAGTACATAAAAAGATCGTTTTCGTTTTAGAAACAAAATTATTGATTTTTGTTACAAATTTATGTTAGCATTTTAGTTATTAATCATTTGCTGCTTTGTTTTACTATAATTTTTTGGGCGCACGGCGCCCTAAGACTACGGCGCCTGTCTGCGGTACTTGCTTACCGCATTGCGCCAGCCCTGGTAACTTTTAATTACTTATGTTACTTATCTGTCAGTTAATCAATATTATATATTATCTATAAATCATTTTACTTTTTGCCTGGATTACTTCCTGTCTGTTTATCTATAAAAGCGTTAGTTATTCGAATAAACAGGAAGGTATTGTTTTAAATTTTAATTGTAAGAATTTTAATAAATTACTCCAGGAGTCGGCAATAGGCGGTCCAATTGTAGATTTCAACAACCGCATGCATTATATAGTAAGTAACTTTGCACATGTCTTCACAGATGTACTATTTCCTCCACTACTATAACACTTAGTTTTAATTTGCGAAGCTAATATTTAGATGTTACTACGTACTCGCATTCGCACGGTCAGCTTCATTGAATTGCGCTTATGCTTATTATGGCCGTTTCGTTACATCGTTTTGCCATATAAAATTTTTTTACAGATTTCGTACGTCAAGTAAGTAATTTTTATTTCGATTAAATGAAAGTGAACTCGCTCTCAAACTACAAAACAACATTAAAATATTTTAAAATTAAACCAACCTTCAAATATTTGCAAACTGAAATACAGATTATCGGTAATAACTAATGATAAAGTTATAAAATAGGAAAGATTTTGACAATCAATTTGTATATGTTGATATTATTATGACCTTAATTCATGACTGAAAATACATTAATAACTCATTTATAGTTGTTTTTCATTTTTAAATATTTATCTGTATCCGGCTTCCGGCAATATAAAACCTAAGTGTATTTTATAAAATTAACACTGAAACTATAAAAAAATGTATAACGATAAACTTTTATTATACAAAGTGATAACATTACTTCTTTTATTTTGTAATAATTTAATAGTAGGTTCATACAAAGTTCCGCTTATATATGAGAGTTATTCTATAATTTTATTATTGTAGAATGGTTGGATCGTATTAATGGAGCGTTCTGAAATGAAATATGTAGATGCCTCTATGTGTGAAGCGAACACTTCAGTCACAAAATTCAACAGAACTACATCTGCTTTAAATTATTTTGTAACATTGAAAATGGATATTCCCAATAATTCACTGGTCAAGACTATCATAAATAACAAGTATAAATACTGCAGTAGACATGGATAAAAAGATCCGGACTTTATCAAAAATTAGTTTCTCTGAATAAATTCTAGTATGTATGTTTCAGGTGATTCTATAATTATTTGGTTCATACAGGGTGTTTCTGGACTAGTGTAACAAACTTTAACAGCTTATTCCTGAGGTTATTTTGAGCAAAAAATGTCATATAAACATAGGTCCTATTCCTTCTAGTTACCAAAATACAAGAGGTTGAAGTTCTATAAATAACACGACATTTTCAAATTTTTGTAATCAAGATACTTTCGGAAAACAAGAATTTTATTGAAAAGTCATACCTTATTTGTCTTAATTAAAAATTGTTGCACTATTGATTGTATTATTGTTTCATAATGGATGGTTATAGTACTGCTGAATATTCAGATATGATTTGTATTTATTAGAGATGGGCGAATATCAAATTTCTCGAATTCGAATATCGAATACGAATATTAATCAGATCTCGAATATTCGAGGTACTCGAATATTCGAATTCTCCTAAAAGTTAATTTTTTTTATTATTAATAATTATTTAATTATGTCCTTTTCATTATTTGAATGAAATTGTTAAGATAAAATAAAATTAAAACAAAAAGTAAAAAGAAAAAGACGAAAACTTCAAATTTAAGGTGAAACGTACGGGCTGATGTTGGCGAAAAACAAATTTGAAATATGGTACATCTTCATGGTTTTGAAACAAAATATCTTTGTTATATTAATAACTTCAAAGTATTGTAATAGCTTTAAGTTTATGTACAAATGATAAAGGAAAAACTAGTCAAAAATTGAGATCAACATATGGCGCGATATTCGAGGTATTCGAATGTTCGCTATACTGACGTTAATATTAGAAAATCTCGAATATCGAATAATGTCAATATTCGCGGCATTCGACTATTCGCGGATGATATTCGCCCATCTCTAGTATTTATGGATTATGTAATGGTAATGCCCGTTATGCGTCCAGAGAATACCAAGAAGATATCCAAATAGAAGACAACTTTCCCATCCCCTATTTGCGAACATTTTTGTTTTCCGAAAGTATCTTGATTAAAAAAATTTGAAAATTTCGTGTTATTTATAGAACTTCAACCTCTTGTATTTTGGTAACTAGAAGGAATAGGACCTATGTTCATATGACATTTTTGGCTCAAAATGACCTCAGGAATAAGCTGTTAAAGTTTGTTACACTAGTCCTGAAACACCCTGTATACTCGTAGTAACAGATATATTGCACTGCCCCTGAAAATTAATAAAACTTGTTGTGACATATTAAAAAATGAATACAAATATATTCAACAAGAGATCGAAAAAAGAAGAGTGTTTTTTAAGGAATGTCCTATGAAGAAGGTAATAAAATGTAATTAATTTGGATATTTACATTTTTTAAAACTTTTAGGAATCTTATTATTTCAAAAATCTTATTTTAAACGTAAAGCAGTTCCCTTTTGCATCAAATCCATGGAGTACAAATAAGTATTTAGTAGTTGTAAAAATAATAATTGACAAAATAATAAGAATAATATTCCATCTTTATGTCTCTGTTAGTGATTATGATGAATATCTTACATAATTCATCTCTCGTATTATGTTATTCAATAAATATCTGTTACCGATCAATAAATTAATAGAAACATGTTTTTTTATGATTATTTCAAAGCTTTCAGCATTCTGTTGTCAAAATTATTTGCTCTGTTGCTCTGTTATATCAATTTTTTTATGCAGTTTGCTCTCGTACGAAGCTGCAAATATAAAAAAATATATTTATTTTTGAACACTTCATTTAATAGCATATACGTATAGAAGTAAACAAACTACATGAAAATAATATATAAATCTAAGTACATTGCCATATAGAATTAAACAAAATACATTAAAATAATACATAAATACTAAATACATTGTCATTTACGAATACATATCGATCATTTACAAACATAGAGCAGACTATTTTGTAAATAAGAATTAAACGGTGTTTGATTATCATATTTGAAAAACGGAACATTATGAACTATTATTAGTGATTATTTAATCTACTTGAAGCTTTAATACTTAATATAAATATTACTAACTATTCACCTCATCTGTCATCTGCCAAAAATAAGCCAATACAAATTTGATATTTTGAATTTCATGGTCAAATAAAATAATTTTCGTATAAGGAATATTTGTGTTAATAATGTTCTTTATAGAATAGTAATCTTGTGAATTTTAGCAGGTACGAAATCTGCCGTTTTAGTATGGAAATACAATTTTTTTTTAATGTGCTGAATATTATCAATATAATCAAAGAAGTTCTTATAACAGTGTAACGGTGTTTTAATATTCCTATTAATACTTCTAATCCACATTACTTTGTAATATTGTTCATACTCAGATACGATAATGTTGATTTTTTAAAATTTTTGACGTAACTACATTCAGCGGTTGCAAGTTCTAACATAAATAAATAAATAAATAGAAAAAGTAAAGTCTGCGGATAAACTTCAAGTTGAATGTGATTTGTTAAAAGCCAAAGTAGATGATCACTTGTCAGTGATCAGGAGCAACAATTTCATAGTAACAGTTTAAAAATTAAACATATCAAATATGATGTGTACTATTTGAAATAAATAAAATAAAGCTATTTTTACGCATTTTTAAATTCAGGTTTTACAGTAATTAAACAAATACAGTAAGAAATGTCAACTGATTTAGAGATAGAAATTTTATTCTCTAAAACTTTTACTTGAAATATATTTTTCTAAAATAATTTGGGCAACAGATCTTTGAAGAAATAATTGATTGAAATTACTTTAAAGCTATACAGGTGAGTTTATTTACCGTAGTAATACTTATTTACGTTATAAGTAGGGTAAATAAGATTTAACGGTACGGGTAAGATGGTTCAAGACGAGGCGACGAAAGAGTCGGATATAGTATTTTGAAATGATATAGATTTATATCTTATTTTTTATGGATGTATGGATATAGTCTGTTTGTTCGTGAAATATCTACTTGTTTATTACTCAAACAATTATTGCTGCCAAAGTTATATGAGATTTTATATTTCCTAAAAAACATTTGGAATATTTCAATGCAAATATTCTCAAATTCACTGATTATTGTTAAACTTCAATAGTAGTTTTATTTAACTTCTGTATGTGTCAAATTTAGAAACAGATATTACAGTAAAACTATTAAATGGAATTGTATTTTTATATATTACCAAGACAACAAAGTAAACAACACTCGCCCGTAAAATAAGAAATTTATTTTGGTTTTTGACTGGGAATTATGAGTTGGATTGGTATATATTGCCTGTCACCAGATTTCCTCCATATCATTTTACTAAAATAAGTGTTATCTTTGATTTTTACAGGCGCGCGGTGACCGAACGTGTTAAGGCACATCTCTTAGCTTACTGTGACGTCACCCGAACCAAGATTCGTCAGTTCGAATCCGCCTGTCGACAATGTGTGATTTGTTACATGTTACAGTTACATGTATTTATCACACTCGGACGCTATAAGCTAGTCACTTATACGCCTTAAATAATCTGACTAAAAGAAACCGGCAGTACGGCACTGTAAAAACTGCGGCTCGGTGTGCCCGGCCCCTATGTTCCGAAACGGAATGATGGGACAACATATTTTTAATTTTTGATTTTTACAATAATTTAGTTTTTTCTTGTATATATTCTGTCATATCGTTATTTGTTTATATTAGTTACGAGCTTAGATACGCTGAGTTATGATTTGTGTTTAGATGTGATTGACACTTGACAAGTGTGTGAATGAAATTTATTTCTTCTTTCTTTTATAGTTAAGGATAACCCTTTTAAGCTACCTTAACTTCTTCATTTTTACCGAGAGAACCGTATTTCCTTTATCTTTTGTTCAAATGAGGAATAAATGGGCGAAATTAGATAAATGTAAGTTTGGTACGTGGAATGTTAGGGGTATAAATGGAAAAGAAAATTAATTTGTTAATATAATGTGTGTATATAATGTAGCTGTTTTGTGTGTGAGCGAGACAAATAGGAAAGGCTGTAATGAAGAAGAGGTAGATGGATTGTTTTGCTTGTGATCGAGTGTTGCTGAGAATAAATTGGCAAATCATGGTGCAGGACTGCTTGTTAGTGAAAGAATGACACCGTTTGTAAGGTATTATAGATGTATTTCATCGAGAATTCTTTGACTGAGACTAAAGGTAGACTTTCATAGAATCTTCATTGTGTCGGTTTATGGCACTGAATCCGAAAGTGATCTTGAAAAAGACCGATTTTGGAATTTGTTAGATAGTGTGATTGATTCGTGTGACTTAGGTGAAAAAGTTATCGTATGTGGTGATTTAAATGGTTGGGTGGGAGTACAGAGAAGTATACGAGTATTTAGGGATGTATTGGGTAAGTTTGGTGATGTATCCTTCTGCTTAGAGCGTGATCTCTTCGTTTTCAACTCTGTGTTTAAACATAAATTAGCTCATTTGTACACATGGGAGAATGTGAGTGAGAATAGACGGGGTGTGATTAATTTTATCTTGTATGATGAACGACTGAGAAGTTTAGTTGTGGATACGCGTGTGAAGCGTGGGGCTGAATTGGGTACGAATGACCATTATTTGGTGGTGTCACGTATACGTTGGCGAATGAGGGTGAAAGGCACCGAAAAAATGTTTCGTGTGAAATCTAGTGTACTACAGAGTGAGGATGTTAGAGATATGTTTGTTGAGAAAATAAATGAAACTTTGCCCGTATGTGAGCCTAATTTGTAATGCAGCGTAAAAGATGTTTGGATGAAATTTAAGGATACAGTTCTTAAATGTGCGAAAGAAGTTTGTGGTGAATGCAGATTAGGCTCTTGTCCAAGGAATTCATGGAGGAATGATGAAGTGAAAGAAGCAGTTGAGGAGTATTAACGATTTCTAAATGTAAAAGATGTGCTTGGAAATTTACGTAATGAATGTTTGCCAGAATATAAAAGGTTATATAAATGTCAATAGAGTAATGAGAGAAAGTAAGGCGCGTTTTGATGATTTGATGAGTGAAAGATTGACGAATGATTTTAGTATGAATAAATGAATGTTTTAGTTGTATGTGAAGAGGTTGAGAGGTGGTAATGTAAGGGCGGTGAAAGCGATTAAGAGTGCGAATGGTGAGTTATTGAGGAATGAATTATATTTTAGAAATAGATGATGTGAGTATTTTAGGAGTTTATATGGTTGCGTAACTGGAACGGACTGTTGTAGTGAAGATGCAAGAGAAAATGTTATAAGTGATGAATGGGATATAGATGAGAGTGATGTTAGTTTAGCATTGTTACGTTTGAAGAATGGCAAGACTCCTGATTTGCATGGTATATCGAATGAGATGTTGAAGTATGGTGGTGAGAGATTATTTGATTTGTTAGTTTATTTATTTAGATTTTGTTTGAAACGGTGTGTGGCTCCTGATGATTGGAAACGTGCTATCATTTGTCCTTTATTTAAGGGCAAAGGTAGTTCGAGTGATTGTACTAATTTCCGTACGATAAGTTTGTTGAGTGTGGTATGGAAATTATACGGGAAGATTCTTATTCACAAGGTACGAACCCTTAACAATCTCCAAGTTGAGTAATATGCAAGGTGGATTTTTGCCTGAGAGAGGGTGTGTAGATCAATTGTTTTCTCTTCGTATGATTGTTGAGAAATCACTTGCTAAGTACAAGAAGG
This sequence comes from Pterostichus niger, assembly GCA_947425015.1. Classification (NCBI taxonomy): domain Eukaryota; kingdom Metazoa; phylum Arthropoda; class Insecta; order Coleoptera; family Carabidae; genus Pterostichus; species Pterostichus niger. The sequence continues at coordinate 25,168,181 of OX380344.1, read as the reverse complement.
TGTTCTGTGACTTTCTCGATCTTAAAAAAGCATATGATAGTGTTCATCGAGATATTCTATGGGATGTACTTCTAGAGTACGGTATAAATGGTAATTTGTTGGGAGCGATTCGTGCATTATACGAAGATAGCGAGGCTGCGGTGAGAGTTGATGGTAGATTGAGTGATTGGTTTTCTATAGATATTGGCGTGAAACAAGGTTGTGGGATATCCCCGTGGTTGTTTAATTTATATATGGATGTGTTGTTACGAAAGTCGCTGAATGGGGCGGATGGTGTACGTATTGGTGGTAGTGTAGTGCCTGCGTTAGCTTATGCGGATGATGTAGTTGTAATGGGTGAATCTGAAGAACAATTGAGAAGAATTATTCTAAGTATAAATGAAGTAGGAAAAGGTTTAAATCTATTACTGAATGTTGATAAATGTAAAGTGTTAGTGTTTGAGAAGAGTGATTTGGTGACTGATTGCAATGTTTCCGTGAATGGTGTGAGATTGAGTCAAGTAAATGAGTTTGTATACTTGGGGAGTGTGTTTTCGAGGGATGGACGTATTGATCGAGAGATTGAAAGAAGAGTATCTGCTGGATGTAAGATATTGGGTGCTCTGGGAACCTTTACTCGGAACGTGTATGTATCCAGAGATGCTCGATTGAGTGTTTATAATGGTGTGTTAGTGCTTACGTTGATGTATGGTAGTGAATGTTGGGTATGGATGAAGAAACATGAACGGCGTATAACTGCTGTGGAAATGAGGTATTTGCGGGATGTGTGTGGATATACTAGAAGAGACCGTGTCCGGAATACATTGGTGTATGATGAATGTGAGATTGGGAAGAATGTTGTAAGAAGAGTGGGAATAAGTCAGTTGAGATGGTTTGGTCATGTAGAACGTATGTCGAATGGCAGATTGGTGAAACAGGTGTATGCTGGTGAAATTGAGGGTTAAAGTTTGCGTGGACGACCTAGGAACAAATGGATAATAATGATTGAAGGGTTGTTGCGTGAGCGAAAGATTCCGAGCGTGAAGAATAAACGAGCTTGTATGAAAAGAATTATGAATGTGGTTGAAGCAAAAGTGATGTGTCAGGATAGGAATGTTTGGAGAAAATTAATTGCGGGATAAATATGATGAATAAGGACAAGCGTATGATTCTTGATTTTAGATTAATTGGTTAGATTTTTCTAGTGTTTACCTGCAATTGTGTGGAGTTCACCTTCAAAAACAAGCGCAGGGAGATGCTCCCTTCCTTTCTTATCTTTTTGATAAGTTTTATTTTTTACTATAGAGTGTCTAACTGCAATTGTGTGGAATTCAGTTTCAAAAACAAGCGCAGACATACTCCCTTCCTTCCTCATCTTTTTTTTAAACTTAATTTCCAATTTTCAGAAGCGAATGGATGAATGTTTGTTGCGTGATGATGGATGGAGTTCGTATGGAGGAAGTGTTAATGTGGTCGAAATGAGTATCGTGTGTCAGGATGAGAATGTTGACGGGTTCGTGCTACCCCATTTAATGAGATATAGCGTTATGTATGTATGTATGTATAAACTAAATGACATAGCGCACTGCGGTTTTAAAATTTGAATTTATTTAGTTAAGAACTTTGTTTAGAAGAACATTCAATTGTTTATACTGCATTAGAATGATTGTCAATTGTTTTTCTAAAAGTAGGTTAAACCCTATTTTGTTTGGTATCAAATTAAAGCTCTCAGGGAGGGTAGTGTAACCAAAATAACTAAAATTGAGTTTGAGCGTTTGTCAATTGTTTTTTATAAACATTTTAGAAGTTCTATTGAGTGGGGCATTAAATTAAATCTTTTTTGAAGGCCAATTCAACTGTAATGACAAATAAATTTACAAAATTTAAATTTTGTCACTTATCAATTGTTTTTCTAAATATTTATTTTTATTTATGTTACTTTGTACAACAGGAACTTAATCCCAATTAGAAAAGTTAGAAAAAGAATTCAATCCCTTTTAAATACATCCAGCGCATAAGCGGTAAAGTGACATTTTGCGTCAACAAATACAAGAGCTAATATCTACTTTGTGCATCGATTGTAAAAAGAAATTATATCACATGTTAATCACAGTAAGTTAGGGAATGCAATACCGGTCAAAAATTTCAATACCGGTACGTCGGTATTTTCGTTTTGGAAATCGGGATACCGGTATCAATACCGGTATTGATAAATTTTTAAAAATTGAACTTATTTTACATTTATTTACAGTAGGGTGTGGTGTGTGCGTGTGGTTTATAGATTAAGTGAATGTCAAATTTAATCAAAATAATCATTTTATTTTAATAATTATAAAATAGAAATAAAATTGAACATCAAAAATAAATATATGTAAAATAAACAACATAAACTTTTACTTTTTTGCTTCAATGGAATTAAAATAAGATATGGCCCCAGTGACTATTATCTGTTTGGAAATTTGAAAAAGAACCTTCGAGGGCGCATTTCTATGACGTCGATAAGGTGAAGACTGCAATTTGGCCACATTTTAAAAACAAACCAAAGGAACATTTTTTTAGAAGTATTGAATTGATGCTGAAACGTTGTAATAAGTGTATTGATGTCAGGGGGAATTATATTCAAAAATAAAATTAACTTGTGAGTCTACGCCATTTATTTCATAGTCAGGCCGGAAATGTTTGGAACTGCCCTCGTATATCTCAAAAACCTTTAGGAAATAATTAAAAAAATAAAATTGCATGAATATTTACTTATAAGACAATTCGGACATGAGGAATTTAATGCCGTTGATCGCATTTTCATATATTCAGATATTGCCTTTTCCATTAAAAAAAAATTAAATACCGAAGTGTTTCTCAATATATATACTGAAAAAAATATGGAAATCTGAAAAGATCCAGTCCTGAAATATTTTGCGCTCGAACCAAAGAATGTGAAAAACTCACTAGAATGCTATGAAAAATTATTAAATCTTCCTGCCGATACTTTGTCTAACTAATAACGCGAATTATTGTAGTAAAATGTACCTGAAAATTCTTTTAGGAAAAAGATTAGTGTATACAGTGGGGGCTCCGCCTACTAGGACGGGTTACACCCGAAACATACATAAATAATACAAATATACAAAAATATGTTGTAATAGGCCGCACGTTAGGCGGCCCCCCAACGACGGAAAAACGCGGCGACGAGCGAACAAAAGCTAAAACGTTACGCAAAATATGTGTATTGTGTGTTGTTCACCTGAAAAAGAATTTATGTTGTGTATCAAAGTCAAAATTCTAGTCTGATTTTACATGGTGAAAATCTAATGCATCTTCCGGGGCATCTTTTGAGTAGGTTGCAAAAGATGAGAAAGTTAGAGCCAAAGAGGGGTTGACAAAGGTTACTCAACGTGTAAACCACGCCAGAGGCCAAAGCCATCCTCAGAGGCAGAAGGGTTCAGATAAGAATTTGTGTAACTACGTTAATATTATAAATAAATCAATAAAAAATAAACGGTTCAATTACTATTGTATTTATATTTAATTACTTTTAGAAAAAATAAAAATTGGCTGACAACTGGTCAGAAAACTACGTTCATTTCCAAATAAATCAAATACCCCTCGCAATCTACCCCGGCAAGTTCCAGAGCCATCCTCAGAGGCGGACTTAGTGAAGGGTTCGGGATAAAAATTTGGATGACACTTGTCAATAAACTACGTTAATATTATAAATCAATCAATAAAAATAAGGGTTAAATTACTATTTATATATAATTAATTTAGCTGACAACTGGTTAGAAAAACTACGTTAATTTCCAAATAAATAAATCAAATACCCCTCGCAATCTACCCCGGCAAATGCCGCAATAATATCTAAATGTAATTTAGGCGTCATTATATAATTAAATTATTATCTGCATTTTTAATTATATTTAATTGTAGATCTCACCAAAAATATCTTTCATTTTAAAAACATTTAATAAACATAAAATGTGAGGATATCAGGATTTGAATCTATGGCCTCAATTTATAAAAATATAACCATTAAATTAATTCATTCAATTCTTAAAGCTTTAAAAGTAATTTCAAATAATAAAGCTTTTATGAATTATTTAAAAATCTTTATATTTAAAAAAAATAAATACTATCTTATAGATAATTTTAATAGTTATTTATTGTATAAGTGTTTTAGGTGACGTTTTATCCACGAAAGATTGTTTAAATGCGAGAACGAAGTTCGAGCATTTAATTATCTTGAGTGGATAATGCGCAACTAAAACGAATACAATATAACGTTTTATTCACAATCAAAACTTTTATTCAAAATTAATTCATTTTACAAAATGTCATTTTTTAATTTATCAAATTCTAAATACGTGCTGTCAAAAAAAATGCATTACTGTGGCATTTATTGCTATGACAGGATGTTTGTTTATCGTTTGTTACATTGAAAAAATTTATGAATTTGATGACAAATGGAATAAATTGACTCTATTCCTATTTTGAAGAAGCTCGGGAAGCAACTCGGCGTTTATTGCCAGCGCAGTCTAAGGAATTGTATGAAAACGAGATTACTGAATTTAAAAGCTGGAGAGAAAAACGGAGAGTAAGGGTAATAAATGAAGTCATGCTTTCATATTTCTATAATATCAAGTAAATGTATGCGGTTTCATCAGCGTGGTCTAAGTATTCCATATTGAAAGTTACTATAAAAGTTAACGAAAATATAGATATTTCAAAATATAGCAAGCTGACAACTTATTTGCAGAGTGAATGTAAATGGTACAATCCGAAAAAAGCAGCCGTTTTGGAAAGAGAACATCAAATTAGATAAAACGAACAATGATTTAAGTGTTAATATAAATGTAAATGTTAATATTAATAAGTAATTCAATAAATTTGACTAAGTTTTGTGCATTAATCCTTCATTCTATTAACAGTGGAATAAAATTACTTTATTCCACTGTATAATTGGTCCCTTTATACAGTTGCAATGAGCACAAATAAATGCTTATTATGAGTTGATTGTGGATAAAAATATTTAATAACTATGAATTATTAAACAGATATTAGCATTTTTCTGAAATATATGCAATCTTACAAGTATTCAAAAAAATTATTAGAGATTTTGTGAATTAAATAAAAGGACCTACTTTTTTGTAAAACAACAATCTTATAAGAATTTTAGATATTTTTCTGGGACTGTATATATAATTTAAACGCCTAAGAATTAAATTCAAAACTCTCCATGCAAAAACCAGACTATCCTAAATTGATTTAAAATCACGCAAACCGACCCGAATCCGAACACAATTCGCGAAGTTTACTTCATTCGTCAACAAAATACAAGTGTGTGTATTAAAATTAAATGTGTAAGTGTTTTTCTAATTATACTATAAAAACATTTAATATTTCGCGAGTATGAATAAAACCTGTCGTCTTCTTCACTGATACAGGCTCTTGATAGCAGTTTGAAGGTCTCTAGGAGGCCCCATAGGCATGCAGGAGGTGTCATAAAACCACAGAAACACCATATGGTTTCTGTATTCATACAAGCCCGCTCTTAAGGCCCTTGTCTCATATTGCTTTGTGCTGACTTAACTTGTTTAAAAATTCTTTAAACAAATATAATCTTAAAGCAATTAATCTGTCGCGAACTTTAAACGTTTTAAATTTATTTAATTTAATAATTATAAACGAACGAAGGTTTATTAAAAAATTACTATAAATAAATTATTAATGAATATAACAAAGTTAAGAGTACACAAGATATTAGGTAATACTTCGGTTTTAATTGCGGATATTCGATGTTCGACGCACGGCCCAACTAACTATATGTGGATACGACATGTGCTTCGGAAATAAAGAAATATAAATGTGATTTTATCCTGTATTTATTTATTTAAAAGTCCCCAAAAAAATATTATTGAATAGTCGATAAATATTTTCAGTTATGGGCTAATTAGGGACAACCTAAATATTATTGAATAAATAGCAAATATTGATTCAGGTTAAGAATCACATTTATGAAGTAAGAAATATTTAATTATAAATAAATAGAATTACTCCTACAGTACTACTGCAAAAAAGAGATAGACAAGAAAGCACATGTATATTGTTACTGACCTTAGCCCCCTGTAAGTTCTCCAGAACCTGTAACAATTGGAAAAATATATTAGTACACTTAAAAATAAACGATAATAATTATAACAGAGACAACAATCAACAGAATAGTTTTAAAATGCTTTAAAAAATGAACCTACCATTTAGAAGGCTTTAAGCATGGCATCAGCAACAGCCCACGGGAATCTGGAACCATCTCTGGACACAACACTACACACGAACACTTTTTCACTCGAGATTTTAAACGCGCACGACTTTTCACTTTAATTTTAACTTGGTCACTGACTACAAAATGACTGAAATATGTGTATAAATGATTAAGACTGTATTGCTACACGGCGAAGATGCGAATAAATGGCTTTACTTGTTGAGAGTAGGTAGACTTGTTATGCACAGACTTGTTTATTTAACATCGGAGCAGACAACAAAATTAATACTTATACCAATTTAAATGCATAGATAACAAAATTTATATATGTAAATGATAATAAGTAATTTAAACAATAATTGAACTAAAATTTTAATTGTTGAAATTATAATATATAAGAATATTGTTTAGAATAATAATTAACAATTAGTAAAACCAACTAATAAAATGCATTATTATGATATATTACAAAGTACATTTTTACACTACATTTAAAAAAAATATCTATCGAAAAATGTTAGAATATTAATCAAATGAATTTTTTACCCATTATTTTGTTATAAAGTACAAATATTTTATTCAGCTACATTCAACGATACCCAGCGTCATACTGACTACACTTATGCAACGAACACGTTCACTTCGGCAAATTTATCGTTTGAACAAACGAAATTCTTTTAAAAATCGATATTTAAATGAACTAAATACATTAATATTTATGTATGTATATTTGCTATTAATAATATTTAAATTAAATTTGTAATTATCGAAATAAAAAAATTGAGAAAAATACGCGGAATGAATAGAATATTGTTTAGAATAATAATTAACAATTAGTAAAACCAATTAATAAAATGAATTATTATGGTATATTACAAAGTACATTTTTACACTATTTTTAAAAACAAATATCTATCGAAAACAATAATAATAATGATGAAATGAACTATTTACCCAGTGTTTTGTTATTACGTACGATTACTTGATGCACCTACACTCAACGACACACAGCGTTATACTGGACTAAATTTATGGACCGAACCTGTTCATTTCGGCAAATTTATCGTTTGACCAAACCAAATTCTTTTAAAAATCGATACAAAATGAATTAAATACAATAATATGTAAATAATAATAATCATAATATATACATAAATATTGTAGTGATTTTAAATCATGTTCTAATATGATGCTAAAGCCATTTATCCGAAATTTATTTGTTAAAATGTAATATTTCTATGTTACTGCATTCTGTATGTGTTACGTGCAAAGCAACTTATGCAACAAAAATTTGTAATTACCAAAAACAAACTATATTTCCAGGTGAAATTTATATCAAAATCACCAGAAAACATCTATACTTACGATGGACACTATGTTTTACTAATATTTATTAATATTTTCACTCAAAATCACTAATTTTCTAACAGCAAAACTACCTGTCACTGCGAAACATTTGAACTGCGGGCAGGCGGCGCCTACGCTGTACATGTTTATAAAGACCAAACCAGTGCACATCAAAATGTTTTCGAGTGCATTCTCTGCACAAAACTTATTATTTATTGAAAATATTATATATTTAATTATATTAATTAAAAATTGTATTTTTAATTCAGTGCATTTGAATTTTATGAGTATTTAAGATATTTAAACAAAAATATAAGTATGTAAACATTAAATTTATATGAAAACTAGTACTTTAAATATTATTAAATTCACAACATAAAAATTAGGCAAACAATTCTTGATTCTTTTTCTGATTTTTTTTTTGAAATTAAAAAATAAATAAACAAAAGTAAACTAAAACACGAGAAATTCATTGCCATGAAGCACAACTTCATATATCTGGCAACTGACTCGGAGTCTCCACAGCGAGCATTTAGTCTGGATGCAGAGAGATTCAAGGGTCTGGGGGGACAGGAACTTTGTTGCTGACCGCCGAATTGTGAGTTCGAGTGACGTCACGGCAACGTTCGAGCTTGTTACTTAGGACGTCGCGTTCAGCGTTTATATCTACATACTATCTGTTGTTAGAAAATAGATTTCGTGGGGTGACTAGAATTGAAATAAATATTATTTATTGAGCCAAAATATTACTATCTGTTTGAAAAACATTATTTGTAAATTTTAAAAATTAATTACGCCTGTAATATTTGTTGTAAATAAATGAAACAAACTTTATAGGGTTTAGTAGGTATGTATACACATGCCTATTTTGCAATTGGAGATCTTAGGGCGATTTAAAGCAATTATATTAGTATATAAGTTTAAATAATTTATATTTTAATGAACAATTTATGGTTGTTGCAAAATTTTCAAATTATTACTTAATATTTGTTGTATACAAATACTTCTTCATTTTTTAAAACTGCATGAAAATTTGCTTATAAGTCAATTCGGACACGGGGAAATCAATGCCGTTGGCCGCATTTTCATATCTTGTTTAGTTTTGAAGATATCGCCTCTGGTAAAGTTAAATCTGTAATTTTCTTCAGATTTTGTACTTTTCCGGTGCTATATCTTAAAAACTAAACGACATATTAACATGAGCTCAACGCCATTGAATTTCCCGTGCTTCAATTAACTTTTAAACAAAGTGTCAGTGATTTTTATTTTTTCAAATTTCCGCCAAAAAAATAGCAAAAACCGGTTTTTTAACTTTTTCAAGTGTTTCAGTAGGAATAATTCAATGCAGTTTTTTTTATCTATGTAAAATTTTCCGTAGAATCCAATTTTGAGATCTGAAATTGCACATTACCTTAATTTTGTGGGTAATTTAAAAAATAAAATGATCATTATTTTGATGTCTCATAAACTAAATGACATAGCGCACTGCGGTTTTAAAATTTGAATTTATTTAGGTGAGAACTTTGTTTAGAAGAACATTCAATTGTTTATACTGCATTAGAATGATTGTCAATTGTTTTTCTAAAAGTAGCTTATACCCTATCGTGTTTGATATCAAATTAAAGCTCTCACGGAGGGTAGTGTAACCAAAATACCTAAAATTGAGTTTGAGCGTTTGTCAATTGTTTTTTATAAACATTTTAGATATTCTATCGAGTGGGGCATCAAAAGAAAGGTGTTAGGAAATATGCAATTTGAGCTTTTGTAAATTGTTTTTTATAAACAGTTTAGAAGTTCTATTGAGTGGGGCATTAAATTAAATCTTTTTTGAAGGGCAATTCAACTATAATGACAAATAAAATTACAGAATTTAAATTTTGTCACTTATCAATTGTTTTTCTAAATATTTATTTTTATTTATGTTAATTTGTACAACAGGAACTTAATCCCAATTAGAAAAGTTAGGAAAAGAATTCAATTCCTTTTAAATACATTCAGCGCATAAGCGGTAAAGTGACATTTGGCGTTAACAAATGCAAGAGCTAAGATCTACTTTGTGCATCGATTATAAAAAAATATATATCACATGTTCATCACAGTAAGTTAGGGAATGCAATACCGGTTAAAAATTTCAATACCGGCATGTCGGTATTTTCATTTTTGGAATCGGGATACCGGTATTGATAAATTTTTAAAAATTGAACCTATTTAACATTTATTTACAATAGGGAATTCTTTGCTTTTTTAATTGTCTTCTTGACGTATGCTCTGCTAATTTTTAAATATTCGTAATTATTTTTTTATAAATAAATAAATACATCATCACACTTTTGATCCATTACTGGAAGTGGCAGATTCTAGTAGGTGATATATTTCTTTACGTGAAGTGCGGTTCTCTTCTTCTTCTGATGGCACTACAGCTCAAATCGGGCCTAGGTCCACCAAGCAGAGCGAGTCGCAGTTTTTACAATGCCGTACTGCCGGTTTACGTAGTCGAATGCTACATGTAACTGTATTTTATATTTTATGACAAATCACATATTGTCCGACAGGCGAATTCGAACTGACGAACGTTGGCTCGGCTGACGTCACAGTATGTGCCTTAACACGTTCGGCCATCGCGCCTGTGATATATTTCTTTTCGTGAAGTACGGTTACCGACCGTCAAATCACATCCCCCAAAGGTGGTATTGAAGAGGAGGCACAGGGGTAGTTTTAGCGTGATAAATATAGTTTGTCGACTATGGAAATCGAACCAGGATTATCAAACTCACAGGCCGACTCGATACCACTGCACCACCTACGCCATTATTTCATTCTTTAGTTGATAATTATTTTTTAACGGATATTTTTTTCTTATCTTGTCTTGTACTTATGTTGCCCACCTTACACTCTTTTTTATCTGATTATCATATATTTTCGTGATGACTCATGTATTCTTTGCGACTTGTAATATACCTAATATCACATGTGTTATATTCGTCTTTTTGTTGAATTTATTAAGTTTTCATTTTTCACCATAATGTAGGTTTTTCTTTTCTTTTGATATCCTTTTATTTTTATGTTTATTATAAAGTAGTCCATGACGATTTTTTTTTGTTTTTGATTAATTGAGCTCTCGTATATTTCTGTACCTATGAGTATATATGTATTTGTATATGAAAAATATGTTTTTATAACTTAATATTATTCTTTTTTTATTGTTGTTCAATGTTTTTTTTTCCTCTTTGTTCATGAATCTTTATATTCCTGTCTTATTTCTGCGTACTCTTTTCTTCAAAACTTCCATTATGATAATCTATTACTATTTGTGTCTCTTCATAAAATATTTCCTTGATCTCTTTCTTCTCGTTTTTCATTTGATCCATAATCAATTATTATTCTAGATTATTAACTGTTTTTAAAAATCATACGTCATAATTCGTTCGTTGGCTTTAATTATTATGAAGTCGTCCAATGGTTGTTTAAATATCTTTAAATATATATATATATATATATATATATATATATATATATTAATTTTTCTCATTTCCTTTATTAATTCGTATTATTATCCTATTAAAGTTCTTACATTCCACGTTCGTAATATAATGTATACCTATCCATTTCCAATGATTTTCTTTATTGTTTCCTATGTCATTTTTGGTATCAATTTTCCAATATATATAATCCCAGCTAATGAAATTCAACTATAATTTCATTTTTATTTATACGTAACAATATAAAAATATAGTTTATTTATAACAATATATAATATTCTTCAGCATAATTTAATGCCAAAAAACTGAATTCAAGGTAGACTTGGTGAATTTTTAGTTTAATTTATTTTATTGATCTCGCCGAAATTTTATATACGGCTGTTAGAGTACTAAACTTAATGCAACAAAAATTGTAAAATCTGAAAATTTTCCATCATTGCATAAAATATTGCATTTTTAGTGTGGTAATTCATATCTATAAAGTTAGATATTGCAGAGACAAAAATACAATAGTCAACTGGTCTGATTTTCATTTCACCAAATAACATCTAATTTTAATGGATATCGTTAATTAAGATATTAATTTTAATTGCAATAGGAATGCTAAAATTAGTTCACTTTTTAGCTTTTAGCGCCAGAAATTCATCAATATTATACTATATATCTGTGTGTGTGTATGCTACTACAAGACTATTTTAATTCTTGAAATATTTTGTTTAATTGTGGCATTAACATGATATATGTATTAAATATGGTGTGTGGATATATCTAATATTACTATACGTAATTTGGTAAATATAATAATAATTCTTTACCGTAGACTATTGGTTGGAATAACTGATTTTCTATATTAACGCCTACGGTTTATTGGTTTACTTGAGATATACTATTTTCATTTCAAACTCAAGAGATCGGCATAAAACGATTAAATGCACCGCAATTACGTTTACAAAGGAACTCAAAATATGACCCGTTATAACTGGTTTCACAAGGGTCGCACAGGGTTATACAGCACCATTCGCCGGTATTTTTAAATGGTCAATCAAGAAAACAAGAATAATTTTAGGCTGAATACGACCCTTAAAAAATTACCTGTTGTGACCATCGTTAAGCGATTTGTGGTAGCCGCACTAATAGATTTCATTGTAGTTATATGGGACAGGGACGTTTAATCGTTTTATGCCGATCCCTCGAGTTTAAAATGAAAATAGTATACAGGGTTCGGTTCCGCAAATACTATCAAAAAATTACGTGATTTAAAGTGCTCCAAAAAATTCGTGTTCAAGTGATTTCAACATTTAAATATTTCAGAACTGTTACGAATGGAAAAAGAAACATCAATCATTACTTGGTGTTATTTTTTACAATGCTGTACTATATTCACATAAATTAAATGAGAACAAAGTACTTACCTTTTTCTTTATTACTTAACTTATATTTAGAAAAAAGTTATTACGAAAGAATTAATACAAATTATCATAGCAATGGCTGCGAAATATAAATTTAAGTATGATATAATTAAGTATGTTGAATCACACACGTATCTTTGAAACAATGGTTTAATGTAACATGTCAAGTTGAAAATGAAGTTTATTTATAGAAATACAAAACATACTTCTTGTATCGATACACCACTACAGCTAAAGATTTACATAACATGTACGAGTATCTCGATCTCGAACTCGAGGAACACACGAATGCAGGAGAGTGCAAAAACAAATAGTGAGTTAGCTTTGAAAAATAAGCTGATGTTTTATTTGCTATGTTAACAAGATGTAGGTACATATTTAGCATGTCTGAGTGACTCCTCCAGATACTGTTAACATTCGCGGTGACTACTAGCGATACTATACAATATCATTTTCATTTATCAAGCAGTCTTATAACAGCTGTAGAATATTTACAGAGTGATAATGAATACAATCAGTTATTATTTAGTAGGTAATTAATATTACACACATACAATTATTGTTTTAAATATTGTTGGTGCTTGCAAAATTCTAAGACCAAATCAAACGCAGTTCTCTACAAAAGGTTCCCGTTTCTAACGTTAACGTTAAATGAGTAGTTTAGTTGCAACAGACACCATCACTCGTGGTCAAACTCTTTCTTGTTCTCCACTCTGGGAAATCTGTCGCCTCGTTCGCTTCCTGGTAGGTTGGGAGAGGACTGGGCTGGGCTATTGGGCACTGGGCTCGGAACGGATTGAAAAAGCAACATTTAATAGCGATACATAGGTAGATACTATGAATGAGAATTCATGTTTGTCTGGGTCCCACACATTGTTCTGCAACCAGCAATCGCAACGCACACTTATGTAGAACTGTCCCAACGAGTCATCTGCAGCCGACGAGTGTCCAGTGTCGGGGAGAGCAGCGAACGCAAGCTGGCCGACGGCGGGCTACTGCTGAAGTACTTAAGCGTTAGCGGCGACTGCAGGTGTCTATGTCTGATGACTTCACGCTCTGTAGGAAGTGGCCAGAGTTCCTAATAAACGTATGAGTATTTAGCAATACAACGTGTTACGCAATATTTTAACTAACCTACCTGCAGAGACTGAGCCTCATCTCAGGACTCGGACCCTTTCCCTTTCCTCCCAGTCAGCGAACCCATCAGTGACTTGAGCGTGGCACCGAAACTTTTACCCGGAGTCGTCAGGTTCGACTGATTTCTACCTAATCCTTGAGGATGTGCGTCTAAACATTTCTGGTATCTCAACTGCAGTCAACAGAAACAAGTTACATAACATGATATAAGCACTATGAATATAAGTCAAACATACTTTGCATGCCGCTTCCACCGTCTTGCACAAAGCTCCCGATGATGGTTCGCAGTGGAACACATGTGCTATGAACAAGTCTTGTGCCGTGTGCATGATGAATGCGCATTGTTTCACGTTGCGCCCTATTCCTAGGAATGACAGGTAGCGTACTCTGCATTCTGTGATTAATTTATCATCCTACAGCATAAAACATTCTCAGTAAACATATGTTTAATTAGTTTTCCACCTGTTTAAATGTTCACATACATTTGGCTGCAGAATGGAGATCATCGAAGGGGCGATGGCGACATTTACTGATTGCCACTGATCTCGTGGAAGTGTAGTAACTAAACTATCAATGGCATCGTTTAATATGTTCATTCCAGTTGCCTGTGTAACTTGTATGTAGCCTAAGTACTGAGCCCGCAGTACTTTTTTAGGCTCTTCCATTGGAGTCGGGAATGATTGAGCTAAGAGTACAACACATATACGTAACAATTAAATCATTTCTAAAAACCTTGTTTATAATTTTTGAAATTCCACTGACATATAGCATTTAACTCGCAAGAAGTTAGTTCATATAGACTGCATAGGTTCAGGGTCAAAGTTTTGTTTTCGAATAGCATAAAATATTTGTTTTATTTTTTCATGCAACGATTGCTTTGTCCTGATGAAAGTCTTAGTCGAAATTTTAGCAGATATGTAATTTAAATAAACTATTAACTGCACTGTGAAATAGTTGTTTAATATATAAATATTGTAATGTATCATATTACAATACGAGATGGGAAATATTGTCGAGGCAACAGGCCGAGTTTGATAATCGTATATTGAGTATTATACAATACATTACAATACGTGTATGCTTTACCTAATTTCATGATATGAGAAAAATTATTGCAAGATTAACATTTTTTAAAATTTAACAATTTACTTTTGGTTCTTATTTGAGACGCAGTAGGTTGATGTAATTTTCATCAAAATCTAGATTTCATTGTTTGTTTGTATCAGACTGTTATTTTACCGTCAAAATTCATTAAAGCACAGGTATCGTAATAGAACTCATTATAACACGCTTTTTAGTTTGTAATATTGATATTATGTTATGAAATTAGGTAAATATGTTTTTCTACAACCATTTAAAAAAGTAGGCGTTTTTGAACTTATTTTTATTATGAAAGTAGCAGATTTTTGCACTAGTGCAAAAAATGTGAATTATTTCTGCACTAGCGCAGAAAAGTAATTTAATATAAATAAACTCTATACAGTATACTTTCTATTAATATTTATGGAAGCAAATTTAATGTTGCAGCATTTGCTTCTTCTATAATGTCTATAGAAACTAATACGTGTTCGCCATTCGATTCAAACATTTTTTAAATTGAAAGCACGGAGAAATTTTTCCTCATTATCAACAAAATAATTGAGTTTGTCACTGTCAGTTGTCATGGATACATTAAACCAGGTATTTTTACTTCCTTGTACGAAGTAAAGGAAGTATTGTTATCGCGAAAATTTTCGGTTCTCAGATTTCAGTGGAAATACGCATTTTGGCCCTCCCTGAGTCCATTTTGACTAATTTCGTCGTGACGTCTGTACGTACGTACGTATGTATCTCGCATAACTCAAAAACGGTAAGCCGTAGAAAATTGAAATTTTATATTTAGGACTGTTATAACATCTAGTTGTGCACCTCCCTTTTTGGTCATTATATAACTTCCGGAAGTGGTACTTTACTTGAAGCCTATAATATATTTTCAAGAAAAACTATATTCAAAAATAATTTAAAACTTTCCAAATTTGGTATATAAGACTACTATATCAATGGAAATAATATAATAGATTTTGGTTAAAATACACTAACCGGAAGTGACACATTACATGAAGCTGCTAACAGTTTTCCTTGAAAAAAATGGTATTATTTTAATTTTAGAAATAAATGCTTCAAATAAAAGTTTTAGAGAATTAAATTCTGCGTCTAGCACATTAAGAATTTTTAAATTAGCCTTTTGCATAAGCGAGATATCTAAATTTAAATAGTATATATTTTGTGTTTTTTTTTTAATTAAGTTTGCTATGGATTAGAACAAAAAATAAAAAATAAAAGATTTTGTCAAATATGTGCAATTAAAAAAGTATCAATAGTTTAATACGCGTACAAGGAAGTCATGTGGTGTCCACATCAGATTTTTAAGTTTCTAAATTAATACAAAATTTCAGAGATGTTACAATTACTGAAATTTGTTTTATTATTTTTATCAAAATATGGTTGTAGAAAAAATAGTGTACGCAACTCGTGCAGAAAGGGTTTTTTTGAACTCACGATCTTGCAGCATTCGCTTCGCTCATGAGCAACGGACCAACTCATTCAAAAAAACCCATCTTTCTGCACTTGATACGTAAATAACTATTTTCGATTACTTGTCAAAT
The DNA here is from genome assembly GCA_947425015.1 of Pterostichus niger. Taxonomy (NCBI): domain Eukaryota; kingdom Metazoa; phylum Arthropoda; class Insecta; order Coleoptera; family Carabidae; genus Pterostichus; species Pterostichus niger. The sequence goes on along the minus strand of OX380344.1, from coordinate 25,151,932 downwards.
AAGATAAAATAACAACTAATCAAATAAAGAAAATATTATAATTGAAACAGTAAGTAAACATACAATCTGACAAAATGATAAAAAGGAGAGTCGTTTAAAAATACAGCAATAAGTGCAGATAGTTTATTTTTGTCCACTTACTGACTAGAGCTTGACTGTTTCTGTTGGAGCGCCTATGTTCGGTGGGAAGATTGGTAGGCCTGGTGGCGAGGCCCACGCGACCGTTAATGTCGATAGGTTTGGCCAGGTTCTGCTGCAAGCTGCGCTCGATCATGATTTTCTTGCAGATGTCTCGGAGTGTGTTAGCGATGGTCCTTGCCGGCATGTCGCAACGGAATACATGGCACATGTGCTTGCGCGTGCTACGGTCACGGGCTACATACGCGAAGTCCCTAAACATACACTCATATTAGCGCAACTTTACTCTCTGATTTGTTCATGTGATACCAAGGGATGCTTGAGTTATGATTACTGGCATGCAGAACAACTATTGTTAGTAAAGTGCACAAATGAACTCTGTGTAATTTAAACAGTTACAATCCACGGTTATAAAGCAATTAATTACTTTAAAAGCAATAATATACAACACATAAACAAGGACATTAAGAATTACCTCTCCCTGAAGAAACGAAGATATCACACCACATACATAAAACACAATTGTATTAGACTATAGTATATACAAAATTATCTGTACTTATGACTAACTATTTTAATTATCTATTGACTTAAAGTATATTAATATAATATTCCTTCTCCAAATATAAAGTAGGCTATGAAATATTAGATATTAATTATAATTTCTCACCTGCCATTGTCTCGTCCAACACCCCAAACTCTTATTGTGTGGATGGGTTGTGTGTTTAAAACTGTGAGATTTTCTGGATCTATGAGCTTGAGGGCACCTTCATCCAAATCCATGAACAAATCTTTGCCCTATCAACAAACGAATAAATAATGAAGAAATTGAAATAAAATGAACTATAAATTACTTACATCTCCCCATCGACCAACAACATCCAATAAATCATTTCTGCCGAGCGAAAGATCTACAATGCATTTGTTTACGGCTTTGCTGCTTCGTTCTGGAGTTAGATCTTCTTCAGCAATTTCTACCCAACCAAGCGATCGAACTGCAAATCTGATTGGTCGTTCTTTGGACTCCGGTTCTGCACGGGCTGGATAGCTGCGCCTTCTATAAACACAAATAATATTTTGTTAATATATTGAACTTCACAGTAGTACAATAAATTAATTTTCATACTTGAATGCTAAATCTTCTTTCCTTTTTCGTTCCTCGAGATCTAAATCTAATGCGGAACTAGTACTGCTTCTTGTAACTGAACTAATCATTCCCGATTCGAATTTTGCAATTACATTATCTGTGTCTTTTGAAAAATTTGATCTAGAATCTATTTTTTCAGTGCACGTCATTATGGGAACTTCTCTTTGAATGGTGCCGCTTTTTATGTGCCAATAATACGGTCCGTCATTATCTGAAAATTTTAAAAAATCACTCATCCGTTGTGAAAATATTCAATGAATTGGTATATTGTTTGAACGCACCTTCGTGTTTCTCCCAGCCCGGTGGTAGATCATCATCGTCCGATCGTTCTTTATCCGGTGTCGACCCGGAATCTTGACGATCCTCTGGTGATTTCTGTGGTCGTCGTTTGACTGGAACGGCGTACAAGTCATTGTTTAACTGTCCGGGAATGTGTGGAACGCAATCTATATCTGTGTTGTCTCGATTGTCTGCATTTAATTTCCCTGATTTTTCACATATACTGCAAAGATAAAGAAAAGTAATATTAAATTCTTGTTCTTTGCTTTCAGGATAATAATATTCACAGATAGTATAACAACCAATATTATCCGTCAATTTAATAATTTCATGAGGTAATTATCGTAGGAAGTTAGCCAATTTTCCAGATGAATAAATTTAGTAACAGCATTATTTCAGTTTCAGTTCATGCTTCCTATCTATCTTTAATAAGCAACCGGTGATTTTTAAAACTCAGGGTTAATGAATGTGATTACAGCACGTGTGTGCATTTGTCGATAACGGGTGTAACGATTGATTGCATGATCTAGGCAGGTAAAGGGTAAACACGGCGTGTCTGAGCGCTAATCCGGTGGATTACGTACTTGTCTCGCGGGCTCTCGAGCTCAACGCTGCCGATTAGGTCCGGCTTCTGCCGCAGCGAATGAGAGGCGGTCAGATCCAGCGCCCGGACTCCCATGGCATTCCCGTTGTGCTCGTTGCTCCTACAACAAACATAATCATTTGTTGTATTATATTGCACATAATATAAACGTACTTTTGACGAAAGTACGTGGAGCAGGCGCACCATGGACTTCCGTCCGCCACGATTCCCATTTTAATATTTCCCGGCTCTATTTCTATCACAAAATACTTCATCTAAACGTGGCACAAACTACTACTTACATGTTTGACGGAATGAACAACATATTTTAAAGAATACATACATTATTATGTAGAACAAACAGTTTGATTTATCTGTGATAGTGTACCAGATTACCCAATATCACAATACAAAAACAGGTTACTATTTTAAAATTAAAATATATACTATGTACTTACAATAAGTAATTATAATTTTAGTGATATACAGTGAAAATGAATTAATGAAATATAAGGGAAAGAAGCCCAAAATGCGTGTGCATATAGACGAGTAAATATTTCACACAGTTTAAGTGAAATAATTAAAAAATTAACATACAAACGATTTTCCACTAGCACAAGCTTTAACTAAATTTCAGCGTAAAATTGAATGTACTTAACTAATTAAACATGACTCACATATAGTATAGCAACTCGCTCACATAATAAACCACAAATTTCACGCCAAAGATAACTGTCAAAAAGTTGCCCAGGTGAAATATCTTCAAACATGTAAAAATTACACTAATAAACAGCACTAACACATGTTTTTTTCTGAACACAATTTTCAAGATTTGTAACGAAACTCGAGCTGGATACGTCTTTACGATAGCAGGAGGCGGTGAACACTGCCGAGGGTGAGTACAAAGTGCAAGGGGATGAACAACCCTCGTTCGTACGAGCAAAACGTTGCCAATATTCTTGACTCAAAACGTCGTTTCGGTGTACACGCGATCTTACAGCAAGCGTTCGGAAGTAGACAAATTAAAATACTCGGGAACAATTAAGTTTTCTCATTGATTACTACAAAGAAAACAAAAATGTGAAATGTTTAATAAAATAAAATTTTGTAGAAGTAAAGCACACGATAAATAAAAAGTAGTTACTTCACGAAAATCAATACAACAGATTACAGATTTGTACATACGATTCAATAAAAAAACCGGACACTATTTTATTTCACTGTTTCTTGTTTTCTAATAAAATTTTGTACGCTTTATAACAAATACAAACATTACCATAAATATTGTCTTATATAAATAAATGAATACCAAAAGTCCGCCAAAATTCGTTCAATTTCAATATAAAACAGAACGTCATTTGAATGTCTAGAAAAGTGAACTTTATTGTAAGGTGACATTCCTGGATAAAGCTTAAATGATTATGCAATTTTACTAAAATCTATTTTCCAGAAAAAACTTACAAAATGAATCACATTAATTTTGAACTACTATTTCAATTATATCAAATGTTTATGTTACCTCCATCCCCTCCAGGAAAAAAAATAGCTTTATAAGATCATGTTGCATTAGTTTAATGACGCAGGAGTGACGTCATACGAGAGATCTGACAACAGTGCAGGCGTCGCGACGCCGGACGTAAATAAACAGATCGTTCGGGTCCGACTGTTTGCGACGCGAGTGTTATGTACTGCAGTCGCATCACCACTGCTCTACTGCAAGACTGTAACATGGTTTAGATTTTATCACTGTGGCGCCGTACTCACTAAAAGCCATTTTAGATTTAATCAAATCCTCATGCAAATCTTGAAACGATTATTGTGTTTTTCTTGTACATGAGGTTAAGATGTCTTAGTTTAGTGATATGGTTCTTTAGAATTTTGGCAGCTTTGCTGTTCGAGTTACAGATTTCGATAGAGAATAATTAGGATTACTATTAGAGAAATCATGCTAAAATGTCTTAGCCGTTGTAATAGTTTAATCAGAATTTTTGCATCTCTGCAATTATTACAAATTCCGATGAGAGGTGCAATGAGTAGCCTCGAAATTATGGTAATAAATAAATACGCCATTTTAAATGGGCAGGAAATAACATCATTCTGAAACTCAGACTCGTGGAAAGAAACGTTCCATGGCACATATGCCCACGATGCCGAAATTCATAGAAAACTTGCATATACGAGTATGAAAAATTATATTATCAATTGTACTTTTGTTTCAAAATTTTCCAGAAATTTATTGTTAATTTGAATCAGGGGTATACAAGGGAGGGGATATGATGTTCAACCCTCTCCCACCATTGTGAATAAATAATATAGTTTTACCCACAATTAAATAAATAAAAAATAAAAAAAAATTATGATTTATATTACCTTTTGAGTATACTATTTAAATCCCCGCTAAACTTTGATGAGTGAAATTAGCTGCCCACCATTGTTAACTTTTTTATTTGAAGAGATGGAGATACATTTAAATACGTTTTCAACAAATGTAAAATTCATACCATTTATAACCAATATATATATATATATATATATATATATATATATATATATATATATATATATATATATATATATTTAATAAAACGCCATATTTAATTAATATTATTATTTTCATTATAGTAAATTATATATAAAATTGCTATTTTGGTTTATCCGTCAGTACGGTGGTGTGGATAGCAATATGGAATTCGAATCCAGAGATCCCGAGATCGAATCTCACTTCTGCTAAAAATTATATGAACTACCACACTGCGGCTCGGTGAGTGCGGACCCTGTACTGTAATTGGGATTAAATTCCTGTTGTACAGCGTAACATAAATAAATAAATAAATAAATAACTCGCTTATTTGATATGCAATTATTGTTATTTGTACACCATTCAATTTGTCGGATAAAATGGCACTTCTTTGTTTATTTTAACTGTCTTTCTATCTTCAACAACAAAAATTTGGTGGGCTTTTTACTGTAGACATCCTGTACAAATGTGTATCATAATCTCGAAAGAAATTGAGCAATCATTCTTTGAAAATTTTCAATCCTCCCTATTAGAATACTCTGACTACGCCACTGTGTTGTGTTACAAATACGCTTTTCGTGTTACGGTGAACGATATATTAGCGTTACTCTCTACTCTCTGCAATGTGAATTTAGTGTTGTCATATGTAAACATAAATTTTGTAAACACCTGATATTTTTTTTGTATTCTACTACTGAAAAGGTAGCATATTTAAGTTTGATTTTAATGCCAAATAGTTAAATGTTCTACCCACGGTTCTGCTGGAATCATGACGTAACTACAAACGAAGTATGTTGTGATATTCTTGAAATATACATATATATATATATATATATATATATATATATATATATATATATATACCGGGTGTAACACGAAAAGTGAAACATAGGCGTTTAACATGGTAAATCAGTTTTTCCGTGCGCATTGCTTCCGTAATTATTTTAGGAAAAAATGTTTCAAATAAATGTTGTAAAGCATAAAATTCTACATCCGAATCAATAAACAAAATTCATTTTGACTACTTCATAACTGCTGAAATTAAATTTGAAAATTCACGTAATTTCTATTTAATACTAATAGCCATGGAATTAAAAACAAGAGATGAACAAATGCGTAACGTTTTATACGTCAATGTCAGAATAAATTGTCAAAATCATTTTTACGTACTAAATATTTATTTTCTAAATAAAAATTTAATAATAATAAGACAAAATATTTTTTAGATTTATTATTTAAGAATAATAAAATAATAAATTCGATAAAATATTTAAGGTAGGTTGTTATTGAATATTGAACAAATTAATTATTGCAACAAATTAAATTCAATAAAAACATCAACAAAGTAAATATTCTTAAATTGTTAAATTAGATGTTCAAATAGTCCACCGTTTAATTTTTATATTTATATTTAGTTCTCTGGAAATTTCCCGCACACTCATTGTTGGCTCCAGTTCTATTAAAGCAAGAATATTTTCTTCATTGTTATAAATTCTTTCATTTATTTCTTTCTTGAAATTTAGTGTTCCTGCCTTTTCAAACTTTACTATAAACCTCTGAATAGTACTAGGAATATCATGATGCTGCCAAATAGCGCTAATATAGTCACGAATTAGTCGTAAACTATGGCCAGAATAATGCCATTTAATTATTTGCAACTTTTCTTCATCTGAATAATTATTCATTTTTGATAATAATAAACCCTAATATTGATTTAATATCACAGTTGGTCAAAATAAATACTAATAATTTGACGTATAAAACGTTACGCATTTGTTCATCTCTTGTTTTTAATTCCATGGCTATTACTATTAAATTTAATTTCTGCAGTTATGAAGTAGTCAAAATGAATTTTGTTTATTGATTCGGATGTAGAATTTTATGCTTTACAACATTTACTTGAAACATTTTTTCCTAAAATAATTAGGGAAGCAATGCGCACGGAAAAACTGATTTGCCATGTTAAACGCCTATGTTTCACTTTTCGTGTTACACCCGGTATATGAATACTAATTAAAAATTCATTGAAATAAATTAAGAAGCATAATATGTCTAGTAGTGCAAACATATTCAATAAAGTAATTATTCTCCATTTGACATAATTTATAGAGATTACAAAAAGTTCTAAGAAAACTCAAAGGAATGATTTTCATTTTTCAAAATCTAATTACGTTTTAAAATATAATGCCATGCTGATATCGAATACGAAACTAATAAGAGGACACAATGAATTTATTTATTCATGAAATTTTATATTTCAAGGGGATTAATATAACAGTATTTTATAATACCATTTCTTTTTCTTGCTGCAATAATTTAAATGTATCTAGTATTCTATTTGGCTATAAATTTATCGATTTTTATAATAATTGCAGAAATAAACTGATCTAGTTCGAATATGCAGTAGAAAACAATGAAAGTAATGAAAATAAAAGAACCAAGCTAAATACTAATTCTATCCATTCTAGAGTCCAGAGTCTACTCGAGAATGAAGAGTGCTATGAAAAAGAAGCTGAATCATAATGACAGTAATGAACTGGACATCACATCACAGCTGTCCCAGATAGACAAATGGACTGCACTTAAGTGGTTGGCTGTGCTGCTGTGCAGTCGACTAATGGCGCCACCATCGTCGCCACCCCACCTCTTTGCACTCCGCTAATAACTGTCATCCACGCCACTGGATTTATATATCTCATTTCGCGCCATGTAATCCAATGAACGTCAAAAATAATTTATCTGCAATGGAGTTTAAAATGTGTTTAATTTTTCACCCCTGATACTGAGATTTAGGACAGTTTGATGCGATTTTAAATATTTTATATACGACTAATTAATAATATTATCATTATATATGAGTTTTTTGCTATATAATGCTATATATTAATCCCGCCGGGAATAATGAGTCGGGAATAATGGTCATTATTCCCGCTCGTGAACCAATCAAAATGCTTAAAACATGGATCATTGTTTTATTGTGCCATCGGAACAGTGTTGCCATAGCGACACATATTTAAATTAAACATGCTCGTTGCTAAGTTCACTGTTGTTAACGAATCGGAAATACACAAAACGAAATCATCGTTGAGAAGTTGTCAAAAACGGTCTTGCAAATTGTGTTAAATTATTGTGTTTAACTGTAATTGAAAAAATGGACAGTATTACAGAAGACAGTATATCTTCTACACCACCAGAAATAACGCAAAAGTCTAAAAATTTCTATGACAAAGCATACCAAAGTTTTATGAACTGGCGTATTAAAATGAAGACAAATTCGTATTCAGAAAATGTATTGTTGGCATATTTTACTGAATTAGGTGAAAAATACAAATCATCTTCATTATGGTCTTTTTACTCCATTTACTCATTTCAATTAGATGTAAATTTATTAGTTAAATAGATGAAAAATTAATAGATAATAAATAATATAAAAATTGACTAATGTTTATTAAATTAGTCGTATATGTTATTCGTATATAAAGTATAGTATACAACTCGCTATAATGACTATTATTACCTCGGATGATTACAAACCTTGCTCGCTCCGCTCGCTCGGGTTGCAAACTTCATCCTCGGGAATAAGAGCATAAATTATAGCGTCGTTGTATAATATACTATTATACAACCGTATAAATATAGTCACTAGAAATAATTAGGGTAGCAAGTAATGCTTCCGATATTTTATACTGTTGAAGTGAAAACTCAAGTTTATAACCACACAAATTTTGGCTACACTCACCACACCCAAAATTCATAGGATATTTAATTTCAATTTTAATATTGCAATTTAGTTAATAAATGATCTAAAATATTAAGTGACGCAATAGAATAAATACAGGATAGAAATTAAATTAAAAAAATACATATGCAAAATTCGTTTCGAAATTGAGAAAAGCGAGCTCTGTAATAAATATAGATGATTTATCGTACTGACGTAATTCGCAGCATCCGAAAAATTTTAATACGCAAAATCTAATCGAATTTTCATTCAGAATATTAAACATAGAGAATCGCTTGGGAACAACGTACAAAAATGTCGTTCCGATCTGTGTCTCATTGAATAAACATGATCTGGGTTCGAATATCCATCGTAGTACAATTCAAAGATGAAATCAATCTTGGTCCTTGGGTCAGTCCAATATTTGTGTATATATGCCGCGAGGCCATCAGATGGTTTTCATCGACTGACAAATCAACTGCTACTAAGATTCTCTTCGGCATTTCTTTCAGTTGCACTTTGCGGTCGAGCTTGGAGTTGCCCTCAGTCTGTTTTCTTTTGCCTTTTTATACGACCAATATTGCGATCTGAGATGGGAAATTTCATATCTTTGATCATTTGTAGGATGGAAATTGATAAAAGTAATAGATATACGACCGTATACGCACAAATTTATTTGTTCTTCAAACATTGATAAAAATATTCTCCAGTCTTTTAAATTCTTCATCGTAGAATCATTTTATGTTATCTATTCTAATTTTAGCATTGAATCATTTTAAAAGATATTTCTGGTTTTGAAATGTTGTTTGCAATATTCTCAACAATATATAAATAAATCCTAATTTCATTCTTTTACCACATGGCTCAGACTTAAGACAAATTTTGTTGGAATAAGTTAAGCTACATTAAGGATTAGATTGAAATTGTTTTTTTTTTAATTTCTTAGATCTATAATTAGGGAACGTATTCTAATGGTAATTATTATTGTTCTCCAGATTTTGATGAATTTTCAAGCAAGATGTAGACTAATAAATCTAAACAACATAGTTTATTTTGTTCTTAAAATATGTAATAATTTAAATAAGCCATAATCTGAATCAAAACAAGTTTTATATTTTTATAAATTTAAAAAAATTCATGTTTAGTTATTTTTAAAAATATTTATTCACATATAATAGACCATTATGAATTATTATTAATGAATACGTACTGTTTTCCTTGTTCGAATTATAAAGAGGGTGGAATTAAAATCCTGTGATACACACAATAATTTTTTTAAAGAATATGGTAAATTTAATTGACTGTAATAAAATTCAGTGTCCCATAACCATTCTTGAGAATTCGGGTTGGTAATGTTTATTGTAAATTATAAAATAGTGGGAGTGATAAAATCCGAATGTGATGGAGAATAAAGAAGAAATATGGAGGATAAATGTAAATAAAGTGATAGGATAAGTGAACATCATAACAATTAGCAGAGTGAAGTACGTACGAAGAGTGTATATGTATGGTTATGATTATGACGAGTATAATTTCTTATCTTTTATGTTACTGCGGATGAATATGAAACAGACGAGAGGAACTTTTGAACAGATAACTGAAATGTACCGAGTACCCTCTTCAGATTTCGTTAATGTTTCCAACAGAATTCATGTCATCATTCATCGAGTATATTAAGTATTTAAACAATTTGAAACATATGAAGACATAGAGCTCTCACATAACTCCTCCAAACAATATCAACAACAAACAAGCAAGTATCAGAGTTGCGATTCCAAGCGACATTAGCCGAAGTCGACACGTACGCTGAATGTTTCACGAGGTGATCACAGATAGTGCAAATGTTTCAACTAATGGTGTACAGTTTCTGTAAGTACCTGCCGCCGTGTGCAAACGAGACGAAAGAAGCGCCACTCTTGTATGAAAGCACAAATTCCGCGCGACAGTTAATGTTATCGTCCAATGAGTACGACGTTTTTCTGACAATGTTGTTGTGTTTAGTAGGTATTTCGTTTTGCCGCAGGACAAAAGGAAGGTTTGTAAATGGCAATAGTGAGTTTGGTTTTGGAGTGTTACTTGGTAATCATGGATCAAACAGATGACTAATTATTCTTCCTCAATCGATTATGAACCGTGCCGTTTGAACAAGGAAAACTGGATCAGTGGCGGATCCAGGGGAGGGGTCATGGGGGTCATGACCCCCCCCCCCTAAGCATAGACTTTTTAAAATTTGTTGGCTCTAATAGTTATTTGGCCCTAATACATAATAATGATGTCATTATTTACGATAACTCAATTTGTTAAACAAATTACATAGAAAATATTATCTAAGAACTTAGAAATTCAAAGATAATTAAGAACTATTGTTTGATTTATTATTCTAATAAATAGCCAAAAACCAATATTTTGTGGGGATATTATTTCGACCCGCAGATGGGAGAGGTATTCTATTTAAGACCTAGTCAAGTATGTGACTACCGACATTTGCACTCAGAAAATCAACTTCTAATTCAATAATTTTTGTATTCTATCGAAGAACCGTTTAGATAATGAAACTTTATTTTTTAAAAAGTGTTGGCGTTCTTAGGGGAAATTTTTGAGGTGAAAAAATAATTACTTTTCCTCACCACGTTTATACTTGTTTATAGAAAAGTAATTTTGCTTAAAGCTACACATTCTCCTACATCTAAAACATATTGTTAGTTAATAGCAGACAGTCGATACCGCCTTCATGATTCTGAGTTCAGCCAATTCCGTTAGCACTGTGTTTCAGCGGATGTGAGCCTATTGCCAGATTGACGTCGATAAAATCATCACTAAATTTGCAAAAAGCAAACGACGAATTGATTTTGTTATCTAAGTATATTCTAAAGATGATTTAATGTGATTTAATGCGATTTCAAAGACGATTTAATGTGATTGTAAAAATTATTTAAAGCAGGAATATAATATTAGCAAATGCAAATGTTTTTTTATATATAGAAGATAGGCAATAACCCCCCCCCCACCGATAAAATTCACTCCATGACCCCCCCCTTAATTCGAAGTCTGGATTTTTTTAATGAGTCCCACGAAGCATGGAACTTGTAAAATTTTAAACTAGAAGAACTTACTAAAAACCAGGTTCAAAAAATTACAGTTGATCATGACTGGCCATATCAAATGACTGAGTGACGCATGTATTGTATCAATAACATAATTGTGAAGTCATTTGACGTGATCAATACTATATTAAATGATATTTATTAACATAATAGCGAATCTTAAAATTATGAAAATAGTTTAAATTTTTCTATATTAAAAATATGCTATTTTCGAGGTACATACATGTAAATGAAAATGGATAAGATGATACAATCTACATATCTATTTTATTATTATAAATAGGTAATCATCTTTTGTAAATTAAAAATTAACAAATATAAACCTTGTAAAAATATATTTAAGAAAGCAAGAAACATTCTACCTGCAAATAAACTTCCTGTTTCTGCGTTTTACCTTCTATTATCGGTGAGGTTTTGTGAATCCAAGTTCGTGACTGGCCCCGTGGTGATGTCCACCCCCATGGAGCCGATGTCCAGTGCAGCATAGGAACGACGACCTGGTGGAGCAGCAGATTTGGCGCTGGCGTTAGCAGATATGTTGCACACAGCGTCTAGCTCCTGATACAGCTCCTCATATAGGTCCGCCGCGGTGTTGGAGTTTAACGCATCGTCCAACCGCGCTGGGTCTAGGTGGTAGTTTGGGTTCTCGTAGCTCAGCAGGCCGTTCTCTGAAAGAAATGACAAAATAAATATTTTCATATATGAATATTACACGTTTTCCGTGCTTTCGTATACATATTTCCAAACAGCTGAGTTAAGAACTCAAGAACAAGTTAGGCGTAGGTGAAGAGCACTTCATCAAAGATTAGAAAACTAACGACATACAAATTTGTATCTAAAATTTTCATTATTTTAATTGTTTTTTGAACATACTGATTCTAAATAGTTGAGAAGAATAAATAACCAACATGCGATGCTGCCTTCATTTCTTATAGATTCGTTGTTAGAGAAGTGGGCGTAAGTGAAGATTTACGAAACTGGTGTACAGGAGCGACTGGATGAATGTTTGTTGCGTGTTGATGGATTTTGGTTGTGAGAAAAGAAAAAGTTTGTATGGAGGAAGTGTTAATGTGGTCGAATCGAGTATCGTGTGTCAGGATGAGAATGTTAACGGGTTCGTGCTACCCCATTTAATGGGATATAGCGTGATGTTATGTATGTATGTATGTACTATTAGAATTTATTGAAGCAACCAATAAACAAAACTGAATAATCAATTATTTCTATTCTCTGATATAAAATAAACAATCTATGTAACGTAGCTCTTGATATTATTAACTTATGTTTGCGGCGTAATTTTTAGCGTTCAAATAAATTTTTATATTATAGTATGGTAGTAAAGGCGAGTATCTTAGCCCTGTTAGCTGTTAATGATAACGAGTAAGAATTCGCGTATTTATCTGATCTCAACTTATATCTAAAAAAGAAGACTGTATCTGAGTGATTCAGAGTCTTCTACAAGCGGTAGGCTCCTCTGCAATATAATTGGGATTAACTTCCTGCTGTGCAAGATAAAAATTGAAGAACACCAAATAAAATTACGATAAACTCTTAAAGCTACTAGTGTACAAAGATTAAAAGAATTATATCTTAAATATCTATTTCTTTATATTATATTAGAAAATCGTGCTTAAATGAAAATATAAAAACTTAACGACAACAGCAGTACGTGCTTTGTATTACTACCTACATGAAAACAAATAGTAGCTTGGTATTTAAATAAGGAAACGGTATTGATTCATGTAGCATGGAACTAACGTTCGTTAATCTCATAATAATTCTTATTTTATTGACATTCTACAAAAAAAAAACTTCTTTCTCTTTCTACGTATATTTGCATTCATAATAAAACATGTTTGCAATAATTTGACAAATTATGTGCTGCATGTTTTCATTAAGTTATTTCCCCATTCGTGACGTTATACATAAACTACTAATATGACGTAGTAAAAACGATCAGATATCGGCAGCCATTTTGTGACGTCAAAATACTATAAAAACAATGCGTGTAAACTTAAACGTGCCGTCATAAAATTAATCACTACTGTGTAGTTTATAACAATAAATCTACCTTTCTCTGTTTCATTGTTTTCGATTCTGCGAGTGCTTGATAAAGTTAACAAGCGCACAACATACTGCAAGACGAAAGTCGTTCCACGAATCACGCACATTACAGCGAACTCTTCATGTTTTCACCCCTAATATTCCACTCTGAATCGTAAACGTCACGCTGAATATAATTTCATATTTTCGGGACAAATCGTTACATTGATATTTATTGGACACCATTTTCTCCAATGGTTATCGAAATATTAGTCAGTATTTATTTTTTTCAGTTTTTGACGTACAATATATGTAAAGAGCCAAATAAAGACAATCAACAATTCGATAATGAAACTATACAGGTTATTGCTCAATTTAGTTCTTAATTTAAACAAAAGTAGAAATAGAATTAATCTGAAGTAAAATTCGCGCTCAAAATTCAAAATATGTTCATCAAGAAAGTGGCGATTACAGAACCAAATAATTTTGCAAGCTTTGTAATAATATAACTAATGTAATAATTGAAAAATGTCGAAGTAAATGTGGCAAAAGCTCGAAAGAAACCTAACCCTACTTTCGACCAAAAATCAGAGCGTACTAAAGGCAGCGTTAAATAATGGGGATCGTTGAAGCGGCCGACATGGTTGTTGCGTGTAGGCTGTCCTTGACGCTGTTCGCTGCCGCACCGCTATTATTCATGATGGCGTTTGGAGCGGCTGCACGAACCACCCCCGGCGAAGGGAGGGGACGGTAAGACGCCGCGGCGCCAGTCGTCCCGGCGCCCACACAGGTGCCGTGGGGGGAAATTAGCCGCCGTATGAATCATCCAGCGATCATGTGACTGCGATCGATGGGCGGCATTGATTAGCAGATACGATGAAATTTTTTATTGTGATTGTCAAGACAGTTAAAAAAACACTATTGTATTTTGAAACGAACGTTATCGAGATAAGCTTTACACAGGTATATTCGTAAATCAAACTAACACTTAATTTTGGATTAATACTATACACAAAAAATAATAGTATAGTATAGTATAGTTTATTTGATCATTTTCTATGTTTGAATACATTTATGACAAGTCAATATACATATAAATTCATACACATCCATAAAATTAAATTTAAAAAATATGATTGTTATTAAATAGTTCATTTCAGGATTAACAATGAGAAAATTAAATTAGATTATACAAGGAGAGGATAAAAATTCATGTACAGAGTAAAAACATTTAGATATGAGGTATTTCTTTAAACAATTTTTGAAACTGTTGAGGTAGTATTTTGATAGTATCAGGTAAATGGTTATATAAATACTGAATTTTGAAGCCTGAAACGAGGTGATGTTAATTCATTTGCATTTCTAGTGTTATAGCGATGTATGTCACTGTTAGTTTGATAAGAATGTTTGTTAGCATGTATTACCAAAATTGTGGAATAGATATATAGACAAGGCAAAGTCATAATTTGTAATTTAATAAAAAGTAGAGAGCAATGTTCTCTATTATTTTGATTGACCATTAGTATTATTAATTTCTTCTAATAACATTATGCGTGTAGTTAAATTTACAGCTATATACTATTAATTCTTCAAACAGCATATAAGTTTTGCCAGGTTAACTCTTAAAGCCTATTCAGAGTTCTTACTTAGTAACTGTTTTGTAGTTTATAATAACCTTGAAATATTTTACAAACATAATAATGTCAAACCATCTACAGTCTTAGGCTTTGTCTCAAGCGTAAGAATAAACACAAACATAAAAGTGAGCAAACTTCAAACTTTAGTCTGGTTTTTCGCTGTTTTAATCGAAAATAGTATGCTTTGGCTTTATTTCTTTAATTATTAATTAAACTAAAAATAATAACAAACTATACAAACCAATTAATATCGTTTACTATAAATCCATATTTTTAAAATAACAATGACAAAGACAAAAGCAGTGACTTTGGAACTCTGAGTGTAACTTAAATCTTTATAGTTAATTTTGGGTATAACTTCTACAGAAATGTCTGTTCAATTTTCCTGTTTTACATGTAGCAACGGTGCATTTACAATTTTGGGGTAATGATATATTTTATTTATCGTCAAATGCGATTACCTGCCATCAAATAACAATAGGTACCTACTTAAAGATATTTTGAAATATGACCTACAGACTACAGAAATGATTTTACATTTAAACAAATTTTTTTGTCAACTCTGAAATGTCAGATATCAGTAAATATATAGTTACCAGTTGTGAAACCAATACTATTTCTATAGAAAATGTAAACGAATATGATTTTATTTGTGACATTAATTCTTTCTCAGTGTGTATTTTCATGAATTGGGTGAACTGTGGAACAACTAACAGCTTATGACGCAGGTGATTGTATCAAAATTGATATGGAAATTTTGTTTTGAATTTTTTATGCCTCTGGTTTCGTTATATTTCAAATAAGAGTTATCGATAATGTTTTGTACGAGTCATTCCGTGACAAACACAAACGACTAATTTATTAATATATTTTCTGACAGAATTTGATAAACATTCTATTTAAAAATAAATTAGAATTTATTCACTATATCCGCATAGCAGTCAAGTAAAGCTTTTATTTTAATTTATTTTATGCCAAACATATATTTTTGTTATTCTATAATTATACTGATAAGATCGATAGAATATGTTTAAACGATACATCCATCAGTGGTATCGACTCGGCCTATGGATCTTGAGAACCCTGGTTCGATCCCCACAGTCGACAAACAATTTTCACCAAATTAAATCTACCCCTGTGGCTCCCCCTCCACTAATATCTTTGGGGGCCGTGATTTGACGGCTGGTAGCCGCACTTCACGCGCATAAATATATCACTTACCAAGATCTGTTACGGCAGAGTGCCACACCCAGTAATGAGTAAAAGGCGTGATGATATATTTATTTATTTTATTTATTATTAAAAATATTCCTAAATTATCCATGTCAAATGTTTAAATTTTTTTATTAAAAATAGAAAATTTCGTTCTCTATTTCTGTCAATTAATGAAGAAACCCTTAACGTTGGAAAATATATGATTTTTTATGAGATGAATATATTAAAATCTATTGCAAATAATGTATTAAAACCAGAACTTTCTGTTGTTAGGAAGATATTTCCAAAGTATAGCACAGAATTCACCACACGTCACTGTCAACCAATAGGATCACGAATTTGTTTGAAAATGAACCAATGAAATGTACATTTCGTCGGAAATTCATCACTAGTGAAATTGATATCGGAAATACCACTGTTAATAATATCCTTGGTTACGAATAAAATAAATGATATTTTCAATATTTTCATAAACGTCAATTCTACATTTGTTCAGTGTACATTTAATATTCAAAATTTTCATCACTGTAATACCTAATTAATAATGTGCAAATAAATACCTAACTATTCTTGTTCATTAACTCTTGTTTGGTAAATTCTCAAGCCGAATACAACTTGTAGTATGAAAATTGACAGATAATATTTTGACATAACAACTCATAATTTATGTCAAAATATTTTCAGCAATTTTCATACTACTTGTTATATTATATATGAAAAAATAATATTCCGAATCTATTGTCGCGGGCGGAACAATACAGTATATGTCCGCAGTGCCCCATATTCACCGGACAGTGAGGCTGTGGCCTTGTCTCTGATCCCTGTGCACGCCAGTGGATCGCTCTTCTATGGCTGATGTAGCCCGAGTGTACAAGGGAGGCAGCTAATCGATGTTGTGAACGAATCACACGAGCCAGTTAAAGTTCGAGGTCGGGATTCTGGATTGTATTGATAGGGCGAGGGATTTGCATTGAAATTTATTGATATTAACGCAATCCTAATGCAGATGTATGTTTCCTTTTTAAACATTTGTAGCGTAGAATGATTCTTCTTCTGATAGCACTACAGCCCAATTCGGGCCTGGGCCTACCGGACACACCGAGCCGCAGTTTTTACACTGCCGTACTGCCGGTTTTCGTAATCATATGCTACATTATTTAAGGCGTATAAGTGACTAGTTTCTAGCGCCCGAGTGTGAGGAATACATGTAACTGTATTTTATATTTTACGACAAAGTACACTTTGTCGACAGGCGGATTCGAACTGACGAACCTTGGCTCGGGTGACGTCACAGTATGTTAAGAGATGTGCCTTCACGCTCGGCCACCGCGCCTGTAGCGTAGAATGATACATTTATTTAATAGATAGTTTTAAAATGAATTTTAAAGTATTCAAATATTTTTAGAAAACTCTATATTAGTGAAGTCTATTTTTACATATATCGGTAAGTATGAGTTTTAAAATGCGATTATGAGCGGTTTAAAACAAATCATGACATCCTTAGTTTTGAAGATTTCACCTACATTTTATATTGAAATCCGAATCATTCGACCACAATTGTATTATTTTAGATATAAATTGATGTCATCACCAAGATTTAAACCCGTGAACACTTCGCTTGATAAGCAAGGAAATCTAGAAAGTAACTGAACCCATTATAGGGACCAATATTGATACAAAAGATACTATATTTTTAAAATCCCCGCTTTTCGAGACACAAAATGTTTTTTATCCCGATCTGTTGTTGTTGATTTGCAATATTCAAATTAGGCAAAAATTGTGATTAATTTAGTTACATAAAATGAAATATGTCTGTAATACTACATTTAAATCTATTGTTATAAATATTTGTTTCCTGATCCTGCTCTACAATGATTTATTATACGCGCAAATGTATTTATAATTAATTGTAATTTATAATATCAATATGACCATAAATAATAAATAATATATTAAAAATAAATTAATAGATTTATGTGGATTATTTTAAAATAAGTCGTACTTCATTTAATTAATAAAATATGATTTTAATTATTTCTGTATATACGAGCAAAATATGTACTTGCAAATTATTTTCAATGAGCTTTTAGATGAAAAGTGTACGTGAAAATTCAATAATGTATTCCTGCAACACACACAACTTAAACGTCATGTGGGGCGTCATTCACACTTCAAGAGTTTTTTTTCGATTTTTGTAAATGTCAATGAAATTATACAACTTTGTAGATGTATTTCACATGCCAATTAATTTAAATGAATATAAATAAATTAGATAGGTGTGTTAAACTACGACCGGAAATAATAACGACGTGCAGTTAAATTGTTACGCTAATATTATTTTTAGAATAATCGAAGGTCTAATGGAACAGTATAAGCGTAAAATCCTTTTGTTTATTTGTTCGTAGGCGTAAACAACTTTTATTGATAAATGTTTACTTGCTGAAAAATGTAGATATTACGAATAACATTAGTAATAATATAATTTATACTTTACCTCCGATTCCAGAATTAATTATTATTTTAATTTGTTCCGCCACACAACAGGAAATTAATCATAATTATTGCGCAGGGAATCTACAGTTTATGAGTTAATCATTGTGCCGTCGATAAAACGGACGCTTCACAAACAACAGTTAAGAAGTTCAAACCTCGCTCCTAAAAATTATCATTGAATACATATTATATTAAATTAGTTTTTTTTATTTTTTGTCATATGACATGACTAAATGTACAGTGATGATGATAAATTTAAAGTTAAATTTATGACAGAAAAATTTGCGTGACGCCTGGATTCGGACCAGAAACCATCCGCTTGCTGGGCAGAGATGCTAAACCGCTACACCACGTCACCTGTGTCCGATGTCATCTCTGCCCAGCAAGCGGAGAGTCCCTGGTTCGAATCCAGGCGTCACTCGAATTTTTCTGTCATAAATTTAATTTTATGCCCTCATAAGGTGACTTGGAGGCTGAATTTTGTGAGACTTAGACAAGTGTTTATTTTGATATTTTATTATTAAACCTAGTTTCACCAAGTGAGCATTTAAAGACAATTAATGTTGTCTTTGTTGTTTTTTATTTAAATTGCGATTTCGTAGCTTTTGCTTTTTTCGGTAGATGGCATTACTGGTTCGATAGAACTTCTCATGTCATCTTACCGTTCTTTAGAGATCTTATTCTCTGCTGGCACAGTCCTTCGTCACCAGCTTCTTCACGTGAACTTTGTTCTAGGTGAAGAAGTAGGTTATACCATACTGATGAGCTCTAATAAGAGCGAAACGCGTCTATGGTTACCAGCTGTGCTGGCCAGCCTCTGACGATGCCCTCATAAGGTGACTTGGAGGCTGAATTTTGTGAGACTTAGACAAGTGTTTATTTTGATATTTTATTATTAAACCTAGTTTCACCAAGTGAGCATTTAAAGACAATTAATGTTGTCTTTGTTGTTTTTTAATTTAATTTTAAATTTTATTTTTTTTTGTACAATTATATAATAATTTATTAAATCATATTGAATTTTAGATAGAAAATTTGAGTTACCTCAAGTCTTTCAATATATGAAGAAGGATCGTGGCTGCATTACAAAATAGAGATAATTTGGAATAACTAAATATTTGCAATAACTAAATATTTGAATTAACTAAAAGCAGTAGTTCAGTTGGTTACAGTATTTTATCGGGATTCAAAGGTCTCAATCGTAGTGGTATTTCAATTTTTATTTAATTTGATTTCATATTATATTGTTTTTGATTCTTAGTGAGATAGTTCCATTAAAACAGGTATGAGATTCCCAATACACTATTCTTATTTAAAACATTGGAGGAATAACTATTACCCAAAAGTACTATGTAGGTACATACATATTTCGGATTTTCAAGAAAACAAATAAATAAATTAATTAATCCAAATCACTAGTTTGTAGTTTTATTTTAGTTAGTAACTGTAGTAAATAAATAAATATATCATCACGTGTTTTTCCCATTACTGGGTGTGGCACTCTGCCGAAGCAGATCTCGGTAAGTGATATATTTCTACGCGTGCAGTGCGGTTACCAGCCATCAAATCACGCCCCCCCAAAGATGTTAGTGGAGGGAGAGCCACACGGGAAGATTTAATTTGGTGAAAATTGTTTGTCGGCTGTGGGGATCAAACCAGGGTTCTCAAGACCCACAGGCCGATTCGATACCACTGAGTCACCTACCCCATACAAATACAACTTTTCGTAATTATTATTAATTTACAATATATTTTTGGATCTATAAAGAATCTTAGCACTGATCTCAAGCTTAATTATTAATGTTAAAAATTGTGAGAAGTAAAAAAAAAATAGTTTTTATCTTTTTATTCTTGTAAAACTAAACCTGAATTTTATGTCAGTAGTTTGTCTTCTTATTTTACAATAAAACTGCAGTAACCGAGATACCAAGAAAATTTAACAACAAAACTCTTCACCAACAAGAAGAAAACTTCACGCGACAAACTAAAATCAAGATAAAACAAGCTAAAGAGAAAAATCCTCGACGTCTACAATATGGTGTGTGGTGTCATAAAAAGGGGTTAATTTTAAACACTGTGAACTCAGCGTACGTTTCACCCCCTGTCGTCCTTCGTCGTTGGTTGACGGCGATGAAGCTTAGGAAATACTGTCGCGTCTAGCTCGTAAAACGGGGTGTAACTGGCGACAGTGCCGCACGCCGCGCCCGACAGACTGCACTGGCGCCGGAGTGCGTGTTTACGAATCGTATATTGCTTTGGAGAACATGTGAATTAGAAGCAAGTAATACATTCTTATTTTAATGGTTTCATTACACAATTAGTATCTCGGCCCGTATTGTAGTATAATATTATGACTTTTTGAATGGACTATTTGATTAAACTGTTTCATATTTAAAAATTATTACAAAATATAAAAGATAAGTATAATTATATTATTTGATGTGTCGATGTGAAAACAAAAAGAATTTTGTACCGAAATTTAAAAATATAATTGCACATTCCTTATATCTAACATTTTTTGTCGCATTGTACTGGTAGGTTACAACAATGAGTAAACAATATTAAACATTAAAATTAATTTAAATTGTGGAACAATTGTTTTAATGTTATTTCACTTTGTCCCATAAATTTTTTTTAATTGTAATCTACCAGTCTAGAGACACAAAAAAATTAGCTTTAAGATGATATTATCCGGTACGAAAATAAGCTATTTTTCTAGAAAAAATCCTGACTGTATAACAGCACATATATATTTTTTTTTTTTCATTACTATGTAAATAAAGGATGGAAATAGTGCGCCAACTCTGATTTGTTAAATTTTTCATTCCTGGAAATTTGTTGTATACAGTTAAAAATCATCTATTTTTGATATTAAATTAACCACAAGAAAAAGTAAAATATTGATATAATAGTGAGCTAGCGGCCTGAAGACAACCTATATTTATAATTATACCAAATTTCAAATATATATGTTCATTCTTGTGGTTGTAGTTGGTTCCAGAAAATGATCGCGTTTCGAATATACCTTGCCTACTTTACTGGCGCAAAATGTTGAGATTTTCACAGTGGGCGGAGTTAACTGCGGTTCTCATTGCTTGAATTCATGTTGCGATTGTGAATTTGATTACTTCATTATTACTCTTTGCTCATACGCTCGTGTTCTATTGTTAAATATGTTTATTTTGGTTCTTTCATTATTGTTAAAGCTTATATTTGTTATTGTTTCGTTCCATTGTTTTTTGTTTTATTTACTGAAATTTCGAATTTCGGAAAAAATGTGCGTTTTCATTAATAATATAAACAAATATTATTTATATATGCAATAAATTTAAATACCCAATAACCAAAATGTGTGCATATTTTTAAATAAAAATTTCATAAATACCGAAACATCAATATTTAGTTAGACCATATTTTTTTACAAATAATAGTATAAACGGTGTTTATACTAAATTAAATTAATATCTTTTAAGCCCAATTTACCATTCAACTATTTTCGAATTATAGTTAGCTTCAGAACGAAGATCTAATAAACTAGATAATGTTGTTAAAATGAAACTTATTATTATTATTATATATTTAATATACGTAATTTTATTTACAACTACAACTCATTTTATATCGAAAATCAGTTATCTTATGCTTAAAATTTATTATACGTATACAAATAATAAAATAATATAATTTTTTTTATCCTATTTGAACTTTTACTTTACAGACATATAGGTAGATATTCTAAAAGTAGAATGTTATATATTTGTTCTTTTATTTAAATAAAAAGAAATATAAGAAATAATTTATTGGAATTTAAATTTATCGCAGCTACATGAGATGTGTACTCAACATAAATAAAAATTGAGCTTCAGATTTTGATAGAAGCTGTTAAAAACAATCATGTGTATCGAGCTTTACTTTATTCTCATTTATATTTCTGTTAGAAACATAAGAAACCCTGATTACACGTTAACAAATTGTGTTGAAACTAACTTCAGGCCGATTAATTCTCCTTAATTAATTGCAACATAAATTTTAGGAATATATTTAATTATACTGCAAGATACTAATTACAAGAGAACCAAATGAAATGAAGTAAATCTGAATATGTAATACACACAACGCATGTGATTTGACGGCTGGTAACCGCACTTCACGCGAATAATATATCACTTACCGAGATCTGCTTAGGCAGAGTGCCACACCCAGTAATAGGTAAAAGGCGTGATGATATATTTATTTATTTATTTACAATGCATGTAGGTAAACATAAAAATAACGCTTTTTATTTAATAAAATTTGATAACAAAGTGGTATATAGTCGGTGCAGGGGTCGAGCGCGTTAGAGCCTAGCACCCTTGCAGTCTCGTGTTTGAGTCCATCGGCCGGCAAGTTTGTATGTCGTTAAAATGGCACAGTACATGGCATTTAATCATACACTCTTTATTGTAATTGGAATTAAATTTCTATTGCGTAAAGTAACAAACAAAATCAAGTTATTTACGCCATATTAAACAAAACAGAGTTTGACTTATTTAAAAGTAATAAGCATATATACAAATGCTGGAACAGTTTCTCCATAATCTTTTTAAAAATACATGAATAATGTTCTGTAAAGATGTAGAATATCTAGTGCGCAAACGGTTATTTCCTATATCAACTTCGGTTTCGAAGTTTAATATTGTGGTTGTTAGTCGGTGTAGCATTTGGTAAATATCTGTAGATCTGTAAACACGTGGGCGGTTTAGGTAAAACAAACTCTGTTTGAACTAAGCCGATCTGTACACATATCTGTTTGTCTGTTTTTATTCAAACAGACTCAGTATTATATTCCGTTTTATAACATTTCTTAGAAAACTTACTATATGTTTTCATTTAAGATTCTTTCAAGACATCATGTTTCTTTAAAAGAACTTGATGCAACACAACCAAATGTAGGATATTCTTAAATTACTTTAAAAAATCATTCTAATAAAAGTACAGAAAACTAAGTGAAGAAAAATAAATATAAATTAATCGTTACGTCTTTTATATTGTGACATTTTGGCGTAACAGATCTCGGTAGGTGATATAGTTTGAGCGGTTATCAACCGATAAATCTAGAAATATCGGCACACAAAGATGCTAGTGTGGGAGGTGGGCACAGGGGTAATTTTAATGTGGTGTAAAGTTTATCGACTGTAGAAATCTAACTTGGAGTCTTAAATTCACATTATAGTACATATATGCATTTTTAATTCGCTAAATACAATTTGTTGAAAAAAATTTAAAATATTTTGAAATAAATTTTATGCAAATAACTAAGTTTAAAATATGAGAAAATATGTAGAGTGTAAAATTACTTTTTTTCATTATTCGGAATTATCAAGATTTATGACGGCAATTATAGCATTAATCATTTCTAAATGAAGTAATGTACATAGTCGTTATAAGTGTTTTCATCTCTCTAATGTTTACAGTTAAATGTTATTAATAAAAATATATATGCGAATGACCTTGGTTAGTTACATTCAGTGATTTTCCTCGGTTCAAAGATGAATATTCTTCATTTATAATAGGCAGTGATGATATAATCATAACAATCAAAGCACGGATCATATATTTTAATAATGATGAATTATGATTATGAAATTGTGTAGTTTCATTTGATTTCAGTCAATTGTTGGCTATAATTTATAATTATTGCACACATATGATTTGTTTTCATTTACTGAATAGTGGGGACTGGGCAGTAAATTAATTTAAATATAAATTGGTTATTAAATTAAAATATAACAGCTTTATAGAATATGTTTTTATTGTATATGAAATATTATATCTCAAAATAAATGAAAATAAACATGTTTTCCAACTGACAATATTTGTTGATTATGTTCCATTTCTATATTTTCATGCAATAAACTGAATTTTAAAATTATAAACAAAAAAATTGCACATATTTCTGTTCACATACGATACATAACTGCGGGAAAAGTAGTTGCACAATTTGAGCGAAAAAATTGTGCATGAAATATAAATTAATTATGTTTCAGTCTTTCAACCAGTGTGCCACAATAGTTTTTATTACATACATTAATTAAGAACTTCATTTTATCGTGGAATCTACGATAAAAAGAAGTCTTAAAAATATTAATACATATTTGAATCATCAGTGCAATGTATTTTGCTTGACATATGTATAATGTGATTAAATTTCTATCTAATCATAAATTCTTGATTGGTCAGAAAAACACCAGTAACACATTTCTAAATAGACGTTTGAAATGTAGCACGTAAAATTAAAATAATTAGTTAAAACTCGATCGTATTTAGTTTTTAGAAATCATTCAAAAATGTATACTGTTTCGTCAGATGCTCGAAAAAATATAATATATTTTTAGCGTGCAATATAATTTTAATAACTAGTTTATATGTGCTGTGAAATAAAAAAGTTTAGAAACTATTTGAATAGCATCAAGCAATGTTCAAATCAGTAGCATCGTTAATATTTAAGGGATTTATAAGTCGTTTTTCCAAATGATCATTGGAGAAATTATAATAAAGTTCTTGGAAATTATTCATGAAAGAAGTAAAAAATATCACTCAGAAAATGTCGCTTTATTTTAATTTGACAATTTAAAAATATAGCTTGCTTGATATTTCTTTTCTCATTTAATTGCCGTATAAATTAATATATAAGTAGACCATCTATAACCAATCAACATGAATCCAAAGTATAATATTAATAAGTTAACCACTAATGGATACCCTTACTTAAATGATATAACATATACGTTAAATCATTTACTTATTGTTAAAATTGACAGATTATAAATTATTATCAATTACTACTATTAAAAAAATAAATAAATTAATAGACCTTTTATTTGACAGTAAATTATACACAAATGCATAATTTGTCTAACAGGAATGTTTAAGGTATAAGGGAAACAAAAAGGTTGCCCTTAAAATCCATGTCTGTATCAATAGACACTCGAGTTTTATAATAACATAGTTATTTGTCATCTCCACCTGTTCTTTCCGTCGTGGAATTTCCTTACGACGCGGTGTTTATTAAACATAATAAAGGGGACGTTACTTGCTACATTAATTTCGTGGACGACGTTCACTTGTTCTTGGCACGAGCACGAGAACTACGAGATCGTAGCAGGCGCTGCTACTGGTAATGCCGTTGTTTATATTCAATTTGTCTGGAAAATTCCGCCAGGCCAAATGGGACATTGAATTAAAAACGAATTTGTTGTCTTGCACCTGATGTTAATTTATCGGTTCTATGGGAATTACATGCGGGTATAAGCAGATGCTTCTTTCTTCTTTAATAAAAATACATTATAATTTATTACCAGTATGCAGGGTGTTTTAGGAGGAATAGTAAATATTATAGGAGGTGATAGTAAGAACTATTTTGAGTAAAACAAGTTCATATAACCAAGTGTTCAGATCTCACTGGTTACAAAATACTTATTGAATTTATTAATTATTTAAATGTTATAAAAAGACTAATAATTTGCAACAGTTAAGTAATGTCAAACAGCGTCAGATGTCACAGTCACATGTTATTCAGAACGCTGAATACTTGTTATATGTGTTTGTATACCTCAACTTCAAATAACTATATCTCCGTAGCCATTGCGAACAATTCCAGGTTCAAGTTAACTGCGCCCAGTAATGGGTAAAAGGCGTGATGATATATATTGTACGCAATAAAGCAAAAACGTGTGTTATAGTTCTTTTTTCATTGATACTTTTTATATCTACACCAAATAATTTTGTTCGATGCCCTCCAACAGCTCGCGTCCCTAGGCTATAGCCTAATTTGCTTATTAGTATTATGTACAACCGGCCCTGACTTAGAATTGAACACATGTTTATATTAATTTTTTACTAGAAGTAGTCCGTAGTACAACGTTCTAAAATATTTACTATTCTTCCTGAAACACCCAGTATACTTACTAGATTATTAGTTTTCTGTTAGTTATTACCACATTTTACACTACACATAAAACTTCTAGAATTTCTTTACTATAAATTTTAAAGGCAATCAAGGAAACAGTTAATTGCGAATTCCTATAATTCCACTGAATTCTCTCCAGTGTCTACATCTGTAGATCGAGCTAGTACAAATGCTGATGAATATGTCTTTTAGAGCAGAAGTTGTATTACTCGTTAGCGCCCCTAAGCAATGTAACCCTTATTAAAAGTACCCCTGTGGCTCATTCTCCACCACCACATCTTTAGAGGCTAGGATTTGACGACTGGTAACCGCATTTCACGCACATAAATATAACACTTATCGAGATCTGATATGGCAGAGTGTTATATATATATATATATATATATATATATATATATATATATATATATATATATATATATATATATAACTTTAAATTGAATTATCTCAATATTTTTGTTATGTAAGGATATAAAATGATTACATAGTTGAATTCATAAAAAAATACTCTATCGAATAGGCATAAAAAATATGTAAGATCTCATTTAAAAAAATATAACTTACTTCAGAAGCACTGGTTTAAAAAAAATCTTATTTAATCGGATGTCCGCCATGGACTTCTATAAGATTGTCTTATACCATTTTATTGTATCTTTATTAATATAGTAATTATTTGAAGTGTCCCATATCCGTGAAACATCCTGTATAAAAAAATTAATAGTTAATTAGACGTAAATTGAACAATTCGCAAATTGTACCAAAAGTAAATTGTGTCCCCGGAATAAAAACCGAACTAGAATTTAAGATGAACCGTGAAACGAGACATTTGTTTATTGTTCGGATCCCTGGATTCTATCTATTGAATTTTTTTCTTCTTTTTTAAAGGTACAATTAATAAATTAAATTTTAAATAAATATGAACAATTCAGTTGCTGTTAAATAGAACTCAATCAACTGTATCCCATTATATTATTAAATGAATCAGGCAATAAGTAAAACAAATTGGAGTTATTCAATCATTTTGCGTTTGTAAAACTACATTTTAAACATATGAAATACGATAATTAGACATAATTAAAGTGTATTTAAAAGTAAGGTAAAGAAGATATTGTGTATTACTATTCTATGCTGTCATACTCTTCTCTCCATGAAAATATTTAAAAAAAAATCCAGTAAATCTTGATTGAATTACCATCGTTAGGTGAGGGGCATATGGAACTATTCCGTACCAAACTTTAAGGCGTACTTTGGAAAAGTTGAAAACTCATCGGATGAGACATCACTACGTGCCATGTAGCACTATGACGTCATTACGTGGGTCGAACATAAACTGAAAACTCAAACATAACTCCACTAACATCCAGCAACCCTTTGGAACGTGGACTCGACCACTTGACTGAATTTAAAAACGAAAACTAATGATTTGTAGAAAGGGAAATTGATGATTTAGTGTTTTGTTGGGAATGTGAACATTTAATGTGAGTGTGTGTTGAAGGGGGGTGAGGGGTAATTTAAAACGAAGGACATCGAATGATAATTGGATTTGACTGATAATCTGGAAGCCCTGTCTTGGCTCAACTCAGATGCAACAGAAATGAATACTTTCGTTGTTTGAATTCGTTATTTAATACTGAATAAATTTGATCCCCGCATGTTTTCGGAGTTTGTAGAATAAACTCAAAAGATATTTATACATAGCAAGATGAGATCCTGAGATCATTTCAATATCCAAATTTAAATATGATGAAATATTTATTACAAATTAATAATAGATTATTGCCCAAAATATTGTAATTTGCAAATATTAAATTTGCATTTTATATTTAGCATGAAATTTCAAGGTTTAAATTTATCATCACTATTGTTAAATAAATAAATAAGATATCATCATGATTTGTTACCTATTCAAAGTTTCTATTTATTTATCACGCTGTAGAATATGACTATTATACGATCTCAATTACAATACAGACCATTTGCACGAAGTTGAGTTTTTGTAAACCCGAGAACTATATCTTGCAAAGTAAGAGTTTAATCTTTGTGTTAAAATTGCTCGTTCTTGACTTAAGATCGGAAATGGATGTCTTGATAAACAGTTTTATAAATTACCGAGTCGGCCTGTGGATCTTGAGAACCCTGGTTCGATCCCCACAGCCAACAAAACAATTTTCACCAATTTAAAAAAATCTACCCCTGTAGCTACCTCTCTACTAATATCTTTGAGGGCCGTGGTTTGACGGCTGGTAACCGCACTTCACGCGACAAAAATATATCACTTATCGAGATCTGCTTAGGCAGAGTGCCACACCCAGTAATGGGTACAAGGCGTGATGATATATTTATTTATTTAAAATATAAATATTTATTTAAAAAAAATATATGTTTCAAAGAATTCACCCCCCTTCAAATCTAACCAAGTTTTCACCCTCTAAGCCAACCGGAAGTCCGGTGTCCTGCGGCGGGCCGCAAGTGGTCACCTCCTCTTGCCTGCAGTAAACTACCCCAAGCTAATTAGCACTCTATATGTGGTGACTGCCGGCGTTGCCGAGTTAGCACTCTAAGTAGAGTAGAGTGAAGATGAACAGTGCTATACTATCCTCTGGTTAAAGTAAGTGTGTACGTGTAAAGTGCAGGGCACTAAAGTAGTTTTATTACTTTTCATTTAAGGATTATGGTTGTTGCTGCTGTGTCATCTGTTTGGGGTAATCGTATAAAAGATATTGGTGGTCTGCAGAAATTGAGACGAATAATGAAAGATATTAAACTAATATTATTTGATCCACTGAGATCAACATTTTTAAATAGCTGTTAAATAGGAATATACGTATAAATAAATATATCATTAAGTCTTTTACCCATTACTGAATGTGATAATCAAAATTCGACGCGTGCCATACAACAAAATATAAACCATCGTTTCTGAGTAGGGTATATAATGATGGGAGTTGGGTAAATACCCAATGGGTAGGTAAATAAAATTTATATTTACCTGAGGTTATATTTACCTACCCAATTGTAAAAATTGTACATACATACATACATACATAACATCACGCTATATCCTATTAAATGGGGTAGCACGAACCCGTCAACATTCTCATCCTGACACACGATATTCGATTCGACCACATTAACACTTCCTCCATACAAACTCTTCCTTTTCTCACAACCAAAATCCATCAACACGCAACAAACATTCATCCATTCGCTCCTGTACACCAGTGTTGAACAATGTAATTTACTAAGTCTGAACAGAAATAATCTACAACTAGAAGTCTACAATCCTTTTAAAAAATACTATAAATATAACATAATACATGTCTAAATATATATTCTTTTATTTCTGTGAAATTCTTTTGTATTTATTTTATTTAATAAAGAAAATATGTTTTAATAACATACTTTTAAGTGACTTCAAATATTTTACAATGATATTGCAAACCCATATTCTTACTATTTGTAATCACAAAATTTATACCCACGTGTGGGTAAATACCCGGATATTTACCCTGGGTACATACCTTGAAAAATATATACCTGGGTATCTTGCATCACTAAGGGTATATATTTTTTATATCGACCCAACTGACCTTCAAATTATAACTAAATTAAGAATCCAATAAATAGAAAACAGTAAAGTAAAATATTTTCATCAATCTCGGTTCAATATTTATTTTATGGTTAAGGTAATGCCAACATTTAAATTCTATATCATGGATCTTGATTACCATAACAAAGAGATAAATTGGCAAATAAACAACAATAAATTTACCTACCAATTTAGTACAGAAATAAAATATTGAACACATTTCTATAATACTGTAAATTATTAAGGACCCATATTTTAATCTTCTAACAATGCAACTAATAAATTTATTCGTATTAAAAAAAAATAATAACACATTAGAAAGTTAAAGTTAATATAAGTTTCATAATTTGAATTAGTCTAATATAATTGGAAAGAATTCATAATATCTATCCAATCTCTAGTAATATTTTTTTCTTTTCGTCTATTCAAACTAGGGTTGTGCATTTGACCAGTCAAATATTTTTCGGTCAATTGACCGACTATTTGACCAGTCGACCAAGAAACATTTAATAAAAATCACAATTAAAATTGTAATTTATTTATATAGTAATGTTTACTACATCCAATATTACTGAAAATGAAAAACCAACAACTAATAAACAAAACCACATCAAATTCAAAATAAAGGGGAAAATAAAGTAAAATACGTAATGAAATGAAATAATATGTATTTATTTTATTTGTAAAGTAAGCAAATTCTCCAGAACCCAGAATACCAAACTAGATATATTCATGTAATAATAGTATGTAGCTATTTCTATTGAACAACAGATGTCGTGGCGGTTCCATTTAGATTATTTGACCGTATTTTTTGGCCGTCAAATATTTTTGGTCGATTGACCACGGCACAACCCTAATTCAAACATCCAAAAATATATAAACTTTTCCTCGCAATAAATAATTTCATTCAACACGAAAATCTGGATGATCGCACTCGCATTCATGCTGTCCGCAGGTTGTTATGACATTACGTATGCAAATTGAGCTTTATCAATAATATCTCGCGAGTGCCGAGTCATTAGTGCTGCGCACTACAAAGTGCACCGAGCTTGCCGTGTGGAACACAGGTGTTTAGCGGACAATGCTCTTGTTCAGATAGTTTACAGTGCAATCTTCGCTGTCTCCTTAATGAGGAAGATGATGAATGATGGTAAAATAACAAAATGTGATCTACAAGATTTATCAAAATTCTGTAAACAGCTTCGCGATAGCGCAACGGACTGTAGAAATGATAATCGAAGTTCGATGGTCATAGACGACAAATGATTTTCATCTTAAAATTATCCTAATGTCTAAATTGTTAGATACACTGTAATTCTAATATTGTACATATACTAAATACTAAGCTGGAGCAGCAATAATTTTATGTAATTGATAATATTAATAAATAAATAATAAAAAAATTATGCTATGGTTTCGAGAATTTGCTTTAATTCCCTTAATATAACACTTCACTTATATAATTTTTATCACAACAGCCGATTTTAAATACCTGGTTTAGAATATACATTTGTTAAATTTTAAAATCAATTTTAGATACTAGAATTAATATATAATATGTAGATATCTCAGTGGAATCATTTTATTCTATGGATTTGAGAGCCAGAGTTCATTTCTAGCAGCAAACAAACTTTTCTCCACATTCAATTATCCTTATGGCTCTTCCACCATTAAGATCATTCTGAACTATGATTTTACGCCAGGCAACTGCACTTCACGCACAAAATATGTCACTTATTGAGATCTACTGCGAAAGAATATCTCAGCCAGTAATAAATAAAGGCCAGATATATATTTATTTTTAAATAACATTTTACTTAAAATTTTCATTATTTTGTACGGATAATGGGGTAGGTGGCTCAGTGGTATCGAGTCGGCCTGTGGAATTTTCAACTAATTTAATTCTACCCCTGTGGCTCCCCTTTGACTGCAGGTCGGGTCGGGTTTCGGGTTTCAGGTAGTGTCGAGCATAACTAGATTGTATTCGTACGGCATTGGTTTATTTACTTTTTTGATGACGTATTCGATTAATAGTCTATAATCTTATATGTATCCAATATAATATATGTAGTAAGTTGGTAAATGAATATATTTCCTATGCAATTCGGTCGACTTAAAAGATTACCGGATCAGTTGTCATATGAAGACAATCTTATCTAGAATCCTTTGATAAGAAGTTAACACAAGGTACCCACCAGTAGGGCTGTGCCGTGGTCAATTGACCAAAAATATTTGACGGCCAAATAAAACGGTCAAATAATCTAAATGGAACCGAATAGCTACATACTATTATTACATGAATATTTCTAGTTTGGTTTTCTGGGTTCTGGAGAATTTGCTTACTTTACTTTACAAATAAAATAAATACATATTATTTCATTTCATTACGTCTTTTACTTTATTTTCCCATTTATTTTGAATTTGATGTGGTTTTGTTTATTAGTTGTTGTTGGTTTTTCATTTTCAGTAATATTGGTTGTAGTAAACAGTACTATATAAATAAATTACAATTTTAATTGTGATTTTTATTAAATGTTTCTTGGTCAATTGACTGGTCAAATAGTCGGTCAATTAACCGAAAAATATTTGACTGGTCAAATACACAACCCTACCCACCACTAAATACTGGTAGAGGAGCAACAATCGCACAGATAATTTTTATGCACAAAACGAAGCTTTGAAATGATTATCAATGACAATAAATTAAAATTGAAATAATTTTACCCGCAGGTAATGCTTTACAGGTAAACATTTATCTTTCAACATCCCACATATTTGACATCAAATTCATGATCCAACTGTTTGAGAACTTGTCCAATAACAAATATTTATCTACACGACACAGCATTAGTAAAAATTTCTTCTGCTGATCTACTTCCGTAATATAGTCTGCCATCTTCATCCTACACTCGCATATTTAACATAATCTCGTAGTCACTTATTGTCTACTATGTTGTACTATTGGTTTTTTAATTTAGTTTTTTTTGCATATAAATAGTTCGATCGCATTTAGGCGAGGCTTATGGATGCATTCCAGTGTTCTCTTTATGGTGAACACGAAAATACCGCCTCCGCCGGCGCTTCCATTGTTAATTCTAAAATAAATAAATAAATATATCATCACGCCTTTTACCCATCACTGGGTGTGGCACTCTGCCTGAGCAGATCTCGGTAAATGATATATTTTTTCGCGTGAAGTGCGGTTACCAGCCGTCAAATCACGGCCTCCAAAGATATTAGTGGAGGAGGAGCCACAGGAGTAGATTTTTTAAATTGGTGAAAATTGTTTGTCGGCTGTGGGGATCGAACCAGGGTTCTCAAGATCCACAGGCCGACTCGATACCACTGAGCCACCTACCCCATATTGTTAATTCTATCGGAAAAATAACATGAACCAGTGCTTCTCAACTAGTAGAGGAGGAAGAAGGATTTACAAATTGCTTAACTGAATGCTTCATAGTGATAGTTACACTATTGGATGTTTAGAGCAGGATTATCTAATTTTTTAATTGTGCCTGGCTAATACGCATAATTACAATTACTAAAGAATATAAGAATTGCTCTAAGTGATAAAATTTATTGTCTATCTAATAAGAATTTATATAAGTAAATACTCAATAATTAATGAAATCTAAATTTATTATAAAGAGAGAAAGTAAATAAGACTGTCGCTGCAGACGAATCCTGTCAAATGTGGTAGAATATGGAGGAATCATAGAATTGATGCATAGCAAAAATACAGAGAAAAAGTGGAATAGCATAAAATTTTAATTACATGGAGACCGTAGCTAACTTGATTGAATAAAATAAAGAACATTTGTTCGGAATTCATAAAGCTCAGGTTTAAAGCCTGACGGTATCCCAATTTTTCTTTCTAAATAAAATTGATTTTTTTTTCTTTTAATATCTTTTCAAAATAATATTTACTGTAAACAAAATAAATATATCATCACGCCTTTTACCCATTACTGGCACTCTGTCGTAGTAGATCTGTCAACATTTAATAAAAATAAATATATCATCACGCCTTTTACCCATTACTGAGTGTGGCACTCTACCGTAGTAGATCTGTAAATAAGGAGTAGGACTTAATTTAGTTGACTATTACAATGACAAGCAAAATAAGTCATAAAATATAGAATTATTTTAAATTAGGCAATAATAGCTTATGTAGGAAAAAGATCTATTTTAGGTTAAAGCATTTATTCCATTCTATGCTCTATTGTGTTAGTATTTGCGTGTCCATGTCTAATTTTAAAAGAAATTGTAAATAAATTTGTATCTTTTTAGAGTGTGAGAGAAACCTACCGTTGCATTTTGTTGGCTATTCATATGTGAAGAGACATTTAAGAAGTTCCATTCTTGTTTAATTTTCTCTTTAGTAAACAATTAGAACTGTTAGTTTTAGATTACATGATGTATTGCGTGTACCGTTTTAACGGGAAAAGTATAAATTAATGTGAAAATTATATGCTAATAAGTTTAACAAAAGCAGTATTTTTTAACTGTACATTATATAATTTTTATGTTAATTTTATATGAAATAATTTAATGGTAAGTTTTTAAAATACAAAAATAACATTTTAAACCGTTGTATTATTATTAAAAGCGTAAATATTCCACCACTTGCTGGATGTGTAAAAAGATAAGACAGAATATTTAAACAACAATTAATGTATTCAATTTGAAATTAAATCTTTGATTACAAGATTTAT
Source organism: Pterostichus niger (assembly GCA_947425015.1). Taxonomy (NCBI): domain Eukaryota; kingdom Metazoa; phylum Arthropoda; class Insecta; order Coleoptera; family Carabidae; genus Pterostichus; species Pterostichus niger. The sequence continues at coordinate 25,116,805 of OX380344.1, read as the reverse complement.
TTTATCTTTTAAACTAAAAGCTAATTTAAATGATAACCTTGCAGTATGGTTTCCTTTTCATTTGACTATCTCGAAAACTCATCTTTAATGAATTTAAAATTTATGTAGGCACATAAATACTAGAATTTCAACAAATTATACAAACAGAAATAATTCAGTTAACTAATTAATAAAGTCATTAATTAGATTTGTGTAAATATATGACAAGTGGAAACCAATATTTCTAATAAATTAAGAATAAATTCCTTAAATAATTTTGATATTTCCGTGAATATTAAGAAAATGAGTTTTAATTAAAATTGGAATTTTGAGATCTACATATCTTAAATGAATACACAAGGAAAATAATCTAAATATAATGATAGTATTTTATTTTATAGGATGTGTTTTGTTTATTTTTATTTTAAATGACAGGTGAAAGGCAGGTGACGCGATTGTAGATTGTTTAATATTCAGTTATTAAATGTCTAAAAATATCAACGTAATTAATTATACAATTTTATTGATGACTCGATGTTCAGATATTTTCTAGTAATCTCTAACCTTTTAATTAATTTAACAATTAAAAACAATTGCAATATAAGTAGTAAAACATTTAACAAAATATTTCTATAAACATACATTTTATTGGATAATTATAAATCATTTATATTTATTACTGAAAACATATCCAGGGATAATTCCACTTATTTAAAATATAATTTAAATTTCCAATTAATAAAGAATTTTTAATTATTAATCAAATAACCCCATTATTGGGTACAGTACTCTTTCGTAGCAAATCTCAGTAAGTGATATATTTTTGCGTGTGAAGAGCGACACACAGGACACACATTTCTCTTTCTAGCAATTTGCACTAGTTTAAAACTTGTAAGTAAATTTGATTGAAAGTCAATTTTATTCTATAACAGCAGCAGAAAGCATAACAAACTAAACACCTATCTTCATTTAATTAGAATTATTGCAAGTGTTTCTCATTGATGACAAATTAAATCAATTAAAAAGTTAAGCGTGTAGTTTTCATTTTCCATCGCATGCGAGTTGATAGAGAATACTACCAGGGTATATGAATGCGTTATGTTGAAAGTAAGTGGGGTAAGAAAAAACTGCTGCGAAAACAGACTGAGATATTACTACAACAATTTTATTTCTTTATTTGGAACCTACAGTACTAGAGTATCATAGTTTATAATAATAATAGAATTCGAATCTTATGCACACAATTGGAATTTCGTTCATAATAAGTTCAACTCGCTAATTCTTGCTAGCGAAGTGACAGGGCTAACGATTCTTTAATTAAAACATTAAAAAAAAGTAGGGTAGGTAAGTGGAGTAGATGACTCAGTGGTATCGAGTCGGCCTGTGGATCTTGAGAATCCTGATTCGATCCTCACAGTCGACAAACAATTTTCACCAATTTAAAAATCTACCCCTGTGGCTCCTCCTCCACTAATATCTTTGGAGGTCGTGATTTGACGAAAATATATATCACTTACCGAGATCTGCTTAGGCAGAGTGCCACACCCAGTGATGGGTAAAAGGCGTGATGATATATTTATTTATTTATTTTATTTAAAAAAAAGTTCCATATCTTCTTTATTAATTAGCGGGGTAGCCCGAAAATTCTAATGGTGGGATTTAAAATTTTGAACGAATAATTTCTCCATTTTTTTTTAGAGATTTTGATACACTCTTATATGAAGTATCTACCATAAGCTCAACATTACAAACTTTTTTGGGTTAAAGAGATAGAGAGATGGTTAAATACTGCTATTTTCCCCGATAAATTTAATACAAGTGAATTATAACCAAAATAACATTTTTTTAAGAAATCGGAACACTACATTGAAATTAATACATAGCACCTAATAACTTTTTTAAGTTTAATAAAAAAGTTTGTAATCACAGATCATTTGATTTATATACTAAATTAAAATTATCATCGATTCTTATATAAACTTAAATTTTAAATATTTCGGTTGAAATTTACTTTAACAGCATGATAATGAACTTTGCTATTATAAAAGCTATCGAATGGTATTATTTTCAAAGTGACATTTAATGTTTTTAAACATTATTTTTACACCATTAAATGAAAATTGACATTAGTTTGCTCTTTCTTCGTTTATGAAAGTGTAGCAAAAATTGAAATGCTAACGAAATAGTTATTTTTGTATTAAGTGCGCAAAATAAGTGTTTTTTGTTGAGCGTGAGAATGTTACTTTTGTCGAGACCGCAGGTCGAGACAATAAAAGTCATTCGAAAGCGCCAAAAAAACAATAATTTTGCCCTCAAAATACAAACAACATTTTTTTACAACTGTAAATAAAGAATCATACAATAATTATTGATTTATTTCAGTAACTTGAAGGCAAACAATCAACAATTATATTAATTTCATACTATTGATATGTTGTAACTAATGAAACCTGACAACAAATAATTTGGAAGCGTGAGCGAGATACTCATTTTGCGCACTAGAATACGATAAAAAAATGAGTACTTTGCGCACTAGGGTGCAAAATAATTCGCAAAATACACGTTGTCATGGTAATGTAAATGATGAAAAAATCACGTACTTCGCGTATTAGTAAAAAAAAAACATTTTTTAGCAGTTGTAGAAAAAGTAATATAAATAATAACAACGCTTTACTTTTTCTCATTGTTTTTGGATAAAGCTCTATTATTTATTCACAATGGGGGAGGGGAGAATTGAACCCATATCTCCCCTCCCATTTATATACGCGCCTGGTATTAATCAATAACACTACCATATTTACCAATATAAATATTCGATTTCTTTTGAATATTTTAAAACTGAGAGTTTCACTTCGTTGTCTGTAAAACTTTTTAATAATGCAACACTAGTCCAGAAAAACTAACAAACGCGTGTTAATAAAGTTGAAGTAAGTAGCACTTTAAACAATAAGTGGACTTTAATTTCTTCGTATAATTTTACGAGCACAGAGTTCGTATAAAAGGTTTTTAAAGCTAATATGTTTCATGTGGCAGCAACATACGTGAGGTTAAATAAATTTCATAGATGCATGGAAGTGCGGATATTAAATTCAGGAACAGCCGGTACATAAGTTGCATTAATAATATACCTATGTGCACTTCTAAAACAATTATTGTTATATTGTTTCATAATTTATGCTCACTTTTATTGTTCTTTTTTATTATGTATTTCTAAAATATGTATATGTATATATATTACTCTGATGGACGTCAAAATTCAAAATGAAGAGAGAGTAAAAATTGGATTTTATAAAAATAAGTCATGCCGTCAATAATTGTTATTTGATATGTTGACGTAACATTTTGAATACCTTTAAAGGTACCCGCTATTTTAATTCTTTGTGCTAGTTATTACAAATGACAACGACTTATTAATTTTAAAGTTAAATTTTTGACAGAAAAATTCGGATGACGCCTGGCTTCGAACCAGGGACCTTCCGCTTGCCGGGCAGAGATTCTAACCGCTACATCATGTCACCTGTGTTCGACGTATGGCATTAAGCGAATTCTTCTGTCATAGTGTCTAACGTAGCATCGATCCCAAAGACTCCTATATCTATGATAGGCATTGACAACGGGTTTCGTCTACAGCGACCACGAACTGATTTTTTTAACATATGACTTCGACTGAACGTACAGTAATGAAGATAATTTTAAAGTTAAATTTATGACAGAAAAAACTTTAAAATTATCTTCATTACTGTACGTTCAGTCGAAGTCATATGTTCAAAAATCAGACTTATTAATTAATTACGAAAGATAATTAACATATTTTGTTACTGTCAACATTTTAAATATTGTAGAAATTAATGTATACCCTAAATGAGAACACGCCTGTGTTGCATGAATTTTTACAATATTTAAAATGTTTGCAGTAACAAAATATATGAACTAGATCAAATTCATAACATGCGTTAAATACAAACACAAAACCATTTTAATTTTCACTAACATATATAGTAAGTAGTTGAAAGTTAAAACAATGTATCTACTTATATGATTGTTTATTCTTAATACGGACATATAACTATTGGAAAGTATAGCAGAATTAACACATTAAATTCGAAAAGTCACTATGAAATTTTGACTATTATTACTCTCAATTTACTCTACTTAAACGATGGTATACTTATTCCAATTTGAAGCATACATTGTCAATTTATAATGAGATTATCGGATAATTCGCAGAATGCTTTTTTAAATTCACGACGGCTCTGTGGTGCTATATCATTACACGACGGCTCTACCACAGAACTGTCTGGAATTTTCAATTACTCGGTCATGATAAAGTAGATTCTGGCCACTGCTAGAATTTAGAATGCATGTGATCTGTATTTGATTGTGGCTATTCATGTAATGTGCCATATGGCACTTGGATGAAGGATAGCGGATTCTGATAGGCGTAGTTGTTTTTGTTTATTATCTATTATTAAAACTGATGAGCTGATGACTAATATAACCTAGAAATTAAATCAAGTTAGCCACTATAAAAATAGATTATTGTCGTTTGGACATACATATACAAATTAAATTATTTTTCTGAGTTATCTAAATTATTTATAAATAACAATTTGTACTGCTGTCACTACAGAAACGAGAGTTTTTGGGTGCCCTGATAATTGGATTCAATTCATGCTAAATAAAAAATTTAAATAATTAATAAATTATGATAAATTATAAAAATTTCTATTTTTTAATATATTTATTTATTTGTTACTCTAAACAACAGGAACTGAATCCCAATTAGGGTACAGGGGAAGCTACAGCTTATAGTGAAATTCGAACCACTCAGATACACTCGTTTTTTTTTTTAAATAAGTAGACGTCAGCAAGATTTGAACGTATGATCTTTTGTTTGTTATTAAACGCAAGATTTCCATTGATTTTAACCACTGGGCTACTATTACCTACAATTTAGCGGTTTAGTGTGTCAAATAAAGTTATTTGAGTTTAATACAGATTCTTAAAATGTATTTTTCAAAAAATCACTTCTATTATTCTTACAGCTTGATTCTCAAAAAAATATTTAACTAATTCTGAATTTCGAATTAACTAATCGTAATTTTCTAATTCGATATTAAAAAATTAAAATCTTACTCTGTAAAGAAAATTTAAATATAATTAATTAGACTAAATAAACTAAAATTCAAGATTGGTTAAATTTGTTTTTGAATAATAACCTGTTATATCTATATTTTGTATATGTTATGTCTATATAGATATCGTATATGGGGTAGGTGGCTCAGTGGTATCGAGTCGGCCTGTGGATCTTGAGAACCCTGGTTCGATCCCCACAGCCGACAAACAATTTTCACCAATTTAAAAAATCTACCCCTGTGGCTCCTCCACCACTAATATCTTTGGAGGCCGTGATTTGACGGCTGGTAACCGCACTTCACGCGAAAAAATATATCACTTACCGAGATCTGCGTAGGCAGAGTGCCACACTCAGTGATGGGTAAAAGGCGTGATGATATATTTTTATTTTTATATATATAGATATCGTAATTTAAGAACTTGTAATTGCGATTAAATGTAAAAACAGAGCCGTTACTAATTTAAAAATTGCGCCTCGTATATTTATTAATAACCGAGTTTAACGGATTGAGTTTAATTCTATTGATCAGTAAAATTCACTGCGTAAACATTTAAAAACTTGATTTTTTCCTAAATTGATTGTAATAAACTTAAAAACAAGGTAAATATTTTATTTTACTAATTCAAATATATATATATATATATATATATATATATATATATATATATATATATATATATATAAGAATTAATTGGTTTACAAAAACGAAGACAAATTGCACTAATTACATTATATTATAATTACCATTCTATAACATCATTTTATAACGGCTTATATAAGTCTTAAATTGTTTCAAATTAGAAGATGTGGGTCTATGGTAACGTGATTGTCTGATTTTTTTGAAATATAAATTAGAAGCCTTGAACGACGAGCTTTTTAATTACTCTGCATTTACAATAAAATTTTCACTTTTTTCATCGTTTACGATTTCAAGACAACCAAGTAGTTATTTTCGCGCATGCTACTATGGCCACCGTATGTTATTGATATTTTTTGATAATTGTATAAAACATAATGATTTTGTGTTTTTTGAATAATATAATATAATTGTATTGCCTACAGGTCGTACGCGAAATATGTTTAGCGCCCTCTAGTAACTGTTTGACTCGACAAGCCTCGGTATGCACATTAGGTAATGTATATAAATAACTATAAAATTTGTGTATAACAAAATAGATATTTATCTATCCATATTAATTAAGATACGAATTCAATAACTGCATCTTGCCCTTATTACGGTTCTGTGTAAAAATGTGTGATTTCTACCTACCAGAAACAAGCCAGACGTTACAAAAATTACTTTCTGTTTCATAAATAAAAACAATAATAATGAAGCAACGGTGTGAAAATAATTTCAAAATCAAACACATTATAAAATATGTAAATATGAAAAATATTGCAATGAAGAAATTGTTTCACTTGCTACACTTTCATACAAAAAATTCCTAAATTAACACAAAATATTCTACATTTTTTCGCTAATGAAATAGCACCCACACCGAATAGTTGTTAGTTCAGTGTTCTATGTTTCACAATACAGTTTCCGCTAAAAGTGAGTTTTAAAATTTCAAGCATTCTTAAGAAAAACAATGGCTAGTTGCCTGCTTGAACGGATAGGTATCTACCATAAATATCCGAAAAGATCGATAGCTTTTTGTTTTTACACACAATAGGCACACAAGGAACAATGCACAGATAAAAACATTTGAGAAAAGTGCGATGCCTAATTGTCTCCTAAATATAATTAAGATTCACTGCTAATTGGCTCATGAAGCACGTTCGCCTATTTCACATGCGAAAAAAGTAGGCCATGAGCATACATAACTTGACAAAAGAAGAGAGAAATTAATAGTTTCAGATATTGTTGTCATATGAGAAAAGAAAAGCAACTCGATTAATTTGTATGTGATGATACTGCGTAATCCAAATTTACATAAATGGAAATAAAATTAAAATATTTGCATTTAAAATTTGTAATAAAAATGTCACATTTTTAGAGAAAATACCGATAAAGGATTGTTTGACATTTAAAAATTTTAAATGCATCTTCGAAACGAAAACCGGTTCTAAATTTAAATTAGTGTTTAGATGTTTAGAATAAATTAAAATTTGTTTATTAAAAAAAAAACAATTCGTTGTTTATATATTATTGTGTTTTGTTTTTGTTAATAAAGTTATATTATATATTACGTAATTACATTTCGAAAATAACTTACGAATATGTACACACAATAAATATATTTATTTACTTATATCTACACAACCGTAAGAAATCTTATCGTAGGAAGTGTAAGTTTTTATTCAGTAATTAAAGACTATTGGAATATAAATAATAATAAAAAAGTGATAATATTTTAAATGATTTGCTTATCTAAAGATTTATATTAAGTTTCATATTAAATTTCAGTTGTACGAAGCGATTAATTCCACGTTAGTAATTTCTCACTAATCTATTTTCTAGGAAAACATCTTTCTACAATATATACAACGTTAAAAAGTGGAAACAGCGCATTTCATCTTAAAGATTTATTCTCTCTACAAGATATTACCATAAATTCAGTGAGCTGCACTAATCTAAATGTCAATAAAAGAATTAAAAAACGTGAATATTCGCACGCAACAGTGCAATGCGGGCGCCAGACACTCCGGCACCCGGAATCGTTCCAGTGGCGCCCGGAACAATTCCAGTGCAACGTGCAGCAACTTTGGAACTCCATGCTGCACTACGCGTAGTGATTAATGATTTTAGATGTCTGTCGCTCTAAATATCTCCGCAGTTACTGATGTTACACGTAATGGATTGTATTCAAAATTAGATTGCAATTGCTTATAAATGTTTGTAAGATTTTATTGATTAATCATTTACTGATTGAAATGAAGAAAATTATTTTGTTCATCCAAGTATTAAAAATGAGGATAATTACATAAACTCTATAGTTTAAGAGGCTTTCATACATAATTTGTTAAGAAAACTAGAACAATACTTTAGCGATGGAATTAGTTCAAGTTATAAAATATTGCGCATAAAATCTAATAGGTAGATCAATAACGAAATACTGGAAATATTCTCTTCACCGTTCCGTTGTCTACTAATGATAAACGATGAATAAGAAATTCTATTTATTTTAGCACGCACAAATCATCGTCATGAAGCCGGCATATAACTGTCAACTGTCATCAAATCAACCAGTGCCATCAACAATATAAAAATCTGTTCCTCAAAAACGGTATTTCGGGCAGATCAATAGCACAACCAATCTAGACAAGAATAATTCATTTAATTTACTTGTAATATTGTTGAAGCGTAGTCAAATGTAATCAACGTGTCAGCGGAAACTGTCATCAGGGAAAACAGATACTTGACTGAGTTATAATCTCAAGTACATCTAGTTGATAATGACAGTGACAAGGAATCACGAACTGAGGGTGAAATAAACAAACCACTTACTGTTAACCCGGTGATGAACCATGGTTGCAAGAATTCAGCCCCTGGCAAGAAGAACACTACACTAATTCCAGCACAAACGACACTAAGAAAACACGTATTCAAGATGAAGAAACACCGTTTACTGCAACTGACAGCTGGTAAAATGCGGAGCAGAAGAAGGCATAGACCAACACATGATCGGCGAGCGCTGGTTGTGAATTTGGTCGAGTTCGACCCAGCTCAGCTGAGCGTGCGTCACGAGCCGAGCCGAGAGCTAACGATCGTGCACGAGTGAGTATCGAAAACTGCACGTCGCAGCGCCGTTTTCCCACTAAACGGCGAACCAATAGCCGCAGCCACGCCGTGACGTCATCATATCTCATACATCCTGTCATTGCCAGACTTGCCGCGCGAACAGAACACGGGGTATGAGGTGTGAACTGGTGTTGCACAGTTACACTCTGGCGGAAAGGGGAACGTGTTAATGCAGAAATGAGGAAGAATTAATGTCACCGAGGCGTTCTGTTGCTAGTGTGATGTAATGGAGTTTGTTACGCTCTGGAAATTCGTCTGAAATAGAAATCAGACGCAATTTTCCACCTTTCTCCTACGCGCGAAATATGATGTGAATACATAACAAAACAACACATATTCAACTTGTAATAACCCTTCGAACTTAGAATTCAAATACAATGGAACACAAATAACCGAGACTAACTAGATTTCAGTTTAATCAGAGAGCCAAACTCATAGATAACACTTCTTTACAGGGATAAACAAAAACACATCAATACGCAATTATATATAAGGCAGTTAGATGTGCATACAAATTGGGTTTAATTGTTTTTGTTTTTTATGAATCTTCATGAAAATGTTAAAATTCCATATATTAACCGAATTGGATTTTCTAAAAGTTCTCTATTCAGTTTGTAACGTCACAAGCACCTTCAAATACTATCAAATAGTTTGTTTCAATGAACACATACAATATACTTCGTTTTTATTGGGAAATAATATGATTATGTTGACAATCATATTTTATATTATATTATTTTATATAATTTAATTTAAATTATATTAATAATTGTACAATATGTATATCCAAAAACAGTTTGAGATTCTTCCGTATAATGTTTCTTACCCCCAGTCTGAAAATTTGTTCTGACCTAAGAGAGCGTTTTCTTCAATCTAAGTACTTGTGAAGTTATGAAAAAAATAATTAATCGCTTATAACGTTTGATTGATATATTTAAACTCAATTTGTTTTTTGATGAATTGTCACAATTATAATAGTTTTGTTTTAAGTGCGTGAAATGAGTGCTTTTCTATTGCGCATGAGAAGAATGTCACTTTAATTTGAGACATCAGGTCAAAACAAAAAAGTAAAACGAACGCGCCGAAAAACATGAATTTCGCTCACGAAATATAAACAACATTTTTTCTAAAACTTTCAAAACAGAATAATACAATAATTATTGATTTATTTAAGTAAATTGAAGGAAAATATTTAAAAATAATATGAATTTATGTGAAAAAAATTATTTGGGAGCGTGCACAAAATGCTCATGTTGCGCAATAGGGTGCAAAACAGTACGCGAAATACGCCCTGACATGGTAATGTAAATAATGAAAAAATCATGTACTTCGCGTATTGAAATTAGTGAACAAAATTAATATTATTTATGTTTTTACCACTAATTTCGTCTAATTTTAATTACGATGTAAGAGCCCATTATTATACGGATATATCAGAATGTTACTTATAGTTATCAACAACACCCTTATTTATCATTGTATGAACTTGAGTAACGACATTATACAATAAATGATGCATAAAACAGTAATATTTTTTCAAAATATTTTAACACTGCAAAGTAAAAAAATTAATTTATGATTAAATATGAGAATAAACAAAAACAATTTTGAAACTTATAGAAAATTACTGTGACCTGGAAGCATTATTTAAAGTGTTCAATCAACGACATATTTTAATCTTAAAAATTAAATATATATATATATAAACCTGACTTTATAAAAAATATCTACATCTGCCATCAAATAGTATATTTAAAATAATAAAACTTTCATATGAACCATTTTTTTCTATTACTCATAATAAAAAAGTTAAAGGGGGGGGGCGTCTTCCCAGACTCACCCTGTATATATATATATATATACAGGGTTATACAACTTAACAAACTAAAGCAACAAATTCAGTAACAAAAACAAATTATTTTCACATAGCCACCTATAATATTTGTATAAAAATTATTTCTAGTATTTCTCAATTTTCTTATTTTTCTCGAATTTTTTCAGATACATTAATAAAAACTAATACACCGTTGAAAAGAGAAAAAAATGGCGGTTTTTATTTTAGTAAAATAATTATAGGTTGCTATTTAAAAAATAAAAGTTGATAGTCGTATCTTGTAAACCTGACTTTATAAAAAATATCTACATCTGCCATCAAATAGTATATTTAAAATAATAAAACTTTCATATGAACCATTTTTTTCTATTACTCATAATAAAAAAGTTAAAGGGGGGGGGGCGTCTTCCCAGACTCACCCTGTATATATATATACAGGGTGTTTCACAACTTAGAGCAAAAAATTAAAGGGTATATTCTGTACGACGTGCTAATCATGAAACAAAAATATTTTTTTTAAAATTCGAAAAATTAAGGGTTGTTAACCTAAAACATTTTTTGTAGTACTGCACTGGATTCGCTTTCCTACTAAACACAAACAATGAAGTAGGTATCAACTACGAAAGAATAATTACACAATTCAATTATTAGCAGTTATTTATAATAGAATTTTATTTAATTAATAACTTTAACATAATCATCCACCCAATGGCAGTGGCAACGAAAAATTTTGGACTGGGAAACATGGAAAATAGTTTTGCGATTTAAAAAAAAATTCTTTTTGTTTCATGATCAGTACGTCGTACAGAATATACCCTTTAATTTTTTGCTCTAAATTGTGAAACACCCTGTATATATATATATATATATATATATATATATATATATATATATATATATATATATATATATATATATCAATTCAATCATTTATTTCTTTTCAAATAATAAAGTTAGCAATAATAATAACTTGGTAATTGGTTGGAATATCCAATATAAATTTAAAAAACCAGTTTTTATTTTGTAAATATTAATACCTGTACATCAAGTAATTAACAAATGAAATTGGTATTAGTGCAACTTATTTGTCACTGATTTTAATACGCAAATAATGGTTATTATTGTCATTGTAAATTTAATATAATTAATAAAACTTCTTTTTTTCAAAATATTAAAATTAAACAGATGTGTACACGTTTAATCCCACTGGTCTACACTACAAATAGTCATTTACCTGACGTTGTATAATGAATAAATTAACTAGAATTCATTATTACAATGCGAGGAATAATTATAAAATCAGTGGTAGTCAAAATATTTCTTAAGGCACACCACCCTAAATTTAACAAATTAAAAAAAAACTCTTGTTCTACGTCATATAATTTTAAATTATAAAAGCATTTCTTATAAAAACTATTACGAATGAGTGAACAGAAAAGTGTCACATCTTTCTCATTTTTTTCTCGAAACTTATATTTTCTTATAGTATCAATATAAACATCAACAGTATTCAATCGTCTTTAATATTTTCTTTTCCTTGTGAAGATTATCACGTTGTGATAACGTCCTTAAAATAATACAAAAGCATATGGGCCAATAAAATGTCAATGACTACAATGAATAACACACGTCACGAAGAATTTATGGTTATTGGCCAAAAATTTGTCATACTTTTTCCGATAAAAGTATAGAAGAACTAACGATAAAAGGGGCACATTTTTTCGACTTGCCTGACGCTTTTGATATAGGTGGGAAACAAAGCTGTCACTGAACGAGATAAGGATTAATAATGTTAGAAGGAATTTGTAGAAAAATGCTAGAGCAAAGAATGTGATGTGACAAAGTATAAAGATTGTCAGAGTGTGTGTGTATGTGTGTTCACATTATGAAACGAATTGCAAGGTACAACAGAATTCATATACTTGAACATTTGATATAATATATTTTCCACTATTAAACTTTTTTTAACAACAATATTGATGATCCCATAACCCTTGCTCAAATAAATTTTCATGCACCTTTATTCACGACTAGAAATATGCATCCTTTCTATCCCGATTCCGCGCACTCAAATATCTCCTTAAATCTCCTATTATTAGGATGTGCATAAATGTAAATAATGCTCCAAACTTATTAGATGTATTTTCAAAGTTATAAGGTGAATGTTTATACTTTTATTGTTGTATTGTTGTGTATGTTTTCTAAAAATTTTCATTTGTTATGTTTAATTTGGAAAATTATGTTGTTTATTTTCAATTTATATTGTCAGCTATTTGATTTGAATTTTTATTATTGTTTTGTTCCTGTCCAGTAATTGGATTTCTCTGTTGGACATTTATGTACATTTAAAATAAAATAAAATAAATATTTAAGAAGTGATAGAAAATTAAATTTTCCAAATGTTTTATACTCGACAATAATTTACAAATCTTATATATTTTGTAAAATATTAAATATTAAATTTTACTTGAAAAATATCGACTAAACGTTTACAAAAATGCAGGAAGAAACATTGTCTGCTCTCTACATAATAATTATTTTGAATACTTTCATATGAATATTATTTCATAATATTTATAAAAATTTGCATAAATTCAATACATTTATAAATCCAGGTTCACTTTCATTTCGTTAGAATTTTCAATTTCAAATGATTAAATATTCAGTGAATCTTTTATAAATTTCTTTTACCATTATAATTGAGTAGTAACAAAACAAAAGATACATGATATATTTTGTTGACTAACAATGGTGTACATTTTTTCTACGAATGATTTATGTACTACCCATGAAACATTATTTCAATATTGTTATACGTAATGTATGAGATAAATATGTAAAGAAGATGTAATTGAAGAATCAATAAGGAATTTCTGTGGGCGAAGAGAATGGCTCTAGGAGGTCAAAAAACGAAGATGGATACTCGAATCTCAATGATTTTACTTATGACAAATTTTTGTTACGAGAAATAATTAGATAATACAATTATATCGCTAGCATAGTTCTAATTTTCATTTTATCTTTTATTATAGTAACGAAAGTTGATGGAATAAAATGTAACTGTTTCAATATAGAACAATTATTTAACCAAGATTGGAGAAAATTACATGAAGGGTCAGTAGTATCAAATAAATTTAATAATCAACAGTAAATACATCATACAAAAGGCACACTTAAAATGAAAATTTTGTCGATTTTGACTATTATCTTTTTTATATTTTGTCATATACATATATATATGTTTTTGTGGATAAAGTTTGATTACCAGGCATCAAATATTTTTTATCAAAGCTAGACATCCATTTCATTTTATATATAACTATTTGGTTATTAAAATCAGATGTAATGAACTTATTACGCCTTAATCAATTAGTTTTCTAAAAAGGCAGGGAAACCGAGTCTTACCAAACATCAATGATTAAAAAATTTATAAGATAATTTGATTAAAAATTCTATCAATCGTATTTCTAACATAAGTTCTAATATAAATAATGAAATTATCTCATAATATCTTTAACCTGGTAATTGCCACCTATTCAACTTAGATTATCCACTCCTGATATTGCATAATGTACTGAATTTATTTATCTTCTCCTACAACAATATTTCGTGACGTATGTATCGCCCCTATACTCCTAAAAATGGAATCTTGGAAACTCAAGTTTGTTTAGAAATATGTAGAACATTAAATTTTATTTTATATAGTTGCATTGTTTGAAAGCTTTTGGCCAAATTGTATGATCATTTCGTTTTATCAACAACCAAACACATTGTATGCCTTTCAAATGACACTATGATATTAATAATAATAATATTTGAATTGATCATAGAGTCGTCATCGGTAGATTAAATTTGGAATAAATTAATATATTTAATAGATTTGCTGTGATGTCTGTCTCGCCTTATGTATGATGTGTTCGTGGTTTCGAGGATAGCAACAAAATATCATCTCCTAAGATGACATAGTATTGACATGGGCCATAAGGGAAAAGTTCTCTATTTGATTAGTCTATAACATGGAGCTAAGTGCAGCTTGTTGTCATATCAGGTTATTTTAAATGCAAATCTAGTACGTAGGTTTGTTAAAGACGAAACAATGTATGCATCGATTGTAAACCATAACCTATCAAAAATGTATCGCAAAAAAGATCTATAAATTGGAAATATAAGTACGTCATAGTCTACCCGAGTTCTAACAAAATAACGTATAGGTTCTAAGAAACTGCGACGTTTTTCTCAAAACAAAATTGATCAATAAGTTCTACGTTCTATTTGACCTCCAAATTATTCTCCAATGTCGAGAAAATATTCAATATCAGAAAGTAAGATAAATAATACAATTAATAAAGCAAAACTTACGTCATTGTCATAATTGAATTGTAATGAATAAAACAATTAATTAATACAATAATTTTTAAAGAAATAATGAATGAAATTTATGTAGCGACAAAGTGGTATCCATTACCTTAACGGTAATTTCAAATCGGTGGAAATTGAGATGAATATTTCCGAGCAGAAATATGAAACATGAAATTGAATGTTCTGCAGAATTGCTACAGTTATATACAACAGCTGTTACATATAGTCCCGTTTAAATATTTTATCTGAAAGATTCTACTACCATACCAGTTATTTTTAAGCAAGTCTATTTAATTTACTGGTAGTTAGATGTTCATATCACATTATCAAACGGTACACTTATATGCAACTGCAGAGATTATACAGTACATGACATTAATAAAATGATATCTACAATTACAAAGACGGTACTTCAATATGTTATTCTTAATTAGTATTATGATATATAAATGAAAACTAATTTATAAAAGAATATTTGATAAATATATAGGTATCAGTGAATTTGAAATATTCTAAAACAAAATGTATTTCTTTACATATGTTTCGAATCTAAGTAAAATATAATAGAAATATTAAACATATTCTTGTTTAGTAATTATGAACGATCAAATGCTCTAAACCATCTGAGCTGATATCCATTTTATTCAAATCTGTCATTAATTTTAATAGTATATTATACAACGACGCTATAATGGATGCTGTTATTCCCGAGGATAAAGTTTGCAACCCTTGCTCGCTCCGCTCGCTCGGGTTGCAAACTTTATCCTCGGGAATAACAGCCATTATAGCGAGTTGTATACTATACTTTATATACGACTAATTTAATAAAAATTAGTCAATTTCTATATTATTTATTATCTATTAATTTTACATCTATTTACCTAATAAATTTACATCTAATTGAAATGAGTAAATGGAGTAAAAAGACCATAATGAAGATGATTTGTATTTTTCACCTAACTCAGTAAAATATGCCAACAATACAGTTTCTGAATACGAATTTGTCTTCATTTTAATACGTCAGTCCATAAAACTTTGGTATGCTTTGTCATAGAGATTTTTAGACTTTTGCGGTAATAAACCATATGTAGTTGAATCAGCGATTTTCGTTATTTCTGGTAATACTGTCCATTTTTTCAATTACAGTTAAACACAATAATTTAACACAATTTGCAAGACCGTTTTTGACAACTTCTCAACGATGATTTCGTTTTGTTTGTTTCCGATTCGTTAACAACAGTGAACTTAGCAACGAGCATGTTTAATTTATATATGAGTCGCTATGGCAACACTGTTCCGATGGCACAATAAAACAATGATCCAGGTTTTAAGCATTTTGATTGGTTCACGAGCGGGAATAATGACCATTATTCCCGGCGGGATTAATATATAGCATTATTATAGCAAAAAACGCATATATAATGATAATATTATTAGTTAGTCGTATATAAAATATATTAAACACTAAAAATAATGTAGCATAAAGTTTCTATAAAATGTTTATTTATGGTTGAAATTTTGTATTAACCATTTTATTCTTGAGCTGGTAAGAATTTTAAAAAGTGTAACAAAAACTGACATATAGCTAATTAAAAACAAATTTTACAAATGAAAAAAGGGAAAAGAACTATGTAGAACTGATGAAATATATCGAACATAAATTTGTGGCAATAACATTGATCGAAATTTAACAGCATAAAATGATTATGTCAGGGCTATTATCAAAAAGTCATTGTCATATTCATTGGGAAATTCAACAGTTTCGATCGCAGTTCACTTAACGACGTGGAAATGATTTCGCAGCTAAAATTTCCAGCTTAATGAATCCTGAAAAACGCAATCAACTTTTATAAATGTTCCGATTTTCTGCTATTTAAAACGGGGTGCCTGTTCAGAATACCAAACTGACACGGACTTATTTTATTTGCGCACAGCGGAACGTATAACAAATGACCTTATTTTACACGAGTGAAGCCCGGCATTCAAAATTTCGCTGCGTATGTACTGCATTTGTATATGTGATTCCGTTGGTTCTCGGAATACGGTGCAGCATTGAAATCAACTGAATGAATGAACTGAATTTATATGAAGTTCTGGCGAACACTCCTTCGGTTTTGCATTTATGAAATATCCAAATTTCAAAAGTACAAAAACCTTTATTTAAAACAAATATTTGAGTTAAATTATATATTATTTTCCAATTACGTTTCAACAGCTCTGTGCTGTTCTCATCTAGGTCCATTGTCTATTCTATATCAGATCAATAATTGTTGATAATTTGACGAAAACTTTATTGATACGAGTATTTATATCAAATTACCAAAGGTACTGAAACATTGTAGAATTGATATATTGAAATGAAAAAAATCATACGATATATTCCAAAACTAAAACATGAAAATATGCTGTTACATTGTTTAATCCTCAAATTGTCAAAATTATACAAAATGCGAGTATTCGATCAAATCAGTAAGTACACATTTTGTCTTATGGGAGGTCGAATTATAATCATAGTACACGAATAATTTGTGAAACATAAATATTTAAGAGTTTTATTTAAAGTTATTATGTAAAATAAATTATGTGCGGCATGTACGAACAATTGACAATCAGTCAACCATCCTAAACTGATTAATACAATTGGCAATCAATTTATATCAGTTACAAAATTGCTTAATGTTATCCTACCGAACAGTAGCAGTTACTGTTAAGTTCTATATAAATTTTTATAATAAAATAAATGCATTTGCATTCCAAAACAGTAGTTTAAATTCAGTGCCACCTTAAACAGTTATTCTAGAAGAGCTGGATATTTTTCTAAAGTACTTGTAAATTATTACATCTATTCACAGTCGCACGAGACTCTGAAACAAGTGAACCGTTGTCTAGTTGTCCGTATTCTGCAATACACATGTTTCATATTAACGGTATACTGTGTTCTAACTTCGGTGTTCGGTATTGTACGCATTTACATATGAGGACCAGACCATGGGGAATCAACGCAATATTCGACAAAGTAGGCCATGGGATGTGACAATTGATTCTAGAGGTTTTTTGTTATCTTGATCGTATCTGAAATTATATTTGCATTTATATTGTATAGAATTAGATACCTACGTTAAATTGTCGCAATTTCAGTAATGAATTATAGTTATTGTTATGGTTGTAATTATAATAGTAACAGCGTGTGCAGAATTACTATGAGAAAAAATAATTAACTAAGAAAATATTTCATGTTTAGAAATAGTTTCGTGATATAATTTAATTAATGAAATGTTTTGTTAAAAAGAACATTTTAAATAGTGAGTTTCATAATTTCCGCACACTTTTTAATGTAAAAATATGAGTCAAATTACTTTTACTTCTTTAGGTTAAATTTTTGTAAACATATTTGCAAGGTTTAGTTAATATATACGTTTTTCGATGAAAATTGTGGGTGTTATAATTAGACACAATTCATATTTTCATTTAAAAAGCAGATTTCTACTTGATAATATCTTATATCACGCAAGATCACGTTTACCCAGAAACCTTAAAAATACTTGACTTGTTAAAAAACATTTTATCAAGAACTTGTTACAACAGATTGCATACAAAGCGAACACAGTTTTGGAATAATAAAATATATATTAGCATTAACATCTGATTTTCTATACTCAAATTCAGTAAACATTTTAAATTATCTTATAATTAATTAGTGAAATGAAACTACACATCAATTAAATTATTTCAATTAGAAATTGTCTTTATTATATGATAACAAAAAACAAAATGTTAAACATATATTGTCAGTACGGTGGTGTCGATACCGATACGGAATTCGAATCCGGAGATCCCGAGTTCGAATTTCACTCAAGCTAATAATTATATAAACTACCACACTGCGGCTCGGTGAGTGCGGATCCTGTACAGCAATTATTGGGATTAAGTTCCTGTTGTACAGCGTAACATAAATAAATAAATAAATATTAAGATTTTTATATATGCTGAAATAATTAAATTATTATTCAAGAGCACATGAGTACGATATAATTATAAAGAATTCCAGGAAATGGCAATGATAATTAATGTTTTTATGCATTTATATTTGTTTTTTAATTTAACCCTGTGAAGGTCGCGGTATATCTTTTAGATACATGAGTCTGAAATTCTTTAGTTTTTTCTATTTAAGAATATATATGACTTTGAGCGTTTGTATTGCTTCAGATTCATCCCCTTTTCTACATGCAGCAGCATTCAGTGAGCCATGGAAAAATTGCTTTATTTTATATTTAGAGAAACTTCATTTTTTGTATATATCAGACCCAAAATATTTTTTCACTGATGATACCGCTGAAATACATCAGCTCTTAGAGAGTAATTAATTAGAAACTGATAATAAAGTGAATGATTTAGATAATAAAAGTAATATAGATACCATAGACTTTATTGGAATCCGATCTGATGACGCTAAATTTGAACAAGAAGCATCAGTGAAGATGTGAAGTTATTAACAACGATAAGGATGAAAGACATTAATAAACAGTAAAACTTTGATTCAAAAGCAAAATAAAAAATATATCAAAAACAGCCAAAAATGGATAGTTTATCGCACAGATAGAACAGAACAGATCCTTCAAAATATCTTATATATTGAATCAGTACGTCTGTAAACAGCTATAACCTCATCATCAATAGATATCTGCTTGACGCAGGTCCTGAATTCCTTCTCCAATTTCTTCAACTCATAGCCAGCATTTTCATTTCTATATAACTTCTTCCTTCTTTCAGGTCGTTTATCATCTTCCTCCTCCTCCTGCCTCATTTACGTTCTCCTATTGTCCCTTCTATTACGTTCTTCATTAGAGTATCCCTTTTCAATGTATGGCCCAACCATATTTTCTACTTTTTGAAAATAGTGTCATACAGTGTATTTTTTCTTCTACTTCTACGTATCAATAAAATACTCGGAGGAGATGATTCACGTGTTATTCAAAATATGAAATATTAATTGCAGTTGTTGAAAAGTATGCACAATTAATTACTAGCACACAGGTTACACACATGAAAAATTAACTTGTTCACCATAAGCAATTGAATCCATTGTTTTTGTTCAATTAATAGAACATCCGTATTCTTAATGGAAGATAGCGAGGTCGAATCCCAGTGGTGGCAAGATGATATATTTTATTCAAACATAATAATTAATATTTTTAAGGGTCAGTCGTATGAACCATGGTTATACTAATGTTAAAATGATGAATTTGAAAGAATATTTTCGAACAAAAATATGATTATATAATTTCCACATTTGTAAATTTCGATAAATATAATTTTAGTCGTCAACTAAAATTAATCCAGAATTTCTTCAACCATTGCAGCTATGAGTGATTGAATGGTTGATGAACTCTGCTCGTAAACTAAAATATGATTGATTTTACTACATGCTGTAGATTCTATGTAATGTAATTAGACAAAAATTCCTGTTGTACAACGTAGTAAATAAAACTATACTACATTATTAACTTCTTATAATCATATTCTTATTAAGCATTTAAAGTGCAAATAAACAAGAAAATATAAATAGTAAGTATTGTCTGGTGCCAAAAATACTGTCTATTTTCAGTCTCTTGGAGCCTATGGTACGTACCTCTAGTGCTGGCAAAAATTGAGGATTTAAAAAGAGGCCGGTCCTATATATATATAGTAAGAAAAGACCGGATTAACCAAATGGTTAAAGACCGATTAAAAGACCGGTCCTAAAAAGATCGAGACCGCTTAACAGCACTAGTAAATTCTAAGACAGTATGACTATTAATGAATAAAGTTAAAGACCGGTTAAAAGACTGGTCAAAGACCGATCAACGATCGATCAAAGACCGATCAATAGACCTGTTAAAAGACCGGTTAAAACAACTAGAAAATCGAATTTAAATAAAACTGTACAGAACTTTAACAAAAATAGTTCAAATTATTATAATTAAATATTAGTGCAATTACCGAAAAATAGCATAACATTAAAATGCTACCACGTGCCATTGAGTAAGGTCAACACCAGCTTTTCAAACCGGTCCATCTGCATCTTTTAGTGTTGTCGTCCAAAACAACTGCACATTGTTCTTTGCCTTGACATGAAGAGATTGAGATTTTACTGCATGTAGGAATGTTTCTAGCTCTCATAATTTAGTGTTACTTAGTTTTTAAATAAGTTGATCGTCAACTTTTTCAACACCTGTTAATGCGAATACCGCTAATCCTACGTAACTGCACAGTTAACTGAGATTCGCAACAGATTTATGAAGTTATCAAAATGACTGTCAGTTATATGCAATTAACGTGATGGATTTATTAACGCAAAAGTCTGATTGAAGGATTTATTTGCTGCTTATAGTATATGGTTAGATACTTATATTAGTTTTATTTTCATCATAGTATTTTGACAGAAATATAAATGCATTATTATTATGTCATTTACCCATTTCTGGATACGACACTCGGCTGGAAGAGATTTCTATAGGATACATGGTATGTGAATTAAGTTCGGTTATCACCCATCAAAGTACGGTCATCAAAGTTAGTGGAACACAATAAAAATTTCAGTCGTCGGTTGTGGGATTAAACACGGGATTTTACAAAGCTATTTACCTATCCAATTTTGCGAAGAATTTTTTATAACATTTAGTATGTTTGGTAGTTTATAATCTAAACTAAAATCTGCTGTCCCAAATTAACCTGACTGCTGCTAATTTTAAACCATGTACGAATTACAGTAAAATTTTAAAACTACCTACATTTCTGTTTTATATACTCATATAGGTACATAAAAAATAAACAGAGTACTCGTGAAAGAATAATAAAAAAGCAAAACGAATTTTATAAACATGATTAACGAAAACTAAACACTTTCATGGTGCATCCGGCTATGTGAAATTACAGAAGGTTTTATTTCGATAACATAGATAAATATTATTTTCAAATCTAGTCCTCAAAAATAATAAAATATTTTCCAATATTTGTCTATGATTGAATAAATAGTAAATGCATTTTAAAATTGTTGAATTGACAAGTATAAAAATTCATTATATTAACAATAACATAACTTTCAATTATTTCTGAACTCATTGCGTTGAATTCCCAAAAGGTAAACAGTGCGAGAAAATGACCATTCTGTGTTATTTTATAATTAAAATTTACGTGCATCACGTCGAAGCCAAACAGCGAAGCACATACGCTCTCGCGGGGCCGGCAGTCGTGCAAGAGCCCGCGCAAATTGCATCGAATTTCGTCGGCGTTTCACAGTCCCGTGTGGCCCCGGGTGCAAATCAAATTACGTTCATGAACTCTTAAAACTGAAGTCTTGTGGTGGACGTGGCCATGCCACGGAGAGAAAAACGAGGTTTTTCTATTAACGCCAAACGTGTATCATCTATTTTTTTGCTCTAATATGTTCACCAGCGTAAATGATTGGAAATTATAAAATGTGTTCGCTTTTTATTTTTTTGGTTTTGTCGATGTAGTAAAAATGTTGCTCAGGGGTTAAATTTAATTCTAGGAGCAAATTGTTATTTACAGTATCGAGTTTATTTCATTTAGCAGTCATAAATAAATGCTGAATGTGGCAAATAATAAATCTATTCTATTAATACTATTATGAGATAAATTTGTTATGTATTTTAAAAATATTTCAATTTAATTTTTATCGTTTACAGCAATATTGTTATAGATTTATGTTTAAAATAGTAACCACAGCAATCGATACATTCAATGCAAATACCAAACAATATTAATAAAAAAATATATATCATCACGCGCTTTACCCATTACTAGGAGTGGTACTCTGCCGTAGCAGATCTCGCTAAATGATATATTTCTTCGCGTAAAATACGGTTTCCAGCCGTCAAATCACGGCCCCCAAAGATGTTAGTGGAGGGAGAGCTACAGAGGAGTTTTAATGTAGTGAAAATTGTTTGTCGGCTGTGGCAATCGAACCCGGGATATCAAATCCACAGGCTGACTCGATACTACTGAACTACTGACCCCATATATAGTCCAGTAAAATTAAATATAAATTAGAACTTATTCTCATAAACCTAAATTTTATTATGTAAGTTTTTATTAGAATTCTATTCTAATTAATCCCCTCATTCTGTAACTAAATTGTTATCTGTAGTCGTACGATATATTACTGACAACTTATTTTATGATTACATGAAAGATTTTCATAATTTTGATTTTCTGTGATTTACATACAAAAAGAAAATGACAGTTTCCTGAAAAGTGTGACTAAAAATTTTATATGAGAGCAAAACGCATATAACTAAAATAGAAAGAACAAAATAAATAGTTTTCATAACAGAATTCCGAAATAGTGATAATATATGATTAATTATGAAAAATAAGGATTGACAGAGGCAGATTTACCACCTAACTGCCTCCGAAATAAAAACGGTTTATTTTGTCGGTAAATTTTACACTATACACAAATCTATAAATATATGAAAGTTTATAGAGTATGTTACATTAATAGATGCATATTTGGAAACCAGTAAATTTTATCGTAATATTAAAATATTATTTCAATTGCTTTTATGCCTTTCAGTGAGCGCTAATTGTCGACATTAAAATTGTTGAAAACATATTTACGTTCTACAATGACAGAGGAAAGGTTGTCGGGACTAATTCATCGCGTTATAATTCTTGACCCCGAAGAAATTATAAATAATTTCGCGGTGTTAAAACCATGAAACATGCAATTACGAGATATTTAAATGTAGATGAATAATGTGTATAACTTTTATTTCAACGAAAAATTACTTTTTTTACATATTTCATGTACATTTCCTTGTTTTGTTATATTTATATTTGGATTGTTTCCATTTATGTAATTTTTAAATAAATGCTATTCATCTAAACTATTATATTTGTTTATATTTGAGTTCCCGCATCGTTAAAAATTCTAGGTCCAACCCTGAGGATCATAATTAATTTATCGATTGATAACAGATAATGATTGCGTAACAAAATACAGGGAAGCGAAGCCGGTCGTCATCTTGAAAAAATGATGGTCACTTCAAATGAGTTAATTTCTCGGCAAAAGGGTAGAATACTTTTCTGTAGACAATTATATGTGGCACAATAATTTACATAACTATTTTAGACACATTAATTGTTTACAAGTTACATGTTAAAAACAGAAAGTAGTGGCCACTTCAATATGGCGGTCGACACGAAAGCAACTTTTGATGATTAATTAGAAGAGAAAAACTGATTAATTTAAACTTTGCTTTATATATAATATTAAAACAATAATAATTATCCCTATATTTAACCCTTCATTACCATCTTTAGGGAGTCATAATCTGACGACTAGTCATCACATTTCAGTGTAAAAATTACTTACCGAGATTTTCTATGGCAGTGGCACTCTGCCTAGTACCAGAAATGGACAAAAAGGATATTTTTTAATATTCATATATATACATACATACATACATAACATCACGCTATATCCCATTAAATGGGGTAGCACGAACCCGTCAACATTCTCATCCTGACACACGATACTCGATTCGACCACATTAACACTTCCTCCATACAAACTCTTTCTTTTCTCACAACCAAAATCCATCAACACGCAACAAACATTCATCCATTCGCTCCTGTACACCTGTTTCGTAAATCATAACAACATATAGAAATTTATGGCTAAAATCTAAACTAAATACTCATTTGTAATATCCTGAGTTATTCCCAATCCATCAACCACCATGCGTTGTAAAACAGAACTCATTACGTTCTAGTTAATCTTCTTTTAATCCACACGCGTGCACCAATCAAAAATCAATCTTGTTTCTTCCGGTTAAGGAAGTAGGGGATCTACTCGAATTTGACATCGTCAAACACATTAGAACATTTTCACAGCAGTAAATCCTGCAATAAGCAATATCCTGAACGAAGGTCGAACAGTATAGCATCCAATACTATTTAAAATTGACGCCAAAATTTATCATATAAAAAATGAAAATTTTAGTAAAACTGTTTGTTCTAAGAAATTATATCGATTTATTACTGAAAAAGTACACTTAAAATAAAGATTTCTTGTTAATAAATTTGACTTCAACTTAAACTAATCAAATATTTTAATACTTTCTTTAGTACATTAAAATCAATAAACAGAATAAATGTTGCATGCTTTATAACGACAGAAATTAAATTGAAAATGTTGAAAATTTGCTTAATAGGCTTGGAAATGTAACTAAATTAAACAAATAATTTACGATTTAGCTATCAGCAGAAAAAAAAATCTAAACTATTTTTTCTTCTGATAATTTTATTTCATTTCCAGAGCCAATTTTCAATATTTTCAATTCAATTTTTGCCGTTATAAATGATGCAAACTTAATTCGGTTTATTGATTTTAATGTACAAATTTATGCTCTACATTTATTTCTTCCCCTAAATTAATAAATGAAGTAGGGAATTAAATAAATAAGACTTTTCATGTTAAAGTCCTATGTTCCGGTGTCGCGGTCACCAAAACAAAATAAGTTCATTATTATTTATAATAATTAGTTGTGATTGTTGTTTTTATTGAGAAGATAAATTATGAGTATTGTATTAGGTAATTAAATGTTTATGGTTTATAATCATTATGTTTATTGCTTTGTTATTGATCATAGCCTACTATTTTGTGTCATGTTAAATCAAATTTATCGAAACTTTAAATTGAATTTTCTCAATATTTTTGTTATGTAAGGATATAAAATGATTACATGGTTGAATTAAGTAAAAAATACTCTATCGAATAGCCTTACGAAATATGTATAATCCCATTTGAAAAAATATAACTTTGTATTGTAACTTGAGAACCACTGGTTTAAAAAATTATTTTATTCCTTAAACAGATGTCCCCCTTGGTCTTCTATAACTTTTATTAATAATATTTTTTTGTAACTATAATAATAAAGAAAATATAAGCGGTGGTTGGTTTCGCTGTTACACCCTGTAGTTGTGTGTTGTTGTTAGTTGTAGTTTTAGTATTCAATTCATTTATCTTTTAAATTTTAGGTACAGATTTAAATATATGATTTATAGATTCTTTTAATAGTTAGTTCTTTTAGTATAATATTCCTTAATTATTATTAATTAGTTTATAAGTTATGTATCTTTAAAACTGTGCTCTTGTAATTGCAAGTTTTTCTGTAATCGTGCGGTATAAATAAATATTATTATTATTATTATTATTATAGCTTTACATACATACATACATACATAACATCACGCAATTAAATGAAGTAGGACGAACCCCTGAAACATTCCCAGAACATCCATTATACTGTTATTACCTTCTTTATTGTACATATTATTTCTATTATCATTTACTTTTATTATTATTTTAAATACTTAGTTATTAGGTTAGTAGCAAACTGTACCTTAACCGTAATTCCAATTTTCGCGACTATAAACGTATTGTTATTTTAAAATCTCAATAGCAATCAAAGCGGTATCAGGTAGTTTCTCATACGAACAGAAAAATAGTTAGTTTGAAGTACCCAATATTAAATATTTCTGTAGCAGAAGTTTCGAACCCTGATTGAATGGGTTCCGCAGCAACGTAACAAGAATTTTAGTTAAACCTATGGTATTTTTATAGCACAATTTTACTGTATTTTTATACCAAATTCTATCGTTATTGTTGAAAAAGGGCGCGTATATTTGACATCAAGTTAGATTTCAAATTTGTATTTATTTATTTGCAATTCTGCACAACATAATTTGCGATTTTAACGCACAACCTCTGTAAAAACGCAAGTTTTATCTACTACCCTTTGATTGTCTATTAAAGCACCCTATGATATTCTGATATTCTAAGTTATAACATGAAACAGTGCCAGACAAACAAAAACAAAAAGCATCCTAAAACAAACATCCCAGCAGGCTACACTTTAGTTCCATTTTTCATGGCACGAGTACGGATATGGTAACCCATAAAGGAAAAGTGAGTAAGTAAATTTCTTAAAAAAGTTTCTTTAAATTCTTGATAAAAGTTATCTTTGAAAAAGTTAAATTGTTCTCCGCCGATGTAAGGTGAAACTTCAGCAGTGGCGGACAATACACAAAGAGAAATGTTCCTGGCCATCTTATAACAAATGTACATTCATATCAAAGAATATATTTACTTGTGGATATCTCGTGAAATATGGACACACCAAGATAATGTTTAGAAAGGTATCATTTAAGAATGTGGTGAATTTCGATTAAATTAAAATTGATATAGTTTATTACGAACAAAAAACTACAGTAATATTGGCTTGAATACTATAAAAACTTCCAATAATGTAAACGTCAATTAAAAGGAATTAAAATATCTGTTGACTAACTTTATTATTCGTTGTCGAATTATTATTTAACAAAATGTTTCAAATTTAAACCTTCATATCATTGCAGCTCAAGCAATTGTATTTTTATTTATTTATTTTTTTATTTATACAAATAAGAGAAACCAACAGTATAAAAAATACCAATAACAGGTTCTCAAGGATTAATCATAGAATACTAAATTATAGTTATTGATGAATTACACATAAAATTTAAATTCAGCATAACAATAGTACAAGAATGAACAAATATGGCAGCAATGTTCACAGCAACTATGCTCTTGGTTTTGACAAATATTTTGGTATATCTGCAGATAACAATGTATTTCATCTACTGGGTGTCCCATTTTACATTATCTTCTTGAATATCTCGAAATGAAAGCATTTTACCGAAAAGTATGCCGAATCATAATCGTCATGGTTTTGAGGGCGACATCGGATTTTGACAAAATGGCCCCCTTAGCCCCCCAAGGGGGGCCGGGAGGGGGGTCAACTTAAAAATTTTAAATGGGAACCCCTATTTTTTATTGCAGATTCTGAAAGAGCGTTAAAAAATATGTAGGTTTTATCCGGATACTTTTTTTTAATTTCCAACAGGTGGCGCTGTAATCGTGAAAGTACGATTTTCGTGCAAAATATTCGTGAATTAATATTGTGTCAATAACTTTATAAATAATAACATTTGGTGTTTCAATCATTACCTAAATTTCTGAAAATATCAATCCCTAACACTGGGGGGGGGACGAAAACAGGACATTAAATAAACTAATGATTTGATTTTATCAAGAATTTTCATGTTAAGTTTACTGATTGGTGATTAATTTAATTGTAAATTAAGTGTTTTAATAGGGTTATTTCGTGTTGGAAATTGAAAAAAAGTATCTGGATAAAACATACATACTTTTAACGCTCTTTCAGAATCTGCAATAAAAAATAGGGGTTTCCATTTAAAATTTTTAAGTTGACCCCCCCTCTGGTCTCCCTTGGGGGGCTAAGGGGGCCATTTTGTCAAAATCCGATGTCCCCCTCAAAACCATGACGATTATGATTCGGCATATTTTTCGGTAAAATGCTTTCATTTCGAGATATTCAATAAGATAATGTAAAATGGGACATCCAGTATAGTTGTTGTTGTTGCAAGGGTTTCAATGATGAGGTAATTGTCTTTCCATTTTGCATGGCCTCATATTGATCGTTTATGAAATAGCTATTCTCAAATTCAATTATATCCGTCCGTACAAGGCGCAGTTTAAATTTACCCAGCTCGGTGCAGTGGTCCATAAAATAATCAAACGGCAAATCAATCAAAACCACAAAACCCTACCATCCACTATTTCTATCACATCGTCCAGTCTGGCTAGATCGATACATATTCAGAATTTGCATCAAAGGAGGAGGTAAAGCGAAATAAATCCGGAAACACCCGAAGGCTCAACCCTAATGACGTCATCACATACGTCACTATGAAGATTCTCTCCACTGTGTTGTTTATATGTGGATTTTACGTGAGGTTAAATTTTGAATTTATGTGAGGTTTACAACTTTATTAGTGTTTGTGTTGGATAAATAGTTCATAGAGGAATATAATTAAATCATAATATTTGATTTTGTTTCGTTTATGGTTTGTGAAGAGTTTTGACTGTATATTGACACAGACTATTATAACGCGCTTTTGATAATTTCTAATTATTATTACTAGATAAACAACCTTTTATACTTCAATGTTTTATAAATTATTACAGTTAATTTCGGTATTTTGATATCAGATTGTGATAGTGAAATTCCGTTAAAATTAATAACTTTTATGTATAAAACTATTGTTTAAGTTATTTAAATATTAAATTAAGTTCATTTATTTTGGGTAGCAAACAGGCGGCTTGCAAACATTTCAGTAAACTGATGCTAATGCTCGTACTTATTTTAGAAGATGTATACTACAGAGATTCAGGTTAAAAACTTCTTTGATTGTCCAAAAAATATATATATATAAGAAGCAATGTATTTAGAAAGAATCAACTGTATGTGCTAGTCATGTAGTACCTGGGCTGGTTACACGAAAAAGAAGATCTTTTACAAATTCAAAGTTTGTTACACATTGCATATAAGTTCTAACTAAACAAGGGTTTTTTAATTATTGAAAAAAATAATAATAATAACAATGGTGGACTTCTCATAAGTGTTGACGATCGAAATTCTAATGTGGCCCCCAACCGGAAAAAGTTTCGACCTCGGCTCTAAAAGATAATTTTATGTAAGCGAGGTTTGAATACCAGAACTTTCATTGTGAAATGAACCTGTATCTACAGGAGTAGACCTGTCTGTAAGTTGTTAACAAGCCTAAATAGATAAGTAATAGTTATTTACATTGCAAGACCGTTATACTGAAATTTACAGGCGAGCATAGAAAGGTAACGGGCGAGCAATAGCGAGTCTGTTATCTGTGTGAGCCTGTAAATTTCAGTTAACGGTCGAGCATTGTACAATGTTTTATGTGCATTTGAATCGCAATATATATATATAACGTAATAACTAAAATGTTCAATCAAGGTAGACTTCGAAATTCTGACAGATTTTGTTTAATCAAAAAATATTTAAGTGTCAAACGTTTAAAATTAGATATGTTGTCATGATAACCAATGTCAACAGCCCGTTATAATTTTTACACGGGCTAGCACGTTATAAGTCTCGTAACCCCTAGAGACAGAGTTAAGTAAACAGTTCATTACGATTCAAATGTACGTAAAAATATAAATATTGTTAACTAATAAATAATTTTCTGAGATCGACAACAAGCTGCAGTAAACTAAGAGAATGTTAAATCTGGAGTTTGGGCACATGTAAACATAAATAGATACATGTCATGTCTTAAGTTTTTCTTTTGAGCCGCTTTTGAAAAAGTTTGAGTTTTCTAAATACGGTCCTCAACCTAAAAAGATTTACCACCCTTGGACTAGAATAGACGGTAGATGGTAAATGAATGAATTAAAAGTTATAAATCAACAACGTAATGTTTCAAACTTCATCACAATTACTCAAAACTAAAAATTCATCATTTCTTTTAATAGTGTAATTACAGAGAACAAAAAGAGGAAAAAATCCTATTCCAGGCCTGGCTGGCGGCGCCAGATCTCACATAGCACGTTGCTCGTCCCGGAATAAAACGAAAATGAAACGTAGAAACGCGTAACGTAATTTGGCCGCTCTCTGCCACCCGCACGAATCCCAGAATAATTTATTTCGCTACGTCGGTGCTGCGTTACGTGAGCCGCCGACCGCTGGCTACATTGCGTTATGTCGGCGATATGGTCCCATGGAAAATAATCATTTCATGTTCACCGGGTAAATTTTCCAACATTCATACCCAAGCTGCTTTGAATGTTAAATCTATTATGAAATTTATACAGTTGATGTTGTGGATACAACACTGTTTAGATATGTCAAAATGTGAGATAATTATATTATGTGCGGAATTAAATTTTGCAGAATTATCTTGTTTATTATATTTGATTTTGCTATATAGATATATTAAACTTTAAATATAGCATTACTACCAGGGCTGTAAATGTCACATATTAACATCAAATGATCGTCATGCTGACTGCAACTTAAACAAAAATGCATTTGCGTACAAGTGCATCCAATATCACTACCACTATTAGATACTGTAGATACTGTTTTAGTAGTGACATACATTATTACTAAATTATGTTCTTATTATAGAAAGAACATACAATTGTATACTCATCAGTGGCGGATCCAGGGGACTTTTTTTTAATGTTGGCCCTAATACATAATAATGATGTAATTATTTACGATAACTCAATTTATTAAACAAATTAAATAGAAAACATTATCTAAGAACTTAAAATTCTAAGATAATTAAGAACTATTGTTTGATTTATTATTCTAATAAATAGCCAAAAACCAATATTTTGTGGGGATATTATTTCGACCCGCAGATGGGAGAGATATTCTATTTAAGACCTAGTCAAGTATGTGACTACCGACATTTACACTTCAACTTCTAATTCAATAATTTTTGTATTCTATCGAAGAACCGTTTAGATATTGAAACTTTATGATTTAAAAAGTGTTAGAGGAAATTTTTGAGGTGAAAAAATGATTTATTGTGATTTAATGCGATTCCAAAGACGATTTAATGTGATTGTAAAAATTATTTAAAGCAGGAATATAATATGAGCAAATACAAATGTTTTTTATATTTAGAAGATGGGCAATACCCCCCTCCCCTCGAGACAAAATTCACTCCATGACCCTCCCCTCCCCTCAATTCGAAGTCTGGATCCGCCCCTGATACTCATTTCAAGTCTAGCTTAATATCTAGAATGAAAATATTTGCCTGCAGCGTTAACCAGCATCATTTCGTCTAATGTTCACTACATAATTTATAATTCCTAATCCGCATTTCAGAACTATAACTTCTTTTGTCATAGATATATCAACTTATTTCTAAAGATAAAGATACATACATTGAACAACTTTATTGTAAAATTAAATTAGTTGTTATTTACGTAACAAGACCTAAAAGTGATACTTGACTGGGAGAGCAAGCATTTTCCAGAGTGAGCTGAAGGCGAACTTTGGAAGCTTGAAAACTGAATAGGTCAGTTTAAATATTATTTTAAAAATCAGTCAATTTATACAATAAAATAAAGAAAGTACCTACTATATATTTTACTTTAGATTCTAAAGATATACATTATTAAATATTTATTTTGTACTTTTTGGAATATTGAAAGGAATTATTTCAAAATAGAAGAAAATATTAATTCAAATTGCACTTGAATATATTTCATAATAAAAGGCAGTTATATTTAATCTTATTATAAAATAAATAATTCGCCTTCACTTGATTATTATATTTAATCGCTCGGTATTAAAGAGAATTTTGGTAAATTTTAAAAGTAAACTTGGTTACTAACGAATAATTTAAAATTAATTATTTCCCACATAATAAACCTTCCAACAAAGCAACTTACGATTACTGAAAACCATAAGCTACTTTCAGCACCAACGCGCAGCAGGAGACCTGTAGACACATTGTTTCCTTCCAATTGTTTTCTCTCACACAAACCAAGTCCCGAGTGCGCGGCGACGGAACAATAGTGACGCGAGACTTGCTGGCGGCGCCCCGGAACCCTTCCGGAGTCTGCTGCCCAGACCCGACAACACGATAACAATACGCAACACAAGATAGGCTCTCTGTTCTTTCATCCATCGACCTATATGCCAGGGTTCTATAGGTTTAGGCTGTCTCATCGAGACCTGATCAGTGGCGTGGAAAATTATTTTCTTTATGGAAATCGATTACTTCTTGACAATATTACCCTTGTTCTTGTATTCTGATCAGCACACTAATTTCATTAAGCAGAAAAATGTTTTTATAGAAGCATGACAGAAAGTAGGCTTTTCTGCATTTATTTCATGTATGGAAAGTGGACATTTGTCGCCTGTTGCGAAAAGCGAATTTTTATGATTAAGTCGTTTATTTTATACATGGATACATGAAAACTGTGAACATTTGAAGGAAATTTTAAAACAGAAAAATTATTTGCTTTTAGCTGCACCTCGATCAGCAAGCTCCATGCGCAATTTGCAACTAACTATTTTCTGTACAGAAATAACTATGACATTTAGGTAGCTCCCCTTGCATTAATATCTGTGGATGCTAACTTCAAACGACAGTTCGCGGAAAATTTGCTGGTTTCAACCAAAAATTCAACTGCATTTGAGTGATTTTGATTTTATAAGGGAATTAATTTCGTGTTTTGATAAATAAACAAATTTTAGGTTTGGGAATAATTTTTTAGTTGATAATTATTCGTAAGATCTAAATAAATAAATAAATAAATCATCACGCCTTTTATCCATTACTGGGTGTGGCACTCTGCCTACGCAGATCTCGGTAAGTGATATTTTTTATCGCGTGAAGTGCGGTTACCAAACGTCAAATCACGCCCCCCAAAGATATTAGTGGAGAGGGAGCCACAGGGGTAGATTTAAATTGGTGAAAATGTTTGTCGGATGTGGGGATCGAACCAGGGTTCTCAAGATCCACAGGCCGACTCGATACCACTGAGCTACCTACCCCATATTCCTAAGATCTGATAATTGTAATTCTTTCGTTTTTCTTAAATTTACAGGCAGACTGTTCTTCAAGCCTTTTATCAATTACTATATGACGTCTAATAAATATTGAGAATGACAATATATTTTTATAAATCCGATAACAATTAAATATCATTTTATTGTGGTTCAGATTTAAACGTGAAATTATTTACAAAATTTACTGATACAGATATAATTGTGATTAGAAAAAGGTAGGTGCGCCAATGGCTAATCACCCCAATTCCGCACGCCCCTGCCATTCGCGCCGACAAACAATCCCGTTAAGGAAAACGGCGCGTGGGTAGCCGTCGTTTTTGTGGTCAAGTGCCCAGAGGAAGCGAAATGGCTCGCGAACAACATAATATTATCTGACGCGTTACAACACCCCTCGACCGCCCTTCTAGGACGCTCAACTGTTATTGCGACAGATTATACGCGGCGCCACCATCGAGAAATTTTGTCAGATTGTTCACGATAATGCTAAATGTTCCGTGTTGTGGTTTTTATCGCCACTATAACTGAGCTTCCGGGTACGCAACGCTCTTTGATACTCTGGGAACCTTCTTTTGCACAAGGGTTAAGATTGGCTTCCTCAAAATGCTCAGTTTAGATTTCAGACAGAGAAAACACCACTATATTATACATGTATGTAAAAATACTACTCATTATGGAACTTTTTACGTTATTTTATCTACGAATATGGTGTGAATGGTAGTCTGTTCTAGAAAATCTCGATATTTGGTATATTTTTTATCGCTAACAGTCATATAATCACGGTTTCATAGATGGGAATAAAGGGAGGAGCCACAGGGTTAATATTTATGTGCTGATATTTCAGGTGTTGTCTGTAGAATTGAAACTAGGCTTCTAACAGTCGATACTTTACCACATAGCTGTTTATTTATACCATTCATTTAGTGAATATTTTATTTATTTCTGAGCATTACAGATTTAAATTTGAAAATTTTAAGCATTCCTGGATCAAAAATTAATTAAATGCTTCTATTAAAACTGCTATTAATTTCAAATATTTATATTTATTCTATGACAAAAAATTACTTAACATAATTTTTTGATAGTAAACTTCCTAGCAACCACTGTTGTTTTGACCCTAGCAGTGGAGTTTTCTCCATGCAAACAAGACAAGCGGTGTTGCCTTTCTATTTTGATTTACCTATTTTTCAAAAATATTTGTAAATATTTATTTA
This sequence comes from Pterostichus niger, assembly GCA_947425015.1. NCBI lineage: Eukaryota > Metazoa > Arthropoda > Insecta > Coleoptera > Carabidae > Pterostichus > Pterostichus niger. The sequence goes on along the minus strand of OX380344.1, from coordinate 25,082,061 downwards.
TTTAGAACTTTAATATATCAGAACTTAAAAGCAAACAAAAATACACAAATGTATTTGATGTTGTCTACTGCACAGTTAATCAAATACATTTAAAGGTGTACTGTTATAGTTTTACTCTGTTTTACATGTGCCGGTAATCAGAACTTCGAGTGAATTCAAGGCTTATATCTATAGTATACCGAACATTACCGAACATGTAGTCTTCTATACTGAAAAAATTGAGCTGTATACGTTGACCTGGAAGCAATTTTTATAATGCTTACATAAAGAAAATATTGTAGAAAATATGAAGATAGGACAGAATAGGAAGACAGTTTAATTATGTGGTATATATCTCTATTCAATTGATTTTAATTGAAGAAAATAATAATAATTCCTGTACTTTTTAAATTGTCGAATTGACGACATTTTTTACACTTTTATTCTTACCTAGCACTTATGTATTTCTCATTGGTCATTGGGTTCTAGCAATTGCTATATATATAGTTACAGAATTGACCTTATTTAATTGACAGTTATTGTTTCCATTATAATAAATTATTTTCTCGAAATATTTAAATTAATGTCTTATATTCGTTGTATTCACATAAGGCAATCTGCTGTAAATAAGGTGTGTGGGTAGATCTACTATTGCCATGTGCAATTTGGTACATTTTATTTTAAAAAATCAACAAACTGATTTCCTATGTTATACTCTTGTATTTTTTTTATGTGGGACGACATAAATACAGTGTAAAATTACAATTTTTAATCTACTAAGTGGAAAACAATATTGTAAAATATCGAATAGATAAATATATTAGAATATTAGATTACATTTGATATTTTTTAAGATTCATTTTCATGAAAAATAAATATTATTTATATATACAATAAAATAAAATTCTCTCCGATGGCGGAATGTGATTATCAAATAACGTAGAACATTAGAATGGTTTGTAGTATGTAAATTTGTTAATATCCTTTTCTCGTGAGGACCATTAAATATCAAACCATTCAAATATGCTTTCAGCTAATTCTAGATATAAAACAGGGAAGCAATTACGAAAACTTAAAAGAAAAGTGGAAGTTTTGAAGTAGTTCACCAAAACATACAATAGGTTAATGACCCCCTAAGTCGCACTCATGGCACAATGTGTAGCTGCTAAGATGTTAAGAATTGTGAGATACTAGTGTATTATTATCAACCTACGAAGTGAAATTAACCTAGTCTCTGTAATCTTGAACGTTTTATTAACATGACATGATGCCTAAACGTAGCGCAATTTACGAAGATGGAATTGTGTCAGAGAATAACTAGCAGAACATTATTCTGGCATTTCACAGTTAATTGGTGAATGTTAAAAACAATTAGCTCCACAAAAGATTATTATCGGTTCTAAATTTATAGTAACTGTAGCAAGAACAGATACAAATTTAATATAGCGGACCTTCGAATAAGAAAACAATAATTGCTAATTATTGTTTTACGTAACCATCTGTATTTTGTTCAGGAAGTAGAATTCCCGGAAAATGCCTTGATTCAAAGTCCTAAAACGTATATCTATAACACACCAAAACTAATTATTCTATTTTAGTGATTATTTTTTCAACCCCAATTTCGATCAATAAGAGCGTGGCATTTAACATCACGTGCTACAACTAGGTCTAAATTATATCGATAATTTTTCGATAATTTCCCGGCTAGGTTGCTAAGCGATAAACAATCATTTTTTTGACAGTTGTAACCTATGCGCTATTCAGAATCATCAAAAATAATCAGCCGAATACCCCTCGAGCTTGAAAATTAATCGGGTATTTCCCGATTGTTTCGTTGCGTAGCATCGATTGATATAAGTTTTGCTCAAAAATCCCGAGCGCGAAGTGGGGAAATACCTGATAATTTTCAAGCTCTCGGGGTATTATATTTGATAATAATTTATTTTATTTTTAGCATTTTAAATATTACATTTATTTTGTAGATTACATAGTTAATTCCTAGCAACTATTTTATTATATTATTTTGCATATTGTGAAAAAGGATCACTTTTTGCACTGAAAATAAGAACATAATTACTCATTTTAACACGATTGTAGAAAAAACCTTTTATCGCACAGTTGCTGTTAGAAGCATGAGACTACATACCGTAAGGTAATGAACGGAATAAATGTTATTGACGTTTGAAATCTCGTACAATTAGAAAAATTAGTATAATTAGTCAAAGCGCGATCGTACAAAAAATAGTGTATGCAAATAGTGTTAAAATTTTCGTCTACAGCTCGTGCTGAAAGTTTCTTGTAATAAAATGACACTTTTAACATTAGCTGAATAAATAACTATTAAAAAATTGTCTTCAAAATTACTGGAAATGTTAGAGAACCATGAAAATCAAGGTCCTATCTAGACTTAAATCCTTGTATGAAGCTATCTTATTCGGTCTAGCGTTTACTAGTTATAAAATATACATCCCGAATATCAAAGTTGGGAAAGAAGGAAAAAATTGAATTAAAATATCATACACCAAAGGTTATCGAATAATCCTTGTAAAATAACAAAGCAAACGTCAGTTATAATAACAACAAGAAAAAAGGAAAGAACCTTCAAGAATTGACCGTTGTTCAATTCACTGTCAAATGTTTTGAAGAAGAAACGGTGAAAGACCAAAAGTATTAGGGCACATGAATGAAGAGGCAAAGGAGAGATTGTTGACCGCTCTTGTGATGGATCGCTCACGAGCCCAGAACGTTCAACTTTCCTCGTTTAGAATTAACTGCACTGCAAGCGAACATACATGTCGATAAATTTCGCGAGGAATTGATTTTTCGATGAAATTTTTATTTACTTTATCGGTGGAATAAAAATATGGAGATTGGTTACTACCCGATAAACTTGATTGATAGTTTCCTTATTTTTTTTTTAACAGAAATATTTTATGTTAACTTCGCCTTCCATTTTTTCATAGGCTGTTCCACTGTTTTATTTTTTTTTTATGAATTTTTGAATTTTATAAAAAAAAACTAAATGATTTTAATAATAATTTATATAATATTTACATACATAATCTATTTATTATTGCTGGCGTAATTAATGGCAAAATGACAAATCATCAAATGGGATAGGTGGCTCAGTGGTATTGAGTCGGCCTGTGAATCTTGAGAACCTTGGTTCGATTTCCACAGGCGACAAATTATTTTCACCAATTTAAATCTACCCCTGTGGATCCCCCTCCACTAACATCTTTGGGGGCCGTGATTTGACGGCGGGTAACCGCACTTCACGCGAAAAAATATATCGCTTAGCTTCGGCAGAGTGCCACACCCAGTAATGGGTACAAGGCGTGATGATATATTTATTTTATCAAATACAAAAATGTATTTTTAAACTAAATACATATTGTATTGAAATCAATTAATTTAAATACTTTTTTCATTAATGAAATTACTCTTTTAATAATTAATTTTCGATTAGGGTGGAAGAAAGAAAAATGAGTGAATAGTTAACTTCTTAGTAAATGTTTCAGCGATAAATAAAGGAAGTATGACTACACATAATTCATAAGAAAAGCCAATACCTCCCTAACTTAACATAACAGAACACATTCAATTACATTCCGTGAAATATGTTCAACATTATTTCCAAGAACACTAGAGTGTAAAAATTCACGCTGACTCTACAGAAAGAGACGCTAACATTGGAAGTATCTACTCGTTCGCTGCATACTGACGCCGCATGCAGTATGGAATGGATAACTTCTAAAGGCGAGTGAGGAATGAATTTGCGTATTTGTAGTTCTGTTGAAACGAAGAAATGTTTACATGACGTTCGAGAATTAATTGTTGTGACTTGCGATGGCATTTTTATTTGTCGATGAAGAGCATAGCAAATAGTCAGGAATTTGTTGTTTGAAATACCGATGCATATTTTTACGACAAATTCTAAGGGGGGAAATATACTTTTACTTAAGAATGCAATAATTTGAAATGTATGCGCAAGCATAATTAGCTATTAAAATTATTTTCGCGCCACCGTCCGGCATTAGCAGTATTACAACTCAAAATCGTCCGGAAACCATGTGTTTACCAAAAATTAGTGCCTTTTATTCTATTTTCACCAAAATCTATTATATTATTTCCATTGATATAGTAGTCTTATATACCAAATTTGGAAAGTTTTAAATTATATTTGAATAAAGTTTTTCATGAAAATCTATTATATGCTTCAAGTAAAGTACCACTTCCGGTAGTTATATAATGACTAAAAAGGGAGGTGCACAACTAGATGTTATAACAGTCCTAAATATAAAGTTTCAATTTTCTACAGCTTACCGTTTTTGAGTTATGCAAGATACATACGTACGTACAGACGGCACGACGAAATTAGTCAAAATGGATTCAGGGAGGGCCAAAATACCTATTTCCGTTGAAATCTGAGAACCGGAAATTTTTGCGATTACAATACTTCCTTTACTTCGTACAAGGATGTAAAAAAGACATATTTTATTCTGGGATTCATTTTCAAGATCATCATAAACTTAATATTTTCAAAAATGTAAACAATAGTAAAAAATATAATAAAAATCTTATTTCCTCTGAATTTCGTTGCTTTGTAAAAAATGATAGATTCACTAATAATAAATATATGTGAAATTATAAAAAAATACTTCCTTGGTATGGTCTCATCTTAAAAAGTTTACGTTATACCTATCTCGATCAAAATCAGTTTTTCGCCCATATTTGATGATCTATGCATTAAGAAAACTAAAATATCATTAAATAAGTGGTACTATTTTTATTTAATTCAATCTAAATCATAGTTCTCAATAGTTCTAGATATCCTAAATAATAGTAAGTGATGGCATGGATTGTCTGTAGGCCGGATATCGGAATTACGACTGGCAGATTTTTCGTTGCGTACTAAAATTTTATCGCGCGATAAATAAGTACAACCTTAACAATAAAAGAAATAAAATGAAACAAATTTCAAATTTCTTTATTACTTGTTTAATTAAATTATTTACGAGTATATCTCTGCTTTTTATACGTACATTTATTAAATGCAAATTTCATCTCACAAAATATCATATTTCATTTAATGAACTTATTAATATATTTTAATTTAACTACATAAAATACTAATCGATAATTTTATTTCTGTCATTTACATTTTCTGTTTTTGTTAAGAAAATAAAAACGTATTTCGTTTGTTACTGCTTTGCCTGGTTTGAAAAATCTGATGTGGACACCACATGACTTCCTTGTACGCGTATTAAACTATAGATATTTTTCTAATTGCACATATTTGACATTAAATCTTTTATTTTTTATTCTAATCCATAGCAAACTTAATTTTTAAAAAAGAACAAATATATATAATATTTAAATTTAGATATCTCGCTTATGCAAAAAAGAAATTTAAAAATTCTTAATTTGCTGGACGCAGAATTTAATTCTCTAAAACTTTTATTTGCAGCATTTATTTCTAAAATTAAAATAATACCATTTTTTTCAAGGAAAACTATTAGCAGCTTCATGTAATGTGCCACTTCCGGTTAGCCTATTTTAACCAAAATCTATTATGTTATTTCCATTGATATAGTAGTCTTATATACCAAATTAGGAAAGTTTTAAATTATATTTGAATATAGTTTTCAATGAAAATCTATTATAGGCTTCAAGTAAAGTACCACTTCCGGTAGTTGCATAATGACCAAAAAGGGAGGTGCACAACTAGATGTTATAACAGTCCTAAATACCAAATTTTAACTTTCTATGGCTTACCGTTTTTGAGTTATGCGAGATACATACGTACGTACGTACAGACGGCACGACGAAATTAGTCAAAATGGATTCAGGAAGGGCCAAAATACCTATTTCCGTTGAAATCTGAGAACCGAAAATTTTCGCGATTACAATACTTCCTTTACTTCGTACAAGGAAGTAAAAATAATGTCAAAACTGGTCATATGGAGGACATTTTGAACCGTACTATAAGAAGTCTAGCTGTTACAGTCACTGTAAATTTTATGGTTACGAAAATTTAAAAATATTCTGTAGTGTACCAGAGATTACAAAGCTGCAGACTTAGAAAAGCAAAGAAAAAAATAGATAAATATATAAATTCGTAAGTAGTATAAACAACAACAGTCGCAAGTTCGTTGGTGACATCTCATATTCTGTTTTAAATAAAGAGAGTCGTGTGACTCACCAAGGAAGATGTCCTCGTCGTCGACCTGCGCCTGATGGGCGGTAATGGCGGCCATGCCCTGGCAGAGAGTGAGCAGAGTGAAGAATGGGCTGCGGGTATCCGCGATGCTCAAGTGCGAACTGAGAGCGAGAGGCGACACTCTGTGAAATTCTCCACACAACATCCCCGGCCGGCCGAACACGGACACTCAGCAAAGACTACTGCTTACCTAGAACACAAACATCACAAAACATTATACACATAAATACATAAATAAATTAGAGATGGGCGAATATCATCCGCGAATAGTCGAATGCCGTGAATATTGACATTATTCGATATTCGAGATTTTCGAATATTAACGTCAGTGTAGCGAACATTCGAATATCTCGAATATCGCGCCATACGTTGATCTCAATTTTTGACTATGTTTTCCTTTATCATTTGTACATAAACTTAAAGCTATTACAATATTTTGAAGTTATTAATAACAAAGATATTTTGTTTCAAAACCATGAAGACGTACCATATTTCAAATTTGATGTTCGCCAAGATCAGCCCGTACGTTTCACCTTAAATTTGAAGTTTTCGTCCTTTTCTTTTCTTTTTTGTTTGAATTTTATTTTATCTTAATAATTTCATTCAAATAATGAAAAGGGCATAATTAAATTATTATTAATAATAAATAAATTAACTTTTAGGGGTACTCGAATATTCGAGTACTTTGAATATTCGTATTCGATATTCGAATTCAAGAAATTTGATATTCGCCCATCTCTAAAATAAATATATCATCACGCCTTTTACCCATTACTGCGTGTGGCACTCTGCCTAAGCAAATATCGGCAAGTAATATATTTTTTTGCGCGAAGTGCGGTTACCAGCCGTCAAATCACGGCCCTCAAAGATATTAGTGAAGAGGGAGCCACAGGGGTAGATTTAAATTGATGAAAATTGTTTGTCGGCTGTGGGGATCGAACCAGGGTTCTGAAGATCCACTGGCCGACTCGATAACACTGAGCCACCTATCCCATATTATACACATAAATATTAAAATATATCATAACGCCTTTTACCCATTACTGCGTGTGGCACTCTGCCTAAGCAAATATCGGTAAGTGATATATTTTTTTGCGCGAAGTGCGGTTACCAGCCGTCAAATCACGGCCCTCAAAGATATTAGTGGAGAGGGAGTCACAGGGGTAAATTTAAATTGGTGAAAATTGTTTGTCGGCTGTGGGGATCGAACCAGGGTTCTCAAGATCCACTGGCCGACTCGATACCACTGAGCCACCTACCCCATATTATACACATAAATATTAAAATATATCATCACGCCTTTTACCCATTACTGCGTGTGGCACTCTGCCTAAGCAGATCTCGGTAAGTGATATATATTTTTGCGTGAAGTGCGGTTACCAGCCGTCAAATCACGGCCCTCAAAGATATTAGTGGAGGAGGAGTCACAAGGGTAGATTTAAATTGATGAAAATTGTTTGTCGGCTGTGGGGATCGAACCAGGGTTCTCAAGATCCACAGGCCGACTCGATACCACTGAGCCACCTACCCCATATTATACACATAAATATTAAAATATATTATCACGCCTTTTACCCATTACTGGGTGTGGCAATCTGCATAAGCAGATCTCGGTAAGTGATATATTTTGTCGCGTGAAATGTGGTTACCAGCCGTCAAATCACGGCCCTCAAAGATATTAGTGGAGAGGGATCCACAGGGGTAAATTTAAATTGGTGAAAATTGTTTGTCGGCTGTGGGAATCGAACCAGGGTTCACATAAATAAATAAAATAAATATATCATCACGTCTTTTACCCATCACTTGGTGTGGCACTCTGTCTAAGCAGATCTCGGTAAGTGATATATTTTTTCGCGTGAAGTGCGGTTACCAGCCGTCAAATCACGGCCTCCAAAGATATTAGTGGTGGAGGAGCCACAGGGGTAGATTTTTTAAATTGGTGAAAATTGTTTGTCGGCTGTGGGGATCGAACCAGGGTTCTCAAGATCCACAGGCCGACTCGATACCACTGAGCCACCTACCCCATAGAAATTATGATTATTATATATACCGTAGCCAACAAATAATTTTCACCACATAAAATTATTATTTTCAGAATAAGTCAGATTTCATTAAAGTTGATAGTACTATCAAAAGGCGCGGTGGCCGAGCGTGTTAAGGCACATCTCTTAACATACTGTGACGTCACCCAAACCAAGGTTCGTCAGTTCGAATCCGCCTGTCGACAATGTGTGATTTATCGTAAAATATAAAAATACAGCTACATGTATTTATCACACTCGGGCGCTATAAGCTAGTCACTTATACGCCTTAAATAATGTAGCATTTGACTACGAAAACCGGCAGTACGGCAGTGTAAAAACTGCGGCTCGGTGTGTCCGGTAGGCCTAGGCCCGATTTGGGCTGTAGCGCCACAGATGATGATGATGAGTACTATCAGATTAAGTCTTGCTTTAAAATCAAGTCTTCAAATCTTCGCAAGTTTAAATTTAGCTTACTTCAACATACAATAGCAAATACAATTCGAATCTCACAATAAAATTTTCCACATTTGTTTAAACTTTTATTCCACTGTACAAACTTATACTGTGATAAATGATAATATATTCGAAAATGTATATACAGAGTCCAAAGAGTCTGGAAACGCTTAAATATCTCGAGAACGAATCAATAGATGACGAAGAAGTTACAAAAAAAAACACGTGTTTTTTTTGTATTTTTCTAAAACTGTTTAGGAATGATATGCAATCATACCCCCCACCCCCCTGGTAGACTGTATATATATATATTTAATTTCATTTATGGCGATTCTTGTTTTTACCACCTTTCAGGGGTGGTTTATACCCCTAAAAAGCAACTTTCGGAAGAAAAAATTTGGGGTTCAATATTTCTTAGAGTTCTATTAGTGTGTCAAGTTTCATTTAAATCAGTGAGTGACAGTTGGGCAGTGTTACTTGTTAGTAATCGAAAAAACTATCTCAGTTCTATATTTTTTATGAAGAAATGCACAAGTTTGTTGTTTATAGCGTGTAATAATAAAAGAATCAATATTATGTAAACTCATTCATAATTTCAATGTAAGTACTTCATATACGAGTACTTCACGTCAAAGAGTTTTATGACGAATAAAATTTATAGGAAGGAAAGTCATAACTCGTTTACACTTTTCTGTAATGTTAAAGTAGTATAAAACGATTCGTATTTGGTATTTTAATGTGGGTTGGATAGCATAGACGTTTCAGAATTTATGTTCCGGGGGATGGTAATATATTTAAGGCGTGGCAAAATACTTATATGGAGTCATATATTGTTATATTCACTTTTATAAAATAAAACCAAAACAAATGTACTATAAGTATTTTTGTGATTTAAGAATGATCAAATTAAATAGAACGGTTTTCGTATATTTTTTCTTTGGAGGTGTGACTTGCGGTTTTCAGGTTAAATCGGTCAACCGGAACCGGAAATAGAAGCCATATTTCTGTTCGAATAGTAGTTCAAAACACGGAAAATAATAATTTCTACAACCTAAAAACATCTAACATTTCCAAAACTCTTGCTTATCGAAAATGCCAGATTATTTTATTAATAAAAAATATTGTATGTAACGTGAACGTTTTCGTGATTACTTGGCCATTATAATTAGTTAAACGTTTTTGTTATCTAGGTAATAGTATAAATCAAATTAATTTGGTATTAAATACAATTTACTTCTGATATATTTAAAATTTAAAAATTATTATTAAGAATTAAAATTGCTAGATATTAGGCAAATAGTTTTTTTATAATGCCAATTTGTTGATTGTCAAATAATTTCGCGAAAATTTGTTAATTTTTCAATTTCTACGGAACTACAGAGGCTTCAAGAATGGCGGAAGTCGGTAAAATAAAAAGTTGTGTAGGTACCTAACGATATTTATTTATAAAAAAAGTAATGTTTTAAAGAAAAAACACACGAAAATTAAAATTGTTGGCCTGTAAACTACATTTATGTGACTGGCTTTTTCACATTCATACAAATTAACGAAGTGTTAACGAAAATAATGAAATCAATACAAGCAAAACAAATTCATACATCATCCACAAACAAACCTAATATCACGTCTCCTTCAAGCAGTCCCATGGTCCAGGCCAAAAGGACAAGCGTCCAAGCGTCCACACCACACAACTCACCAGCAAGCGAAATATAAGGCACGGGCGTTCGCGGTGAACTGTGTCTGGATGTCAGCGAGCGACGCCGCCGTCACCGGCATCGCGTGAGCGCCGGGATCGAAGCCAGACCTGCTGGCGTCGCGGCGCCCACCTGCGTCCCCGGCCCGCTAGATTGATCCGTGCCCCGTGGCCGTAATGAACGGTTTGTGATAAAACTGGCGCCAAGCAGCCCAAGAGCGTTGTTTGTTGATTGTTTTTTTTTATCAAGGTAAAGGAATTAGGAAGTACCTAATCGACTTTTGAACCACTAGAATTTTACACATTCAACTACTAAATATATATTTATATATTTCCTGTGTTGAACAACAAAATATTCTAATTTCTAAATTTTAAACATAAAATACAAAAAAGCTTACATTGCTGTCAAATATATAATGCGATACATTATTCATTTTATAAATATATATATATATATATATATATATATATATATCCTTTGTTCAGTTTTTTATTGTAATATTTATTTTATAATTATTTTATTATTGTAACATTCTTATAATTCATTATAATTTTGCAATTATCGCCTGAAAATTAATGACTGGGACCAATAACTGTGATTTAAAATAAGACTCTTATACAGTGTGAATAAAAGTTAGAAAATAAATTCCAAACAAATTTTTTTCGCTTGCAAATTAACCATTTGAAATGCAAGTTTTGTTGCTGCTACTGACCATATAAATATAAAACAATGAACGATAAATAAATAAACAAATCATGAATCCTTTTTACCTATAATGGGTGTGATGCACCACTGTAACAAATCTTGAAATTTAATTAAAATCTGTCTTTGTACTTTCAGATAAATTCCCAATAATTATATCTGAAGCTAATTCGGAAAATTCTTACTGATTCATTGGAACCATAACAAACCAATAACGAACGAGATATGTTGTTCTCTTGAGATATACAATACATGCATACATACGTACCATCTCGCTATATCTCGATAAATGAGGTAGCACAAACCCCTGAAACATTCATAGAACATCCACTAATCAGATTCATCCATTCGCTCCTATCCATCTGCTTGATTATACTTTCATTTACACCCACTGCTCTACCAACGAATCTATATAAAGATAAGATAGGAAGGCAGCATCGCCTGCGCTTGTTTTTGAAAGTAAATTCTACACAATTGCAGTTAGACACTCTATAGTCAAAACTGAAACAGAAAGATAAGAAAGGAAGAGAATGTAACCTGCACTTAATTTAAACACATGATGCTTTTAAATTTGATGATGTACTGATAACAGAACAAATGTATTTTTTTAAAGTTGTAAAATTAAGGGTGGTTTACTTAAAGTAAATACCGCTGGTTTGAAACACAAATGTAAATTTATTCAATATTTATTTATGCTACTCCATACGACAGGAACTTAATCCTAATTACACACCCACAGAGCCGCTATGTAGTAATACGTATATTTTTAGTTTCAGTGGGATTCGAATTCAGGATCTCCGGATCCGAATGCTATAACGCTCATCACACCACCGTACTGCCAATAATATACAAATAAATAAATAAATATATCATCACGCCTTTTACCCATCACTGGGTGTGGCACTCTGCCTAAGCAGATCTCGGTAAGTGATATATTTTTTCGCGTGAAGTGCGGTTACCAGCCGTCAAATCACGGCCTCCAAAGATATTAGTGGTGGAGGAGCCACAGGGATAGATTTTTTAAATTGGTGAAAATTGTTTGTCGGCTGTGGGGATCGAACCAAGGTTCTCAAGATCCACAGGCCGACTCGATACCACTGAGCCACCTACCCCATAATATACCGAAATATATAATATACAATATTACATAAGTTAATAATTTAATTATTAATACATTAGAAATAACTATCAAAAATCTTTTTGTTACGTTATCAATACATTCCTGAATATATATATATATATATATATATATATATATATATATATATATATATATACCTATATATATATATATATATATCTTTAAAGCTTGATCATCAAGTGTGGAAACAACCTACATTAAAAATGTAGAAGACATATGCAAACGTATTAACGTTTGTCTTTTCGTGTACATAAATATATTATATAAAGAGATTCTAAAATAGCTTTAAATTGTTGGATAAAAAGAAACAACGCATTAAATAATGACATAAAGTATAGTTTCTGATTTCGATGCGACATTTTTCTAATTATGACACATAAATTATTGGAAACTATAAACCGAACATAAAATGTTTCTATATTGTTTCTTGTAAATGTTTATGTTCCATTGAATGATATATTTTAAATGATTGATAAAACGAAAAAATTAAAATGATGCAATTATCGACATTGATTTTTAACGATGCCACAAATGACGCAGATTAAGTATATCTCTAATGTAGAAGAGGGCATAGCTTAGAATTTATTGACGAATAGCATGTCAGTGACAACTAAAACACATAATGGTTACTAGGGTGAAAACAGTGGGTAAGCCATGGCTACAGGTTAAATTACATTTACCTATTGTAAGAATACTTCTACAATCTATAATTATAAAATATATTTAAATGTTCTTTGTTATATGGCTCAATTCAACAATGATGATATTTTAATTGTAAATATTTGGAACTAATACAATAGTATTTACCAACATCTGGATGGCTTCAATTTAGTACAATTTCATTTAAATGACTACAATGACACGAATCCACACACAATTTAAAACCATAAACATTTGATTCAAAAACAAACAAAACATCCGTTAGGATAAAACAAAAGAGTTCGCATTCACAGAAACAACTGAACAGTTAATTAAACGTAAACAATAATTTATATGTTTAAATAAAATTAGAACAGACAACCTAACTGCAATACTTTTTCTAATGAGAACTATAATTTAGGTGGAATCCACGAATAAGAGCTATTAAGATTATTTAATGTTGTGCTATTATTTCCGAAGATGGTAACAGGCCCTGAAGAAAAATTTGCCACTTCCCGTCGACACGGCGACAATTTTATATGTACTGTAGAGATCACGTCATTTACGAATTATGTCACTGTGACCTTTCACATTTTTGTTACTTTCTTCATTTGGTGAAAATAATCTGCTTGCAATTGAATTTATTTATTCATGATATCACTTTATTAATTTCTTATATGTTCTCCGAAAGTTAGTATTTAAAATTAATTGAAGCTTTTAAAATTATTTATCCTATAAAATATATACCGGGAGTTTTTCTTTTCAGTAAACATAGGAATATATCATTACCATAGTTACAGTTAAAAAGTTTGACAGCAATGCATTAGAGCGTTTATTTTAAAAGTAAACATAGGGAAAATAATATTTTCAGCAATTCATTGAAGTGTAATAGTCTATAGTCTAAAGGAAACATTTTAAGTTTAAACAAATTATATGAATTTTAATTACTTTAAATTACATTTACCCCATTTACCTGTAAACAATAGCCAAACGATTATAAAATGAATTTATAGCATTATTTATTTGCTCTGGAGGAATGTCATGCGATGCAACACTAATTCTACGTTTTAATTGTTCTACACTCATTCTACCACCATTATAAAATTTATTTTTTAACTGGCCCCAAAGAAAAAAATTGTTTGGTGAAAGATGACCTTGCAGGCCACTCCACTTCTATACCTCGTCCTATCCATCGTTGGAGGAATATCCGGTGCAGATAATTTCGTACATTTTGTTGGAATCACACTTCCTCAATATTTACTCAATATTACTCTCTCTTGTGACAACTCTAAATCATTTTCCCCATTTTTAATTTCCATTTATACAAAAACGCCCCACTATTAACTCCGCCTGATTTTGAAAGAGGACAGTTTTATTACTTTGACAACTATAGATGACAGCAATGTTATTTTCCCTATGTTTACTTTTAAAATAAACGCTCTAATGCATTGCTGTCAAACTTTTTAACTGTAAGTATGGTAATAACATTTCCCTATGTTTACTGATAAAAAAAACTGTCGCTGTAATACTACTGTATTCAGCAAAATACTGTAATTTTATTGGATGAAAAATTATGAGTGGAATTGTCTGCAATATTACATACATTTACAAAATGTTACAATTATTATCAGTCCTGTATTTTTAGTTTTATATTTCATAAATTAAGTGTGTATTTGTTAACCAAAATAAAATTACCAGTAAATTTTAAATGTGCCGCAAAAAAATCTAGTGATTTTTCTGGGGTTTTTATAAATTGTAAACATGACTTAGTTTAAAAATACAAACATAGATATTGGGTTTATAAATCATAAGCTTGACTGTAAGTATGTACATATCGTATCTCGTTAATTAGTACAATACATGAGATTTGCAAGATATTATGGAATCCACACTTCTGTGAGTTTTACAACTTAGCTTATTCCAAGTTCATAAAATGTATAATTTCGATTATATTTGTTAATGTCGATATCAATGATTTTGCTGATTGCATTTCAGATTTGAGATTTGACTGCTTACTGCTAAATGACGCCATTAGTGAAACGATTATATGTAATAGCTCCTATTAGTTGTTAAATAGTGGATGTGTGCTGAAGAAGATGAAGAATTAAATAAAAAATCTCTCGCTAATCGAATCGACTATAATAAATGGAACATATACAGGGTGTTAATTAAAAATCTCGCCATAGACGGTTAACATGGGAAATCTGTTTCAGCTTCTAAATTATTTTAGAGAAGTATGACGTATTTGGTCCAAAGTAGAACAATTTTATGACATGAATATTTTGCTCATGAGAAAATTATTCCATATTTTCAAAATTATATTGATAAACGGAAATCACAAAACATGTTTTTTGACAATGTCATACAATTGTTTGTAATTTGGTTTTAATTCCATGGCTATTTCTATAAAGTATCTATTTTTAAAAAACTTTAAACTTGACTTTTTCATTTATGAGTTGTCACAAATTTAATCTGATAACAAACTTTGATGAAAAATCTGATGTGGACACCACATGACTTCCTTGTACGCGTATTAAACTATATATATTTTTTACATTGCACATATTTGACATTAAATCTTTTATTTTTTGTTTTGATCCATAGCAAAACTTAATATTTTTTAATCTAAAAATATATAATATTTATATTTAGATATCTCGTTTATGCAAAAAGCTAATTTAAAAATTCTTAATGTGATAGACGCGGAATTTAATTCTCTAAAACTTTTATTTGCAGCTTTCATTTCTAAAATTAAATTTTTTTTCTTCATGTAATGTGCCACTTCCGGTTAGTCTATTTTAACCAAAATCTATTATGTTATTTCCATTGATATAGTAGTCTTATATACAAAATTTGAAAAGTTTTGGATTATATTTGAATATAGTTTTTCATGAAAATCTATTATAGGCTTCAAGTAAAGTACCACTTCCGGTAGTTGTATAATGACCAAAAAGGGAGGTGCACAACTAGATGTTATAACAGTCCTAAATATAAAGTTTCAATTTTCTACGGTTTACCGTTTTTTAGTTATGCGAGATACATACGTACGTACGTACAGACGGCATGACGAAATTAGTCAAAATGGATTCAGGGAGGGCCAAAATACCTATTTCCGTTGAAATCTGAGAACCGAAAATTTTCGCGATTACAATACTTCCTTTACTTTACAAGGAAGTAAAAATTTAATTCTCAAAAATATTTATTTGAAGTATTTTTGTCTAAACTATTTTAGGAATCTAATATTAAACGCCTAATGACAATATATTCTACGACATACTCATCCGATAGAATCACTGCGTACCTTACTGCTGATGTCCATGATTATAAATTGAATAAAAGATATTTTAACACAAACAATTTCTCTTATGAAGGAAATGCGTAACCGGATATCTTTCTGTTCTTTTCCTTTAAATCAATTATGGAAATATTTGCATGTTTTATGAAAAAGGTAATTAGAATAGAAAACATAAAACCAATGCATAAGGAAATAAAATGAATGCAAAGGAAGGATTAGTAGAATTTCCTGAAAAGTTGTGAATAGTTTAAAGAAATAAAAGTGGTAGCTAGTTACGATGTGTAAAATCCGTGCACATCTAACAAAACAGCACAGCATAACAGAGGTACCTGAGGACGAGTGTAAGTGCTTTTACAAGTCTTTAATGTAGTTAACGTAAGTTTTGCAAGTGCAGTACTCACAGTTGCACGAAACAAGAAACAGCCGCAATTCGGTGAGTGCTGGTTCACCTCAGCTTCGCGCGGTGCGAGATTAGCTACAATTTGCCGCGCACATTACGAAAGAATGCATATTACAGCAAACAATTTGGTCCCGCAAACTATATTAGTTTCGTGCAGAGTGCATGATGTTATGTCCTTCCCACATAACGGGTACAAACTGCATACTTAGGTACTTTGGAAATGGCGGCACTACTACGTTTCCTGCTTAGAGAGAACCATCGCTTTTAGTTGCTGCTGCTTCCACGAGGAGCGTTTTGAATGCAGGAATTCTTCCGCAATATTTACTAGAAATTGCTTTGTTTTACCGCATCATTCCTCACAAATATTTCCTACTAGATTATTCCCTCATTTAAAATAAATAAAAAATTCTAACGAATATACAATTTTATTTATATTAATCAGTAATGTTGCTGTCTTAAAACATAAAACTTTATATTAATTTAACTAATGATCATGACATTATGATTGTTTTCTATATAATTGTTTATCAATAAAGGTTAAAGTAAATGATCATTCACAAATCACAATCAATTTCAGTTTCAATAATTTCACGTGTCGATATAGGATTTTATTGAAAGTATTTAAATATATTGTAATATGAAAAATTAAAATTTAATATAGCTACTTGGTACATTTTATCGTATCTATCTGCCTCCCCACTTTAGTGGAAAATTTGCTGTATAATATTACATATATTATATTTTCTTCGACGAACACTAACATATTAAATAAATACATACTTTCTTTTTAATATTCATTAATAAAATAATTATAACATTTTTGTTGTGAATGATAAATTTTTCTTAACTTAATTATTTTTAATTCTTAATTCCTGCAATTTTTATTAAAAACTATTAATTCAAACGATTAAAAGAACATTCATTTTAAATTTTCGCACATATCTACTGAGCTGTACATTTATCTAGAAAAACAAAAATATTAAGATGATCGACTTACATTGCAAATTTTGTCTCATTTAACCAAAGTTGTAACACTTGTTCTCAAGTTCACAATGGTGGTCCAGACAAGAAAAAAAAAATACTTGTCTAGATTTTGATATGTCACTATTGTTAATAATATCTAAACTATAAAAGTTACAAACTCGGCTGAATGGGATTTCTGATACGAACTTGGGAGATCCAGATGATATTTGTTTCTGGGATACTCTTCCGGGATATGATAAATATCTCTACATATGAGTATAAGTTTATACCTATACAATTATTATTTTTCTAAATGGAATCAATACTTACGAATATTTATTTATTTATTTATTTATATTACGCTGTACAACAGGAATTTAATCCCAATTACAGTACAGGGTCCGCACTCACTGAGCCGCAATGTGATAGTTTTTATATAATTTTTAGCTTGAGTGCGATTCGAACTCGGGATCTCCGGATTCGAATTCCGTATCGCTATCCACACCACCGTACTGACGGACAGTAAGCATACTAATTTATTTTTAATATTTTTAACTATATCACGTTTTCTATGATAGAATTCATATTTCATCGGGTAATAATAATTAATTATATATTTTTTTAAATTTATATATCGGACCAACTACTAAGGTCATATGCCGATATGTCCTTTGTATGGTTGCCACGGGCGGGACCCGAACCCACGACCTTATGGTTGCGAGTCAGGCCCTCAACCCGCGCGACCATCACGCGGGACAATTATAATTAATAATCTAGTTGTCTATATGCTGTACTATATAAATAGTATTTGTTAATATGGAGTATACAGCTCAGAGAAACTTCGATTGTGGATTTGAAACATGACAAAATTTACTCCACACTTAAATTACTTCTTATTTTACAGCTGATAACCGCACATTATATACCACGTACCGAATCTGCTACGGCAGTTTATCACATTCAGTAACTACGAAAGCAGATGATATTATTTATAACTAATTTTTATATTAAATGATACTTCCTACATAGGATAGAATCTAAAATAAATAAAATAAATAAATATATCATCACGCCTTTTACCCATCACTGGGTGTGGCACTCTGCCTACGCAGATCTCGGTAAGTGATATATTTTTTCGCGTGAAGTGCGGTTACCAGCCGTCAAATCTACCCCTGTGGCTCCTCCACCACTAATATCTTTGGATAGAATCTAATATATTTTATTTACATTTTCATGAATGAAATATTCGCAACCGTATACAACTCTGTCCCATATTAGTTTATACAGTTACCTAAATTTGCTTCAAATTTTGAAACTGGCATTATGTTTATAATGCTGTAGCAATATTATTACAATTATTTACTAGATTTTTATTTTTCATTCTTTTTTATAAATAAAAAAAACGTTAAAGAATAGTAATTATAATTTGATGTGCGTAATTAGTACGATTTGTCTTCGTTCCTATTAACCAATTATATATGCTGAGAAAATAAAATATTCAAGTTTATTAGTGTGAATTTAATTAAATAAAAGCAAAAAATCGAAGTTATTTGACATATCAAATTTAGCTAATTAACAGAATTAAATTGGGTGTGTGAATTTATATAATAGGACTCGTATTGTATAGAATAGTTACTAGTATACCTAAAGCAGAATGTATTTACACACTTGCTTGTTTTTACAATCATTAAAAAATAATATTTGACAGCTTGATTGTTTTAAAATTAGCTTTACAATGTTGACAGTTTTTGTGTGTCTATTACCGACAATTTGTAAAGTAAACCAATCCGCAGAATGTCTCAGCAATGTGCAGAAACACAAATGTGAAAGTTTTAATATTTACTAGTTATTTTTTATATTAGGACGTATTATTGGCAAGGCTTGCTCCGTCGACACAAAACAATTTTAGATTAAATTATTCCGTATTTCTTACATTTATTTGAATACTGAACTCGCATTAAAAACACACCATAAGCACACAGAATGTACGCTCAAGCCTTCATTTGTATAATTTAATATTGCATTCCGCACTTTAATTGATTTCATATTTTGCCGGTAACATATCCTTGGATACGATGAGAAACCCTATAATAAAAGCTCACTGCACTGCACTAGAATAGAAAGTACTTACTGGAACTTACTTTCCGCACACTATGCGGCAAATAACTTCTTTAAATTTATTAAATAATAGTAAAAGTTTTTGATACGGTCGTAGAAAAATTAATATATTCATTGGCCGAATTTGTCATTTAATATACTCAACACCACTGGTAAATAAACTATTCCCAACTTACGAGCCGAGTGGTGAAAATTCGCGTGCGATGCGGAAGTGGCAGAAAGGAAGCTTTTGACGGAAGTGGGGCAGGTCGGGGTATGTTGCGTGACCACTGTGGCGCCACTGGACCCGGCACGAAACACACGTGTTCATTCACGCACGCATATATATTTCATAGCAAACTGAAAGACTAAAGACTAAAGTCAGTTTCCTACTGTGAAATTGCTGCGATGCTAAAATGTGATAAATGAGAAATATTTTTTCTAATGAAGGTTCATATTGTCCTTATCATCATTATTTATTTTAATACGAATATCATTAATTTATTTTATATACCTTACAAAAGATATATTTCAATTAACTACAGGCTAAAGAAAGTATTTTCTAAATATCTTGACACATTCTGCATATAAATGTTTTTATTGATATTTTAAACCAAAATACTTTTTAAAAAATAGTACAAAATTTAATTGCCTCTATCTTTTATTTGAAACATTATTCTTTAAAATAATTTAGGAACATTTTACAGCCGAACTGCACCATAACTACTTCATTTATAATATTGCTATTTTATTGAACTATTACGATAAAATAGCAAAATTGGAGTCCTGTCAATTTAAAAATATATATTATACCTAATTAATTAATTATTTTCTTTACATTTAATTTCTTTTAATTCTTCAGAGATTCTTCTAAATTTTGAGACTCTATGACACAAATTTGACAGTTTAATAATTATAAATAAATTTGTTAAACAAAAACAAACAAGGCAAAAATGCATTTAATTTTTTTACAGTAACATATTTCTAGAAAATAAATCTCCTGTAAGGTAGTTGAGCATAAAGTATTATGTAAGCCATACACGTGTACTCGTATATAGGCGGTTAACATGAAAAAATAGTTTTTCCATGTGCATTGGTCTGCGAAATCATTTTAGAGAAAATTATTTAAATCAATTTTAATTCTCATGCCTTATAATTGAAGAAATTAGATTTGTAATTTACAAAATCACAATTTAATAGTACCTACTAGTTATAAAATTAAAACAAAAGACAAATAAATTTAAATTGGAAATAGTTCACGTAGAAATTAAGACTTATTTTTTTTTACAATTCAATTTTCAAACACAGTAAATCTCTTAAAAAATAACTTCAATTTTAATTTATTTTTATTTTTTAATTGAGTTCATTTCGATTAAATACAAAATGAATAATTAATATCTGTCAAACATCACACACTAATTTGTAGCTTCTTTTAATTTCTTGTAAGTAACTGTAATTTAGTAATTGGCTAATCTAATTTCTGCAGTTATAATGCAAAATTTATGTTGTTATTTGATTTAAATTCAAAATTATACGCTGCACGACATGTATTTGAAACAATTTCCTCTAAGATTATTTTTTCATGTTAACTGCCTACCACCCGGTATCTTACTTGTTACATACATAGCTATTATGATATCGAAGTTGTCAAGATATTTGGAAAACAATTTATAAAGAAACATTTTTAGGGACGAAATTATTGATTTCAACTTTCTAATTTTCTTCCTGTATTTAAGAGAAATATCCCTGAATAGCCAAAGGGGGCACAACCTCCGAAAAAAAGTTTCTGAGAATTTTAAACACAACTTTCAGTAAAGTAGCAAGCATTAATAAAACAGGTCAGAATTTTGATAGAAATTAACATACATTAAAGTAACGGGCCTAGCGTTGCAGAGCGGGGTCCAAATGTTACTTAGGGCAAAACTTTGTAAAGATCTGAATCTGTATGCAGAGCTTGTGCATTCTTCGTGAGATAACATTCCCAGAAACTTCGTTCTGGTGACGCTACGGTTATTGGTGCATATGGGTTCCGCTGAAGATTCGGAATATCATAAATTATGGACGAATGGATTAAGATTCTCATTCGCCTGGAAGAATTTCCTGAACTCATTCGTAATAAAGCAGTTTGCATTATTCAATAGTGCTGTAAAATACAATCAAACGCAAAACTGCAAAAATCACTTACAATTTTAATTAATTTAACTATGCCGAATTTGATTTATTTATTTCCTTGCTACTCTGTACAACAAACTACTACCAATTACAATATAGTAAACCTACAGCTTATAATGAATAGCAACTAGTCAAATACAATATTACCGGTGATAAGTAGAATGCGGATAAATAAGCACAGCTCTTGTAAAAAAAGCTCAAGAGTTTGCCAAAAAAATACATTAAGTTGAACATAAAAATAAAGTCATTTTTTTTTAAATTTAATATTTTTTATTAAATATATTTTTAAATATAATACAGGCCGAATTAGTAGCTAAAATTAAATTAATACAAAAACAAATTCAGACAGTTTCCAAATTATAAAAAAATTAAACTTATTCTTGATTAAATGTACTGACAATTACGTATTGCTCAAAGACCTGGTTACATAAAGCGATGTTAACTAAATTGTTAGCTAATAGCATGTTAAAAAAGTTTATTTTACAACAGTTCCGAAATTTTTTATAGCATTTGATACATCTCGTTTTTAAAATAATAGTTTGTTTACAAAGCTGTCAATATAAACGTTTAAATTTATTTCTTGGCCATCTGTAAATAGCAACAAATTGTAACTTTTATTTTACGTCTATCTAGACGTACATATTATATTAATAAATTTCGATTGAAAGTTAATGCGAATGGATATAATTCCAAATGAAAATTTTACCATGGTTCTTGTAAAAGAAAATAGTTGCCCGTTATAATGTATACGCGTTCATATTTTCGATAAAAAGCGGCATTAGTGTCGTAGTATTAAGAATAATAAGAATTTTTTATCTTTCTGGAAACAAATAATAAAAACCAAATAAGAGTTTTAGAAGATTAAAAATAACCTTAAATCAAGCATAAAATCCCAAAAATGTCAAATAGCTTATTTTTGTGTAATTCATTCAAAATTAGCAAATTTTTTGTTTGCTTTAAATATTGGATGTAATCAAAAATGCTTGAAATCTGCTCTTTAGTGATAAATTAATACTCAAAGTTGCCCGTAATGATTATAGTATTTCAATAGAAAGTAACATTTTAGTTTTATAGAAAAATATTTCAACATAATCTCAAAGCAAAGAAGAAACTATATTGTCTTGTGTAACATCAGTAAAACATAGTGTTTTACACATTTTGCAGACTAAGAATGGATCGGTTTAGAAACAGTAAACCAACTATACTTTGTTTTTAATGTATGATTATAGGGTAAACATGTTACAGAATTTTAAATTTTAGGTTTCGAAATGCATTCGCTGCTTTCACCGTAATAGTAATTGATTAAAATTGTATTGTTGTGAAGCTAAACTACATTCTATACGTTAGCCAAATTTTAATGAGAGAATGTGAGCGGACAAATGACGAAAATTAACACAATTTCCGTCTGGTGGACTTTGAATTAATACACTGAAACTAGGAACCATTATGAGAACGAACATTTTAGACCTAAAAAATATATAGTTTTTACAAACATAAATTATTATTTAAGAAGTATATATTCGACATCTCTGTCTGTCTAGTAAATATGTTAGAATTTTTGAAAAATCATGAGCATTCGCCGGGATTTGAACCCAGAACCTTTCACTCGCTAGGTGACTGCTCTACCACTTGAGCTACAAATACTCAGCGAATATTCATGATTTTTCGTGCATTATAATTTAGTTGTTAAGTAAATTGTAAAGTGACATCAATATGTCAATTCGTTACAAATCAACAACTGTAGTATGCAGCGGCCAATTATTATACCTATTACACATTTCCGATGGGGTAGGTGGCTCAGTGGTATCGAGTCGGCCTGTGGATCTTGAGAACCTAGGTTCGATCCCCACAGCCGACAAACAATTTTCACCAATTTAAAAAATCTATCCCTGTGGCTCCTCCTCCACTAATATCTTTGGAGGCCGTGATTTCACGGCTGGTAACCGCACTTCACGCGAAAAAATATATCACTTACCGAGATCTGCTTAGGTAGAGTGCTACACCCAGTGATGGGTAAAAGGCGTGATGATATATTTATTTATTTTATTTTTACACATTTCCGAATATAGCAAATCTGTATTTGCAGATCGCGATAGACGATATAAATTTTTACCGTCATAAGAGTGGAGGAGATCTTCGCCACTTTATACTATTTAATTTTAGATAGATAAATAATGATTAAACCATATAGGCGAATTTTAATCTTACTGAAATGTCTAAATCATTATCCAAATAATTATTATAAAAATATAATTAGTATGATGTCACATGTACGATATTTTCCAAAAGGTCTTAATAATATCAAAACAAAAAGTTTATTATGATTTTCATGTGGAATTTGTGAATATCCTTTGAAAATACAATACGTATCTGTAGTTGCTACTCCTTTTCAATTGATTTAGAGACTAAAGTTTTTTTAAATATTCTTTCTTTTCTTTATTTATGGCAGGTTCTCCTCAGGAAATCAGTGGATTCGTCCGAGGCAAACAAATACGTAAACCACGATTTGTGTCGTGATGAAGATTCACAAACACAAGATCTCACGCAAACAGAGAACATCACGTAAAATAGCGACGCTGGCGCTGTGAATTCCGGATGCAGGTGCGGTGCTCGGTGCGGCAAACTCGGCAATCAACAATTCATCCGGCCGCAAATGTTCCGCTCGCGAGTGATGAGGGTGAGAGTGGCCAACTTTAAACCGAATTTGTATGTATTCGAGGCGGGCACTTGATTAATAGTGTGGTGAAATCCTGGACAACTCGAGCAATGTTTACTACAAAGGAGTTGTTGAGTGACTACACTTGTTGGAAATTAAATTTGAATGACTTACAACTAATGTGTTGAGTATATGCGCATCAGTATTTGCTTTGTTCAAGTAATTATTTCTCAGTACTTGATTCGTTTAAGCATTCTCTTGAAATTTATGCTCAAAATGCTATTTAACTATAAAACTTCTCTAGTTGACAAGATGATTACTATTTAGAATAGAATACAAGATATGTTAAAACTTTGAAAACCTTATTTGCAAACATTATTCCCCATGCAGTAACGAAAACCATCTTATGGAGTCCGAAGAAATCAGCATATACATATATAGATTTTTGCTATTCGAAAGTCACCATCAGAATCTCAAGAACTGTAAGAAATACGACAGGTTAAATTAGACAAAACTTGTAACATTAGTAGCATAATTCAACAATGTTTTTTTTTCTAAAAAAATGGCATAAAACATTAGATATTAGCAAAACAGAGATTTTTTTTCAAATTATTTCCAAATAAAATTTATCGATTCTTCTTTATACTAAAAAATTAATAAAAATAAATTTAGCCATCTGTTTTGAAACATGACATGATGTAACAATTAGGGCAGTGCAAAATAATCGATTAATCAAATTTAATCGATTAATCGATAAAATGATTAAAAACAAATCGATTAATCAAATATTTCATTAATAGATCAATCGATTGTTTCAATAATTGATTAATTGATTGTTGAATTAATCGATTAAATTTGGAATAATTAGTTTCCTAGAAAAAAAAATTAAAAAATATAATATTGTGTGTATAATAACGTGTGTGGTCTTGATGAGTCATAGTCATGGTGCGCAGATAGTCGGCGCTTGCACAAGGGCGATATCACAGCATTCTGTATTCAAAAGGCGAGCAGAGAGATAACGTTCCAGTGTCAGTTACACAGTTAATCGGATATATACCAGAGTAGAGCAGTGTAAAATAACCGATTTATAAAATTTAATCGATTAATCGATCAAACAATTATTTTTTAAAAAAATAATCGATTAATCGATTGTTTCATTATTTGATTAATCGATTATTTGATTAATCGATTAATCAAAATAATCGATTATTTTTAATAATCAATATTCGATTATTGAAAACCATAATAGAACAGCCCTAAGTAACATGTTTTACACGGAACATATATTTGAAAATTACATATTTAAATAACATATATGTGCTCTTTTCAACGATGATAAAGGTGCATAGTTAGTATTTAGAATTTTAAAAATTCATTATTAAACAAGTCTAATAGAAGTTTAACAAATTTTGAAAATAATAAAATATTTTATCATTCTTATTGTTTCTATATATATTTGACGGCTGATAACCGCACTTCACGCAAAAAAATATATCCCTTACCGAGATCTGCTTAGGCAGTGTGCCACACACAGTAATGGGTAAAAGGCGTGATGATATATATATAATATATGAAGTCATCATACTCTATTTATTTGAGCAAAAAAGAATCACGGACATAAGTTACTTGATTGAATGTGTAATATGTACTGATATCAAACAAAACTTCAGGGTTCGTAAATATCATGATATTTATAATAAATATCAAAATATCTGATATATAGGATATATATCAGATAAATATCACTTTTTGGATATTTATTTTTTAATTTTAGTTTTTGAACACATTTAGAAAAACTGAAAAATTCGAAAAATTTCACTTTTCCGGAGGCTATATCTCAAAAACTAAACAAGATATGGAAATGCGCTCAACGGCGTTGAATTCCCCGTGTCCGAATTGACTTATAAGCAAATTTTCATACAATTTTAAGCAATTTAATATTTTTAATTATTTCCTTTGGTTTTTTCAGATTTGAATTCAATTTTCCCAAAAATCCTTAATCGTAGGATTATTAAAACGAAAATTTACATACATATGTATTTTGACCCACTGAATCCAGTGGTGTAATCTTCAAATGCATATGACTTCTGGTTTTCGAGAAAATGTTAAAAAAAACGCTTATTGCGATTTTTTTTGGCGGAAAAATGAAAAAAATAAAAATTGCTGAAACTATGTTTATAAGTTAACTGAAGCACGAGAAATTAATGCCGTTGAGCGCGTTTTCATATCACATTTAGTTTTCGAGATATACCCTTGTAAAAGTAGAAAAACTGAAAAATTCGAAAAATTTCAATTTTCCGGAGGCTATATCTCAAAAACTAAACATGATATGGAAATGCGCTCAACGGCGTTAAATTCCCCGAGTCCGAATTGACTTATAAGCAAATTTGAGGCTATATCTCAAAAACTATTTGATATTTTAATATAATGGATATATATCATTGCAAAAATATGACGATATATATCAAAATAAATATCATGATATATATCGATCGATATATATCTTCGAACCCTGCAAAACTTGCAATCATTAAATAGAAAAAAAATATTTTTAAATATGTAATTTTCAACTATTCATTTCATTTAATTATATAAAATATATTAACTAGCTTAATATTAATAAAGCCATTTAACGAAATATTAGAATTTTATTTTTACTCATTCCTACCCTAAATTAATAAAGTACACCATTTACTCAACAAAGGACGTAAAGCTCCTTGGAACACGCAAATAACTAACCGTTGCTAAAATAAACTGGCTTTCAGTTCTATGACAATATGATTTAATAGCAAATAAAGTTGTTTTGTTCGAAGTAAGTCGTAAGCAATTGAAACAAACTAAAATTTGCAATTTGTTTAAGAATAAGCATTATTATTCCCGTCTCGCAAACAAATTTGCTGTCTAGTGCAGACTTTTGCAATGAGAAAAATTTTAACTCAAGTTTTGAACACACACATTCCCAGGTCGACATGACAGATGAACTACAATAATGAGATCCGTGTTGGCGTTGGCTTGCGATGACGTCATCACCGTGCTCGACTTCCATCCCACCACCCCTCGACGTGCTTGGAATTCGTCGCGAAAAAACTACTCACATTGTTTCGAGATAATAAAACTTGTTATTCATAAAAATTTGTGGTATGTATGCAAGATGCGCCTGCAAACTATGAGTACTAAAACTAGTCGAGATTGCGAGATACGGCGAAGAGGTAATGACAGAAAACATGTTGTTCGCATTTGTTGTTCTTCGTAACTCTGACGTGAATTTTAAATGTGTGGGTGTTTTGTTACTGGCCTGTTTGTAAAAGTATTGATTTAAGTAAGTTTGGACCATAATAATATAGCTTTGCTCTTTGCTTACTGTTTCTAGTTTTTACCTCTGTAATTTCACATTTTCCATTTCGAATAAAATTATTATTGTATATACTTTCGTTGCCAAACATTATTTTAGAGATATTTTATTCAAATAAAAGGAAGAACTATATAAGTTTTATATAAATTACCACTTTGTTTTTAAGAAGTTTTTGTATCAATACGTGGAAACCTATAATTAGTCATTCTTTGACTGTTGGTTTTCCCTCAAGAACATAAATAAATAAATAAATAAATGTCCCGCGTGATGGTCGCGCGGGTTGAGGGCCTGACTCGCAACCATAAGGTCGTGGGTTCGGGTCCCGCCCGTGGCGACCATACAAAGGACATATCGGCATATGACCTTAGTAGTTGGTCCAATATATAAATTAAAAAAAAAAAATAAATAACTTAAAAACTAATAATTTTTAAAATGTATTTCTGGGCCACTAATGATTGGCCTATATAAAATAAATTATGAGGACACCAAATACAACAATACTGATTATACGTAATTTAATTTTAATTTTTTTTTGTAAATATTAAAAATAGTTAGGTTACTCATTACACGAGAAATAATTTGAAAGGTTTACAATTATAATTCAATTATTAATATAAAAACAAATGGTAACAACTTCGAGTAAACTGTACTTAATTTTGCGTTGCAAAAAACTTTTTGGTTCATAATAACAAATAATATTAGTTCAAAGTTCATGCATAAGTACAAAAATAGCCTATATATCATTCTACATATAACAAAGGAATTAGAAACCTTGTTTGAAGTAAAATATTTCTAACATTTTCAGTTTTATCGGTTTTTACTAGCAACGTAATATAAAGTACCTAGTAAATAAATAAAATAAATATATCATCACGCCTTTTACCCATTACTAGGTGTGGCACTCTGCCTAAGCAGATCTCGGTAAGTGATATATTTTTTTGCGTGAAGTGCGGTTACCAGCCGTCAAATCACGGCCCTCAAACATATTAGTGGAGTTATAAAAGGAGATGAACTTTATTTTATCCTATTTTCTTATCTAGAGTAATTTTTATCTTTATCTAGATGAAATTTTTACCTATTACAATATTGGCTGTCATGCACAGGAATAAATAACCAGTTTTAGAATCAACTGATTAATCATTTATTTCATTCCAAAATAATAATTTAAAGTAATCTACTCATTTTACAATCAAATAATTATTTCAAAACTCAATCATATAAAAATTACGTAGCTACAAAATAAATAAAAACAACTTTTAATTGTCAATAACTATAACAATAGCCTTGCTAAATCATCACTAGGCCACAACTACTGACCAAACGCGGAACAAAATGATTTCCACTGTTCTTCCATATAGTACGGTCACGATCGCAGAAGGCGATTATTATGTTCTGAAAGTGAATGGCGGTTCTGACATGACGAACGTTGTGTTGTCGATGCGTGAACCCAGA
This sequence comes from Pterostichus niger, assembly GCA_947425015.1. Classification (NCBI taxonomy): domain Eukaryota; kingdom Metazoa; phylum Arthropoda; class Insecta; order Coleoptera; family Carabidae; genus Pterostichus; species Pterostichus niger. The sequence goes on along the minus strand of OX380344.1, from coordinate 25,052,819 downwards.
AATGAACTTTGACCTGTAATGCACTAAAGTAAATACCGCCCAAAGACAATTTTATAAATAGAAACTTTCTCTAGAAGTATTGAAACCATGGCATAAAGAATTGTCAGATTTGTATGTGGAAACTGGTAATGATAATCAACTGTAATTGATACATTTCGTCAAAAATTATTCATTATAAATTAAATAAAAATAAATAAATAAATATATCATCATGCCTTTTTACCCATTACTGGGTGTGGCACTCTGCCTAAGCAGATCTCGGTAAGTGATATATTTTTTCACGTGAAAAAATAAATATTATAAATTAAGTAGTTGAAAAATGTCTTTTATACAAAAATAGGGTAAAACTCGATGGTATACTTAAACACTACTAAAAAACTATTACTCAAATGCCATTTTTGTTATTTCTACTGTTTAAATACTATAATTTCAAAGTACTCTTGGTAGGACTGGCATTATTGCTTTTGGAAAAACACAATAATAGCAATTTAAAGATGTAGGAGTAATATGATTTATTAATTTTCCACAAAGCTCTAATCTCGGTCCGTTACTATTTAATCTCGCAGTTAAGCATTCCAAAGTACTGCTTTTTGCAGACGACTTGAAAAAATTCTGTTCACGACTTTTTTTGTTGCAAAAAGATATTAATTAATTATTTATTTATTTATTTATTTATGTTACTCTGTACAACAGGAATTTAATCCCAATTACAGTACAGGGTCCGCACTCACCGAGTCGCAGTGTGGTAGTTCATATAATTTTTAGCTTGAGTGAGATTCGAACTCGGGATCTCCGGATTCGAATTCCATATTGCTATCCACACCACCGTACTGACGGATAATTAATTAACATTCTTGCATGGTCGCAGTCATCGAAATTATTTTTTAATTTCAGTAAATGCAAGATAATGAGTTATTTTATTAAGAAATTTGTTTATACTTTTCGATATAATATGAAAAATATAGAGCTTGATAAAGTTACACAGTTTAAGGTGAAACTAACTTTTATTCTATGTATTAATAATATTGTAAATGCATCCTATAAAAGATTGGGATTTGTAATTCGCAATACACAGTCTTTTAGTAAAATACAAACTCTGAAAAGATTGTATTTTTCATTTCTTCAATCCAAGCTGGAATATTGTTATCAAGTTTGGATTTCTTTATACAACAAATGAAATAATCTTCTTGAATCTTTACAAAAGAAATTTGTCAAGTATTGTCATTACAAACTTCATAGACAGTATCCCAGTTACGGCTATGGATATATTAATTTATTATCCAAATTAAATATGGTATCTCTACATAATCGCAGATAAATTTACTCCTGTTTTTTTACTTTTCTTTCAGAATCATGTTAAAACTTATTTTTGCGATTAGAGAGCCGTCTATTCCGAATTGGAAAAAAGTTTCAGATAAAATTAACTTATTTTTTCGCAGAATACGAAACTGCAATAAAAAATGGGAGTACCCATTTAAGGTTTCAAAGTTGCCCTCCGCCCCACCCCCTGGGGGTGGGAGTTAGGGTTTGTGTTTGGTGTGCTTAGATAGGTTTTTGCAAAATATGAAACACGTGTTTTTTTGTTTCTTGATTCGATGTGTATATCTCGAGATATTTCACCGTCCCGGAACTTTTTTAACACCCTGTATATATATACAGGGTGTTAATTAAAAATCTGGCCATAGGCGTTTAACATGGGAAATCAGTTTTTCTTGCGCGTTGCTTCCCAATTGATTTTAGACAAAAATGCTTCAAATAAAAGTTGTCGAGCTTAAAATTCTGCATGTAAACCACTAATCAGATTTTATTTGTGGCATTTCATTATCGAGAAAATAAATTTTAAAGATTTTTGAAAATTGCTTATTTGTAGCGATAGCCATGGAACTCAAACAAAATTACAAGCAATTGTATGACATTGTAACTGTCAAAAAAAAGTTTGTGTTTTGTGATTTTCGTTTAAAAACAAATATTTTTGAAAGTATGGAACAGTTTCCTCATGAAGAAAAGCTTCAGATCATAAAATGGTGCTACTCTGGACAAAGCTACAGAAAAATACGTGATTTAATAAGTGTAGTCTGGACACATCGACGAATTCCAAGTAAAACCACAATAGAAACTTTTATTAAAAAATTTGTAAAGACTGGAACATTCAATTTTAAGAATCAAGAAATTAATCATGTGTCTAATAATAATGAAGAAAATGTCTTGGCCATAATAGAAGCAAACCCTACCCTTAGTTTAAGGGAAATCGCTACCGAAGTCGGAATTAGCCATGTATCAGTATACAATATTTTTAAGAAATATAAATACTATCCATACAAATTCCACTGCCATCAGGAACTTCTTCCAAATGATTATGAAAATCGTGCCAACTTTTGCGAAATTATTATGGAAAAGGCAAATGAGAATAGAAATTTTATAAAATATATTTGTTTTACGGACGAAAGTACGTTTACTTTAAACAAAAAGCCAAATCTACATAATTGTCGGTATTGGTCACAGCATAATCCGCACAACATCTTAGAAACTAATTGTCAGTACATACAAAGGGTAAATGTGTGGGCTGGTAAACTTGGTAGCCATATAATTGGACCGCTTTTTATTGAAAAAATCAATTCTGACAAATACTTAGAACTTCTTATCGAGAAGGTGGGACCAGAGATTGCTACTTTAAATTTGGAAAATGTGTGGTTTCAACATGATGGATGTCCTGCACATAATGTTCATGTCGTACGACAGTATTTAAATGATACATTCCCGAACAGTTGGATTGGCAGAGGAGGAACAATTAATTGGCCTGCACGGTCACCCGATTTAACACCGTGCGACTTTTTTTTTGTGGGGACACTTGAAAAATGTTGTAAATAGAGAAAGATTTGAAAATATTGAACAACTTAAAGATGCAATTTCCAATGAATGTAGAAAAATAAATGCCAGACAGCTGCATAATGTTAGAGACGGCTTTTATAATAGACTTGGGTACTGTTTAGCGAAAAAGGGAGGATTATTCGAACATTTAATATAAAATTATATGCATCCTTGTTTTCTGTTTATTAAATAAATACATTATTCCTGTCTTCATTTCTGATTTATTTTGTATGTGTTGAGAGCTATGTAGGTATTCTAAAATTAAAACAATGTATTTAGGAAACAGATTTGTTTTATACGTAGGTACATCAATTGAGTTGGGCATAAAAATTTAAATTATAATTCTTTGTAAACATTCGATTTGCCCTTATTTATTTACACTAAATTTGAATTTTTGGCTGTATAACTGGCCATAATTCAATTTAAGTGTCTGCATATTTAACTTCTATTAAACGAAAATCACAAAACACAAACTTTTTTTTGACAGTTACAATGTCATACAATTGCTTGTAATTTTGTTTGAGTTCCATGGCTATCGCTACAAATAAGCAATTTTCAAAAATCTTTAATATTTATTTTCTCGGTTATGAAATGCCACAAATAAAATCTGATAAGTGGTTTGCATGTAGAATTTTAAGCTTGACAACTTTTATTTGAAACATTTTTGTCTAAAATCAATTGGGAAGCAACGCGCAAGGAAAAACTGATTTCCCATGTTAAACGCCTATGGCCAGATTTTTAATTAACACCCTGTATATATATATATATATATATATATATATATATATATATACGAGTATATAATTCCTTTAGAAAGTATTGAAAAACTCATTATTTGTTCAAGTTAATTGACATAAAACAAACTCTTCCGCTAAATGAAAACATGAAACAATAATTTGGCAACAAAGCAAGACATAAATATTAATTTAAAAACAATGAATAAAGTTGTGAAGAGAAAATATCGTGCTAGTTTCAGTATTCAACTGTTAGTTGCAAGTTTGTTTGGCAATTTTCCATGGCGACGCCAAACGTCAGACTGCAATGTGCACCAAACAAAAGCCATGCGGTGCATTAACCTCAACGGATAATATTTTATCTACTCCCTCTGTTCATGAGTACCTTTTAATGTGCATTTATTTATTCTGCTGTTATGTTCGTGATTACAAAATAGTAGAAAATCAGATTGTAAGTGCCAGACAATTATTTATAAGCATTGTATAGAAACGACGAACTTTCAAAATTGTAATTGAAATATTTATACTTGTCTCTTAAATAAGGATTCCATACACCCCAAAGAGAACAAATTATTTGCTACAAACATATTTTTTCCAGTTTCACATGCTACATACGAATGTATAATGTAAATCCATTATTTAAACATATTTAATATTTGTCACTTAAATTTAATATTCTCGCTAGTAATTATTATTTGCTACTTGAATTTCCTAATTGCATCTTAGATTTAATATTTGCTACTTAAAATTAATGTTTGCTGTTTAGGTTTTATAGTTACCATTCGAATTTATTAGTTGCTACTAAAACCGAATTTAATGGCTTACTGGTGTTGGGCGTGAATTCTAAAGGCTTAGGATTTATTTATTAAAAGAGCGAGCGAAGCGAGTTAATCTAAAAAATGAATTCTATTAAAGTTGATTATAATGACTTGCTGGTGTTGGGTTTGACTACTATAGGTTTAGAGTTTGTTTATTAAAAATGCGAGTAAAGCGAGTTAACCAAAAAAATGGGTTGCTTGTGTATTAACTCCAAGTGGCAAATATCAAATCCTAATAGCAAATAAAAAATTCAAGGGAAAGAATTAGTGACAAAACGATTTATTTTTATTTGATTACAAAATAAAAATAACATTACTCTTACAGCAAATTTATTAATTATAATTAAATATTAGCATTTTCAATTTATTAATTGTTATTTTCATGCCATTTAAATATAAAGTGATCAAATTTGTAAATTATAATAACGGGCCTTGTTTTAAAAGATTCTAAATCATATAAATAATAATAAATAAGAAAACAATGTATTTTAACAAAAACGAACTAAATCACAGCAAAAATTACATTTACACTCGAATGTTTATATAAAATATAAGACAATAAATAAATAATAATGAAATATATACACATTTAAAATGTTGATAAATAAAGTTAATACTAAATTTTAAGCCGGACATACAAATCTGGATAATTATGTCGACCGAAAAGATTTACCGGGACATCAGTAAATACGACAGAAAACAGAGATGCGTCCCGGAAAACTAGAACATCTGGTCACCTTGTTTACATAGTACCCATTCTAAAATTTAAATACCGCTTCCATATGTGGTTCAATATGATGGTCGAAAGGGTTGTGGTTTTACTTAAATAACATGTATAATAAATTATAATTCTATATTAAAAGAAATACAACTAAATTTTTTAATTGATATTTAAAATGATGCTAATTATTTTATTTGAAACAAAATTAATACAATTAAAAGTACATGATTATGTATTTTCTAAACCTGAAGGTCCTGCAACTTTAGATTCTACGATATCACATTTCTTGAATTTACATATTACACTGGAATGTATTTTGATCAATATTTTCTTTCTTTGAGAATCTGGTCACGGAAATGATCACACTTTATTCCTTTAAAGAGTGTTTTTATAATAATAATAATTGATCTCAATGACTCAGTCGACAATTGATTTCTTTTTTTGGTTTTTGGTCCATAATTAATCCATTTGAAAAACATTATAGAAATACATTTGAAGTAGGGCAACGCAAACATAAATTTGACCATAAATTTAAATTTTTTTACCATTATAAAATATATAAATAGATCATCACATAGTCTCGTCTTTTACCCATTATTGGGTGTGGCACTCTGCCGTAGAAAATCTCGGTAAGTGATATATGTATATGCATGAAGCACAGTTACCAGCCGTCAAATCATTATCTCTCCCCAAAGATGTAGTGTAGAAGGAGCCACACGAGAAATTGGTTGTCGGCTGTAAGAATTCAACTCGGATTCTCAAATTCACAGTCCGACTCTGTACCATTTTGGCTATTTCAAAATAAAAGAATTAACTTAATATATCAAATGAATACATTACGATGGAAAGGGCATTGTAATATGATCAAAATCTTCCTCAAGACTTTAACGCTCTTACCAGATCTCTCTGGACAAAAACTATACAGTTCGATGATGAAACAAAAAACTGAATATTTTCTATGTGCAGTCAAGTATTTTGGGGAACTGAGGTATATTTTCTAAACACGAGACTACTCCGTCTAACAAACACATTAATCGCTAATACCTTTTATATTTCCAATTTTGTTTAAATTTTTTCAATCTCTTTAGTGTTAAAAAGACATAAATATTAACTAACATGACATTTGAAAAATATAAATAATTTCAAAATGAACTAAAACCTTATTTATTATATTTCGTGAATAGCTGTAAATCATTAATATAAAACCGGACAAAAATGAAGTTAGTTAATTTTACACTTAATCCTTTCTATGAATATGCCTATAGAGTACTAGATGGCATAAATAAAGAATAATATAGAATGACAATGCATGATAATTTTCAAAGGAGTACCAGGAAATATTTGTAAATGTTATTTTTATTATGTAACACTAAACAAAAAATAATACTGTTGTCTCGCATGAACCTTATGCTTATTTAGGATTAAAAATACAGTTGTTCCAAATAATTTGCTAAGCAAGGAGACCTTGAGATCTGTATGAAATCAAGGACGGTTAAATTAAACAAAACTCGCTGCATTAATTGACCAATTTAGTTAAATTCTTGTATATATTAAAAAAGAAACATATATTATAAATAACAAAAATGTAATTATTTCAAATTTTTTTCATTGCACATGATTTAAGATTGTAGAGATTTTCAAAAGTATACTGTTTAACTAGTAGGAAAAGTGGTATATTTCGGAACGATAGTGGCAATTTTGGGACGAGACCTTAGTCCAGTCCTGCAACCACAAGTGTCCAAGAAGCACACTTTTCCTGCACACGTACTAATTTTTATGATTATGAACTAGTACAAAAAAATAGCAAATTGTCAAAACAAAATTAAAATATATATTATAACTAATTTATTATTTCGTTTGCATTTAATATAAAGTCTTTAACTATTTTTGAGATTCATCTTGTCTCAATATATTTGAACATTTTTTTTTCACCGTTTTTGACAAATATGGCAGTTTAATAATTTTAAATACCATTTCATTAATATTTCAAATAAGCAACTGATGAAATAAAATTGAATTATAAAGAGAAGTATTGGGACACCGCAAAGATTTTAATATACTTTATCCAATTAAACTAGGCGGCCTCGGTACTGTGAGCCTTGCATATCCTCAAAGATTTTACGAGAATCATTTGCAGTGGCACTGTTATTTAAAGAGAATATTTACCAAGAGTTATTTAATTAAAACAAACTTTACATAGTCAAAGTGATCAATTCTAGATATTTGGGAAAATTTGTATATATTTTTCTAATCAAATGAATACCTTTATCTTTCTTGTTGAATAAATCTAAAAAGCGCAGATTAAGCAAATTCTTCCTTTTGACAAAGTTCTAAAAGCAACATTAATAAGTTGCAGTCACGAAATTCAAATGAAACTAATAAGGAAACAATTACTGGAACAAAGCTCCTAGTGCCAAATTATAAAAAAAGAAAAACAGCATGTTAAGCTAATAGGAGTGCAAATTGAAGACAGAGCAAGCACGTTCCTGATCCTGCTTCGTTGAGTTAAGGAGATTAAAAAGTTTGGACTTAATTAAGGACGTCTCTCGCTTTGGGGTTGAGACAAACTACTGACTTTTACGATTTCAAAGCGGGGGAATAAACAATGAATTATGAAAATTCTACTTAGTTTGACGAACACACAATCGTTTTTTATTGGCTTGAAAATAACTACGAGATTTAATTTTACTTATCGCAAACTGGGATTAATTTTGTATAAAATAGAACAAACAGGATTATTTCATGAATATTTATAACAGATTTCATTTGTTATTTGGACTTTCTTCAGTAAACATGAAATAAATTATTGAACAGATTTTAGAAAGAATGAAAAATAAACAAGTTTGGCAATTTTTTAATTTTTAATATTATTTTTTTAATTTTCCGTTCACGTAATTATTTGCAAAATATGTAGGGTAGTTTGCTCAGTGATATCTAATCGGAATGTGGATTTAAATACCCGGATTCGATTTCAATAGTCGACAAACAATTGGCATCATATTCAAATTACCCACATCTAGAAATGGTTAAAAGGCGCGCCAATATATTTATTTTATTTTTTATATAAATTTCTTATGTAATCAGGGTATATAACAATATATACAAGACAAATAATACTAACATTTAAACGTTAATGAAATAAAACAATAAATAAAATAATTCATTACCATATACGAGTGTTTATATGCAAACAATTGATTAATCACAATTTTTATTTAATTACATGTTAAACCTTAGAATTTATTATGTGCTTATGGACAAACGCATGATTAATTTAATGATTCAAAGAAAAAGTGAAAGCCAACAATGCGATAATAAAATATTCATACTTACATTGTTATTCACTTATACATAAAAAACTTCATAAGCAAAGAACAATTCAAATTCACACAAGTCAAAGTGTTAAGGTGAAGGTTATAAACATAAAATTAATTCCCATTGCTTTCTAAAATTCCCGAACGAGAGAGACTGATTCCATTAGTGTGGGTGAGACAAAGAGTGCGATAGATGGAAGAGATGAAACCCGGCGAAGACAGAAGTTGCAGAATCACTAGTTCTCTCGCTGTTCTAATTCATTTTAATCTCAATTCGTGTCGCGTCTGCAGTTCCCATCAGCCAATCTGATACTGGCCTCGTTTCCGCGCGCCACTTCATCCCCAGTACGACCCTGTACAAGGAAGATGGGTCCACGCCATAGGCATCACGATGCGATTTCACGAAGGGGCAAGGAGACACATAATATTAATACGACAAGGATTCATTGATATGACAAATATTCTTTCAGATCAACTCACTTTTAATATCTTTATTCTCCTGAATATTACAGATTTTAAACAGATTAGCCAATAAACAAATGAATTCCTAATTAATGGTTAAAATATCGGATTTTTTTGTATTGGTAGCAGTTTCTCATTTGTAATCTTAAACTTAAACTAAATTCAATTATTTGTTTCTAATTCTTAATATTAATTGATATTACGGCAACAAGTGTTATATTAGGGGGCTCAAAATACTAACACATATAACGTTTAAAGAACTAGTTAAAGCTCTATTTTGGCATAAAAACTGGACTTAGTTAAAGCTATATTTAATTTTATTTATTTTTGCTATTCTGTACAATGCGCGGTGGCCGAGCGTGTTAAGGCACATCTCTTTACATACTGTGACGTCACCCGAACCAAGGTTCGTCAGTTCGAATCCGCCTGTCGACAATGTGTGATTTGTCGTAAAATATAAAAATACAGTTACATGTATTTATCACACTCGGGCGCTATAAGCTAGTCACTTATACGCCTTAAATAATGTAGGATTCGACTACGAAGACCGGCAGTACGGCAGTGTAAAAACTGCGGCTTGGTTGCCCGGCAGGCCCAGGCCCGATTTGGGCTGTAGTGCCATCAGAAGAAGAAGATTCTGTACAATATAAATTGAGTTCCAAGAACAGTACAGAGTCCGAACTCATCGAGGCATAGTGTGGTAGTTCATATATTTTTAGTTTGAGTGGGATTCGAACTCGGGATATTCGAATTTGAATGCCGTAACGTTAACCACACCACCATACCGCCGGACTCCTAACATAAATTCTATTTTCATTCTTATAAAAAATTTAAATGAGCCTAATTCCGTCTCGAATCTCCGAATACTAATTTATAATTTGTATAATAATGCCGTGGTTACAAAAATTTCTGAAAACTAATTAATTTCTTCCCATTCTTCTATAACTAATATCAGCTTGATAAAATCTAAATGAAATATACTTATTTTTATTACGAAATAATTTTATGATGTTGTAAAAAGTACAAGAACATTTTAATAATCATACAATATGTACATCCGACAACAGCTTGAAATTCTTCCGCATGATAACTCTTATTCGCAGCGTGAAAATTTGTTCGAATCAATGAGAACGCTTTCTTCAAAATAACTACTTGTGACGTCACAGAATTTTCACTAGTTTATATCTTTTAATTTGAATATTCAAATAATTTTGTTTGTAGAAACATGTTATTTATGATTTTACCACAAATTTTGTGTATTTCGATAACGATGGTGAGCCCATTTAGCAATCTGCAAATTTTGACACAAATTAAACCTCAAAATAAACTAAGAATATCTTATTGTTACACAGCATTTTGGTGCAGTGAAAATAACCATAATTAATTCTTTTTCTTTACAACATAAATCAAGAAATAAACATATATATTAATATAAATAAATAAATAAAATATATCATCACGCCTTTTACCCATCACTGGGTGTAGCACTCTGCCTAAGTAGATCTCGGTAAGTGATATATTTTTTCGCGTGAAGTGCGGTTACCAGCCGTCAAATCACGGCCTCCAAAGATATTAGTGGAGGAGGTGCCACAGGGGTAGATTAATATTAATAATATAATATTATCACTCCTTTTACCCAATAATGGGTGTGGCACTCTGTCGTAGCAGATATCGGTAAATGATATATTTCTTAAAGTCAAGTGCGGTTACCAGCCGAAGGGGTAGTTTTTTTATGTCGAACCCGAGTTCTCAAATCTATAGACCGTTTCGATACCAATGAGCCACCTACCCCAAAGATATAAATATAATAGTGTAATAATACATAACTAATTCCGCCGAAATAATTTTAGGGAAATATTTTTCTCTTTCTGCGACTATGTTTCGAGTCAGTGGCTTTTCGGGTTTCTCGACGACATCTCCTAGATTAATTAACTTAGAGGTTCCTTGCACGTCTTCCCTTACTCGTTCCACCCTCTGCTCACGCCCGGCCGCAATCAACTCGCTGCGGCCGATATGTCACCGCCGCCGCCGCCGCCCACGATTTTATGATTGTAGTTCGAGGAAATTTGCCCGAACTAATCGCTACTTTTACGGACAGTGGATCGATGATGAGTTTGGGATGTGATGATTATGGTTTACTCACATATCGGAAGTTTGTTTTGGAAGGTTATATTGGGTATTAGATTTCATGACAGAAAATAGTTTTATGATCGACAATTTTTGTCAAATAAATTGAAAATAGTTGTATTACTTTGCAATTTGTATTAACAAGCTTGTTGTTATCTAAATTAACAAAGTTATCCGCTATTTTATCATTTATGTTAATAAAAAATATAAGATAAACACTTGGCTATGTCTCACAAAATTCAGCCTCCAAGCATCGTCAGAGGTTGGCCAGCACAGTTAGTAACCATAGACGCGTTTCGCTGTTTATTTTATATTTTTTATTAAACCTAGATTCACCAAGTGTATGGAGGACGATTAATTTTGTCTTTGTTGTTATTTATGCTAATGCTGAAAGTTATTTGGCAAGACACGCTTTTTTCATTCGAAATATTGACAACTTTACCTCCAGTAGTTACTTATGATCATAAATGTTAATTCCATACATGTGATTTGTTGATTGTAAACTAAATTAAATATTTATTCTACGCCACAATAATTGAGCAATTAAATGTTATTTAACTTACGTTTGTCATGTCACTGATATAAACTGACAGATAAATACATAAATATGTCATCACAACATTTTATTTATGGGTATGATACTTAGCATTCAGCGCTCAAATAAATCTGCTAGTTTCGTAGGGATAAAAATTGATAAACAGTTACATTTCTCTTCCAGTTATTGTGCTAGTAAAAACAATATTAATGAATTAATAAACCTAGGATGCAAGGATATAACCATCCTTTGAAAAAGTTTCCAATAATAATTATTGACGAGATGGTAAAATTATAAATACGATGCTTTTTATGGGGTAGGTGGCTCAGTGGTATCGAGTCGGCCTGTGGATCTTGAGAACCCTGGTTCGATCCCCACAGACGACAAACAATTTTCACCAATTTAAAAATCTATCCCTGTGGCTCCCTCTCCACTAATATCTTTGAGGGCCGTGATTTGACGGCTGGTAACCGCATTTCACGCGACAAAATATATCACTTACCGAGATCTGCTTAGGCAGAGTGCCACACCCAGTAATGGGTAAAAGGCATGATGATATATTTATTTATTTTTTATGCTTTTTATTATTTTATTCCGTTGATGGTGCTCGGGACTTTTATCCAGAAGTGGAAAGACTGACGTAAACAAATTCAAATTGGCATGCATTTTTGAAAAAGATGACAATAGAGATTACGATCTATTTAAATAGTTAACATAATAATCAACTAGTTTTGTTTCATCATAGAATCAATTAGTCCAAAAGAAAATATATAATTCCGAAGGATTGCGAAATAAAGTTTCCATATTTGAAGATACTGACATGGACAATTCAGGAATATGACGAAATTTAGATTATTTTTATAAAGCGTCAATGGTATTGTTCTGAATAAAAGCTAAAATTTTGATTAGGTATAAGGTAGGTACCGCGTTGTTAAAATGTTTATTTATTTTTCCGTTTTTAGAGTGGGCATGAGTGAATGATGATTGAGCATTACTAATGAAACAGATGTCTAGGATGAATGGATGCATGTGATTAAAGGTTTATTGCATTATGAAAGATTCTGAGTGTGAGGAATGAACGAGCTGGTATGAAAGAAACATGAATGTGATTGAAGCTAGGATGGTATGTCAGGATGAGAATGACAAAGACTGAGTCTGAAGAATCTGATGACTGGATATTTCGTGAATGTTTTAGAGGTTCATGCTACCCCATTTGATGGGATATGTACACACGTATGTACGTTTATTTATTTGCTAGTTATTAGCTGATATTTCTTTGAAAATATCTGAGATTTATTACTACTAAAAGCGCTTTAAATGATTAAAACTTATACATTATTTCCCGTTTATGTGTTCGATTAGAAACGAAAAGAGCTCCGGCTTCGGAGTGACATTCTTGTTCCACCTTTTCCGACATTTTTATTGGTAAAACCTTATGACGGCAAACAATTAAAACAAAATACGTGTGTTATTTAACAAAAATATGATTGAACATAGTTTTGCGCTTATTAAAATTCTTCAAAACAATATAAATAAACAGGACATTAAAAGTTAAATTTGTAAAGTGGATAAGACGAAATAAAGTATTAGTAGGTATTAATAATAGATATCTGGGCTTTACATCAAATTAATAATGTTTATTTTTACATGATTGACGTTTCGGCCCGTAATTTAGCCATTCTCAAAATTTGGAAAACAATAATTACAAGTTTTAAATTGACAATAAAAGAACAATATTAACAATGAGACATACCTTGATAAAAATGAAGAAGATAAACAAAAAAAAAGTTAATTAACAAACGGAACTTTGATCAATATAGTTAAAAATACTAAGAAAATGAACGTATCACTTTGACCAAATTACCGTTTGTGAATTAACTTTTTTTATTTATCTTCTTGATTTTTATTAAGGTATGTCTCATTGTTAATATTGTTCTTTTATGGATTTTGAGAATGATCCAATTTCGTGCCGAAACGTCACTCATTTATTGTTATTTATTTAAGTAAAAGCCAAAATATCCCATGATTCATACCTACTGAAAGTTAAAATTCACATATATAGCTTCCAAGGTTCATTTTTGCGACAAATAAAGTGACCGAACTATAATTTATTTAAAAGCATTGCGTTAAATTAAAAATTGAATTAAGCTTGAAAAATGATTTGATGTTTTGAATTTTATATTATTAAAATTGTCCAATCGTCAACTTTACCTTCTTAACCGGCATTCCATGAAGTTAAACAAACATAATTTTGTGCACTAAGCAGAAAAAACCCGAATAGTATGCAAAAAATGTTTGTAACTCTCGTCACTGGCTGCGCAGGCAGCGCGCGTATGACAGAACGGCAATATCCAAGCTCAAAACTTGCAACATCCAAGGGGATGTCGTCGTGTCTTGGTGTCTACGAATTTAGCACGACGCTTTTGAAGACGCTGCTTTAATCCCGTGTGATGTCGGTCGGCGACAAGCAGAGGCGTAGGGCACGCAGGGGCCGTGTGGGGCGACGACGTGACGCGAATATCGATGACAGCGCCACCGACGACGTCACAGCCGAGTGGCGAAAAACCGACGCTCGCTGTTTTAACTCCGCTGACCTGAACGACCGAACCCAACCCGAACTCGAACCGGTAATCGGTTTGACGGTTATACCATGATTGGGATTTGTGTTCACTTGCACTTGTGTGATTAGAGAGGAAAGCAGCACAGCCAACTTGTATTCAGATTCGAAATGGAGATTTAATAATGCTGACGTCACTACCGAAGTGGGTAGTGGCACTGGGTTATTTGTGTATGCTTTGTGGTGACTAATCAGTTGGATGTTTTACATGATTAATTATGTATTTCACGCAAATTATACACCAATAATATCTACACAGCACAACTGAAAGTCATGTTTAGGTCTGATTTTTACTTTCTTGTACGAAGTAAAGGAAGTATTGTAATCGCGAAAATTTTCGGTTCTCAGATTTCAACGGAAATAGGTATTTTGGCCTTCCCTGAATCCATTTTGACTAATTTCGTCGTGCCGTCTGTACGTACGTATGTATCTCGCATAACTCAAAAACGGTAAGCCGTAGAAAATTGAAACTTTATATTTAGAACTGTTATAACATCTAGTTTCAAGAAAACTATATTCAAATATAATTTAAAACTTTCCAAATTTGGTATATAAGACTATTATATCAATGGAAATAACATAATAGATTTTGGTTAAAATAGACTAACCGGAAGTGGCACATTACATGAAGCTGCTAACAGTTTTCTTTGAAAAAAATGGTATTATTTGAATTTTAGAAATAAATGCTGCAAATAAAAGTTTTAGAGAATTAAATTCTGCGTCTAGCACATTAAGAATTTTTAAATTAGCTTTTTGCATAAACGAGATATCTATATTTAAATATTATATATTTTTAGATTTAAAAAAAAATTAAGTTTGCTATGGATTAGAACAAAAAATAAAAGATTTAATGTCAAATATGTGCAATTAAAAAAATATCTATAGTTTAATACGCGTACCAGGAAGTCATGTGGTGTCCACATCAGATTTTTTTAAATAATGTACTAGTAATGATGAAATATTAAATTTAGTTTCAGTACGTTACTTTTATCACTCATTTTATATTGAACAATAACATTCTTTTAAATTGTCAAAATGGTAACTTTTTCTTACTAATATCAGTGTGAAAAATAGATCATTATTTTCATCGTTCACGTTACCATATAACCAACTCTATTATACACAATATGCGCGAAGTAAAATTTTCGCATATTTAGAAAAAATTATAATTCTTATTAATAATTAATAAACTGCAATAATAAAATAAATTAAAAATTTAAAATTTTACGGTTGTTGCTTTCGTGAAGTCGTAGACCTGGACATAACTTGCTCTACAATTTATTTATTCGTATGATAAATTGTCACTTTGTATATAGAACTATTATTTATGCAAAGAATGACACTAGGAAACAAAAATATATTATATTGAAAGTACATATAATTCAAATTGTAAAACTCAGTCAATTTTTTAAAAGTTGTTTTTAGGTATACTATTTTCATTTTAAACTCAAGGGCTCGGCATAAAACGATTAAACGTCTCTGTCCCATATAACTACAATGAAATCCATTAGTGCGGCTACCCCATATCGCTTATCGATGGTCAAAATAGGTAAATTTTCAAGGGTCGTAGTCAGCCTAAAATTATTCTTGTTTTTTCCTATGATTAATCGTACCGGTGAATGGGGCTGTACAACCCTGTGTAAACCTTGTGAAACCAGTTATGACGGATCCTATTTTGAGTTCCTTTTTAAACGTAATTGCGGTGCATTTAATCGTTTTATGCCGATCCCTCGAGTTTAAAATGAAAATAGTATAATCATTTTGAATACTTTATAAACGAAATAAATTATAAGTTACCGAATTTACTAAATTTGTGCAATTAAACATGATATTACAAGCTTTTCCAAATTCAGGGAATGAAATCGAAAAGTGTCAAAATACTTCATACAAAACAATCGATGACGTGCTTTATCCCAGCTATCTACATTTTCCGAACAATGTTCCCAGACTGTTATCAAAAAGGCATTTACTTTTACGAGCTGTAAAATCACCCTCTTCGTAGTAGTTCATGTCGCCGGCGGCGGCGCCACTAGCCACTCGATTAAAAATATGACCTTTTATTGTTATGAAATAGGGTGCGATATGATATAGAATCCTATTCTCTAGCTCTGTTCACACTACGAAAAAAATTACGAGAAAAAACGGTACTTCGCACTTAATGAAACATATTTCGCATAGTTTTAGAAGAAACTGAAATGTAATCTATTATTTAACTCTTTTCTCTTTAATAAGAACATTAACCAAAATAAATTAATCTTTAAATGCTATTCCTTTATTAAATATGTATTCTTCATTTTGATCGTCTCAAATATTCGAGACGAGTAAAATTGCTCAATCCATATCAGACAGTCCTTGTTTCAATAGAAAATAGTCAATTCTAGTATCGTGCTATTCTGTATACATTTTTTCTTTTTTTAAAAGTTTTTTACGCACTCAGTAGTATCACTTAACTAACATTTATTACTCAAATTCAATTATGAAGGGAAAAATTGGGATAAACTGGGACCTATGAACTCCATTCATATATATGCTTTAACCAATTAACAAGTAACACTACCCAACTGTCACTCACCGATTTTAATGAAACTTGGCACACTAATAGAACTCAGGGGTAACCTCGAAAATATCACACTAATAGAACTCTAAAAAATATTGAATCCCTATTTTTTTTGTCTCCCGGAAGTTGCTTTTTAGGGGTACAAACCACCCCTGAAAGGTGGTATAAGCAAGAATCGCCATAAATGAAATTAAATAATACTCAACTTTGGTTACCCAGGGGTAACCTCGAAAATAGATTCAGCGACCCCAAAAACCTCCGAGTAACTAGTTATGAATCTAAAACTCTATTTCAGTTGAATATCGTAATTTCATCACCCCATCCTCTTTTTAACCCCTTAAAAAACTGAATATGATTAAAATGATCCCAAAAATAAATTTTGGCGATCTCAAAAACCCCTGGGTAACCAATGTTGTACGCGTAATATTTTGGTATTATTTAATTGCATTTATGGAGATTCTTGCTTTTACCATCTTTCAAAGGTGATTTGTACCCCTAAAAACAACTTCCGGAAGAAAAAAAAATAGGGGTTCAATATTTTTTACAGTTCTATTAGTGTGCCAAGTTTCATTTAAATCGATGACAGTTGGGTAGTGTCACTTTTAAGTTATTGCAGACAGATTTCATGTCAAGTCTTTCAGTATTTGAAAATGTCATGGAATCGAGGTTGTCTATGATACAAAAAAATAGAGAGAAAAATTGGCATAAAATCAGATTTGAATTACATGACGACTTTTAATCAACGAAAAACATTGTTATACCAACTTAGTATTTTAAGTAAATACTTTACAATTGATAAAATCACATTGAATTATAAAAGAGAAAAATTGGGATACCGCCAGAATTTGAACCTGCGACCTATAAACTTCAGTCATATGCTTTAACCAATGGTCGCCATGGAAACTACGAATAAATCTGATTTTATCCTAATTTTTCTCTCTATTTTGTTATATGTCATAGGCAGTCTCGATCCCATGACTATTTCTAATATTGAAAGACTTTACCAGAGAGTTGTCTTTAGTAGCTTAGTTGGTTAGCATATGATCGGAGTTCATAGGTTTTTGGGCGCTATCCTAATTTTTATCGTTATAATTCATTTTGATTTCAACAATTGTTAAGTACTAGTATTTAATTAATTTTCAAAAGAGCAATATTCTTTTTATGTAACATTTCTTGTATCAATTCTTTCAGTATTTGAAAGAATCATGGGTCTGAGGCTGTCTATGACCAACAAAATGGAGAGAAAATTTGGAATACTCGTAAAATTAAATTTGAATCACATGACGACTGCAGTTTAGTTGGGTAAAACATAAGACCGAAGTTCATAGGTCTCAAGTTAAAATCTTGGCGGTATTCCAATGTCTATCTTTATAAGTCAATTAGATTTCATTAGTATTTACTTAAAATTGTCCGTCAGTACGGTGGTGTGGATAGCGATACAGATTTCGAATCCGGAGATCCCGAGTTCAAATCGCACTCAAGCTAAAACTTAAATAAAAACTACTACACTGCGGCTCGGTGAGTGCGGACCCTGTATTGTAATTGGGATTAAATTTCTGTTGTACATCGTAACATAAATAAATAAATAAAATGACAATTAAAAATTTAATAAAATTATTATATTTCAGTTTATTTACAATCAAAAATACAATTGCATTTCAATATACTTAAGTGTTAGGCTGCCAGGTCCCTGTACTGTAATAGGGAACACCTTCATGTTGTGCAACGAAATAAATAAATCATTTACATTGTACTGAAGCTTAGTTGACAAATTGCAGTTTATTCTGTACCTATAGTAATTTATTTTTCTAGGTGTAAATCTCAATCTGGACATCACTTAATTTCGCCTCTCATCTGTTTATCGCAGTGGCATTTTTATTGTGAGTAAACAATCGTTTGCGTGTGTCGCTGATTTGTT
Organism: Pterostichus niger; assembly: GCA_947425015.1. Lineage (NCBI taxonomy): Eukaryota > Metazoa > Arthropoda > Insecta > Coleoptera > Carabidae > Pterostichus > Pterostichus niger. The sequence continues at coordinate 25,034,148 of OX380344.1, read as the reverse complement.
TAACGACAAAACTGACGCACACCGCACGCGTAATAAATTTCATCGCGGACTCACGCGCACGCGACAATGTCACCAAAGTGACGCCTCTGTTGCGCACACCAGGCGCGTTGTTTCCCCGGATATGCCCGGTATTTCGAGGACACCATGCACCCCTAACCGGGGATTGAAAGTATTCCAGGAATGTTCTGAGACAACGAACACGAAAAATTTCAGCTGTTGATGCCGATCGCGATCTTAAATTGAAATTTTATGTGGTACGAATAGGTACGTTTCTTCTCAGGTGAGAGAATGTAAATCTTTCTAGTTCAGTATTAGTGAACACAAATTTGTGGTAATTCATTCATTTTTTCCCTGTTGATATTGGTTTATTCATTTTCAAATGTGGAATTAAAATTTCCAATTAACAGAACAATGTGTAATATATGACACAATTAATTTTATGATGAAGTTCGAAGGCATAAAAAAGCTTGAATTTATGGTGCGATGTGATATAATTTTGTATACAAGTTGATACACACATTCTGCATAATCTACATATCATGAATACTAATCAGTATGATACATGAATTACAGGAAAAAATGCTGCCAGCAAAAACTAAACACCATACTCGAAATATGAAATTATTATGAATTATGGAGAGTCTATGATATGTTTGGAAGCTCACTAAAAATTCATTATAATTATACTAGAATTATACTTATTTTTCAGTTTAATTGTTGAACATATATCTTTGTAAAGCAAATCATTGGATTATCAATTAAAATTTTCATTATTTATCTGTCCATATTACAAAAATGTATAACTGACAGGTAAAATTATATTTGTCACTCTATAACTCATTACCAAAAATTAAACTTCAATAGATTTAAGACAGTATTACGCACTACTCTACTCAACAATAATAATCCTTAAATTTGTATTAGTCTAATTCTCTTATGTTATTGTTCATTTGTTCTTCTCAACCCCATGTATACATAATGTGTAAACGTATGTTATAATTGTTATTATTTAGTTGTAAACATGTAAGATAATTATGTACTTCTCGATATACATATTTCTGTATCTGCTGAAATAAGGAGGTTAAGTGGAAGAGCAGCTTTTAGCTGAACTTTGCCTCAAATAAATGTATTATTATTATTATTATTATTATTATTGGTGAAGAGATACTGGTAGATATGTTATAACTGAAACAATTTCTGTCCGATCGATGTCTGAGGCGCCAGTGTTTCAGCCAGTTTTATTATTTATACCGTTAATGTCTACTTCGCGTGGTAAAAACTTTTAATAATTTAATACTTCACAATCAAATTAATGTTATACATAACGTGTATGACAATTCTTCGCGCAACGGGAGTGAGTACCCACTTTAGTTGATTAATAAAACTGTTTCTGTTCTACCCTTATGACATTTATTAACTGTATTTATGTTATCAAAGATACAAAACAATTTTTCATATTTTGGAATGAAATCTTGATGTAATTTAGAGAAGTTATTTCGAATTATATAAATAAAATGTGAAATCAAGAAGCAGAACAGAGTTAATTAATGAAACACAAAATTGATTCTCTGTCTGTAATTTAATGTTGTTAGGTTTCCAGCTGATATAATAACGTCTGATTTGGAGTGGTAAGACAAAAGAATGAAACAGGAAACTAGAAAAGAACGAAACTAACACAACACGAAAACATAACAAAAGGACTAATTCCCTCGAACGAAAACTTAAATTTCTTGGTTTCAGCCTGATTTCAAGCAGCCTTGCAGCAAAAATGAACCAGTGCAACATTGTGCCCAACCGACATTTTCCAATTCAATTACAAGAAAGTTAGCGCTGACCAGCACACAAAACGCAACTAAACCCAACTTATTTTTACTGTTACAGTCGTCTGGAAAACAACAACACCTTCTAGATCCCACCCGAACAATAAAAAGAAGAAGAACACGAGAACAAGAAACCAAAAACGCAGTAAACGAAACGAATTGATAGTTTCATTGACCCGACGACCTAGCCGAGCTTTCCACGACATCGGGCATCATCGGTAGTCATCGGAACGTCGCCACCTGCGACCAACAATAATATTAGGCGTCGGCGTCATTCGGCGTCGGTAAGTAGATTTGTTTCCTCGCCAACTATGACGAATGCAGCTGGATTTTTCTTGCTGCACACGTAGCGCCGTTTCTCAACGCTCGAAGAGCATTCGAGCAGCCATTCTGCGAAATGGGTCACATACGGCATTGTTGAGGACGCTATTTGTTCTTGCTGAGTCCCCGATGTCGTCTTGCAATCTTGACGTGGAGCTTGTGCAATCTCGGCAACTGCATCAGTTGTTGCTAGAACATGTTGTTTCTTCTTCAAATGTGAATATTTTATACTGAAGTTATTGGATCGTTCTCGACCAAAGCGAACTTGTTGTGATAAGAATAACGAGTGGAAAAATGGAGTGTAATGTGTGATGTTCAATGTAGGTTGCTGATATATGGTCCGTTCATGAGATACATAATATTCCTATTTTACTTTTTCAACGCGCATTTTTCATTCCTAAATTACACACATTTTCGTGACGAGATATTTATCTCCAGCAATTTACCAGCTAAATAAACATTTGAGAAGATATGAAGAATGGAAAAAAACGATGGTAATAAATTGTCAGCAATTTGAAAGCAAATAGAATCAATGTCTTAAAATAAACTTTGACTAATTTTCAAACGCATCAAGTGCAATCGTTATAATAAAAAAATCGGAGGTCATTTCCGAGAAACTCTTCCCCGCTTATAAATAATACTGGAACTGACGAAACGGAATGAATTTGAGCGGAAACAGATTGAAAGTTCGCGACGTGAATTCGATCGCAGCGAACGTCGCAGCACGCGTATTATCGTCTTCTACTCGATTTGAACGCAATTCCAAATTCAGTTGCCTTTTTCCTTTCCATCTTTTCTTTAACACAAATATTATATCTCTACGTCATCTGTCACTCTATGACCCTTGGGAGAAATATTTTCTTCGAATATTTGTATTTATTTAACAATAATAAATGTTTTTAAATTCTTTTAATTCATTAGAAAATAATAAATGTTCATAATGCTCTAAGAAATAAAAACAAATACATAATTTTCCAAGAGTATTTATTCACTTCACTTTTCTAATACAAAATTGATAGTGCATTTTAAAATGAATTGTGCTTTGTGTATTATAATCCTTCTATTTTTAGTGCCCTAATCCAGTATTTATCAAACTTTTCTGATCGCGACCCACTTGGATAAAGCATACTAATCAAGGCCCATTAGCCTCTTCCCAGGGCCGTTGCTAGGCATCTGGCTGCCCGTATGCAATGATTCTCTTGGTGCCTTCCTCATCCTCCTCATGATTTACGAAATTTATCAGTGACATATATTTCCGTAGATTTGAATAGATTTATTTCCATTTTTTATTACAAATTTAATCATGGATATCAAACAACAAACCCATATTCTTTATTATAATGAAATATATAGTATAGTATGTATTTTTATCGCTGATTAACTTTATCTGACAAAAATATAAATATTGTCCTGCACATAAAATTAAACAGCCCAATGTAATAAATCAATGAATAAAGATGAAATTTTAAAAGGTAATAGATATATCAACATATTTAATAACAAAAACAACTATCTATAAAATAAATCAAATTTATGTTTATATAATTGAAACTTTTAGTTTTACAAAAATTTCATATTTCTTGTTTTTATTGTAACAAATTCTGTAATAATTTTATTAGTATTTCTATCTGATCTAAAATTTCTGTTTCAGTTGTTATAAGAGTTAAATTGCTTAATCTATTCTGTATCATAGTACTTCTTAAATAATTTTTAATTTCGAAAAAGATCTCTCTCCAGATGCAGTTGTAACTGGTAATGTTGATAATATTATAAATGAAATGGTAGTATTTAGATACATGGACATTAAATCATTTTGAAATAGAAACTGTAAAATTGAATAAGGATCTTATTTTAAATCAGTTGAAATGAGATATTTGCGGAAGAGATCGTGTCCGGAATACATTGGTGTATGATGAATGTGAGATTGGGAAGAATGTTGTAAGAAGAGTGGGAATAAGTCAGTTGAGATGGTTTGGTCATGTAGAACGTACGTCGAATGACAGATTGGTGAAACAGGTGTATGTTGGTGAAATTGAGAGTGAAAGTTTGCGTGGACGGCCTAGGAACAAGTGGATGAATATGATTGAAGGGATGTTGCGTGAGCGAAAGATTCTGAGCGTGAAGAATAAACGAGCTTGTATGAAAAGAATTATGAATGTGGTTGAAGCAAAAGTGGTGTGTCAGGATAGGAATGTTTGGAGAAAATTAATTGCGGGATAAATATGATGAATGAAGACAAGCGTATGATTCTTGATTTTAGATTCATTGGTTAGATGTTTCGAGTGTTTACCTGCAATTGTGTGGAGACCATCTTCAGAAACAAGCGCAGTGTACAGGAGCGAATGGATGAATGTTTGTTGTGTGTTGATGGATTTTGGTTGTGAGAAAAGAAAGAGTTTGTATGGAGGAAGTGTTAATGTGGTCGAATCGAGTATCGTGTGTCAGGATGAGAATGTTGACGGGTTCGTGCTACCCCATTTAATGGGATATAGCGTGATGTTATGTAATGTTGTTAGGTTTCCAGCTGATATAATAACGTCTGATTTGGAGTGGTAAGACAAAAGAATGAAACAGGAAACTAGAAAAGAACGAAACTAACACAACACGAAAACATAACAAAAGGACTAATTCCCTCGAACGAAAACTTAAATTTCTTGGTTTCAGCCTGATTTCAAGCAGCCTTGCAGCAAAAATGAACCAGTGCAACATTGTGCCCAACCGACATTTTCCAATTCAATTACAAGAAAGTTAGCGCTGACCAGCACACAAAACGCAACTAAACCCAACTTATTTTTACTGTTACAGTCGTCTGGAAAACAACAACACCTTCTAGATCCCACCCGAACAATAAAAAGAAGAAGAACACGAGAACAAGAAACCAAAAACGCAGTAAACGAAACGAATTGATAGTTTCATTGACCCGACGACCTAGCCGAGCTTTCCACGACATCGGGCATCATCGGTAGTCATCGGAACGTCGCCACCTGCGACCAACAATAATATTAGGCGTCGGCGTCATTCGGCGTCGGTAAGTAGATTTGTTTCCTCGCCAACTATGACGAATGCAGCTGGATTTTTCTTGCTGCACACGTAGCGCCGTTTCTCAACGCTCGAAGAGCATTCGAGCAGCCATTCTGCGAAATGGGTCACATACGGCATTGTTGAGGACGCTATTTGTTCTTGCTGAGTCCCCGATGTCGTCTTGCAATCTTGACGTGGAGCTTGTGCAATCTCGGCAACTGCATCAGTTGTTGCTAGAACATGTTGTTTCTTCTTCAAATGTGAATATTTTATACTGAAGTTATTGGATCGTTCTCGACCAAAGCGAACTTGTTGTGATAAGAATAACGAGTGGAAAAATGGAGTGTAATGTGTGATGTTCAATGTAGGTTGCTGATATATGGTCCGTTCATGAGATACATAATATTCCTATTTTACTTTTTCAACGCGCATTTTTCATTCCTAAATTACACACATTTTCGTGACGAGATATTTATCTCCAGCAATTTACCAGCTAAATAAACATTTGAGAAGATATGAAGAATGGAAAAAAACGATGGTAATAAATTGTCAGCAATTTGAAAGCAAATAGAATCAATGTCTTAAAATAAACTTTGACTAATTTTCAAACGCATCAAGTGCAATCGTTATAATAAAAAAATCGGAGGTCATTTCCGAGAAACTCTTCCCCGCTTATAAATAATACTGGAACTGACGAAACGGAATGAATTTGAGCGGAAACAGATTGAAAGTTCGCGACGTGAATTCGATCGCAGCGAACGTCGCAGCACGCGTATTATCGTCTTCTACTCGATTTGAACGCAATTCCAAATTCAGTTGCCTTTTTCCTTTCCATCTTTTCTTTAACACAAATATTATATCTCTACGTCATCTGTCACTCTATGACCCTTGGGAGAAATATTTTCTTCGAATATTTGTATTTATTTAACAATAATAAATGTTTTTAAATTCTTTTAATTCATTAGAAAATAATAAATGTTCATAATGCTCTAAGAAATAAAAACAAATACATAATTTTCCAAGAGTATTTATTCACTTCACTTTTCTAATACAAAATTGATAGTGCATTTTAAAATGAATTGTGCTTTGTGTATTATAATCCTTCTATTTTTAGTGCCCTAATCCAGTATTTATCAAACTTTTCTGATCGCGACCCACTTGGATAAAGCATACTAATCAAGGCCCATTAGCCTCTTCCCAGGGCCGTTGCTAGGCATCTGGCTGCCCGTATGCAATGATTCTCTTGGTGCCTTCCTCATCCTCCTCATGATTTACGAAATTTATCAGTGACATATATTTCCGTAGATTTGAATAGATTTATTTCCATTTTTTATTACAAATTTAATCATGGATATCAAACAACAAACCCATATTCTTTATTATAATGAAATATATAGTATAGTATGTATTTTTATCGCTGATTAACTTTATCTGACAAAAATATAAATATTGTCCTGCACATAAAATTAAACAGCCCAATGTAATAAATCAATGAATAAAGATGAAATTTTAAAAGGTAATAGATATATCAACATATTTAATAACAAAAACAACTATCTATAAAATAAATCAAATTTATGTTTATATAATTGAAACTTTTAGTTTTACAAAAATTTCATATTTCTTGTTTTTATTGTAACAAATTCTGTAATAATTTTATTAGTATTTCTATCTGATCTAAAATTTCTGTTTCAGTTGTTATAAGAGTTAAATTGCTTAATCTATTCTGTATCATAGTACTTCTTAAATAATTTTTAATTTCGAAAAAGATCTCTCTCCAGATGCAGTTGTAACTGGTAATGTTGATAATATTATAAATGAAATGGTAGTATTTAGATACATGGACATTAAATCATTTTGAAATAGAAACTGTAAAATTGAATAAGGATCTTATTTTAAATCAGTTGAAATGAGATATTTGCGGAAGAGATCGTGTCCGGAATACATTGGTGTATGATGAATGTGAGATTGGGAAGAATGTTGTAAGAAGAGTGGGAATAAGTCAGTTGAGATGGTTTGGTCATGTAGAACGTACGTCGAATGACAGATTGGTGAAACAGGTGTATGTTGGTGAAATTGAGAGTGAAAGTTTGCGTGGACGGCCTAGGAACAAGTGGATGAATATGATTGAAGGGATGTTGCGTGAGCGAAAGATTCTGAGCGTGAAGAATAAACGAGCTTGTATGAAAAGAATTATGAATGTGGTTGAAGCAAAAGTGGTGTGTCAGGATAGGAATGTTTGGAGAAAATTAATTGCGGGATAAATATGATGAATGAAGACAAGCGTATGATTCTTGATTTTAGATTCATTGGTTAGATGTTTCGAGTGTTTACCTGCAATTGTGTGGAGACCATCTTCAGAAACAAGCGCAGTGTACAGGAGCGAATGGATGAATGTTTGTTGTGTGTTGATGGATTTTGGTTGTGAGAAAAGAAAGAGTTTGTATGGAGGAAGTGTTAATGTGGTCGAATCGAGTATCGTGTGTCAGGATGAGAATGTTGACGGGTTCGTGCTACCCCATTTAATGGGATATAGCGTGATGTTATGTATGTATGTATGTGAAACATGTACGTTAATAGATTTTAATTCTTCAAATAAATCTAATCCATCAATGTCAGTTTCACCTCGTACGCCATCTTTCAATTTTAAATGTAAATCTTTTTTCAAAAGATCTTTATCAGAAAATTTAAAAATATTGTTTAGAAAACTGAAAAAGTCAACATAAATTTTTAACTCTTCAAATATGTTATTGAGAGATATTGATGTCTGATCTACAATTCTGATAAAAAATATAATATTAAAATTTTTGTTGAAATTTCACAATTATTATTAAAAAAAAATCAAAACAATAAAGTTTACAAATGTTTAATTCTTAATTCGTATACTATTTTCTAAGAAATAATTTAGATAAATATGTAACCAAGCTTTTATACCCTAACAAAATTTTCAAGTTTATGCAATTTTATTTTGCGAAACTATCTCACGTTCGTGTAAGTTTGTATACACAAGTGTGTGAACAGAAAAAGTTCATTAAAACAGTGCTTTATAAAATTATCGTTTTTAATATTTGCTGGCCTCTTGGCGATGTCACCCACGTGAGGTGCACGTCTTGTACGCCATGCTAGCGACAGCCCTGTCCCTTTCATAATTCACATTTGAAGATAGGTTATAATTTAGCACCAAAAGAGAGAAAAAATGCCACATCGAAGAGTAAAATTGTGGGCTACGCATTTATTGTCAACTAAAAATTTTAAAATGAAATTGAATGACAATTAGTTCATCAGTAATAATCAACAAATTTGTATCTAAAATGTTACATAATTATTTAAAAATTACTATTAGTAAAAGAAATATTATTAAATCTCTCTTTGCCGTAGCAGATATTGGAAATACACGTGAAGAATCTTGGCCGAAACATTGTCTGACTGAATTTTAATAAACATACCAAGCCAGCAATTAATTTTATTCATCCTTAATGAGTAAGGCCACTCTAGACAAGGAAAAAAGGGTCATTTTCAAGATTTTTTTTAACGAAATCTAAAGGTGCTGCTTAAGAACTGTTTTTGGATCTTTGAACTTTATTTAAAAAATTAAAAAAAAAAAAAATATTCAAAATTGTCGTCAGAAATTAAAAAAAATGACGACTCCTCTCGGCGCGTAGGGCAAATCGGGTGAAAACATTCCGGGAACAGCAATAGACCTGGATCAAAAAGGGATATGTTTTCTTAATCTCTAATGTATACTCTAAAAAACTACGGGCTGGATTTTAAAATTTGGATTTTTAACAAAATGGCGCACGTTTGAAAAAAAGTTCATTATTTGGGACTAAATTTCTGTATAAAAACAACCATAAAAAACGAATGAAGCACTTTTTAAAAAAGCCCCCGTAGTTTTTGAGTATTTTATATCTAGAATAAGAAATAAAAAGATTCAGCACGATCCATCAATTAGTATTTCAGATTTCTTTTTGCCCGATTTTGAAAATATTATTTCGAGAAAAACTCGTTTAAAGTTTCGAGTCATATATATATATAAATACTAGTACTAATAGATATATGCTTTTTTCCCTCTGAAACACTTCCGCGCGGCATTTAAATTAATTGTCCCTTATTCCTAAGGGTCTAAACTATAATTTAAGCAAATAAAAAAAAATACATTTTAAAAAAATTTTAAAGTGGCCTTACCCCTTAATAAGTAATTTAAATTTTGAATATCGTATCTAGTGAATAAGATATTTTTACTATTAAATACTCATACAGATCAGTAGTGTTAACAAGCCTTAGAAATGTAGATGTCTTACAATTGTAATTTCCAAATAAAATGAAAAATAAATGAAACATTACAATGAAATCAAAGAGAAAATATAGCAACAAAACTCAAAGTTAGAGATTGAAACTTCGTAGTTGATTTAAATCCATAATGTACACGTAGTCCAGCACTCCTTTCCACAGGGTTGCACTTGCATTGAACTCGACGCTAAACTCAACTCGCATCCGTCCATGAACGTGCCGCCGTAAAATCAAATCGTACTTTCACACACATAAAATTTTCACTTCGTTGCCAGCGGAAATTTTTACTTAGATATACGAACGTTTCCCAGCATAATGTACCTTACTGCGCTGTAACTTAACATGGCATAACATACGGCAGAAGTCAAATCCTACATCGGAAGGTTTATTAAATCATTCGGGAACGTTTTATATTTTACTTACAATTTGACAGATGCAGAAGCTTGATCTGAAATTCAGGAAAGGAAATGATAAAGAAGACAGCATGTAAAGATGATTCAGCAGTTTTCTTTTTTACTTCTTATATAGCTATCTGACAGATTGCTACTTGGATTATAGATTTGTTCAATTTATCGAAAATATTAGTTCACTTAAAAGCATATGTCCTTTATTTTCTTATTGCTTTATAGATTTTTGCACAATACATCTGCTATAATGACCAATAGGAATTAAGCTCCATTACAGCTTGCACGATGTTTCATCTTTATAGGAGAATCCGAATTACTTAAACGTAATTATATTTCTGGTTGTCACTTTGTCAATGCTATTCAGAGAGAATACAAATTGAAAACTCTCACCTAAAACAGTTACTTATAGAATTACTAATTTAAAATCATATTTTAAAAGAATATATATTTAACTGAAAATCAAAAACATATTTATTTGATCTCCAGATATTTGCTATTCAACGCCAAAACTAATATTCGAGCACCAAAATTTCGGTCCCAAATTAGTCATATTCGGTACCGAAAAATTATATTATGGTAGCCTGCTTATAAATTGAGCACTAAATATTTAATTTTTCTATAAAAATATTTCAGCCTTAAAATTAGAGTATGAATATACACAAAATTTATACCCGAAAAAAAAATTAAATTTGGCATTATAATTACTATACAGATGAAAAGTTGACAATTATGCTCTCATTTGTCATCGTAAAGTTGACTTTTTCTGTGGGGCAATCGAAAAATATTATATATTAAATGCAAGCTTACTTCAATAGGTACAATAGATAGAACAAATTTATTTTCAGTACGTATACGTTTTTTAATCATATAAGATGCATTTGTAGAAAAAAATTCGTAAACTGTCTTTGTTCGTTTTACATTATTGCAGTGCGAATCGAGGGTTCGAGTAACAAAAAAGTACTTTACGCTCTTAATACACAAATAACTATATTGCATGATGAGATTCCGAATTTGAGGAATAAATGAGCTTGTATGAAGGTATCACAAATGTCGTTGAAGTGAGGGTGATGTGAGAATATTGGATGAAGATTGATTCATTGACTGTTCCAGGTTTTCATGCTACCCCATTTAATAAGATCTAGCGTGAATTATGTATGTATATGCGTATATAATCTTTTGTAATATTATCAAAAAAATTGGTGCTCAAAATTATTTTGGTGTTCATTTAAATTATGCCCATTAAATAATTAGAGATATTACTTTACATAATTCAAACAATGATAAATACTTTAGTTTCACAAACTTAGATCGAATTATTTGGAACAAAAATAAATTACCCGGGATCAAATTACAGTTCATATTCGTAAAGAAAGATAGTAAGGTTGCTTGTAATCTCTCTCACGTACTCTGATTCGTTTCACGTTACCTTAGTTGCAGGAATAGGACCGTAACAAAAAAATTAAAAACATCAGGTAATAATCAAATCTGGTTCAACAATTTGGCTGTAAATAATTCCAGTTTCAATCTTGAGTTCAGTTTGCAGTACTGCGTAATAAAAGTTAACCAGTGTAAAGTATTGCAAACTGGGTATTTTATTGCAGCAATCTTTTTGAAATACTATTTTCATTGTTGAAAACCATTGTAGCTATATGAAGGTTTATAGTAGCCGTTGAAAACTTTCTTTTGTTTCGTAATAACTGCACTCTGGTGGCAGAGGTCAAAACAATAGTTCTTCATTAAGCTGCTGCAATGGTACATTACCTGCCTTTCTTTCAGCCTGAAAAGAGAGCTTTCAACAGAAAAAGCCCACTTTCTATCGAGAAACATTTGTCGTTTTTTACTCCTTCAGCAAATAAAAGCAAGATAAAAATTGTAATTTTTATCAGTAAATCAAGCGAATGAATTTAATATTTGACAAAGCGATACAAATTTCCGGAGCCTTAAATATCTTATACTTTGAGACGAAGTAAGCGATAAAATTAAGTCAGTACGGACCTGTATAAGGAGGCCACAGTATAAAACACATTCTCATTCAGGTGTGCAGGCGGCGAAAGAAAATGGCCGAAAGTTATATCCCCGGAGAGTAGGGTCTGGGTAGGTAGTCAAGCAGAAATAATGTTCATGCCTTATTAATACAAAGTAAACGGCGTACGGGGCCCTTTGCCCCCCGTGTCGGTAGGGCAAGAGTGAAGTCGAAGCCCCCGCCTCTTCGCCCCACAACACTGAAGGGATGGACAGCATATCGAACGCGAAAGAGATAGAGAAGCGATCACGAAACTTTTTCTTCTCTGAATAAATTGATGATAAAACTTTTTATTAAAAAATAAAATACGTAAATATGAAACCAATGAAACAGAAGTAAAATTTATAGTTTGTTATACTCATATTAATAAGAGATTTTTGTAAATATTGGTTTATAAACATAAATAAAATTCAGTAATGTGAAGAGAAGACTAATAAATATTTCGTTATCAGCAGTTTCAAACAGTTGGCGCAGGTAGTAGTAAGTAAGTAAAGCTTTGAATTATTTATCAAGTTGCTGTTTAAGATGTCGATGGGACAATTTACGAGCAAGCTAAAATTTCCGAGCCAGGTAAGCAATTCCAAAAATAAGTTTGTATGTACTACACTGGAATTCAAGGCACATGGGATTATTTAGATGCACGCAACTCTTGAATAAATTAAAACAAGAGGCAATTTTCCGAACTCTTAAAACTAATTTTATTTGGGAGTTTCTGTTGCAAAATCTTAGCTCAACCATACTGAATGTAATATTTGTAACCTTTAATTGATTTTTGAAAGAATTGGTTTGTTACAGATTTTAGGGCTAGGGTAGAGAAAATAAGTATTTTTATACTTACTCTGCGGGACCGTGGGCTCCGTAGAGACTCTGCAGCTCAACCGTGATGTATCCCACGCCATTACGTTCAGCTCGTCTGAAGCAAACAAAAAATATATTTGTTTTTATTCTACACAAAAAGTATTTAAATAATGAAATAAAAGTATAAACACTGCCTACAAATAATAATTTATTAATTAGTTATTATGTAGGTACCTGGTGTACTGTCTTTTTTTTATTAAATGTGCTATTAAACCAGTGACACTAAAAATGTTTGTTAGGAATGAAATACTCTAATTTTTGCGAATTTCAAAAATCAGTAATTAAATTATATATGCCATTAAAGTTTCGTGCCGAGGTATAGAAACACCCTGTAGATTTCATAATGATAATCCCAAGAAAAATTTATACAGCTTAATTGCAAATTAAATAAATGATCGCTAGTATAAACAACCAATATAGGGTGATTAGCAAATAATTGATTAACTTTATTTCTGGATGTTAAATTTCCTAATTTTATTTTCAAAATAAATGCTCTACAAAGGATATTCAGAATTAAATATACCATTATTTGAAACAAAAAATTCTTTAAAAAATAATTTAATGTTTAAGTGCCGAAAAATTATGTTAGTTAAATGCTAGTTGATCACCCTCAATCAACGTTCATTCTATCTTAGCTAGGTTTGAAATAAGTAATTGAAAATCATTTTCGTTTGTACATCTAAAAAAACCTTAATTTTTATTTCCAATATTATTATTAAATCACTGATAATAACTATAGATAATATCTGACTGTTGTAAAATTATATTAAATTAATAATACAATATTTACATACAATCTTCTTCGATATATATATATATATATATATATATATATATATATATATATATATATATATATATATATATATATATATATAAGTAAATATATGTTTGTGTGTGTGGTTTATATTCAAGGTGCATGCATACATAAAATAAATTTGTACAAAACTAAGGAACAGTGTAATAGATTAATCAATTTTCTCTGTTTGCTACACCATACGTCATACCTGAGAACAATCAGTTACACAAAGCAGATGTCAAAAATTTCAGCACGATTTTCAAGAAAACTAACATGTATATCTGACATGATAAATGCTGTTTCGAAAATATAAAACCAAAAACATATACATAACTTTCCCGACGGCGTAGATTACAATCATATTATTCGTTGACAAAAAAAGCACCTACCCTAGGTCTGAAGCCACAATTTGTTCAATTCTAGAGTGTTTGCATCGTCATAAAGTCACCAACTGGAACTATAATAGAAATTAGGACTACAAACAGCTGAAAAATGTTCAATCCGGTTTTACATTTAGCCGGTATCCGAATATTTAATCGATATTCACAACACCGTAATCCGGTAATCCGTCGACATATGCGGGAGTAATAATCCAATATTCGTAGAAACAGAATTCTGGATTCGACCCTCGCTTACGTCTCGGTTTGCCAACTTCTCACGCGGGAATAATCGCTTGTTTCCCTCCTTTGATGCATAACATACTATTATCGTCTTGTATAATAAATAACTATTCTTATTTATTTTTTAAATTTGTCACTTTCATTATTGCAGTAGATGTTTATGATTTTACTCAGGTTTTCCCTAAAGATTTCTATTATATCAGCAAAAAGGACGCGATAATTGCTAGACGCTACTCATATTCATTGTTTCGAATCCAATAACCATTCCAAAAAGACATTATTCACTGAAAATATATCGAGAATTGCTTACGATATCACAATTCATCATCAGATTCAATGTAGTTTTAATTACACATGTTCAAATTTTAATCACATAAATATAATATTATACAACGTTTGTACTAGCTCTTTATATTTTCCTTTGTGAATATAGGGAGTTTATGGTCTTCAGTAGACGAACTCGTAAGTTTTATCATTATTGTTGCAAACGTGATCTTATAACTAAGGAGAGAAATAAAAATAAGAAAATTATGATTCAGAACATATATACACAATCCGAAAGTAACGTAAAAAAGAAAAACTGGATATATTTAAACTACATCCCAAATACCACACAATTTTCAAAAAACTTAACATCAACTCCGTTTCTACTAATAAAACAAATTTAGGAACAATGTTAACAAATACAAAAACAAAAAATGATAAATCAGAATCTTCGGGGGTATATGAAATTAAATGTAAAGATTGTGATGCCATCTACATCGGACAAAGTGGTAGAAATTTCAGGACTAGAATAAAAGAACATTTAAAATCAATTAAAACAAATACTAATAACACAGGATTCTCCCAGCATTGTATTCAACACAACCATTCACTATTAGATTATAGGATTCTCCATATTGAGCCGAAAGGCGTTAAGCTTATCTTACTGGAAAATTTAGAAATTCGCAAGGCGGTTAATTCAAAGAAAAATATAGTCAATGACCAATTGGACGTAAGTTCCTCCCCTCTTCTTAATATTAATTTTAGCATATAAGTGTTGTATTTTTGTAAACCATTGTATTATTACCTGATGAAGACTGAAAAGTCGAAACGCGTCGTATAAATAAAAAAAATTTATGTGAAATATACCAAGTGTTTTAATTTTATAATTTAAAATGTTTCACCAAGTGCCAACCACACAAACAATTAATATAATTATAACTAAGGTTTTAGGTAGTTAAATAATTACGTGTCACCTGACTTTTCTCTCTAAAATAATAACGTGTATGTACTCTTTTGGTTAGAATTAGTAAAAGAAATACCAACTTCATCATTCAATTATATATTTGATCAACAGGTCCATAAAAACTAAAATAGAAATATTTGGACAACATTGAATTCAGCCCAGTTTTCGCTGAAAGTATACAAATTTAATTAGTATTTTAAATAAATACTTAAAAATTTACGTAATTAATTGAATTATAAAGAAAAAAATTGACACCAATAGGATTTGAATCAACTAAGCTGCGTTGTCATATGATTCAAATTTAATTTTATTCCATTTTTGTTTTTATTATGTGCAGTCTTGATCTCATGATTTTTCCCTAAACTGAAAGACTTGATACAAGCGTCGTCTGTAGTGACATTGTTATTTAATTAGTTTTATAAGTAAATACTTAACAATTGATGAAATTAAATTGGCGACTCTGTAGCTTAGTTTGTTAAAGCATATAATTGCGTTCATCTCAATTTTTCTCTTAATGTTTCAATTTAGTAGTATACAAATTTATAGTTAGTTTATAAAATAATTGCCGTTTAATAAATATTTTGAATATACAAAAATAAATTAAAATTATACCTGTACCAGCTGCAGCATTAAAAAAAGTTGAATTTAAAACTTAGTTTAAATTAATAAATGTCAATCGAATATTTGACAGAAATGTTATTTCTTCCATACGACATGCTTTCATTTATTTAATCCAAGTTTAAATTTAACTTTTAGAGAATAATTATGTGAATAAAGAAGAGATTTAGACTTACTCGAGTTTCGTCTACTTGCGATACCTTTCACATGATATTTATGGATTAAAAGAAGCAGTGTTATAAAGTCGGTGAATCACACGCACAATCAACTAACAATACGCACTGCAAAGCGAACGAAACGCAACAGAGTTGGGTAGCGATTAATCAATGTGGCAGGTTAAAAATTCGATTCGATAAGAATGCCAAATGGAGAGTAGCATAGCTGCACTGTGTTTGATTAATTGCGTGAGGCAATTTCAATTGTTTGGACGACAAACACGCCGACTAGCGACACAACTGAAGAAACGGACAACTAGAGAAATGGATTAGAGGCTGCTAACGTTTACATACTAATGAGTCCTCGAATAGAATACTTTGTTTTACATACGAATCTCTGACTTTTGTGACCGTAATTAATGAATTTTGATGCAATTTGACGGAGGGAAAGTGGTAAATACGGTCCTGGTTGCGAGATGGGGGTAATTTTGTTTGGGATTTATAATCTGACAGAAAAGTTTTTATTTGAATTTATTACTGTGTTTAGAATCACAAATTTATGTTTAGTACTAGAGATAGTAATTTTATCTTGGGGAATGAAATTAATTTAAACTTTGTCTAATTTTACATGATTTATTAAAATTAAGCCATTTAGAAGAAGCTCAATATTACTTTCAGTTGGACTTTTAACAAGAAAAGACGCGTTTACATAAGGTTGTTTTCTTCAAAAGTTTTGTTTTTTAGATTTTCAGATTTCTTTTTTTAACAATATACTCCAGAGCTGCCTGTAAGATAAATCAACGAGGTATAATTGTTTTCTTCTAACTTCCAACTACTCGTATAATCATAATTTCTTTTTAACTAGCAACATGATGATGTTTTTGGCAGCACAAACAACAATAGTGGCGCTTCAATTCTGTATAGTAGTTAATCTATACTACAATAGTGATTGTGTAATTTAATATTAAATAGTTGGCTGAAAAACTGTTATTAAAATTAATTTAAAACTATTTTTTATACAAACAAAATATTGTCAGTTTGCTTATAACATAGTTTAGTGCCAATTTTTTCATTTATTTACACATTTTTTCATTTCTTCGTTTCAAGTTTATGTAAATTGTATGTGTATAATTCAAATATAAGACAAGAATTAAAAATATATATTATCATAATATTTATTACAACAGGGAAACAAAATTCGGATGAAAAATTTAATACCAAACGACTCAATCGTACTGGGTTCCGCTCGTGTATACTAAGCTACAGAAATAAAAAGTAACATATTACCTATTTATGTAATGTTCTGCAATACTGGCAATAGAAATTTTTGATTTTTTTTTGTTTGGTCCATATTTCTGGCTACACACTTGCTTTACACTTGTAAAACCGTAGATGATTTGAGATGACTATACAACCACCATAATGAGTATCTAATTCTCTTTTTCTACGATTGCTATGAAAAGTTTACAATTATGCTCTCATTTGTCATCGTAAAGTTGACGTTTTCTGTGGAACAATCGAAAAATATCTTTTTTGCGCGTCTCCAATGGCAACGCGCGAAAAAGACGTTAAATGTGCGCATTTCCAATGGCAACGCGCGAAAAATATATTAAATGCGCGCTTATTTCAATAGTTACCAGGGATACAAACAAAACAGAAACTTGTCATATTGACAGTTAACAAAACAAATTTATTTTCAGTATGTATACGTTTTTTAATAATTTTAAGATGCAATCGTAAAAAAAATTATGTGGGTATCACGAGCGTAAAGTGGCTTTATTCCTCTTACAGTATTGCAACTCTCGCCTTCGGCTCGCGCTGCAATTACCGTGTTCGAGTAACAAAGAATCACTTTACGCTCTTAATACACAAATAACTATTATTAGTGATCAAGAAAATTCTACAGTACTTGAATTAAACCAAAATTATCATTAGATAGTACGCAAATTATTCTTTTGTTTGTATTTGTATATAAAAATCCGAATCCTCTGTCATTTTCTGGAATTATGTTATGTTGAGCACATATTTTGTAACACAGGTATCATACAACAAAGTTTCTTTGTTGCTTTTCAAACTTGTACAGTGATTTCTGCTAAACAGAAGTGGTTTCCTGTGTCCAACCGGAGAACGGAGCGGGAAAAAAACCCTCACAAGTGAAAAGTTTTACTAGGTCTGCACACCGGAAACGCATCGAAACTTTCCGACTGAACATCTGGCCAGTCAACTAGATTCTAGATTTTCATTTGTGCAATGGGCTATTTGGTCGTTCGACGTTGCTTCATTGCGAATTCGTGCTATCAAATTTACTAATGGTGCTCGTTTTACTAATGGATTGCGTTGTAGATCGTTCGCCAATTTCGGCTTTGGAACCCCCTGCCCCAACCACCTAGTGTGCGTTATTCGAAATGATGTGTTTGTGACGGTAATTGATGTTTCTTGTTTGTATGTTGTTGTTTTTCAACTGTTTGTAAATTACAAATACAAATTGATGTAGGTGTACTAAAAACAAAAACACAAAAAAAATCGGTAGATTATAATTCATTATACTGATGAAAGCTTTCATAACGGATTAAGCAATTTATTAGTTAAACGCTGTAAACAATTTAAAAAAATATTATAATAATTATAAACCAAAATCCTTGATGAACATACAGAAAGATTATATTCTTTCGTTTTTCTACATATACATTTTATAATTTTTCAAAACATATGAGAACTATTTATGATCTAAATCAAGGATATTAAAATTTTTCACATCGTGTCTCCATTTTCATTTCACTACAAGCTGAATTTCTGAACTCTATAGCGATTTTTTTTTGGTTAACTGAATATTTGATTACATTTGGAAAAGGTGTTTAATATTTTTCGAAAATAACAATGATTTTTAATGTACCTAAAGTCCGGAATAGTGTAATTCTTTTAGAAATAAAATGTTGAATTGAATAATAAAAATAATTTATTTATTTATGCTACTCTGTCCAACAGGAACTGAATACCAATTACAATAGAGGAAGCGGACTCATTGAACCGAAATGTGGTAGTTCATATAATTCTTAGCTTGAGTAGGATTTGAACTCGAGATCCCCGGATTAAAATTCCGTAACGCTACCTACACCACTGTACTGTCGCATAATACAATTTAAAATATAATAAGTGTAAGAGTTGCAACTAGAAAATAATTTTGAAACTATAACAGAATCTCGCTAATTCAGCCATTAGTAACTCGGCACTGCCAGTAATCCACATATAGTTTTCATGAATTTGAAAAAACTCTATAATGTGGCGTTTACCTTAACATTCACTCTACAGTCCGCCGTTTGCTCTCCAGGTAGAGTTTTAAGTGTTATTCAATGGTCATCTTTGTATTTGCTGCTGCTGAATTATTGCGATGTTCATATTGCACAATATAAAATTGAGTGTGAATTATTTGTCGTCCTGTTATTGTTTGAATGTAATCTCTTTTCCAGTAATCTGACGTTTACAATAATTAGGCGAAAACTAGGAACTTGGGGCGCTGGATTCACATGATTCTACTGTATAATAAAATTAAGTATTGCATTATTATAAATAACTTAAAAGACGTAATATGTAAGTTTAAAAGCAGTGACATGAAATTAAACGCGAAGGAGCTTTTAAACATATCAGCTCCTTATTGCGCTCTGAAAATTCACCCTCCACATCAATGCTCTAGACCTGTGCTTACAAGCCAAAATTTTTCGGAGCCCTGGAATAATATTTGTCTGTAAAGGCGCATTCGACTTTAGTTGCAACTTTAGTTTAAATCAACTAAAATTAAAGAAAAATGACTGGGTAAATCTGTATTTCAGTTTTTGTTGATCCATTTTAGTTAATTAGTTGAGTAAAATGAAGTGGATAAACAAAAATTGACAAAACTTTTTATGCACATATTTAGAATCGATAGTTAAAAATAAAATGGCATCAAATGCTGTTGTTCGTACTGATATAGAAATGTAGCATAATATTTTCTAGCCACTTTAGAGGCATTTTGCTCCAACGAATAATTTAAGTCAGCTGACAACAGTTCACATGTTTCACCGATCAAGCAAGTTTCAATTTGACTGAAAAACAGTGACGATTGAATACTTGAACAGCAAAAGGTTGCTGAGTCAAACTTTTGTGAAACCAATTAAAGTTCTTCAATAAAATAACTAATCTATAGAAAAACGGTCAAATGAAGTACATCAATTTTAAGTTTGATTTTATTATTGAAGATTTGTCAATTAAATATTTTAGTTCAAATTTTGGAAGACATGTATGGCTTTATCACATTTTTGGAAATGCTCTATATAAGGTGTTCAATTTATGCTATCTTTAGATGTATAAGAGATACAAGGTTGATAAAATTAGCAAAGAAGAACTATTTTATAAGGTTTTTTCGGTACACTTAACCAAATAAAATTCGTCCAGTGGTTCTCAAAATACGGGATACAACTTTCTTATATCTAATAAGAACATATTTCTTATCAAATTCTTACTTGAAATTGAATTTTATTCTGAATTCAATAAATAGAACATTTAATATTCTTATTTAATAAAACATTGGAAACAAATGTTCATTTTGTATAATTAATTTAATTTAAATCGGTTAGCAATCAGAATGCTATGAAAAAAAACAAATAAATATCATATGTTAAGTTTTATTGATTATAAAATGTCAATACGTCTATTTTGTGAAGAATTTCGTTGTAAAATCAATAACTTCACTCATTTTTTATTTCATTTTAATCGTAATCATTTTCCCTAAACAACGAGATCTCTCTATATTCGACCAAGGTCTAAAGGAAAATAAAGACAATTATGCTGAAACATGTTTATAGTGGACAACTTTCAATTTGAATAGATTGTTTTGTTTTATTATGTAAGGGTATTGAACGTTTTAATTATTAAACTCAGAATAAAATTCTCTTTCGAATAAGAAAATATTTTTTCTCATTGAAATAAGAAACTTGTATCCTACATTATGAAAATATTGCAAGTAGTTTTTTATATAAATCCAATTGAAACAGTGTTGTAAATTTCTTTATTAATTTATACAACTTTATATCTATTATACTTGTCAAAATAGCAATAATACCCAATTTAAATTAAACAGACTGTATACGACACGATGTCAATCTATCAATTTCCAATACAGTATTAATTAATTAAAATATAATTGCGTTGTCAGTATCAAAGCATTTCAAATTTAAAGAGAATCGTTCCTCATAGAGATTAAACTTTTTTATTTCTATCTGTACGGAAGCTTTTAATTAAACGGTTAGCTGAAGTTGGTCGCAGCACGAAAATTAATTGTATTCATTTACAATACTTTGCGATAAAGAAACTAGTAATTTATCTAAGAGGATTACAAATGAGAGAAATAGAAATAATCGTCGAAACGATGATAGAATAAAAGATAAATTAATTAGATATAAATGAACGGTGAATAAATAAACGAAAAATTAAATAGATATACGCGATACTCAACAACAAAGAATAATAACAGGAATTTCTTTTTTCATGTTCAGGTACAATTTATAAACCAGATATAAGATACGAAACGGTACATTTAACATTTATGTCAACAAAATAAGAAAATAAGAGCTATATTCTTTTAGATATATTAACCTTAAGTTTACAATATTTTTCTCTGCTCCAACACAATTTTGTTCCCGGCAGAGTATTATAAAATCCTGACAAAGTACAAAATTTCAAATACAAAATTGTATTATTTATCAGTGCGACTTATTCTAAATTTCAGGCATTTATTTAAATATTGCATGTATTCTTGAAAAGGTTTGCTTCGCTTGCCAGTGGCGACTCGTGCATTTTATAATAAGGCAATCAATGAAAAATAAATAGTAGATAAGAATTGTGAAAAATTTTGGCCATTCTATATACAAAAAATACAAGTATTATTATTTTTAAACTTTAATTGCAACAAATTAATACAGAAATGTACCATATAAAAATATTACTCCTAACCTATCTTAATATTAACTACGAAATTTTCTTTATGTAAATATTGTAAAAACTGCCTTCAAACATATAGACTGTATACTGTACATATGTCTCAAAATACGCTCGTACTTAAACAGCCATACTCGTCGTTCATTAAAACATTACTTTTTTAAAACTAGTTTCACAATATACTATTCTTTTGATTTCAAGTAATAATATTATATTTATAGCTTGCTATTCTTATTTTTAATGGATTTTTATTAATACATATTTCTAAAATAAATGGGCACTATTTTGAAATTTATTCCTACGGTCATCTTATGAACCCCGTTGTCTAGTTTAACTTTGCTTATTTTATTTTGTTTTTTTCAAAATAAAAGAAATACTTTTGATGTCGGACTTTTGAGGATCAGCCTGTATACAATAATACATTTTTTATTCATAATTTTGAAAGATAATAATGCACATAATTTTGAATTAAATAATACATCGTGTCAAACGACCTTGATGCAGTCGAGAAACTAATTTAAAACTGTTATAAATTGTGTTTCAAACTAAATTACCGAAAATTTATTACAAATAAAGGTTCTCATCATAATATTTCAATAAAATATGAAATTAATGTCCAACAATCAATTTTCAAATGCCAAATGAATCGTAAAGCTAACAATGGCAAAATTAATAAACCATTTGTGTAATCAGTAATCAATAGCTTGCTATTTCCGAAACTGTGACGCGATTCTGCCATTAACATTTTCAATTGCACTCCATGGCCGACTGAACTTTGTGGTAAAATCCAAATACAGTGGCTGTGAAATACAACGCCAACCCTAATATTGGGGTAATTATCACGCAGCGACATTGCTGGAAACTATCGAAATATATTTGATGTTTACCAATAATGCTCAGATAATTTTATAATAAATATTGAATTATCTCGCCAATCGTGGGCTAGGTAATTAGATCTTGGAAATGGGATTTTCGGAGATAAATTTCAAGTATGCTAAAGTTGTTATCGAAAATGGAGGAAGATAATTACACAGTAGTCACAATACTGCAAATTTATATTTTCTAGGTTTAGAATTGTATTATTAGTTATTTACAGCTTCAAAGAAATCAAAATATTGGTATCATCACGTAATTACCATATCTGGTAGAACATTAATTCTAGCTCTGTAATTGTATATCTCGTCTTTCACTATAAAGTAGGGACAAAAAGAATACGAATTTTTATAAAAAAGAACAAAGACAAAATTAATTGTCTTTAAATGCTCACTTGGTGAAACTAGGTTTAATAATAAAATATCAAAATAAACACTTGTCTAAGTCTCACAAAATTCAGCCTCCAAGTCACCTTATGAGTGGCCAGCACAGTTGGTAACCATAGACGCGTTTCGCTCTTATTAGAGCTCATCAGTATGGTAAAGACAATAAATTTTGTCTTTGTTGTTTTTTATTTAAATTGCTATTTCGTAGCTTTTGCTTTTTTCGGTAGATGTCATTACTAGTTCGATAGAACTTCTCATGTCATCTTACCGTTCTTTAGAGATCTTATTCTCTGCTGGCACAGTCCTTCGTCACCAGCTTCTTCACGTGAACTTTGTTCTAGGTGAAGAAGTAGGTTATACGTCCTGCATGCCATCCTCCAATTCGTTGTTCTTAAACTACTACCACGAGCGAGAGATTTTCGTTATACTCTGCATTGTGAATTTAGAATCGTACTCGAGTATGTAAGTTGGTGCTATATTTAAGTTTGCCCTAGGTGTCAAATGCTCCAACCACAGCGAAGAGGTTACTTATCAAGATATTACTGGAGCTAGAGAAAGATTTAACTTTTCATTTGTTCCCTGTATGTTAAAGTCCAAATATTTATTTTTATACCAATTTTCTATTGAGTAAAACAAATACGTATATCACCTTCAAGCCAATTTGTTGATAAAGAAAGTCAATCAACTTTCTGTTGTTGTCATAAGGAATAATTGCTGTTGCCTGGCGATTTTTCCTGGTACATACAAATTAAGCAAATTTATATAAAGTTAAACATCAATAGTATTGTTTACAATTATTATCAGTAATTATTCTTTGATTATGCAAAGATATCATATGAAAATTCCTTAAACTAAATGTATAATTTTGATAAATTATATTTCATTCATTTTATGTGAAAATTTATTTTTTCTTTAATTACATTAATTAAAGATTTACTAAACCAAATCGGATACAAACTTTGTTTGCAATCTTTACACGGGGTATACATTTCAAATAAAGTATAATACAATTCACATTTTCGTTCACAAGTGCAAAACTCAATCGATTATTCCAATTAATAGAGGACAGTTTACAAATTAATTCTTCATAGTTGGCTTTAAAAATGTTGAAAGATTTAGTAGACGGATGATTATTTTCAAGAAGCGTAAATTTTGAAAGATTTATTCCTATCACTAATGGTGGATGGTAGTTATCCACTGTACTATTTGGATAATTGGTAATTCTGCAACAAATTGAACTCAGTATGAAAACAAGGGCTGGTAACACAAGCTCTGTTTTTGCCTGTTTTAAGAGCAGTGTATTTGGGTGTTTTAGCTATCTCTAACATGTTAAAATCGTGCTCTTAGAAAACTCAAAAACAAAGCTTGTGCTACCAGCCAATGATTTTATTTTGAAAATTTTAACTACTATTATACTATAATAATGCATTTTTTACAATTTTGTGCATTGCCTGCATTTTATACTCTGTCGGTAACGTATCTAGTCATTTTAATAAACCAAAAATTCATTTAAAAATTATTTATTTTTTTTTATTTAAGGGTTTATAGAGATTTCGACTGCAGGGTCATTAATCTCTTTGTACATTTGATTACATATATGTAGGTTATGATTTATAATTTACATTAGGTTTAGAGTATATATTATAATACGTGTGTATAGTTATATTTCGGTGTATAGGTTGATACTTTTGAGGTAATTTATTATATTGTTTGTGTAGGTAGGGTCGTCTATTAGAGCCTCTTTTAGTTGTTCTGGGATCTTGTGTTTTTCTCTCTGGTTTGTATATAGCTGGCATTCTGTGATTATATGTTGCACGTCTATCTTTTTGTTGCATGTGGTACATACAGGGTGTTTCAGGACTAGTGTAACAAACTTTAACAGCTTATTCCTGAGGTCATTTTGAGCCAAAAATTTCATATGAACATAGGTCCTATTCCTTCTAGTTACCAAAATACAAGAGGTTGAAGATCTATAAATGACACGAAATTTTCAAATTTTTGTAATCAAGATACTTTCGGAAAACAAAAATGCGCGCAAATAGGGGATGGGAAAGTTGGCTTCTATTTGGATATCTGTCTTGGTATTCTCTGGACGCATAACGGGCATTACCATTACATAATCCATAAATAAAAATCATATCTGCATATTCAGCAGTACTAAGTATATCCATCCATTATGAAACAATAATACAATCAAAAGTAGAACAATTTTTAATTAAGACAAATAAGGTATGACTTTTCAATAAAATTCTTGTTTTCCGAAAGTATCTTGATTACAAAAATTTGAAAATGTCGTGTTATTTATAGAACTTCAACCTCTTGTATTTTGGTAACTAGAAGGAATAGGACCTATGTTTATATGACATTTTTTGCTCAAAATAACCTCAGGAATAAGCTGTTAAAGTTTGTTACACTAGTCCTGAAACACCCTGTATGTCTGGCTCGGTTTTTTTTTAAAATAAAGCTGTGTGTGAGTCTTGTATGGCCAATTCTTAACCTTGTGAGCACTATTTGTTCTTTTTTGGTTCCATGGTTTTTCCATTATTAATGTATTAAAATGATAAGAGATAAGAATCAACTTGAGTAACAATTGAATATGAGTAAAGTCCGTACAAATCCTAATTGAATTAAATCACATTCAAGTGTAAGTTATCCCGCGACAACAATAAACCAATACAGTGCCAAGAAATAATTAACACCGCTAACACAATAATGCATTTCGCTTATCACAAACATATAACATAGCACGTAGCAACAGGAAGAGAATGTTAACACGTACAGTAACTAAAGTGCACGTCTCATGCCGCCCTCCTCTAGAAACCTAACCTAACTTCCCGACTCGCGTTTATTGCACTATTTGTCACGGCGAGGATGCGACAGTAATGAGAGTAATGCGAAACCGTGTTGATGGAGATTTGTGTGCAGAACCGGAGTCTGAAACACTGGAATATTGCAGCCCGGAACAGTCCGGGTAGTCCAGTCAATTGACCGCAGTATTGCGAGAAGTAAGATATCTTTTCACCCTACGGATGTTGTCTTTCTCTGTACTCAAATTTTCTTTCTAGGGTGTTTTATGCTGAATGATTTTTGATCGTAGTAGGTCAGTGGGCGAGGTTTTATTGTGAGGCTATTTGGGTTTCTGGGATGGATACTCGTGCCAACAATGGCTGTAATCGAAAGGAAAAAATTTTCCAAATCTTTAAATATGCGATCAATATTTTAACGTTGTACAATTAGATTAATTGACATAATGTATTTTTAAAACGGCATGAACATTCAGCATCATCTGTTATCGTTTATAAATCGTTTTAATGGACTAAAGTAAATCAAGTTTATTATTTTAAATGTAATTAAACTCTTTATAGTGCCTGAAGATAGAAATTTAATTCTTTTCTTTTAATACGAATTTAAATATAAATAAATAAATAAATATATCATCACGCCTTTTACCCATTACTGGGTGTTGCACTCTGCCTAAGTAGATCTCGGTAAGTGATATATCTTTTCGCGTGAAGTGCGGTTATCAGCCGTCAATCACGGCCCCCTAAGATATTAGTGGGGGGGTGGAGCCACAGGGGTAGATTTAAATTAGTGAAGATTGTTTGTCGGCTGTGGGTATAGAACCAGGTTTCTCAAGATCCACAGGCCGACTTACCACTGAACCACCTACCCCATTAAATACGAATTTAATTTATTAATGTTTGATTACGAAATTGCTGTTGTACAAAATAGCATAAATAAATAAAAAATAAATGTATGATATAATGCTAGTTATTCAAATTCTTTAATATACCCTACGAATATTTTAATTTTTTTTAAGCATTTTTATGTTAAATATGTAATATATTCTATTTAATTTTTGACAACCCATGTCAACATGTTAAATATTTCTGAAAAATTACATTAAAAATATAAAAAAAAATAGAGGATAAATATCTAGTGGTACGATTTATAGTAGAATCCTGACCAGAATTTAGAAATTCAGAAGCAGCCAAGAGTTATTCGATTCATATAAAAAAAATCGCATATCTGGGCCTCATTTTATTAAATTCTAAATGTGGCAGGTCTTTTTTTTTATATCATAGTATATTTCATATTTAGAAAAATTTGATTACCAAAAGTCAAATCAAAACCGGCACAAATAAACAAATTATGCTTTGAAATTGAAACCAGATCACTAAAATGAAGAAAATTCACAGAAATATATTTTGTTGAAAATTTCAAGTCCTATTACAATAAAATCGTATTTTAAATTCATTTAAAGTAATTACAAACTAATAAAATCTAGGTATAATGGCGTAATAAAACATGTGAAGAATTTTTTGCTTCAATTTCTTCCCCACGTACATCCTGGGAGGATTAAACGTTCGTGTGGCCTTTAAATAACATTCCAGTCGTAAATAAATCGTTTAAAATTGCATGCTGCTACCGATAGGTGGCTTCCAACTTCAGTTTGGCATGTAGCAGATCGACCTATAAGATCAACGGCTTTAATGGTCAGTTAAGTGAAAACGCTGCACTTATTGGTTAGTTTATTACACAGGAAATACCATCACTTACAATTACTCTCACCAATATTACGCCTCTTAACTTTACTGATAACGATATAAGCCATGTCTAATGGAAAGACAAATGCGTCAATGAACTTGGTTATGGTCTTATATCATACGTTGCACATTTTTTTGTTTCTGTCGTTGGGATATTTAATATATCTCAAGAAAAGAACAAAATATTTTGTTTTATGTTGTCATGGTTTAAAAATTGAAGTACTCGTATTTATTTGGCATTCAAGTTGCTGTGGTCCAGATATTATTTCATTAAAATACATCTAGACCAGACTCAAGCGACATGTTCCCAGTATTTTGTTTTGTTATGTTTTACTGCAAAATTAATGCAGCATAATTAGTATTTTTTAAATAAATTCAACCAATTAAGTACTAACTTATATAACGATATAACACGAGAATTAAATTTTATGCAAAATGTCAAGTTAGTCAATTTATTGCGGCCGAGGAATATTTTCTTACATTTTTATAACTATAAAATTGTTCCAAAATTGCATCGGGCTGTAGATTTGAGAAACAATCGACAAATTAATTAACATCACATTAAAATTACCGGAGTAACTTTCCTTCCACCAATATCTTTGGAGACCGTATATTGTCGGCTGGTAACCGAACTTCACAGGCATAACTATATCACTTACTGAGACCTACTACAGCAGAATGCCACATCCAGGAATGTGTTAAAAGACATGATGATATATATTTTTTTTATTTTATTAATGCAAGAATGATTATTAAGCAATAAATAATATACATAATGTAAGAAGAATGCATGATTTAATTCAAGCAAAGAATATGTGATTAAAGATGCTTGATGTAAAGTATTTAATTATAGTTTCCTGTTATATGAAAATGTGTGGTATGCATACCATATTATTCAGAATTTATTTAATAATATTAATATGTTTTAAGGTTAAATAATAATTAGAGATGGTATGCATGATTATAAATAAAATATTTATCTAAACTAATGCATAATATTTATATACTCGTATTTCCAGTTATCAAACGTTTCACTATATTTACTTTAGTATTTTTGTGTCAAGATCTTTTGAAATATTTTTTACGGAACTATGAAAAACTATTTTAATAAGTGACGGCTGAAGGAAGTTGAGTCCGTTATTGTAATCAGTCCAATTAGTAATTAGCGAAACGACCATTTTAAATGTATAATCTTTTATGTATGTAATAAGTTCAGCTATAGTAATGAAAAACATAAATATGAACTTATTACTTTACACCAACAAGGAAAAATAATGAAAACTAATTAATTTTCAAAACAAAGTTTTATTAGTTAAATTAGATTGGAAATGGTGATACGGTATCTTTAAATAAATATTAGTGATGGGCGAATATCAAATTTCTCGAATTCGAATATTCGAGATACTCGAATATTCGAATACTCCTAAAAGTTAATATATTTATTATTAATAATTATTTAACTATGTCCTTTTCATTATTTGAATGAAATTGTTAAGATAAAATAAAATTAAAACAAAAAAGACGAAAACTTCAAATTTAAGGTGTACGGGATGATGTTGGCGAAAAACAAATTTGAAATATGGTACGTTTTCATGGTTTTGAAACAAAATATCTTTGTTATTAATAACTTCAAAGTATTGTAATAGCTTTAAGTTTATGTACAAATGATAATGAAAAACATATTCGAATGTTCGCTATACTGACGTTAATATTCGAAAATCTCGAATATCGAATAATGTCAATATTCACGGCATTCGGCTATTCGCGGATGATATTCGCCCATCTCTAATAAATATTTCTAAAATAATATTTTAATATCTCTAATTTATTTTAAATCAAATTTAAATTTTTGTTATTACAGCCGACAAAAGAAATTTTTACCAGTAAAAATTATCACCAGGATTCTCTTTTCAGCTATTTTTATTACATCTCGCAAATAGTTTAACTAGTAAACCCCCGATTACGAACAGGAAAAGCATATTACCTAAAAGAAATGTGCTCGAGGCACATTTGGATAGAACATTTTTCCTATAATGTTATTTTCTGTTATCGGCGAGCAACGAGAAGGCTGCAAATAGTATATTATAAGTACACCAAAGGAGAGAAGTGTATGTCTTTTAAGAGGTGTAAATGTGTAGCACGAGGTAAAACCGAGGGCTATATTACTACGTGAAAAAGAACACTTCCCTCACGATGAACATGTACTATTTTTTTCATTACTGTGGAGGATGTTGTCAAGCGGTAGGCGTTTATTTTATGTTCTTTTAATATATTTTTATTAAACAAATTGGACATACATTTATATATATAGCAAAATTAATTATATTTTTCTTCTCTTCTTTTTGACAGTCCAAAAAATAATCACATTCTGTTTTCTTATGTTGCTCGGCAGCCGTAGCGTAGCAACACACGGGAAACACCTGTGAAGTCCCTCACAGTTCGGCCAATCCTGACGCGACATTGTCCTCGATGTCAACTGGCTCTTTCTTCCGTGATCGCAGACAGCTCCACCTGGAATCTTCTTCATTGTCTTCAACAAATGTTGGAGTTTCCTCTTCCTTTTCTTCGTATTCGTCTTCTAGCGTAGAAGATGATTCTTCATTTTCGTCTTGTTCTTTGGACTGTATCTCATCATCATCTTCATCTTCATCTTCGGAGTCATCTAGTGGGCCTATCCACTTTTTCATTCGCTCGGGTGGTAATATACCGTCGTACGGCCTCTGCGAAACTGGATGATCTGGAATATCTCTAACAACATATCGATCTTTATCAAGAACGGAATGGATGATGTAAGGACCAACAAATTTTTGAGACATTTTAGGACTTCGGTCTGTCGGGGTTGTAGTTCTCTCAATCATGATGTATTCACCTACTTTATATTTATGGTGCATTTTCCTTTTTTTATCATAGCGTTCTTTGGTCTTCTTTTGTTGTATTTTTGTATTTTGAATTGCTTCTTTTCGTATTGACTCTCTCTTTTTCTCGTACTCACCTACAGTTATATTTTCTTCAATTATTTGTTGCATTTCTATTCCAAATCCATGTGACAATTTAAAACCAAAAAACAACTCGCTAGGACATTTATTTGTCGTTTTCTGTTTAGTCATGTTCAATGACAATTGCACTTTATCGAGACATTTGTGCCATTCGTTTATATTCGTTGACATTTTTAAAAGAGCTGGCATGATTGTTTTATTGTACCTTTCTACTTGTCCATTACTCCTTGGTGTTCGTACTGCAACTAATACATGTTGTATGTTATTTTCTTCGCAAAAACTTCTAAATGTTTCACTTGTAAAAGCAGAACCTCTATCTGAAACAATTCTTCTCGGTACACCAAAAATTTTGAACAACTGCTTCAATGCTCTTATAACTTCTTCAGAATTTGTTGTCTTAGTAGGTTCTAAAAATATAAATTTTGTGAAACCATCTATTATTGCTAGTATATGTTTGTATCCTCTAGTAGTTCTTTCTAATGGGCCTAAATGATCAATGTGTAATGTTTTCCAGGGCTCTGTACCTTTTTCAATACAATGAAGAAACCCTTCATTCTTATTTGTCTTGTAGTTATATTCCATGCATTTTATACATCTGGATAAACATTTTTTAACGTACTTACGCATTCTTGGGAAATAATATAAAGTTCTAAGTTCTTCTAAGGTTTTTTCGGATCCTAGATGACAAATTTTCTCATGAGTTTTCGTAACTAACTGATGACGAAGTTGTCTGGGAACAACAAGTAAAAGTTTATCGTTAACACGTTTCATTAGATTTTCATTAACAATTTCAAAATCGTGAGGTTTTTGGTTATTTAATATTTTATTCTTTATTTCCATTATTTCTGAGTCTTTATTCTGTAAAATAGCAATGTTTTCTACCTCTTTATATTCTTCATCAACTAAATTCACCGGTACTATACGACTGAGACAGTCAACATGTCCCATTTTGTCGGCGCTTCTATGTTGGGCATCAAAATCAAAATTTTGAAGAATTAAACTCCAACGTAAGATTTTTGAATTTTGGTCTTTTTTCTTCAATGTCTGTGTTAAAGCATTACAGTCTGTAATTAAGGTAAATCGTTTGCCCAGCAAATAAATTCTGAATTTTTGTAGCGCATATACCACAGCTAGCAATTCTAATTCGAAACTGTGCAATTTCGATTCAGTTTCATTTGCCTTTATACTTGAATAATAAATAGGGTGAAATTTTCCGTTATGTTTTTGCATTAGTATTGCACCAAATCCACTAGTACTTGCGTCTGTGTGTAATTCAATCTCTTTATCAGGATCGTACAATTTTAGTATAGGTTCGTTGATCAAGTGATATTTCAGTTTATTGACAGCTTCAATTTGTTCAGATTTAATTTCAAAGTCTACATTTTGTCTTAATAAGTTTGTCAAAGGTTTTGCAATAATTGCATAATCTTTAATAAATCGTCTAAAGTAACCTGTCAACCCTAAAAACATTCGTATCTGTCTCTGGTCTTTTGGTATTGGAAAATTCTGAATGACTTTAGATTTTGCCGAACCGGGTCTAATTTGGTTGTGACTAATATGGTACCCTAAATAGTCTAACTCTGTATATAAAATTTGACACTTGTCAAAACGTAATTCTAATCCAAATTTAAGCATTAAATTTAGGACCTCTTTGAATATCTCTATGTTCTCTTGAATTGTATTTGTTGCAATCAACAAATCGTCCATATATACTTGTACTTTATTCGTTCTAATTAAATCGCGAAAAATTCTTGTAACGTATCGCATAAAAACCGAAGGCGAATTAACTAACCCAAATGGCATTTTCACAAATTCATATTGCCCGTTGTGTATTACAAACGACGTATATTTAATTGAATCAGAATGAACCTTTACGTGATAAAAACCGTTTTTTAGATCAAGTGCTGTGAAATAGTTAGCGTTACTCAAATTATTTAAAAGATCATCAATATGTGGCAGTGGAAATTTATCTTTTACCGTTTCCTTATTAAGCGCGCGATAATCTACACATAAACGACCTTCTCCATTTTTCTTTGCAACAAGCACAACTGGACTAGCGTATTCGGAATTACTAGGACGGATTACACCCTTTGCTAACAATTCATCAATAATTTTATTTATAACTTCACGTTCATGGTACGATACTCTCCGCGGTGAAGTGCAAATGGGCTTGTTTGTTTTTAACTCTATTTTCATCTGTAAATCCTCATCGTCAACTTCACATGGACAACTAGTTCGTAACATATTATAATTGGAAATTAGATTAGACACTTCCTGTTTTATTTTAAAATTTAAAACGGGATTAATATTGAATTCCGGGTCGCAAACATCTGTTTGAATCTGCATCATGGCACTTTCATATGAAACATCAGCTTCCATTGGTTTTGAAAACGCAATGCCGTCTTTATGAACATGCCACTCTACCGAATCAAGGAATTTTTGTCCGAGTATAACGTCGTTACTAATCGAATCTTTTGGAACCACGACCGCGCTTATTTCGTAGTCATAGTCATCAATTTTAACAGTGAATCTAGCTATTTTGTCACAGTTTACTCTACTGTTATTCAATCCTACTAAAACAGTGTTACATTTTTCAGTTATTAAATCAGTTGCAAAACAGTCTTTGATCAAATTCATTTTACTACCTGTATCGATTAAAGCAATTAAAATGTCATTATAAATCTTAATTGGTTTAATAAACTTTGAAATCGAACCTACAAAGTTTGTGTTCTGAAATATGTTAGATACAGGTCTACCAACCTGTACTGATTTCCGTTCTGTTGTGGCTGTAGTACAATTTCGGGATATGTGACCCAGCTGATTGCATTTAAAACATTTGATGGGTGTCATTGTTAAACTTGTTTGATTTCTAGCAACATTGGTTCCTGTCTCTGAAGACTTCTCACGCGGTTCTTGTATTTTGCTGGATTTTTCTGTTTCTTTATTGTGTGGCTCTTTGAATCTGTCGATGTTTAGTTCAGCTGCAACCATTTTCATACTCTGAAACAGACTTTTTAACGTTTTATGCTGTGCACAAACCATCTGTGTACGAAGCGTAAAATTATCTATGCCCTTAATAACATGAGATATTATTTCAGCCTCTGAAAGTTTAGCCCTTCGCGCAATCCTAACTTTGTCATAATAATAATCCTCAAATCTCTCTCCGCGTTTCCAGTGACGAGCCCTTATTTTGTCCATGATAGTTGCGATGTCTTCGTATCTCACAAACATATCTTTCAACTCGACTTTAATTTCAAACCACTCCATTCTACAGGTTTCTGGATTAGATTGGTACCACTGTTTAGCATTAGATACTAATTTGTTTGTAGCTAACAACTTGATTACATCATCAGTTAACGAATAAATACTTTGGACATCATCAACACGTTTTAACCATGTTTCTATATCATCAGACTCACTTCTACCACCAAAGATAGGTATTTGTAACGATATTTCTGAATACGGTACACTTACGTTAGTTTGATTCCGTATATTGTCTCTTTGCCTCAAAATTTGTAGCTCATTGTCTCTTGTCTGTAGCATTCCTAACATCGTTGTAAGATGCGCCATCATCTGTTGTATTGTTGGCTGTTCAGCGGCATCCACAACTTGCGCCGTCCCATCTTCAGCCTCAGAAATAGAATCGTGATGCATCTCCTTAATTCCTTTCCCGATTCTTCAGTACGTCGAATAACGGATGAGAATAATTAAGGAAGGATATGGACACAGGGATGAGATCGTATTGACTCTGTACGTCGGCCAAACACAAATCAAATCCGCCAATTCCTAAAATATCAATCACGTATCTATTACGAATTAATCAATATTATCCCACTTCTGAGATCTGTGGAGGATGTTGTCAAGCGGTAGGCGTTTATTTTATGTTCTTTTAATATATTTTTATTAAACAAATTGGACATACATTTATATATATAGCAAAATTAATTATATTTTTCTTCTCTTCTTTTTGACAGTCCAAAAAATAATCACATTCTGTTTTCTTATGTTGCTCGGCAGCCGTAGCGTAGCAACACACGGGAAACACCTGTGAAGTCCCTCACATTACTAGCATTTAAATCGTACTTAACGATATTTATATTGATAATAAAATAAACATTTTGATACGAATATTTATTTGATTATTAATATTCACAAAAACTGAGTATTAAATTAATATTTAAAACTGATTTTGTTATCTGATATTTGTAATATTGTTTAGTAAAAATCGGATCAAAGTGATCAAAAAAATTAATTTCTACAGTCATTAAAGAAGAGGCGCGAAATGTGCAATATGGAATATTGCATTCAGCGAAAATACATAATACAATACATTGAGGCTGAATTTTTTTAAAAGGTGGTATTTTGCATTATCAACCTTGGTGAATAATAATCCATTATTAAGCGTTTTTCTAAGCAAGCGATAATAAAAACAAATTCATGACAAAAAAGTGAATAATGGTACTGTATGTTGTTCGACAAATAATGAGAACAAAAATAAGTCCTGACTGTATTTCTTATAGCAATTACTATACATACAAAGATATTAAATTACCGTTCTCGGGCAGAAAATTCTTTATTATAGAAAATAATAATATCCCGATCAATATTTTTTTTTTCAAATTAATGTGGAATTTAAGCTTTTGGCCAGAGAATTCTAGCAGAAATTACTTCTGGCAACAATTGTCGTCAATTTCCAGAAATATATCACTTTTCATAAAAATTATAAAATATTCTATTTTAAGAGGTATTATAATTGTAATTGGCAGGATCAAAATGCGTTACAGATATATTGTATTGTATTATAAACAAGATTATTTATTTATTATAGACTTAAAAAAGAGACAGACGTAACTTATTTTATTTCTTTCAATTAAATTTTTTGTCTCAAGAAAACCATAAGATATCTATTTCGTTTGTTATTGCATTGTTATCTTTAAAAATAACGTAATTAACAAACCATCAGATTTGTATTTTATCGTTTCAAATATTTCATAAACATTTTTAGTTTTTTTATTACTATTTTTGTGTTTTAAAATATGCATTTCTAAGTATATAATTTTCATAACGATGAACAATTAAGAACTGTCAGTGTTTTGTCTATATATAGGTATAAGAGTAGTTAGTTCGAAATATAATATGAATCCGTATATACTGTTAAAATTAAGTTCTTTGCGCTCATGATGAGTTAAACCAGTGGAGAATAGTACAAATAGTTGTTGGCAACTAAAAATAAAATAGCTATCACTAGTAATTTCCGCGAGTGGCCAGCTCGGCCGAAATCTCAGAGTAATTCGTTCGGGAGTTGACGAGCGTAGCTTTCCGTACTCAGCTGGCCATGGATAGCGTTCTGCGCTCAACAGGGCGGCAGGGTGGCGGTTAGCCCTCTGTAACGTCCATGTAATTCGG
The DNA here is from genome assembly GCA_947425015.1 of Pterostichus niger. NCBI lineage: Eukaryota > Metazoa > Arthropoda > Insecta > Coleoptera > Carabidae > Pterostichus > Pterostichus niger. Next base: position 24,997,810 of record OX380344.1, on the reverse strand, counting down.
TGCAGATTTCGTTGGGAATTACCGATATAAACTTAATTTGTGGTTTTATTCGCACTTTAGGACAAACGACGTTAATTTGTGTGCCAGGTTTACTGCCGAACATAAACAAATTAAGGACCGAGTGGCCTGTACTAAGGGGTTGGAGCGTGATCAATATCTAGCTATTACGCGACCACGGGAATGAAAAACGAAGAAGCGAAATACTAGTATTTGTACTTGGCCATGTGCAAGCAAGTAAGGGGTGCATGATGAAGAGATATAGAAACAATTATACGAATAAATTATACGGGTAATTCATTTAAGGAAATTATAAATGCAAACTGAAGATTAAAACTGGAGCATGGGAAAGAACTATCTAATGTTAATTACCCTATTTTATCTACATACATCTGTAAATTCCTATTTAATAACATTATTGCTACCTTTTATGCTAATAAAAATTAAATGAAAAACAAAAAGTATATACAAGTTTAAATTTTAATGCCTATATTGTAACTACGTAGTACCTATATCATGAAATTCCTATATATTGTACAATAAGCACGAACTGTTACTCAAGAAGACGAGTGCGGCAATTCAAACGAGTATGAAATGGACAATTATTACCACAATATTGTGACAAAGAGGGTTATTAATGGAGGTACCACTCAATGTTAAAATGATTGTATTATCATAGCTTTGCATTTATTAGTTGCTGCCCAATCCGATAGATGGCATATATCACAACCGAAAATCTTCTATTTCAGTGAATACTCCTTCTACCTCCGTGATTGTAGCCCTATTCATTTGTATTTCAATTGCCCAGATTTTACTCCAGTATTTCAAAATAAGTACCTTAGCAACTAGAAAGAAAACAAAAATTAAATATTATTTTTCATAACTGTCAATAGTTTCAAGATTTTGTGAAATAAAAATAAAAAGTGATAATGAAAAAATCTTAATTTCAACAAAAAAAGATATATAATAAATAAAATAAATATATCATCACGCCTTTTACCCATTACTGGGTGTAATACTCTGTCGTAACAGATCTAGGTAAGTGATATATTTCATCGCGTGAAGTGCGGTTACCAGCCGTCAAATCACGGCCTCCAAAGATGTGAGTAAAGGAGGAGCCACAGGGGTAGATATAATTTGGTGAAAATTGTTTGTCTGCTGCGGGGATCGAATCAGGGTTCTCAAGATATATAATATCAATATATATTGTTACAGTTTTAGTTTTAAAGTGGATTGAAGAGAAAAATAGGATATAAAAAAATATATAGGATTGAAATAAGAGAAGTCAGGGTCATCTTGAAAACTTTAATCATCGAATCGCAATACATGTCACGTTCTAATGGAATTTTCTTGTTCCGATAAATTTCTACCGCAATTACTTCATACAAGAAAAATATTTTATGACTACGATGGTCTTTGAAAATATAATGTTTTCTAAATTACCGAACAAACTTAGATTTAGAAATAGGTTTCTAAAAATTGAGTTATAATCATTTAAATAATAAGACAATTTTATCTACACCAGTACTAAGCTTCGACTGTGCGAAACGTTTTCTCATTAACTTGTACCTATTTTCTTTTTTATTTTGATGTTATGTAATTGAACAATTATTTATATTTTTGTCATAATTTGGTTAGTTGTTTTTGAATTTTTTTACATAATTTTTAAAATTTACAATGTAAAAGTAATTTTTTTATTATATATATTTATATAAATAATGATTTGTTTATTGACCTGTGATTTATATCGTTGTTATTGTGATTTTGTATGATTATTTATTTCGTTATACAGGCTGTCCATTTTACGAGTCTAACCACAGAGATTTCGAGAACTGTAAGAGTTGCGAAATTGGTTAAATTTTTCAGATGTGACATAAAATTATTTTTTTTAATTGGAATGGATACTTGTGAAATACATATTTAAATATAATTTTTCTCCCCTTTCAACGATGAATAAATAGTTTATGTTTTGTTTTTTTTTTAATTCATTAGTAAATGTGCCTAATTAAATAATTTATTATCTTTATTGTTTCTATCATAAATGAATTAATCAAATTTTATTTACTTGAGCATAGAAAAATTTAATTCATAGTGTACATGGTTAAGTAATTTATATTTGTTGATTATTCTAAATAAATCAAGCAAACTTTGTATCATTAAAATGAGAAAAAAAAAACAGCTTCAAATGAGTATTTTTTAACTATTTATTCCGTTTAAAAAAATATAACTTTATGTCATCTCAAAATTGAAGGACTCAAAAAAAAATCTCTAGGACAAACAGGGCTTTAGTATCTTCAAATTTTATTTGAAACGTTTCTCTCTATGTGCTTCTATTTAAGAATTAAAATTATTTGCAAAAATCGTCATTTCCTCTTTTTTACTTTCAGCTAGTGACCCATGATTTTATGTTTTTTTTAAAACAAATACATCATTCAAGTAAACACATAATTCTTTACCCAAATTAACCGACTTCGTATCTCTAACAATCCCAATAGTTGAGCACCTAAAATGGACACCCTGTAAGTACTTTTAAGTTCTTAATTTTGTAAATTATATTTTTTATTTAAGTGAGTTACAAATATATTTTGTTTTTCTTACTTATTTTAAGTAAACTATTGTATTTTTCGGATAATTGGTAATTCTCCGAAAAAAATCATAGTAATTATGGCTACCATTCCCCATAATATATAAATTGTAAACGGTTCGACCCGTTAAAAGATCCTTAACAATAGAAAAAGGGTGAACACTACTGATCTAAAGTAAATTGAAATGTTTTTATAAATAAAATTATTAATATTTCATCAGAAATAATTTTTAGGTGTTTATATTGTTATAAACGTGTTTATAACTAAAATAATTTTGAGTTAACAATTTGTAAAGTACAGTAAGCAAAAACAATGAAAAATCGTAGAGCTATAATTTCCAGTTTACGAACAGTGTGAAAAAGTCCCACGTCTCGTGTTAGCAAGTGTAGCAGCAATTCATTAACGCAAGTAGATAATATTTATTAGCATTACATACGTGTCTAATTACCGTGCCTCATTATAATGTTAGAACAGCCAATTCTAGACGAAATCTAATAACAGAGAAGCAATTTCATTAACTTCTACACTTAACAACGCTAATTAAATAGCGAAGGAGGCGCTTCTATGTCTTCCAGCACAAGATAATAAAAGCGTACGTTTTCATATCCGATAGACGTAAGGAGAGATGCACGAACAAATAACTTCACCTTGTGTAATATTACTTTTTACTACAATCTACATTATTTTCAATTAGTTTTATTTTTATTATTTAGTCATCAAGAAATATATAAACATTTTCCGTCAAATTTTGTGGCAGATTAAGATGGCTCTTACGCTAATAAATCTGGGTTCTATCTCAACAAATTAATATGCCAAAACTTTATTTTAGTGACTACGACATCATGTTTAAACGTTGTGGAAACAAAAAATTGCGTTGTTGTCTGTTCCCGTTTTTAGTAGAGGACTTGTACAAATTTTGATTTATTTAAATTTAAATTTTGAATAAAATTTTGCTGCATATCTATATACATTTTTTCCTTCTTTATTACACACACCATAAGAAAAAGTCTTAATATTTAATTTTGTCGGAGTCGAAGTTAGAATCCAATGTTTTCTTACCGTCTCCGTCCTGTTTATGATACAGTTATGTACGCAGATCTGAAATTGCAGGTGTATTTTATAATTTGTTGTTTTTACTTTCTTGTACGAAGTAAAGGAAGTATTGTAATCGCGAAAATTTTCGGTTCTCAGATTTCAACGGGAATAGGTATTTTGGCTCTCCCTGAAAACGGTAATCCATATAGTATTGAAACTTTATATTTAGGACTGTTATAACATCTAGTTGTGCACCTCCCTTTTTGGTCATTATACAACTACCGAAAATGGTACTTTACTTGAATCCTATAACAGATTTTTATGAAAAACTATATTCAAATATAATTTAAAACTTTCCAAATTTGGTATATAAGACTACTATATCAATGGAAATTACATAATAGATTTGGGTTAAAATAGACTAACCGGAAATGGCACATTAAATGAAGCTGCTAACAGTTTTCCATGAAAAAAATGGTATTATCTTAATTTTAGAAATAAATGCTGCAAATAAAAGTATTAGAGAATTAAATTCTGCGTCTAGCACATTCAGAATTTTTAAATTAGCTTTTTGCATAAACGAGATATCTAAATTTAAATATTATATATTTTTTGATTTAAAACAAAAATTAAGTTTGCTATGGATTAGAACAAAAAATAGAAGATTTAATGTCAAATATGTGCAATTAAAAAAATATCTATAGTTTAATACGCGTACAAGGAAGTCATGTGGTGTCCACATCAGATTTTTTAATTATCTTCTTTAAGTAAGTAACAGTTACATTTTGTAACTGAAAATAGCTATACGAATGTATTAGCTTGATAACTTATTACGAAATCAGAAAGTTATTTTATCATGGTTTATTTGACAATTTTATTCTTTGTTACATACACAAGAGTTTCATGACAATGACAAATATCAGTTAAATACTTGACCTTAACTACTTGATTTCACAATAATCATGAAATGTAACAAACATTTGTAAAATTTACCAATTATAACTTATTTTCTACTATGCACAACACTAAATTAATTGTAATGACAGTACATTGTACATCATGTTTCTGCTGAAATCTGTATCATTCGAACACAGTTATATTTTTTGTTATAAATTGGAATAATAAATATATTATTTTATCCATTTCTGGGTATAATCAGCTCAATAGTAGCTGATTTCAGTAAGCAATATACTTATTATTGCGATTGAAATGCGTTTACCAATCGCCAATTAATGTTTTAGAAAGAAATAAAATAAAATAAATATATCATCACGCCTTTTACCCATTACTGGGTGTGGCACTATGCCTAAGCAGATTTCGGTAAGTGATATATTTTTTCGCGTGAAGTGCGGTTACCAGTCGTCAAATCACGGCCCCCAAAGATATTAGAGGAGGGGGTGCCACAGGGATAGATTTAAATTGTTTATCGGCTGTGGGGATCGAACCAGGGTTCTCAAGATCCACAGGCCAACTCGATACCACTGAGCCACCTACCCCTTAAAGAAAGATAATAATGAAATTCATCAAAATGAGATATAAGTAGCGAAAAATATTTGTTACATTTTTTTTAAATGGTAACATATGGAGAAAATTCTGAACTCATATTTAAATAATTTACACAATTTTTGGTTGAAGATCTGTACAGTTTTTATTTAAAATTCAACGTTTAATTATTTAAAATGTTGGTAATAAATTCCAATACCAGTATCACCATTTAATTTTTAAAATTCCAACATTCAATCAAGTATTTACAACCGCTCCCCCATCGAAAAGAATATCAGAAAACAGGGCTGAAAACCGGGCATCCGCGCGTAACTAATCGCGTTATTACGTTGGAGATGATCGAACAAGGGATCGACTTAGCGGCGCAGTAAGCAGCTCATCGCGGCGACTTAATCGCAACGTCGGGAACCGAGGCGTCGGTCGTCGTCATCCGCTAACGAACACCGCGATGTGAGAAGATGCGAGTGTTGCAAGAGATGGATGGGTGAAGGAAATTACATGAAATGCAGGATTCTTGAACTGGATGATAAAACTAAAGGGCAAGATGAATTGATAATGAGTAAATATATTTATAATAATAATAGCCAACGGGCCGGTTTAATCATTAAACCATCTTACAAGTAACACTACCCAACTGTCACTCACTTATTTAAATGAAACTTGGCACACTAATAGAACTCTAAAAAATATTGAACCCCTATTTTTTTTCTTCCGGAAGTTGCGTTTTATAGGTACAAATCACCCATGAAAGGTGGTAAAAGCAAGAATCACCATAAATGAAATTAAATAATACCAAAATATTACGCGTTCATTATTGGTAAAATGTCAACATCTTTAAAAAATATATATTTATTTTGCTTAAATAATTCTTAATTTCTTTTTGCTGTTCGAAAGATCATATAAATGAGAGTATACAACAAAGAACAGATTTCTCAGACTAATAAATATAGAATCAATATATAATTATCTAAAGAAATAAAGCATTTATAGTTTCAGAAAGTGTAGCAATTCTTGATATGATCGAATAAATAACAGATAATTAAAATCAGCATTTCTTCAAATCTTTTAATGATCAAGTAGTTAATATTCAATAATAATATGTTTAGTATCACCTATAGCTATAATTATCTTCAAATACCAATTATCATTATAATTACAATATATTTAGAAAATTATAGCTGCGAGATTACTCTGATAAATGATATATGAGAAAGTTTGAAAAATATCTAACTGTAACATTTTCTACATTTAAAATAACTATTGCACAATTCTTTACATACATACATACATAACATCACGCTATATCCCATAAAATGAGGCAGCACGAACCCCTGAAAGATTCATAGAGCATCAGTGCACATCAACATTTTCATCCTGACACACGATACTCGTTTCGTCCACATTAACACTTCCTCCATACGAACTCTTTCTTTTCTCACAACCAAAATCCATCATCACGCAACAAACATCCATCCATTCACTCCTGTACACCTGTTTCGTAAATCTTCACTTACGCCCACTTCTCTAACAACGAATCTATAAAGAAATGAAGGCAGCATCGCCTGCGCTTGTTTAAAAATACATTTAATACAATTGTAGTTACACATGGTATAGTAAAAACTGAAAATGAAGAAAAAATAAGATGAGGAAGGAAGAGAGTATCTGCCTGCGCTTGTTTTTGAAACTGAATTCCACACAATTGCAGTGGGACACTCTATAGTAAAAACAGAAAATTAATCAAAAAGATAAGTATTATAGACATGTAGGTGAATTTCACCAACATAATTCTACAGTAATTCATATAGATATTTTTCGTACTGCTAATAATGTATTCTAATTACTTTCCTATAGAATTCCAGCTTGTATTTCTTGAGGTAGAGAATTTAAATTTAAATTTCTCATCTCAGAACAAATGAACACATCAGCATTACCTGATAAATAGCTAGTTTCTATGCGAAGTTACAATCTATAAGATATAGATTTTTTCCACTATCGGAAGTAAAACCGCGGTGCGCTGAACTCGACTCCATTCCAATCACTGTCGGTAGATGAGACAATCTCACAGGGGAATGAGAAGACACGAGACGTGGTTAGCAGCAACGAGAAGACAAGAGACAATCTGTGCGCGAATTCGAGAATAGGAATATGCGAATGTGGGGTGTTTGTGTTAGCGAATCTCCTACTACAACAAAGGTGGATTAGGGATTGCAACCGATCAGCGTATTTTGGAAAATCATATCAATGTTATGTTATATATGACATGAATGTGCAAATGTTTCCGCACAAAATGGTTTAGTAAGTACAGAACATGCCAAATGGGTAGCCATTACGTCGTCAATGGAATCTTGATATAACAATAGCAAACGAAATACGTCTTAGTGGCTGGTAAAGGTGTGCGCCGCCACACAAATATTTATTTCATACATTCTACACAACATAAATTCAATCCAAATTACAATACAGGGAACATATAGCTTATAATGGAATCCATACCACTCAGGCACAATTGTATTTTTTTATATAAATTTAAATCAATGAGGTTAGAACGCACAACCCATTGATTGTTAATTTATAAAAGCAAATATTAATATATTACAACCACGAATTTCTAAAATTCTATATTTCTATTGAAAAATTTGAGAAAATGTTTCGGATACTATACTACAATTTGATAATAATAAAGTAGTATTCACATTTTATTTACAGTCAATAAATCGCCACAAAATTTACTGTTATATACGCATAGCTTGAGTAGGGAACTAAACAAACAGTTTTCATAAATTATTGGAATCATATTAAAATTGGTCAATTTTGATTTAAAAAAAAAACATACATAAAACATAGCTTTTCAAAGATAGAATTAATTAAAAATTACTTACGTTAATTAATGGTACAAGACCTTACAAAAATTTATATGTTATAAATGAATTTAAGTAAATAAATATAAATATTTCATCACGCCATTTATTACGTCCCCCAAATATGCAATTGTAGGGATATTTACAGGGATAATTTTAATGTAGTGAAACTTCATTGTCGGCTGTGGGATCAAATCAACAGTCCCACTCGAGCATATTTTATGTAATTAATCTATATGTTTTGTTAAGAACATTTTTCTGTAACAATTTAAATATTCTATTTTTTTCTGTTATGAATATATAAGCCAGTTACTAACTTTACTACGATTTTTTTTTGTACGAGTAATTATTTATTTATTTATTTATTTATTTATGTTAATTGAAACCTATTAAATAAATATTTAATATATGAGGTAGGTGGCTCAGTGGTATCGAGTCGGCCTGTGGATCTTGAGAACCCTGGTTCGATCCCCACAGCCGTTAAACAATTTTCATCAAATTAAATCTATCCCTGTGGCTCCCTCCTCCACTAACATCTTTGTGGACCGTGATTTGATGGCTGGTAACCGCACTTCACGCGAATAAATATATCACTTACCGAGATCTGCTTCGGCAGAGTGCCACACCTACTAATGGGTAAAAGGCATGATGATATATTTATTTATTTTATTTATTTAATATTTACTTACGATTATTATTATTATTATCCTGTGTGTAATGATTTATTGTATTAATATATATGAACACTAACTTTTAAAAATAAAAATGATATAGGCATAGAATTAAATTCTATAAATTAACACTATTTATGATGTGCACAAAAATAATTGGTAATTGATAATTTAGGTAAAACACTGCGTTTATCTTGTGAGATATAATGAAAATTTAAATGACAGGCGCAAAATGACTAAAACTTGTAAAGTTATGTGACCAAAACAAATATTTTCTCATGCCCCACATATATAATGTATAGTGACTACTATTTTATAAAATACCCAGATTCAGGTATTATATAAGTTAATTATGTCCTAGGTAGGTACTTTTATTTAAGAAAATAGTCTATATACTCAATTTAACAGAAAATACTAAATGAAATTATATTTACTAGAATTTTTCTAATGTAAAGATGTGTCGTAGTTAAATATTAAATATATTTGAATGCTTATAGCGGATTACATATTTCTATGCAGTTGGATTCTAATGAAATTGAATCAAAGAATCTATAATTCAGAGTGGAAAACAAGTGCGAACCAATGCCGCTAAATTCGAAAACGGAACGACACAACATGTTACAGTATCGCAAAGTTTGGCAGATATTTTGGGCGTAAGTTTCGCTGAGAATGGAACAAATGTTCGCGACGCCGTAGAGACGCTCAGCTCAGGAACACCAGCAGCTAGATATGAAAACAACGACGAAAGTGTCGGAAACTCAATTAAGGCAATTCACGCAATGCGGTCTTTACAAAGAGTCGCGAGAAGCCCAATGCACACTGTACAACCCCAGACGCGAGGCGAATGTAATTGGACCGAGTCATCCAACTCTTTGCATTAATTAACAGTTTTGTGCGTAGAAATAACACCCCCAACCTCGAAGAGAGATTCTCCAGAAAAAAATGAGAAAATCAACAAACGTGCCTTTTATAATTTACAGAGTACTAATTGAGGCGTACTTCGCTTTTCTTTTATAGTAGAATAAAGTTCTGGCTGACAGTACATCAAAATTCAGAGCTGTAAAAATACCGTAGTTTCTTAATTTAAGTGAGTCTGAAGGTGTATAAAGTGTTATTAAAAATTCTATTAAGTTTTTGTGTTACGAGTTTTTAGGACGGTGAGTTTCCGTGGAAATGGCGTAAAAAAGGAACAAAATTTTTAATGTAAATGTGTAATCATGTTGTAATACAACTCCGCAACAAAAGGAAAGATTTTTCATCTTAATTTTAAGAAAAACTCATTGGTTATTCATTAGCAAATTTATGGATGCTGTTAAGAATACACAATGCTACAACCTTGGAAAAGGTATATGAAGCTCTGGAAAGTATGTCAGTAGTAGCGTTACTACGAATACAACTTGAATTTAAAATATGAATAAGTTTCGATTATACATATCTACACCATTACATTATTTTTAAATTATGATATGTTTAAAAATGTTAGTAATATTTGTCTGGGCGTAGTAATTTATTTTTCGGCCGGAGACGAATATATCTTTGCTAAAATATACATATACTGTCCTTCTAATGCCTATGGCACACTGGTCGATGAGCGTCGAGGAGCATCGATGAACTCCTCGATGAAACAACAGAACGCACCCTTCATTGACAAACAATAAAAGCTTCTAAAGTTGAGAAAGAAAAACTAAATTTCAAAAATATGCTAACGTGAAGTGAGACACAAAAGATACGAGTGAAATGAGATACGTTCGTTTCATCGATGAGCTCTTCGATGGAAATAGAGGAGCCTCTAATTTTCGTCGATGACGGGTGCGTTCTGTTGTTTCATCGAGGAGTTCATCGATGGTCATCGACGCTCATCGACCAGTGTGCCATAGGCATAAGCAATTAAGCAGTATTCAAAAAATTATCTAATTATATTATTTGGGAGTTAGACAGTTCTTGATACTTACTTAACAAAATCGGTATTGCTACCGAATATTAGTAAAATACCTTTTTATTACATGCAGTAACTACATCAAATATTAAGTAGAAGTAGTAAAATATTTGTACATGTATCGGGATTAGAAACATTTGGTTATGTTCGTCTCTAAGGTGACTAATTTGAACACACGCTATTAATTTTTACTTTACATTGCCATGTATTACTTTACTGTAATGTGTGTTGCTTGCCAACACGCGCAAGCCCTTGTTACATGTCCTAGCTGATCCCCGATAACTGGGGGATGCATATGTCTCAACTTGTAATGGGTACGAGAGTGGATATCGACTAAAGCCAGACGAGAAAAATCCCGACCTGACCCGGATTCAAACCCACGATCTCTGTTTCCAGTCAAATATTCTACGAAAAACAGCAAATATGCTGATTACGTAGCAAAGATGCAGTAACATACTACATTGTTACTTTCTAAACCACAGTTAATGCGGTTTTCATTAGAAAGAGATTGAGATAAATTTTTAGAAAACAAAACGAATGTTCATTTTTAATAAAAAAAAAACTTAAACTATCCTTTAAATCAATGTATCTCCAACTATATAAGTAAGTAGGCCATTAAAAACAATTTGCAAGAACAGTAAATGCTTGTTTACGGTTGCTAAGGGTTTACTGCACTAGTTAAATATATATATATATATATATAACGTAACTGTTCTCAAGAAATTTTTCATTTGTTAGGCGATAACACTGCTGTTTGACAGTTGATGTTATGAATATAACCAACAAATATTCTGTAATTGTTCTTATTATTATTTATGGTTGTAGATAAAGTATAATACACAACTCGAATTGTACCGCAATTACATTGCTCATGAAATTACTGCACTCGCCGAGGCTAGTGCGCAACTTTTTCACTCGCCCGTAATGTGCTTGTTACAATTCTCGTTATGTAATATACTATTAACTAAATAATAAATTTATTTAAAATAAAATATTATGAAGTTTCTAAACTGTAACATTTGACTAGATCAATCAATGAAAATAAAGGTTTTATTTTCTCAAAACTATCATTTTGTTGCTTACCGCTTAATAACTTAAGAGGAAAGTATAGTCCAAAAAATATATATTTACGTATGCACCAAGACATTTCTGTGGTTATTATTTATTACAGTGTGCAAAACAGAAGAAATTAAATTAATTTAGTCAAAGTCGTAGTTTTTATAGTTCTCGCTCACTGTACACTATCTTTGCCACCTGTATCAAATAAAAATATACGCAAACATAAATTATGAAATAGAGTCAGTAGAATTTAAGAAGAAATCGATCTGGCCATCACTTCTTCACCGCAAACTTAACACACGGCAAAGTTGCACAAAATGATGAAAGTTAAAATCTCAGCAGCGCATAAATATCTCGACTTTTATACCCGTGTTCGAGCGACCAGAAGTCCGCAACGTTATGCATGTTCCGTGATTTACGCGACCGATTTATCGCTAATAAAACGAGGAATTCGTGGTGAGGGCGCCAGCCAATAAGGACTCATAGTACATGATATGCAGGTGTGCTGCAGAGTTCTCGAGTGCACCCATTGGCGAATGTTCAATGCATGGTGTTTGCCCCTGCAAAGGATTGGTAATTTTGTGTCAATTGTGTGGAAGATATATATTGAAATTTTAAAATATTGCCTTTAAAAAGAAATACACAATTTATATTATATTTTGTACGTAAAAAGAACGGGTATTTTAAACGAACTTTGAAGCATATTTCGTTAAAAGCAAAGATAAGAACCAACATAAAGATACAATTGAAGAATATTAAGTTATGGAATACGCTAAGTGTATTAGATATTATTTATTGGAGGTAACTAAGATATATTACAAATACTTTATAAATGATCAGTTATCTAGTCATTTTAAAACTAACAATCATGTCAGAAATACATAACTTTTTATTTTGTGCATAAAGTATAATGTCTTGATTTTAACGAACATAAGTTCAGTTTCAGGTATAGTTATGGCCTGAAAAACGAGTACCAATCCGAAGCGATGTTAACAAAAACTTTAAAATTTTCTAAATACAACCGCAGTCGTTTTCTTTACTTATTTGCATGCAGATTTTTAAAGCAAAATAACTATTAATACCATTATTAGTCTCAAATTTATACCTTGGCACCGAGTAACTAATGTGATTCTTGAAGAACTATCGAAAACTAAAAATATATCAATCTGTTTTGTAAATATGTCCTTCACTAATAATAATTTGAATTCATACTAAAAATGTAGTTAGTTAAATCAAGTTTTCTACCTCGTTTTTAAATTGTCATTAAATGTACTTGTTTCTATCGTACTAAATAACATCTTAATTACAAGTTGTAAAACAATGGTTTAGGACATTTAGTCACGGCGTGAAGTTAACAACCGACGCTTTGAGTACGGACTCAAGTTAGCTGCCTGCATATATCATTGTAACATAATATTATTTTTCAAATAATAACAATAACAAATTACATTTTTTTGTTATCTTAATTTGCGATCGTAGAAAAAGCATAGTATGTGACTCGTTTTTTAAACTTTTTAGATACTCATTTTTCATAAGCACTGCCTGCATATTCGCAAATGTATCAATTTAAATAAATAAATATATTCGCTTCGCTACTACAGCTTGTGTAAAAAGAACAAAACTTGTAAATAAAGAGACGTTATAAAATTTGTACCATAATATATTATTATAAAACTACATCTTAAATATATTTCTCGAAATTTCGTGGTCAAAATGGTAGATCATTTAGAAGTTATTGAAATAATTCTTGTATGAAGTAAAACAAACTAGACAAATTTAACATAATTAAACTTCAGTTGACACTAATCTTCATCGGTCGATGTTGTGTGACAATAATCTAATATCTGTTAATCGTGCTCGATGGTATTTGATTATCACTTGTTTTGTATAGAGTGAATAGTAAAGCGAATCTAAAATAAAGACCTATATTATTTTTTGAATAATAATCATAGCCGCGAAGATTAAACTCCACTTAAATTAACTAGATGCTAAAAGTTAGAAAGATACATAAGTCTGATACGTATGTTAATAAACTGAGATGAAATTGTTTCTGTTTGGAAGGAACAGAAAACCATAACAGTATCATAAAGAAGATAAACATAAGAAACAGCACTCACCAGGAAACTAGCTAGTAAGAATCAAAAACAAAACCATCCATAACCACAATCCAGTCTCAACATCATCCCCTAAGGTATACCAGTGTGCAGCAGTGCATCCTCATTTGGAGCTTTAAGAGAAGAATGCATTCAATGCACCTAGATTCTAGGGAAATCACGAGATTTCTATGCATAGACCAGCCACTAGTACGTCGAACTTCCTAACTATCAGCATTACATCGCGAAAATCGCGGCTTTGTACGTCACAGAAACGAAAAGGCGAGCGAAGGCGAAACCGAGATCTAGATAAAAGGTGTCGTTTGCTGCTTCGGTTCGGCGACGAGATTCGACGATGTGAAATGGTTTTCAAAACGAAGAAGATTTTAATTAAAAACTGTACTTGTGATGTTTATTGTTCCATGCGCGGTATGCCTCGAAATAATGAAGAATCTTTTCTCTCTTTTTTAACGAGTAATTACTTTTGACATTGTTGTAATATTAGTTTTCTCTATATTTTTGGGTGTGTGGAAGAAAACAAAAGAAAGGTAAATTTAATAGGAAAAATGAGTGAATTATAAAATAAAAAGAATATATACATAACGCGAAAACATTGTTTGAAAATGAATATTAAAAAGGTTTCTAAAAAGGGAGCAAATTCAAATTGTGTAATACAAACAAAAAGAATATTAATCAAGAAAAATTACTTCATCAGATCAGAATACACAAAAGAAATTTAAAAATATGGCTACTTAAAAATGATTCCAGCAAGAAAAATAATTTGTAATACCATACGCTCATCAATATATCGTAATCGTTTTCTTCATTTGTTTTATTGATATATTTTACTAATCCAATAAGAAATATTCCTTGTAAAAATATCAATCAGTGGGTTGTATAACTTTAGAAGGTGTTTGAAATTATCTTGTGCAAATATTTTACAGGTAAGTAATTCCTTACTCAGCATATACATAGGAGACTATCGGATTCATTACTCACTCAATTGTTGTACAGACAAAAGGTCTAATTGATCGTATAACCGGAACTAACGAACAATAAAGAGTTACGTTATAACCACACAGGCAATAGTCCAGCATACGTCGATTTGTTAAGACTTTTAAATTTTAGAAGCAAATAATACAGTATTTTTACGTAATCCAAAAATGATTTTCGTACATATTCCCAAATTATAATTTTACAATAGTCATTACAAGAGAAATGTATAGCCCAATATAATTTCTGGACAGTTGTAAGAAAAAATAATGGGTTTAGTTAAGAAGGTTTCGAACACTTTTGATGTTTTGAAAGAAATTATGACATTTAACGACATAAGACATGACCCATAAACTTGATTTTCTAAAATACACATCTCTTTAATTACAATTTTATGACAGCTACATCTTTGCGATTCTGGCCAATAAGATATCAGCGATCTTTGCCAGCATGACCAGAAAGTACCTTACCTTGTGAACACAGTACGATCGTCAGAACCAAGTGACAGTGCAACAGCAGCAGCAGAGAGTCTATGATCGCGTGGGCGACGTCGGGCGACGGCAGGGGATCACACTGCAAAAGCACTTGCACACTGCAGAGAGTCACTCGCGCTTACTACACGTCGCGCACGGGACGGGGTCGGCTACAGGCTACAGGGTGTCCGGCAACGCGGCGAATGAGGCGGCGGCCTCGCGGTAGCGCCGACGCTAGCGGCGCGCAGCGGACAACTGCGCGCTATTGATTTTTACACCCCCTTCATTCCTACACGTCTCCACCACCCTCGTCGAGAGAGATGAAAGGCTAAGGGAGCAAGCTCGACAGGGGGAGGGGGTGCCGCATCAAAAACGTTGCGCGCGATCATCAAACGAAATAGGTTATAAGTACTCGGCATGAAACGACGTCATCATACCACGCACACTGGATGTGGATGTCGTCAGTAGACACCTGGACGACCATGGAGGTCAACTTACATCATCCGGTCATAATATATTTTATTACATTTTCCCAAACTTCGAACATATAATTACACCAATATTTTTTTCTGATAAAGATGCCAAGAGAAATTTGCCATAAAGTAAAATTTTCTTTAAATTACAAAATATGCGTTGATTATACTTTATTTGTTAATTTCGTTCGTAAAAGTATTTGCGTGTATTTTTAAGATATGCTTACAAGCTTGCTGTGCTGATATTAGCGTTGCTACGGAAACGAATTAAATCATGTTACAATTTATGCCTTTGATATAGGAAAGTACCTTATTTACCACATAAACAATACGACGGCTTAATACGACCGTAGCTTTGATATTTTGCGTAAAATATCTTTGAAGATTAGCATAAAATATTGTATGATGTCGTAACGTCTTTAAGCAAGACAATTTATTTTGTACTATCATGCGAATTTAATTTTCCCGCTATGTTAATTCCTGATGAAATGAGTTTGAAAATTGATATGTAATTTCAGTTTAGAATTAAGTTGCAAATTAGATTACCTACGAAAAGCATTTAAAGTTTTTTAACTACAAAAAATAGAAATGTAAAGAATGCGGAATAAATAACTTCCCAATGAATTTTTAAACAAACAAAAGTGGTTTATACTTCGTGACCGTAACTTCAATTTATAAAACTGTTGCTAGGCAAAAAAATCCGACTTCTAAATTTTGTAGCAGGCTAGATGGAATGAAAATTTGTCATATCTCTCTTCGTTGCAAGGGTAAAATAATGAAAGCCATAATTAACCAGAACACTTCCGCTCAATTAGCACCGAAAAACTAATTCACAAGTTAGCAAAAAACGCGGAGCCAGCCCTGTGTAGGCGGCGCGGCGCTCACAGCTAAAGCAACCGCTCGATGCTAGTACAGATGTTCAAGGACGCTCTAGTGTTCGCAAAGTTAACGGAAGTCGGGTCAAACAGGCGGGTACGAACTCTTTTTCCTCTTGCCCCGCGATATTAACCCTTCGCTTTCTTTTATCTTTAACAAAATACGCGTTCATAATTAAGAGAACTAGATGAAACGAGAAAGTGGGTTCCATGCATCCAAGTTTATGGAAAGGGAATTTCACAACGTTTCAGTGACAATGCCGACTGTGACCTTTGATGTTTCATTGTAGACGGAAGAGAAACCGTAAGCTTATCAAAATAGAGTTGGAAAGAGCAGTGTTTAAATAATTTTACTGGGTAAAGCTATCGAATAAACATGAGGGTTTTGTTAAAATATTGCAGTTGGATATATCTTTCGATCCTAAAAAGTTGGCAGTTTACAAAAAGGTCGATATAATGTTCACTTAAAATTTAAATTTATTGCACAAAATGTGCTGGATTTGACACAAATATCTTTGAAATGCATCTAGGATATTGCATTTTTATAACGATATAACATATTCTTGACATATTTTTCAACCTTGCAGAAAAATATAAAATCTTTTCAATTTATTCGGAATTATGTAACATTGTTAAAAAAATTTACGATTCATAGTTATTTCCCGAATTGAAATTGAAACTGAAATTCAATAAAAGTTCATCAATGCCGAGAAAGATACGCAAACATTCTTCTCATTTTTCTGATCAAAGGATCTTTTTTCCATCACATACAATTAGGAAAAAATAAAAAGGAAGTATTTTTTGTAGCAATCAAAACCCATTACGGACGCGAATTCGTTTCACTCAAGTTTCATTGGGGCAATCATAATAACGGGAGTGGATCAATGGAGCATTTTTCATCTAGGGCAGATCAGTATATCATTGGGGTAAAGAACAGAAATGTATCAACGACAAGTTGAATACACACTGACATCACGACATCTGTGACTTTTGATATTATACACTTAAACGAGGAACAAGACGAGCTTAAGTGAACATAAGAACATCTCTTCTTTAGAAATATCTGCTTTTATGATGGCGGGAGATTTTTTATACATATGGCAATAGAACATCTGAACAGGGTAAAAGCATTGGAAGTAACAAAGAAGAATTGAGAGGAAATAAATATTACATGAGATTAGTTTCCTTGCTGCGAGTTTGAATCTACAATCCCTGATGCCATATTTCTATACATCTGGGTGTTACTTATCTTCCTAAGTGCGAGAGAGAGCGTTCGATATTTATGCAAGGGATTCGTGTAAACGACGATAAAGAACTGCCTACTAGCATATTAACTCGAGCGCTTGGACGATGCACGATCCTTGCTTTGCCTCCTGCTGCCTTCCTTACAACGTTTATATTGTCCTTAATACACCTTCACGCCTACACTGATTCATAATGCCGTATTTGGCATTAGGTACCCTTATTAAAAAATTTCATTCGCATTACTAAGGACAAATTCATAATCTCCTATAGCCAGATTCATGAGGCAGTTTACATTATACTCTTATTTTTAACTAAATACCTTTCCAAATCATAAGATATTTTTATTTTAGTTGTTTGGATCAGATCTAACCCACATTTACAAAATCAAATCAGTTATTTATTTATAATATTTCGCACACTTTATTTCCGGTATTGGATATACTAATTCGGATTTAGCTTGAAGTAATTCATATTATGGAAAATCACCCAGTGTGCTTCCGTCGTACGTTACTTAGACCAATTTCACATTTAATCCTTTATTGATGTCTGATTATTGGAATTACTATTGATGCTAATGATTTTTACTATATTTACATTCCAATTTGAGCTTGATAGTGAGTTGACTTTGAATTTGAACTTGATAGTGTCTTAACTTTGAAATTTAAATTAGATGAGTTTGAAGTTAGTTGATTTTATTTGAGAGATAAGTAGATCTTGTTGTTAAGTGATGTTACTTTCAAATAATTTTAGAGTTAGGTGATTTTGTTGTTACCGTATGAAGTCAAATGATTTTTCTTCTAGAGTTGGAGGTCAATTAATTGTTTAATCTTTTCTAACCTTACAGGAAACTTACAAATCAACCCCTAAAAAGAAGGGGTTATCAAAGATGATCAATGAGACTTAGTACGACCCATTTGGGAGGTATACTTAGATGGTTGGAAGGGAATGAAACTAGTCAGAAGAGTAATAACTTTAAGTAAAATTTGAAGAATTTTCTGGAGTAAGGATTTGACGGCAACAAAGATTCAAAGATGAACTAGAAATAGTACACAGACATCTTTTTTACAAAAGTACAATTCGAAGAATCAAAAGAACATGATTTTAAAAGTGAAGAATTTGGGTTGGAATTGTTTGGAATTAACAACACATAAAAATGTCACATAGTGTTAAACTAAAGAAAACGTACAATAAATCTAATCAGAATATAAGAGAAATATAAAAGAAGAAACAATAATAGTTGCTATATTGAATAAACACAAAATATAAACAATAATATCAAGTAACTATGATAACATTAAAAGAAATTACGATAATATAAAATAGACTAATCATTATCAAGGGTTCCATGACATGCACCCCAATAAATACAGCAGTTTGCTTAGTTCAGTTCATGATGTATGAACTAATAGGTGATAACACGAGACGTGAAAACAGCGATGACTTTGTACTTTTTACTGGGTCCCCTTGGCGGACATATTGTCAAATAATACATCAATTGTTGTATCAAATATTCTAATTAAATAAATGTAGTAATATATAAATAATACGAGTTTTAACAGAATTATTTCTGTGTCGTAATTTATCAGTACTAGGTTCTCTTTTGTATATCTTATATACAAATGACCTGGCTAAAATAATATCAAATACAAACAGTAAGATACTAGCATAAATACCAATAAATCTCAACAAACTCTAATAAATGATTGTTATAATACTACCCATAATGTTCATCAGTAGTATTAACATAATGATTTAATTCTAAACAATGAGAAAAGTGTTTCTATTTTACATCAAACCAAAAACTCACTATCGGATTGTAGTTTACCAATAAAGTAAAATCATAAATCCTTAAAACAAGTAAAAAGTACCAAAGTTTTAGGGCTAACAATAAAACAAAATCAAAACACCAATCTATGCATGTAAATGAGTGTCATGTCTTTGCTAAGTCATTTTCAAAATCATGCAGTTTGTTAGTACAAGTAGTGTAAAATTATTTTATATTGTGCACTTTAGCTCTCTGATTAGCTATGCTACCGTACGCTGAGGTCCATCTATTGGTTCAATTAGAGTTTTCAGATTGCAAAAAAGGACAGTATGAAATATTGTTTGTTTTAGGGATCTAAAAATCTTATCTCTTCTATGTATACCAATAAGTTCGTATGCTGTAATAACGATCAGATCGTCAATAAATGAAAAATATATATGCATAATCATGATAAAAGAAAAGATTATTTAAATATTCCTTAGCACAAGCTATCTCTGAAAAAAGTCCATACTACTTGAGCATGAAACTATACAAAAAATGTAATTACAATAATAAATGACACAAATATATTTAACAATAAAGTAAAATCCATTTTACTACAGAAATGTTTTTATGATCTAAATGAATTTTATGAATTTTGTAAAATATTTTAATATATTTATATTTAATTTAAGAATTATATATTCGACATCTCTGTCTGTCCAGTAAATATGTTAGAATTTTTGAAAAATCATGAGCATTCGCCGGGATTTGAACCCAGAACCTTTCACTCGCTAGGTGACTGCTCTACCACTTGAGCTACAAATACTCGGCGAATATTCATGATTTTTCGTGCATTATAATTTTGTTGTTAAGTAATTTGTAAAGTGACATCACTATGTCAATTCGTTACAAATCAACAACTGTAGTATGCAGCGGCCAACAGCCAAGGAAGAAATAGTTTAAGAATTATATATTCGACATCTCTGTCTGTCCAGTAAATATGTTAGAATTTTTGAAAAATCATGAGCATTCGCCGGGATTTGAACCCAGAACCTTTCACTCGCTAGGTGATGTCACTTTACAAATTACTTAACAACAAAATTATAATGCACGAAAAATCATGAATATTCGCCGAGTATTTGTAGCTCAAGTGGTAGAGCAGTCACCTAGCGAGTGAAAGGTTCTGGGTTCAAATCCCGGCGAATGCTCATGATTTTTCAAAAATTCTAACATATTTATATTTAATAATGTTGTATGTAATGTAATGAAGTATGTAATGTAAAGAAAAAGAAATATGTAATAATGTTACATGTAATGTAACTGAACTTTTTATTGTGTTTTCCATTTCTGTTAACTCATTTTTTAAGTTTTGATATTTACATGATTGCTCACTTGACAATATTTATCAAGTAACTTCATAAATATTGTTTATATTCGGTTAATTATGTAATGTGATCTAATTTATCTGAATTGCTTACAGCTATTAATAATTACCTATTATTAGAATAGAGTTCGCTTTACGAATCTGTTTATACATAATTATCTTTTTCACAATAAATTATTTTATCGATTTGAATAACACCAAAATACGAGATTTCATAAGAATGTAATGATTGATATACTAACAAATTTTCAGTTATCTGCCACAGAAAAATAAATTATTTCATACTTAAGTAAAGAGAACCTTTCTTTTCGCACATACACCCGATGTAAACGAATCCTTCATTCCGTGTTCAGGTGCACACTCCCCGAATTCGTCTCCGTGTTCTCCAAAGGTACATACCGCGTATTCATAATGGCGTCTGTTTGAACAAAGGCAGCGACTAGAGCTGAACAATTGTGTTTCATTTCATTCTGTGTATTTTCTTCGCTGCCAAGTTACCAAATGAAATTTTAAAATTGAATGAACCACTCTGGCGTTATCACCCACCCCGTGTGCGAGATCGGGGCCACCGTTCGCCCTTGATAAACTTCACGACTAAAACATGAGACGGATATCGGAACTCTTGCAGAGTGATACATATTGCTGATGGTCACCAAAAGAGACTAGAAGGCTAGAAGGTTAAAACCACAGGCGCAGAAAATAGCTTTACTAAGATTGTAATTAGAAATTCCCAAGAAGATTTATGTTGTGTTTTCCAGACAAAGTTTCTTGGACTAAAACATGTTTCATTATTTCAATAGAAAATCTAGTTTGATACATTATAATGTCATTATTGTGTCTTACAAACAGATGTATATTTATTTCATTATTTGTTATTATATTTATTTATATATCTGTAGAAACAAAGTTTTGATAAATTCATGCACGTAATGATTTACAAATGAGAAATTAATGATATATTGAACGTCGATGTCAATCAAGATTAGTTAGTTCTATTATAAACAAAACAAAGACAAAAAAGAACATGAAATAATTTATGAAATGTAATAATTCTGAAAATGCTTTGTTATGAGTATGACACATAATATATTAATATATATTCTATCTATAATTTGTATGGCTAGTTGTGACAACATGGTAGTGCTATCACCTTATTAGTGAGAGTCCGCAGATTTATACCTCAGTAACTTTTAACAAAATATACATATGTGGGTAGTTCGGATTTTAAACAAGATGTTTTAGTAGTCAGGATTTGAACTTGGAGGCTTTAAAACTTTTAATTTAAAAAATACTAATTAAATTTTAATTGGTAACATTCTCTCTCTTGATGCAAAATGAACCATATGTCAAATATATCAGTATATGAACAAGGCTGCCTTTGATACATAATAAAATTAGAATAATATCAGATTTAAAATGAAGACAGTGTCTCACTATGTTAAGAGAATTTGACCGGAGTTCAAGGATCCCAGGTTCAAATCCTGGCATTATTTAAATATTTCTCTATATAATTCAATTTGATATCATCAATTGTTAAGTATTTACTTTAACAATACTAATTATATATTTTCTGTGAAATATTTCGATGATTTAGAAATTTAGTGATTTCTATTAAGGATGCTAAAGCTTCATTCTCAATACGAAGGTAATTATAGTTAGTATTTGTGTTAAGTCATTCACAAACAAAAATTTATAGTATAGTTAGTGATATTGTCGATGACGTAGAATACTGTTTTTGATCAAATAAACACTAGTTTTGAAAGAAACACTAGATGCCAGTTCAATCTTTATATATTTTTAACGATATCGTTGGTTATTTGTTTGCTACACATTGTTTCTTTATAAAAGGGGAAATAATTATTTATTAATATGATTCAAAATTTAAATGTCTGTATGACAAAGGAGACTCGGACATTAAAAATATCAATAAACAGTAATACTACTATGTATTGAACGAATCTACCATTTTCTGATACTTTTTCGTGTTTTTTTTATGATACGTATATCACTAATAAAGAAGTTAATAATAATTTATCTTTGTGTTTCATTTTGCATGCCATACAAAAGCATAGAATTCATATATAAAAATTCATTCTCGTTCCTATTGAGTAGTTGGATAAGATGGTCGTTAAACTACTAACTATAAGTTTGAAGCTTGCAAACTCTTGCGTTAACTGAAATTAACGCTGGCCAAAATAAAGCTAATTTTGCTGTTCAAAACGCTTATGCACTATTGTGCATATGAAACTTTCAGTGGTAACTATAAATACTAACAATAACTACTAGTTTCGTATAGTGAATGACACTTAAGATAGTAGATCTTAGCATTAAAAATAATACGAAATTATGAAATAAAACAACAAATTTCTTTTCTGTTATGGGGTAGGTGTGCTCAGTGGTATCGAGTCAGCCTGAGGATCTTGAGAATCCTGGTTCGATCCCCACAACCGACAAACAATTTTCATCAAATTAAATTTACCCCTGACCTACCACTAACATCTTTGGGGGCCGTGTTTTGACGACTGGTAACCGCACTTCACGCGAAAAAAATATATCACTTACCGAGATCTGCTACGACAGAGTGCCACACCCAGTAATGGATAAAAGGCGTGATGATATATTTATTTTTATTTATTTTATAAATTAATTTTGTAATCAGGTACTGTACTGTTTCTAAAAAAATTATTATCGTATATTATCAAATTAGTAAAAATATAGTAGGTTCTATTTGATATTTCGAAAATTGGTAATTGTCCGAAAGTCGTAAGTGAAATAATAATTTGGCAACTGCTATAATTTCTACAATATATTGTAATATAAATTATAATATTATATTATATCCGTCAGTACGGTGGTGTGGATAGCGATACGGAATTCGAATCTGGAGATCCCGAGTTCAAATCGCACTGAAGCTAAAAATTATATAAAACTATCACACTGCGGCTCGGTGAGTGCGGACCCTGTACTGTAATTGAGATTAAATTCCTGTTGTACAGCGTAAAATAAATAAATATCGCTAAATTAGTAAATTTACAAAATTGCATCCTTTTGACAATTCAAATTAAATTTCTGTTGTGTCGAGAAATAAAAAGAAACCTTTTCAAAAAATCTGAACTTGAACTTAGAGAACAACACTAACCCAATAGACCATTTAGCATTCGAAACGCCAATCACAAAAGAAGACAAAACAAGCAAAAAAAAAGACGCGACCATTGGGGTGTGGCAGGTGGCAGTTCAATTCCGGTCCACGACACTTTCCTCCCTTCCTGTGTCCTCACACGCACAAGAAGAGGACACAGCGAAGAGGTTGGCACGCACGAGCCTAAATAAAGGCCGATGAAGGCGAACGAAGCACCGGAGGAACCAGGGATGGAGACAAGGAGCAATGAAAGGAATATCGCCGCGTCGCGTGTCGCCAACTATTGCGGTGGACGCCTGGCACTTCTCTGCTCTTCATTGAAAGTTACGCAGGGATCCGGAGGTCGGAGGTGGTATTGCTATTTGGTGTTGTTAGGAGAAAGTTGTTATTATTAACGGCTTGGGATGATGCTAGGGTGATATTACTTCGTACAACTTTGATTTCATGCTGAATTACAAGATATTATTTAGGTACAGTATCAATATGATGCTAAAAATAAGAAAAAAAAATCATATCACTTTAAGAATAATAAAAATCAGTCTAACCATTTAGCCTGTTAGGTCATTAAGCCTAGTTAAAATAGTCAAATGGTGGATGTTGAGATTTTAGAATACAAAATTCTGTATTAAATATTTTAAAAATTAAACCAGCAAGAAATAAGCTTCGCTGATACTCACGGTGGACTCCGCGATCATTTATATAGGATTCAGATGTGTAAGATAATTGTTATTTGATATTTTCAATTTTGTACGCGAATCCTTCAAATATGACAGGAGTAAATACTACAAAATTAGTAATATTTTAAAAAAATTGAAATGTTCTGATAAAGTATTTATATAATATAATTACAGCTGTAAATAAAATTTTATTGACATCGGTTAAAAACTGCAGGATTCCGAAAATTTTATATATTTTTTTCGCTTAAAATTGACATTATTTAAAAACAATTGAAACATTTCAATATTCTACTAGAAGCCAAATTTGACCTGTAAAAATATATTACAATCGGTTAAAAACTGCAGGAGGAGTTTAAGGAACAAAAAAAAGCGAACGACTGACAACTGACGATCAATTGAACGACCTACATACTTACATACATTACCTAAACTAAAGTCGAATTCGTCATCTAGTATCTTTGTCCACAATTTCTATATAATTTTTTTAATTACATATTACCGATGGTACATACTCCGTACCTATCACTAAAGCTCATCTCTTTGAGAGTCGATGAGCTAAAAAAGTCGATGTTGCGATGTTCACAATAATTTAAGATTTCTCAACAAGTAATTTAGGTAAATACATTAATGTGAATATTATCAAATTTTAAAGTATTTTATAATAGTATTATTAGCAATATTTATTTTACGTTAAAACTACTTCTGTGGCTCCCCCTCTACTAACATCTATGGGAGCTGTGGATCGACGGCCGGTAACTTCAAGCGAAGAAATATATCAATTAGCGAGATCAGCTACGGCAGAGTGCCACATCCAGGAATGGGTAAAAGGCGTGATGATATATTTATTTATTTTATACCTAAGTACCTACTATATACACAAAAAAAGGACTCGTCAATATATTTTTGCCTAGGAGATCTAAGATTCAGTTAAATGATGGGTTATTGTTATCCGAGAAATTTATTGTCACGCTAGAAACTTAGAGCACATATTCAAATAAATAAGCACCAAATAAACGTTTTGCCGTCAAATTAAGGAGAATAAATTATTTTTTATATAAATTTGGCTAACCAGTGTTCCTTTATCTACAATACAAAAACAAGCTTCTACAAACTGAGATATATATCTTGGTTTTTGTTAAGATTATACAATAGTAAAACCTATGTAGAAAGGTCATCTAATAAAACTGTTTGTTTAACAAAGTTTTTCCATTTCTTGTTCTTATTAATGAAAGCATTAACCTCTTTGACCTCCGAGTTATAGTCTGCGTGCGCTATTTGCAACTAAATAACTTGTGCAACTTTTTTCGACTTTAATTTATTACGCCTTCATAACACTAGGTGAAAATAAATAATGTCTCATATTTATTATTTACATATATTTCAGATAAAACAGTATAGAGTTACCATGATATTATCTTTGCCCATTACTGTAATTCAGTTCATATTTAATTTTAACCGTAAATTAATTGTAACAAGCAAATGAAAAATTATACATGTTTAACTTTTAACGAGAGGAAATTTAATTTGAGTACTTACTGATTAACTAATTAATAATTTTAAAATAGAACTGAAATTTGCAACATTTAAAAATGTTTATTTGCAAGAATGTTTTAATCCAATTAGAACACGTGGGTTTTCAATTTATTAAAAACTATGAGAAATTACAGATTAAATCTATAAATCGTTTTTAAAGAATAAAAAAAGGATATTTGTCACATGTACAACCAGAGTCATTAAAGAAATATTATGAAAAATTGGTAAAAAAAGTCCTAACTTTTGGTTGCTAGGAAAATTACTTGCAAGCAACGTTACTAACTCCTATTTACATAATCAAGCTTAAAAATTCATGCAAAAAATTATTGTTATTAACGCTATTATTTGTAAAATTACAGTGTATTTGAGTCACGTTTGATTTAAATTTTAAACATCAATTTTATTTTTTGTATAGTTGTAAACAAAAAGTTTTATGTACGAAGGTTAAATTAGGTTGAAGTTGCCATTTTTAAAACTAATTTAACAATATTTTTTACTTTTAATTTATAAATATAAATGGAAAAGTTTCAAAGAAGAATTACATAACATCACGATATATCCCATCAAATGAAGTAGAGCGAACCATAGAAACATTCACAGAACAAATAATCAGTTCTCATCAAACATTTTTATCCTAACACACCATCTTCACTTCAACCAGATTCATAGCTCCATCCATACAAGCTCACGCAACAAACCTTGATTCACATTTATCCACTCTCTTCTGTACTCTTTTTTCATTAATCTTTCATTCGACGTACGTTTCAAATGCTCAAAATCAAAAGGAAGGGAATGTTTTCTGTGTATGTTTTTGAAAGTGAGTTTCACACAACTGCAGTTAGACATTCTATTGTAAGATCGGAAAGCGAATCAGAAAGAAATGAAGAGGAGTCGTACTGTGCTTGTTTTTGAAAGTGAATTTTACACAATTAGAGATAACACTCTAACAATAAAACTAAAAAATAAGAATCCTGCGCTTATGTTAATTTATAAACACATTCCACAATTAATCTTCGCTAAACGTTTCTATCCCGATACACTAGTTTTTCTTCAATCACATTCATACTTTCATACAAGAGACGATTAAAAAATCTATTTATTAATAAATGTTATTACTCGGTAGAGGAATATATGCAGGACTCATCTATTTTGTAATTTTATATTATATGTATCATCTTGTAACATTATTTTATTGAATTTACTGTATTTTTTCGGTAATTTTAAATACCATATGCCAATGTTTTTTTGGAAATAAATTATTATTATTATTATTACAAGCTCGTTTGTTTTTACTTTTTTTAAATGAATCATTTCGAAAGAAATGATATTTTAAAAAATGTTTCTCTTGTCAAGCCAAGAAAATATGTCTAATAAATAATTCAACAAATATAGTTAAAAATCTAATTCATTATGTAATTTTATGTTATATCTCAAAAAGGATATAGCTAAAAAATATAAATATAAAGAGAGCTTTAGTATATATAATAATTTTTTGAAACTTTTCTCAAAAACAACATACATACATACATACATACATAACATCACGCTATATCCCATTAAATGGGGTAGCACGAACCCGTCAACATTCTCATCCTGACACACGATACTCGATTCGACCACATTAACACTTCCTCCATACAAACTCTTTCTTTTCTCACAACCAAAATCCATCAACACGCAACAAACATTCATCCATTCGCTCCTGTACACCAGTTTCGTAAATCTTCACTTACGCCCACTTCTCTAACAACGAATCTATAAGAAATGAATGCAGCATCGTCTGCGCTTGTTTAAAAAACAACAAAACATAAATTTAGTTTTCATAGTGTTCGAGATTTGAATTGTGGCTGTCGTACGCGTCGAATAACTATCTGAACACGGATAATGTTAGAATATATTAATTATATAATTTCTCAAATGGTAAAATATAGCAACCTCCACTATTAATTGTAATTTAGTCTTGATTGTTAATAATTTAGAAAAGTATTGCTCGCTGACTAGTGACTACTTTTTGTAGTCAATCGAAGTTCGTCAGAGCATCAGAAGCAGCTAATTGACGGAGCGGACTGAATAATGACCGCGGTCACGACATATACGTCCCCGAACATGACGATAACGATAAATTCCCGCGCCACAGTCGTCAGACCAGGCTTCTACATTCGATTAGATTCCAACGTTCGATGCCAGACCTCACGGTTCTCGATATCCGTATCGAGATATGTGGTTTTCCGTTTGGTTGCGTCGGTCACCTCCGCCATATTGCTTCCTCACCTGAGAGAAAACTTGATCATTTTCGTAATGATTTTCAGAACAATTTCTTGACAGATAAAATTAGTAACTAGCTTCAAACCGAACATTTTCATACATATGTATAAGTCAAATATCTTTTCATATATACTAGGTATTTTTCTTGGCATTACTCGAAATTGATATATTTGAAAAGGTCTAGAAAATTTGGCCAATATCGATAAATTTTTTTCTTTAAAAATGTTATAAATTAAGTGCTGAAATACGAAATGACGCGTTTCTGCAACAAAACTTTACTAACCTTAATTCCAGTTTTGTTGCGAAATAATAAAAACAGAAAAAGCATGCTAACTTTTAAAAATAAAGTTTAAATCTATGAAAGAACTTCTGCATTTCAATTTATTTTTATATAATGGATTCGCGGTGGTTTATAGGTTTAAATTATTACATATAATTTCTTTATTGTTAGTGAAATGGAATTTTATTAAAATTTCCGATATCCGAATATCAAGATATATATAACGTTTCGTTTGATTGGGTATACACTATAATTGCTTTCCCACTTGAGAGAAAATTATAATTTTCGTTATGATATTGTCAATGTAGGTGATCGTGTATTTATAGCCTTCGGAATGTTACGATGTTAGGGTAGAGTGAGCAACAAGGACAGGTTTTTAGGGTTTGTTTTTAAGGGTTGGTGAACTGTATAACACTTTGGGTTAAATGTCAACGCCTAATGGATAGGGATATTCACCCCATGCAAGTGAATATTGTAAATAATTAGTGTTGTTTCCCATGTTCATGAGGGTCAATCTGTTTCAACTCAATTCAATTATTGATGGATTTACCTCGCAACATAATACATGAAACATGATTAACAGTATTCTCTTCTCTAACTTTATTATCTTGTAAAGTTAATAAGTTCTAGGTATACAAATACTTATGAAGAATATACCGAATTATGTGGTTCAAAATGACTTCATTAGTTGTTAGAAGTTAAACATGGATGAATAGTTTCTTGTATGATAACTGACAATTAGTCACATTTTATTGAATCATTAATAATATTTTAGTTAATAGTATGTTGTACTTAAAAATATAAATACTTTGTGGCCGTGATTTGACGGCTGGTAACCGCACTTCATACGCAAAATATATTACTCACCGATATCTGATACGGTAGAGTGCCTCGCCCAGTAAAAGGCATGGTGATATATTTATTTTATTAAAGCTAATATTATTAAGTTGTGTGATTATTAAAGGTAATCATACCTGTAGTTTTTGGCTAAAGATAATTTATATTATAACAGAAAAATTCTGATGACGCCTGGATTCGAACCAGGGACCTTCCGCATACCGGGCAGAGATGCTAACCGCTACACCACGTCACCTGTGTTCGAAATATGGCATCAACTGAATTTTTCTGTCACAGTGTCTAAGCGTAGCTTCGAACCGAGAGACTCCTATATATTTTATTAACATGTGGAAAATGTTTATTTTTTGTATAGGCTCAATATTAACCAGGAAGAACATCAAAGTTTCTTTTACACCTCATATGTAATTTCAGCAAGTATTGAAGAGTACAAAAGACACTGGCCATTTTCAGTCTTTTGGAATATATATAGTACTCTTTGTGAATGTGGTAAAGTAAAGCTAATGTAATTTATAAGAACAAGAACAACTGTGATGGTTGAGAATTGAATAAAACTTGGCTTTCGTTCAACAAGAAATTCGAATTTCTTTTTTACTTGTTACTTGTTTATAGTTATGTTTGTTATTTATAATTTTTACTAAAATCAAAAACTATTTTAGTTATTTATTTGTAAAAATTAGAATAATATCAGATTTGATATTACAACAAGTATTCCATAGTTCAGTTGGCTACGAGCATTTGATCGGAGTTCCAGAATTGCTACATTCAAATCCCGGTAGCATTCGAATGTTTCCTTCTAACAATTGTCAAATATTTACTTTAAAATAATAATTAAATTTGTTTTAATTGAAAAAAATATCACGCAGCCATTTTGTGTCTCAAGGATAGTTTTATCAATTGATATTTTTTGATATTCTCAATCCACAATGCAGCATCTACAGCAATAACAATATTTTAAATGGCATGGTAATGCGAAAACTTAACCATTGAAAAATGAAAAATATACATTTTCTTTCACTTTTGTCAAATACCAAGTTTCATTTTTGTTACAGAATAATGTTGGAATTGAGTGATGTCAGGGTATCGCGGTATCGTATCAAAATATGCCAATTTTGCCCTCCCGCACTTTTAGGGGTGACAATATGCCAATAGCAGAATTCGATAAATTGACGTACATTTTTACATAAGATATGGAGTTCCCACTCATGTCAAACGAAATTGAAGGGAGCTACAGGTGAAAAATTTTTATTCAAATTTTATTCACAATCAAAAAATAAAGATCAAATATCAAATATAGCTTACACTGTACTCAAAATTTTAAACACTTACTGTATTTTGAACACTCTTTTGTTTACTATTCTGCACAATTAGATATGAACCCTAACTCTGTACCATAAACAAAATATATACTAAAAGTATTTAAATTACAGCCTTTTCCTTTTTAGCTTTTAGTTCTGGATGAGTTTATATGTAACAGCACTAATGTCGATTAATAGTTATTGTAAAATGGATTAATGCACAAAAAATAAAAGTAATTTTAGCATCAAGGGCATTAAGTAGATGATAATGTACAGAGGGCGATCTTACTATAGTAACGTCCGTGGTGCATAAAAAATTTAATTTTTCACTATAATAAGTATAAATAGGTTTAATTTATAATAATTATGATGATAGCAATGCGTATAAAAGTATTAATCAACTGTGGCGTTGCGTTAACAAGGATATTGTTTCTTTATTTTAAACGTCAGTTCGTTACATTCTTTATTTATGGAGATAATGCAGAGAGAATTTGATATTTTAGTGAGAGCGAAGAAGATAATGTTGAAATTTCTCGTTTTAATTGCTTGTTGCTATTTAAAAAAAAAAACAAAAGGATAAATTTCAATAAAATCGATAGTATTAACAGATCCGGTTAGGTCAATGTTTTCTTCGGAAATTTCTGCCTGTACATTATATTTTTTTTTCATTTAGCATTATCACCTACAACATTCATATAGCATAAACACTTGTATTATGTAATAGTTATAACAGCATACCACTAACATTAACCTTATAAATATGAATATCATCTGACAGTTCAGAAGATAGGTTTTCGAATTAGTAAATAAGATCGAACACAGTGTAGCCGATTCTCCTGAATTTCCATATAATATTTAAGACTAGATATCGCTATTAATTAAAACCAACAACAAAATAGTTATTTGTGACCACTACTTATGTTATAACATAAAATAAAATTAAAACAAAATATGAACGGAGTCAATGTTATGAATCATAATGTCCACACGGGCATTATGAATTATTATACCCATTTATTATACTCCGGTCATTATGGTGTGGTCTATACAACTTCATACTCCAGAACTACAAACGTTTAGTTAAATGTATATATATATATATATATATATATATATATATATATATATATATATATATATATATATATATATATATTATGTGTGACTGTACAAAGTATGGGGCAAAGTTGTATTTTTATATATTGGAGCTGGGTAAAAAAAAATTCTACTTACAACTTCGACTCAATTTTCGACAAAATTATATATATATATATATATATATATTTGCATCCTACTATCATCAGAGCGTCTTTTCGAAAACCGAGTATCGGGCGTCCGTATATTCTAAATTGTTTTGTTTAAGTATTTTCATTGAGAGTAATAACACTATACTCTGGAATTAATGAAGAATTTTATTAGTAATCGCTTTTTATAAAATTATTTTAAATTTTAACATCTTTGAAGCGTCCTTCTACAAAGGTATCATCTGAGCGTCCGAAATATACACATATATTTCACTTTCTCGATTATACGGAGTCCGCTATATACATCTCAATGTAATTGATCGACATTGAAGCGTCCAGCATCGTTGCCACAGCTATTTCATGTACTTTATGATTTCACTCCATTATTTGTTCTCTAATATCAAGGAATTCTTTATTTATTCGTGCTCCTAAGTATTTTTCGACTAAATTCGACCTATGTGAATCATTAAAATTGACATAAAAGCAGCATACATGATGTTCTTAGGTTTAGTAGCATAATTGAAAATTTTAATTTAGAACCTTTTATTACTCTTTATAAAAAAAATACAAAATCTGGTTTCTGTTCATATGATTACTCAGGTCAAGATTTATTTAAATAAATAATCGAGTGTGATTTACTATTGGTCTGTGGGTATACATTTGTATAAAACGGATTGTAAGGATAAATCGAGCAACATTTCAAAAGAATTTTTATTCTAAAATCAGTTACACGAAAAAAAAAACTATATTACATGAATACGTATATTTTTAGTGTTACTCACTAGATTTTCTTCATTTATTTCTAAAAGATCATCATTTAAGTCAATGTCGATATCTTAATTGGTTTGCCTTTATAATTGGTGTTACCACCTTTTTCCATCAGATACAAAAGTTTTGATATTTTAGCTGTCTGATACACATCGTCTGGCAATCGGTATGATCCTTGATGAACTCCTACGGTGTGACCCATGAAGCTAGCTAATTGTTTTCAGTCATATTAAATAACTGACTGAGCGTAGCTAAATGCTTCCTTACCCTTGTAGAAGTTATTGCTTGGGGATTTTTGGTACCTGATGAAACAGCGTATTTCTTTAGTACTTTGTACCCACATAGTGATTCGGAAGTTTTCGGATTTCCAAATAAATAAATATTATTTTTAGTGAATATCTTTGGACGATATTTGAGCAAAATTTTGATATGCTCTTGTACGTCTGTACTGAATAGTACTGGAACACCTCTCCTTCTTTTACCCCTAATTACAACTCTTTTTAAGGTTTTCATAAGAATTTTTTCTGATGGTGTTATAACATCTGAAAATTCTTCATAGTTTTGTACATCATTAATTTTCGGTTTTATATATATATATATATATGTAATAATAATTTAATAATCTTTGGAGCTCACCAGGTCTGCGCCTGTTCAGCAATATTACTCTACAAAAAACAGTTTCTAATAATTGAAGGTATATCGTTTTGTCATCATTATTTTTCTCCAGTTTTGTTGCTGCTTCATTTGCAGTTGAAATTAGATAATCTTTCAAAAGTTTTAGATCAGATGCAAGAGGAAGTTAAGTGATTTTGTTCCACTTATTCACGTTAAGATCGTTTGCAGCCTTACTAGATATATCATATCTCCAATTTGTTTCAATTAAATGAATCATCGATCTCAAATCA
This sequence comes from Pterostichus niger, assembly GCA_947425015.1. Classification (NCBI taxonomy): domain Eukaryota; kingdom Metazoa; phylum Arthropoda; class Insecta; order Coleoptera; family Carabidae; genus Pterostichus; species Pterostichus niger. The sequence goes on along the minus strand of OX380344.1, from coordinate 24,963,919 downwards.
GCTTCTGCCTCAGCCGCAGAAACTGTACCATAAATGTTCTTTCTTTTTAAACACTATAACACGCACGTGCTCAAACATACCCCCATATACATTGACATAATTGAGATAATGGCAAAACGAATTCAGGGGACCTTAAAACATATGTATTTCCGCGAAAATCTCTTCAGTGATTTTTTTAATGATTCCAATATATCTTTATACTGTTTATAAGAAAGTAAAAAGGCTAAGACGAATGTATATTTATTAAATTAATTTTTTAATATAGTAAGTTGAATACTAACATCAGAAAGACTTGGTTCATAGTCGGGATCTTTCAAGGAATCATCCGAGTCTTCCTGTATAACGTCAACGTCCTAAAATGAACATTTTACTTTTTACAGTGTTTTTATTGGATATTGTTCTATAATATTTATTGAATCAACGTTTAAAATTATGTATTTCCGCGGAAATCTCATTAGAGATTTGTTTCATGATTCCAGTACTTCCTTATATCTATATAAGAGAGTAAAAAGACAATGACGAATATTTATTTATTAATTTGAAGATAAGGTAAAGAAGAATATATATTTACTAAATTAATTTATTATTATAGTAAGTTGAATACTAACATCAGAAAAAGTTGGATCATAGTCGGGATCTTTTAAGGAATCATCCTGTTCATTCTGTATAAAGTCAAATTCCTAAAATAAACATTTTAAGTTTTTACAGAGTTTTTATGGGGTATTGTTTTGTAATATTTATTGAATAAACGTCTCAAAATCGGTGTGTTACTGTTTTCAGGAAAAAAAAACTAATATATTTTTCCTGAAGAATGCAACATACCGATCAGGACAATATGTACCTATTACAGATATTTACCCAATAAAGCAGATTCTGTTTTTAAATGATATATTTTCGAAGCTTCCGAACATATACGTATTTATGCCGCAAAGAAACTGACATAATTAAGTAATAATGTAGGTAATTAAAATGAATTCTAATTTTACGTCATGGACATTTGATATTAAGTTTATTCGAAAAGAACAAAACAAAGTTCACATAGAAAATTTCGTGCTCTATAATTTCATTTATATAGATTTGTTACATAAAGTCGTTCGAGAGTTTACAAAATTAGGGCACAAGGAGTTAATTTTGTGGCATGCACCAGAATCTACCTCATATGTCTGCTCGTTGTATCGCAAAGGGTTACACTGGCTAAGGTAACTGATTTTAAGCTTTTATATTTGATATTTTATTCTGTTAATTTTTTATTTTATACAAATTATTTCATGCAATTCTAAATTCGCCAGATAATTGCAAATAATCGGCGTCAGATACCTATTATGAAGAGCGGATGGTAAACTCGACGATAACAGAACCCGCGAATATATATGAAAAGTTTTAAAACTATGTAAATTATTTCCGTCGAAAAATTTATGTAGCTTTTAAATACCTGCTTTGGAGAAACTTTATTTTCAATTTCAGTCGATGATGGTTTATTGCAGAACCAAAATTTATCTTTTCGTTCATTATTGTTAACGCATTTATAGTAATAAAAGAAGAGTATCATTTTATACATACTTAAGAATATTCGGAAACAACTTACATATTCCGGTGGGAAATAGCGTCCGTTTGAGTACATGGCGTCAGCACGAAAAACTAACTATTTGCCTAAAATATCATACGCAATACTTAAAATGTGTTGCCAAATGTACGGAAGCTCGTTAGTCGAAACATTGTAGGAATTATATACTTTTTTTATATACGCCATTCACCACTAGCGACACTTGTGAGAAACAGCTGAACTACAGTATACGCAACATAATTTAAATTATCAATATATGGTACAATTAAGCGTCCAGGACATTTTTACCCAACACCAAGAGATGGTACTAGAAGTTGAAAAATGACCATTTTAGCAAAGATACGTATACGGACGCTTCATTGAAGGTGGACGCTTCAATGATGGTGAAAGACCAATTGACGGACGCTTCATTGTCTGTTAGATATATATATATATATATGTAGCCTTGTAACCATTACTAAGTGTGCTCTCGGTAAGTGATATATTTCTTCGCGTGAAATGCGGTTACCAGTCGTGAAATCACGCCGCCAAAGATGTTAGTAAAGGGTAATCCACAGGGGTATATTTAATTTGAAGAAAATAGTTTGTCGGCTAGAGGAATCGAATCCGGATTCTCAAATCCACAGGCCGACTGAGTCACCTACACCAGACAAAATACCGTAAGAATCAAGTGTAAAATTTTAATTTGCTAATCATTATTTTATTCATTTAATAGTATTATAATTTCAAAGCGAAAAATAAAGTTAATCATGATCAACAGAAAGCTATTAGCCTTAGTATGAGTTCTTGTTTTGAATGTTCACTACTTATTTATTTTATTTTAAATATTCTTCAGTGTGTCTATTAATTATTCATTACAAACATTCATTGTACAAGCACAGAAATCAAATCATACAAACCAGCAACCATCAACAAAACAATCTAATTCCACGCACCGAGTCTCGGAGTGAGCTGAACAGCGTTCACGAACCCGTCAATCGTCAATCGAACATCAGAACGGAGAATAGAACAATCAAGTTGGCGTCACGGTTCCCACAATCGATACGGAACACGCTGATATGTCTGTATGTCTCTGTCCTGAACTGTATGTTGAGTATATGAGGTATCAGGACAGTCCAAGAGAGTTCGAGGGTTATTATCGACTATGGAAATCAACAATGAGGAAGGACTCCAGTCAAGCGATTTCGAAATTAAGATAATATGCGAACTTTAAATAAGGATTCCCAGGAGAAATCATAGCACATTTTAAAACATCAAACTTCACAACAAATATTATCATCCCGTCTAATTCATTTAGAAACAGACAGTCAAACAATATTCATTCTAGGTTAATTTATAATTCTTGATAATGGATAATTAGGCCTTAGTAATCCTTGGATAGTGGAATAAATTAAGAAATTTGATTCATTGAAACTTTATTGGACGTTTCGAACGTTAAAACACGTTCATCTTCAGCTGTTAGAATGTATACATTGTTAAAATATGATAAAATTATTTGTCTACATCACTCACCAGTATTACAAGTTGCTACGTAAAAAAAAAACAGTTGAATGGTTTAATTATTTTAAACAACCATCACTGAGGCGAAAAACCATTCAACTGTTTTTTATATGTTTTAATTATATGCACTTCAAGAGACAATAATCAAATTATACGAAAACTAGCAAAGCGGTATTCGCCAATGAATTTCTTATAATTTAGTTTACTAATTCCTGTTTATCCATTGACTGTTCTAGTAACTGATATATTTAACAGGGTAATAAAAAATAGTACAATGAAAAATGAGCGCATTCTGCAAAGTAATATATCCGTTTTTATTATACTTACCGAAAAAGGGACAGAAGTAAAATATTTTATCCCTAGAGAAATTATGTGCATATTATTCCTGTATGAAGTTTATATTATTTTGACAGTTCAGCTGTAAAATATATGTAAAATACAATAGAATACAATAAAATTAATAAAAACATAATAACAGCTGCAGAGACTGCATCAAAATTTCTTCAGATTCCTCCGAAAATTCTTCGCTGTATTTTTGATATTATAATTTAGAAACAAACTTGTTTACATAAATTTTAGCTGTTTTCAAAAATTCTTATTATTATATCTAATACTACTTCAAAGTTTAAAACAACATAAAAATTAATTAATTATGTTTTAAAAAATAGTATATATACCTCGGGAAAGAATGCTATTTTTCTCTCAGTGTTTTTTTCAGTCTACATGTAAATAAATAAATAAATAAATAAATAGATAATTTATTTGTTATAAAGCTATAGTGTGTCCAATTGCAATTGTGTGGAATTCAGTTTCAAAAACAAGCACAGGGAGATACTCCCTTCCTTCCTCATCTTTTTTGCTTCATTTTCAGTTTTTACTATACAGTACAGTGTGTAACTGCAATTATGTTAAATGTATTTTTAAACAAGCGCAGGCGATGCTGCCTTCATTTCTTATAGATTTGTTGTTAGAGAAGTGGGCGTAAGTGAAGATTTACGAAACTGGTGCACAGGAGCGAATGGATGAATGTTTGTTGCGTGTTGATGGATTTTGGTTGTGAGAAAAGAAAGAGTTTGTATGGAGGAAGTGTTAATATGGTCGAATCGAGTATCGTGTGTCAGGATAAGAATGTTAACGGGTTCGTGCTACCCCATTTAATGGGATATAGCGTGATGTTATGTATGTATGTATAAAATTTCTTAATTTAAGTGCGTTAGTTACAAAATTGAATATCTGATATATTTTTTCCTTTGTTAGATTTAACAATAGATATAACATACTATTATTTGTCTCTTGAACATTATATATTTATTCATGTTACTCTATACAAAAGGAACTTAATCCCAATTATAGACCAAAAATTTAAAAACAGCAAATGACAATCTCTTTCGGATTTTATGATTTAGATCGTTTGTACAGTTTTTGTTCTACAAAAAAATCTGATATTTGTCAAGTTGACATAACTTTTTTCGTAGAATTAAATGTCCAAGTTGCATATCTCTTTCAATTTTCAAGTTATTGATCAAAATATGTTACATTTTTATCAATTTTTATATAGCTATTTCCTGAGAACTAAAAATTATCAGAAACTGCGGTATGAGAATTTGAATTTCTCGTACCGAATAACTCAGCTCAGAAAAAAAAACAAAAAACAGAAAATAATGGCACAAATATGCATTCAGATTTTAGAAAAATATATCTGAAATATAGGAATTCTGGTGGTCGATGGGTACGAAGTATTCCGATGCGTTACGATTGTAAATGGTGTACGGCGGCGAGTTGGTAGCAGGTCGCGGGTAATGAACTCGGGCAGAGGTCGTGGGTCGCGTTATCTTTGCGCTGCGACGGAACGACGTGAAAGGGCGCTAGGCAAAGAGTGCTTACAGGAAAGTAAGGATTTTGCAATGATGACGTAGGACATGAAAAGTAGAATTTCTTTTTCTCCCTTTGAAACTTTGTGGATTTCTGATAGTTTAGAATACAAGGAAAACAAACGTATAAGCGCACTTTATTGATTCAGGAGTCAGGAACGCGGAAACTAATTCATTTACTTTGTGTAAGATGAATTGTTTTAAAAAGTCCCTCATCAGTAGAGCGATATACTTTTAGAATACCATATATATTTGATCATCATGATATAATTAATTTAAAACTTTAAGTCTCAGTCTCTCAAAATATTATAACATCATTGCTTAATAAATAATAAGTATATAGGAAGATCTTCTTCGAAGTATAGTGTACTATTTTTCTGAAAATGTAATTTTCTCTCTCCTTCAAGCAGTGGTATTTTCTTATGCTAGCAAGGCAGACAGTGCTTGTCTTTGTAGTTTGTAGGTTTTAAATTATCTTTACAACATATTTTTATTGTATGTATTTATAATTATTTATTTATAACTTTAATGTATCAAGACTTAAAACAAACAGAAATACATAAATGTATTTGCTGTTGTAAAAGCTAATCAAATGCGTTCACTAGCATACGACCTGTTACGATCTTACCATGTTTCATAATACGTGCAGAATTTAGAGTGTTTTCATCATGTACACTTACAATATACCAAACACTGCCAAACATGTAGCCTTCTGTACTGACAATATTGCACCGTATACGTTGAGCTGAAAGCAGTTTTTATAATGCTTAGAAGAAAATTTCGTAATAAAAATATACCAGGATAGCAATATAATTTATTTGCCATGTATATGTGTGTGAAATTTTTCAAAATTTTATTCTTACCTACAAAAATTTGTCATTGTTTGCATTATTATAAAATGCACAAGATGCCACTACTCCTAGGCCAACAAAAATAACTGATTATTATAAAATCAAAAAATAAAACGTTCCTACATTTTGCTTCATTTTTCCTTTCTATATTGATGAGCTATATTAGTTAATTTAAGTGGACAAATGTCGTCCATATTATTATAATTAACCAATTATATTACGTGTCTAGTTCTAGTTAAATTAAACACATTTTGAATTTAATATACGAAAGGCAGCTCCATTACATCATTAAATAATTCTGGGCTAGGTAAGTCCTCTAATATATTTATCAGGACTCCCTCATATGACGGGCTCATGCTCATATTAGACGTCTATACCCAAATTAAGACATAATCCGTGTACTAGTCCACTGTCACACACCTACCATTATTTCCTTATTAATAGTAAACAAGCTGATGACGTCACTGGTACCAGTGCACACAGACTGTAATCGACGGGCTCAAAGGGCCTCGCTAGCAATTGTTAATTCATGCCTACGTCATTTACCCTGACATGTGCTACCCGTGGATTAATACATTTGCCCTAGCCCCTCGGGATGAAATATCCACCGCTGCCACTGATAGCAAACACAGGATTTTAGTTCATTACGTTTAATTACTTTAATAATTAGCGCATTTTATGGCTACTATCATTTTATAGACGCTCCTGTTGAACATGCAGTTAACTGCCAGTCGGTATTATTAGTTTATAGCTGATGAGTGGTTAATACGGTTACTTGTGATTTATTTGTGGTTAGTATTTAAATGTGCGCCGTTTGGGGTTGTTATTATTTTATGCTGATTTTCCCTACGAGCCCTACGATTTAATGATGCTTTTAGAACTTTCATTCCACAGCAGGTTTACTGCTAAATATTTATTGCACTTTGTATAAACGAATTTCCAATTAGCTCATTCATTATTACTACGCAAACCTGCAAAAGGGAAATACTGAAAACACGACTTCCTTTATAACAGAACATGACAATAATTTATTATGTTATCATTAAAAACAGATATCGAGATATGCTAAAACCGAGCTACGAGATATTATACCTATAGGTGGTTCGTTGGATCAATGAACTAGTCAATCATTAATCGCTTAACCAGTCTTAGAATAAAAAAGAGAAAACAACATTAATAAACTTAACAAAAAATATAAAGTAAACACTTGGCTATGTTTAACAAAATTCAGCCTCCAAGTCACCTTATGAGGGCATCGTCAGAGGCCGGCCAGCACAGTTAGTAACCATAGACGCGTTTCGCTCTTATTAGAGCTCATCAGTATGGTATAACTCACTTCTTCACCTAGAACAAAGTTCATGTGAAGAAGCTGGTGACGAAGAACTGTGCCAGCAGAGAATAAGATCTCTAACAAACTGGTTCTCATGTCATCTTACCAGTTTGTTAGAGATGACAATTAATTTTGTCTTTGTTGTTAAATAAACTTAACAATTTATTACCATATTATTTATGGAATATATAATAAATACAACTTATATTGCATGTGAATATTAAAATTATCTAAAATTAAACTACTATTATTTCAAAAGCATTTTTAATTTGACTCGTGTTGCAGCCCAGATATACAGCGAGCTGTCAGTTATAGTAATTTATTTCATTCCTGCTCTGTATTTTAAAATTAAATATAAACGCTGTAGATAGAACATAAAATTTCATGACATATGACAATACACAAATTCATTGAATCTACGAGGCAGCTATTGGAATAAATATAAAAACGTAATTTTAAATCACATATATCATTTATCTGGATCTAATTATAATACATGTAACCTACAGTTTAGCATACATAAATAGTGTACATTTTCTGATTTGGAAGTCAGTGAAATTTTGTCGACAATTCTAACAAATAGGACATAACTGCTGCTACTCGTATATATACTGGCTATGGCACTCTACTGTAGCATATCTCGATAAATAATATATTTTGCTTGTGAAGTTATCAAATTTTGACCCACAAAAATGTTAATGGATTGGGAGCGACATAAGTTTTTAAAATGTGGTGAAATAAATTATCGGCTGTGGGGTTTCAAATCTATAGACTTAGGTATTATCACTTGCCACTAAGTCGTATATACCTTAAAATGGGCCTATTTGAAAATATTTAATTAATTTAATTAATTGGTAAGAAAATAGTTTACTGTACATTTAGTACAATTATTAATGATAGTCTGAAATTATTTTCTATGAATAATAAAAAATATTGTTCAGAAAAATTGCTTCAGAAGATGTATGTGAAGCAAGCATGTAATACCTGGTATTTATGATACAAGTACATAATATAGGACTTTATTGGATGAGCTGTAGTTTATGGCCGAGCGAACACAGCGAACATTTATGTTCGAATTGTATACAAAACTTTATATGTTCATCGGTCTTAGAGGCGATATGTTTTTTTTTTTAAATAATGTTAATGAGAGAAACTAATTTATATTTCTAAGTAGTTGTTTTAATTAAATTATCAAAAAAAGACGAATTCGCAAAAGCAACAGAAATTGCATTAAATGCAAAGGTATTTATAAGTTAAATATGATAATTATTTTGAGTTTGATTTTTTAATTTTGCCAGGAGTCCAATTATGCTATTTTATCTTTCTACTCCATTTTATAGTTACAAAACAGTGTCATAAATCAAGTAGTTATGGTGCAATCGAACATTAAAATATTTAAAAAATATTAAATAAAACTCTAGGCAAAGTCTCACAAAATTCAGCCTCCGAGTCACCTTATGAGGGCATCATCGGAGGCCGGCCAGCACAGTTAGTAACCATGGACGCGTTTCGCTCTTGTTAGAGCTCACCTAGGTGAAGAAGTGAGTTATACCATGCTGATGAGCTCTAACAAGAGCGAAACGCGTCCATGGTTACTAACTGTGCTGGCCGGCCTCCGATGATGCCCTCATAAGGTGACTCGGAGGCTGAATTTTGTGAGACTTTGCCTAGAGTTTTATTTAATATTTTTTATTATACCTAGTCTCACCAAGTGCATGAATGACAATTAATTTTGTCTTTGTTGTTATTAAAATATTTATTATTTATTTATTTTCTACTCCACGCAACAAGAACATATCTCAATTACAGTTCATTGATACTAAATCTCTTTGAATATAAGTGAGACGAAAGTTTTCTCCACTGAAGTACGACAGCCAGTAAATATAAATGAAATTTTCGATTACATTATTCATGTTTGGCAACTCCACCAATTTGTTCTTGTGTTTAAACTGTTTTAAAATATAAGCGAAAATTTGTAAAGCTTTTAAAACCTAACCTAATTTCATGATATTTACTGGCTCTTTCACCTGACCTATCCACAATGCCCTAGTTGGCACCTTGGTGTTTATGAATACGCGATCAGAGCTGAAAATAGGTTGCTTATCGAGCATCGATCCGGCTTAATTCCGGGCCGGGTCCGTTGTGCCTAGCGCTGCCGAGGCCTTTTCATAGCCCCGAGGTAATGAGAGAATAATCTTATTAGCAAGCGTGGCACAAAACCATTCATACAGTTGTGTGCAGTCTACACAGCCAACGTAAATTGGTACCGGGCTACGGACTGCGCATAATGAGATTTACGGGAATTTATTTCCAAAAGAAAAACACTAGGGTATTATTGTTGTTGCCAATAAGGATGAATTTGATAAGAGCGAGGTTAATATAGTTTTTATAATGTGTCTTTATAATTTTAAATTGCAACAAGATCAATATATTTTACCTTAAATATCTTTATTTTTTTAATAAATTCATTTTAGTTTAGTAAAAAGTGGATAAAATTGACCGGTAAATGAAAATATGACTGACATGTTAAATGGATTGCAGTTATGTCATTTTTGAAACGCTGAAAATCTAAATATTTACTTTACAGAAAAATGTTTCAAATAAAAGTTAATAGAATTAAATCAGTCATCTGAATCAATGAATATAATTTCCATTCAATTCATTTCATTATTGGTAAATATAATTTTAAAATTTTGGTGCTCGAATATTAATTTTGGAGTCAAATGGCAAATATTTGGAGATCAAATCAATATTATTTTGATGCTCGGTTAAATATATATACATATAATCTAAACTTCATTTCAACAGAACTAAATAACTAAAATGTAATATCTAGTTTGAGTATTTTGAGTGGCCTGCGAAGTTATTATATTTGCAATTTCAATGCGGTCGATCGACTTAATGTCAAGTAAATTAATTACGTTCGAACAACTAAATTACATTATGTGCAAATTAAATTTATGATTTTCTCTGCTTTGTCAAGTAAAGTATGGTGAAACTAATCTCAAAAATGTTTATTTTTTATTGTCAGGTTAAACACATTAGCATTAAGAATTATTGTCGTGTGAGCAATTATTTTTGCAAATAAAAAATTAATTAAAGTAAAATTACATCCAGGTTAAACGATGATCTTTTAGAAACAATAAAAAAAGTAATTATGGAGTAGATGGCTCAGTGTAGTAGGCCTGTAATATATCACTTACCGAGATCTGCTACGGCAGAGTACCACACCCAGTAATGGATAAAGGGCGTGATAATATATTTATTTATTTTTAAAAAGTAGTTTCTAGCATTATTACTTTTAAAATATATATTTTAACCAATGAAAAGCATTGCCAAATGTCTGGGCAACTAAAAAATAAATTTTATAACAATAATAATTACGAGTATATTTAATATATCATAATTTGACTAGTTACTTTTTTCTGTAAGTGACATACTTTTAACTTCCATTTCTATCCTTTCTCTTCTAAAATTTGACGAAATTCAAAGTTTCGAAAGTGTGCGGTCCGTTTGTCTTTAGCAAATGTATTATGTAGTCCTCATAAATTTTTAGTTTGAGACCCCCTGATTTAGACTGATTTAAATTTAATACATTTTATTTGAATATTTTTTTCCTGTAAAGTAATCCGGGAGGAAGTAATGAATGACTTATTCGACTATGACCCATTTTTCACGGGACCCATTTGTTATGACTAAAGCCCGGATTTTTAGGCAATTGCCTAGATTCAAATTTTAATATACTTCAGGCAATTTCGTTTTTCTATACATAAGTAACATGTTTACGTGTAATGGAAGGTTTTTTATCGTGCCTTAGAGCCTATTTTTTCTATATTTTGGTTATTGTGCCTATTTTGCCTATTTTCGTTGCCTATTCTAACTTTTATTGAGCAGACAAGGTTTATCATCTACTTCGTTGACTAATTCAGCACTCGGCAAAGTGTTTCAACCTAACCTATAATATTTAAAGTACTTACTTTAATCAAGTTTTTGTGTGTGAATTTAAAATGCCGAAAGAAAAAACGTTTTTTAGTCAAAATTTTACGTGGCAATTCAATTGTGCCTTTGAAATTAATCAATGGAGCTGAGGTAATTTTAGACGATATGGCTAAATATAAGAACGCCTCTGTCACATTTTGTGATGTCGAACGAAGTTTTCAACTTACAAGCAAGTAGTGACAGACCGAAGACAGTTCCTTTCCGAAAATTTCATAGAGCAATTGCTCGTAATATTTTGTGAATTAAAGTTTACTACATAATTTGAATTTGCATAATAGTTAATAATATGAGAACCCTACATTATTATTTTTCAGATTGCGTTAATTTTTGTTTAAAATGATTATTTTTTTCTAACGAAGAGTAGATACGAGTACCAATATTAGAAAAAGGATTCGTATTATTTTTTTAAAACTAATTATTTACATTTAGGCTGCCTAAAATCCCGCCTATTTTAGAGTAATTACCGGCCTATATGCCTGCTTATTTGGGTGTTTTTAAGAGCCTAAATATCCGGGCTTTAGTTATGACCAAGTGCAGAATTACCTACCTACTTTATGTTTAGAAAGTAGATATTTACAATGCATGCAAAGTAAATACATTCCAATCAAGGAGTGTTATTTTTCAAATCATTTTAATTGGTTCGCGTACGAAATATTTCGTATGCTTAGTTACGCATTCGAATATTCAAACCCTAAAAAATGCTATTCTTGACAACCATTTGAATTTGATTATCAAAATTTGCATGCGAGTACATATTACAAAAAAAAAAAAAAACAATAAAAATCAACAAATATGACAGTAAGGTGTAAACTATGCTTATACGTGTATTGTCAATATTGTCATACATTTAAATTCGGGATTTACTGTTTTAATATTTATTAATTCATTATGTCAAAACGTGCGAAACATTACTAGAGAACCGAAGAAGCAATTGGTAGAACTAATCTGGATAAATAAAAATTATTAACCAGTTTAAAAGTATTGTCTACCGGAATGGTATTCTTAAAATCAGTGTTTATAAATAAGACGAAGCATTTATAATATCATATATAATATAACAAGTAGTATGAAAATTGCTGAAAATATTTTGACATAAATTATGAGTTGTGTTTCCTATTTCCATAACAACGAATGTATATTTATGTCAAAATATTATCTGTCAATTTTCATACTACGAGTTGTATTCGGCTTGAGAATTTACCAAACAAGAGTTAATTAACAAGAATAGTTAGGTATTTATTTGCACATTATTAATTAGGTATTACAGTGATGAAAATTGTACATTTTTTCAGTGTACATTTAATATTCAAAATTGACGTTTATGAAAATATTGAAAATATCATTTATTTTATTCGTAACCAAAGATATTAATAACAGTGGTATTTCCGTTATCAATTGCACTAGTGATGAATTTCCGACGAAATGTACATTTCATTGGTTCATTTTCAAACAAATTCGTGATCCTATTGGTTGACAGTGACGTGTGGTGAATTCTCAGAAAAATATTTAGGTTATCCAAAAAACTCACGTCGAAACTAACTGAAATTTTGGGGCAGTACACTGAACTTCCTTGTAGACAATCTAAATTAAAGCATATAAAATTAATGCAATTAAATGCATATGTCTTGATCATCTTTATTAATGGATCAAATTTACCAGTTATTTCTTTATTTTTCTGAGTCAACTGCTCTTTACTTAAGTTTCTCGCAGGCGAATTTTGATGATTGTCAAGGATAACATTTTTTAGGATTTGAATGTTCGCCTGTGTGAACATGCAAAATAATTCGTATATAAATCAATTCGCATAATAATATAAATGTGTCTCCGCGAATTATACCACACGATAAATAGCAATAACTGTTTCGTATGCGTAAATAGGCAATTTTCGAATGCCAATTAATTCCTGTGGTTCCAAAAATAGCATCCTAGGGCAAAAATAAGGTTTTCGTTATAAAATATATATTCGTATCTATGGATATGCATAAACTATCCACGTTCTTAAGTGAATTTCAAAACATGGAACATTTCAAAAATTATTAAATTCGTCTAGAAAGAGATTTTAAATATTTGTAAAAGTATAAATGAGTGCATCTCGAACAGATAGAATCGTTGCAACTCTTCCTTGCGCGTGTGGTAATAGACTACTTTCTGCTCTAGACTATTTTCTAATATTATGTAAATAGTTCGCGTTTAAGTTATTATATTAAAGATATGAGAACCCAAGTTTGATTCTAACAGCCGACAATTAATTTGTTCTACAGAAAAAGTAATTCTGTGGCTCTCTGTTTGGAAACATTTTGTAAGTATAATTTTAACATTAGATAATCGTACTACCAACGCAAGAAAAATATGTAATATATCTGATAATCAGATGAGATTATTTATATATTTTAAATAAAAATACGATACAAAGTTTCTGCGGTGCATCTAAGAGGTTTACATTGACGAATTTGTGAAGAATGTCTGTACGAAAATCAATAAAACAGATACAGATGTAGAGCATTGGCATTGCGTCACATTTCTTATAGTTTATGTCACGAATACGAGACCGACGTAAAATCTACAATATTGATTGACGTGAATTATATTTATAGCTTAGACAATGTTTTATTAAATATAGAACATGAAATACATAATAATGAAGAATAAACGAGCTTGTATGAAAAGAATTATGAATGTGGTTGAAGCAAAAGTGGTGTGTCAGGATAGGAATGTTTGGAGAAAATTAATTGCGGGATAAATATGATGAATGAAGACAAGCGTATGATTCTTGATTTTAGATTCATTGGTTAGATTTTTCGAGTGTTTACCTGCAATTGTGTGGAGTTCACCTTCAAAAACAAGCGCAGGACCATGCTCCCTTCCTCTCTTATCTTTTGGTTCATTTCCTGTTTTTACTATAGAATGTCCATTGTAATTGTGTGGAATTCAGTTTCAAAAACAAGCGCAGGGAGATACTCCCTTCCTTACTCATCTTTTTTACTTCATTTTCAGTTTTTACTATACAGTGTGTAACTGCAATTGTGTTAAATGTATTTTTAAACAAGCGCAGGCGATGCTGCCTTCATTTCTTATAGATTCGTTGTTAGAGAAGTGGGCGTAAGTGAAGATTTACGAAACAGGTGTACAGGAGCGAATGGATGAATGTTTGTTGCGTGTTGTTGGATTTTGGTTGTAAGAAAAGAAAGAGTTTGTATGGAGGAAGTGTTAATGTGGTCGAATCGAGAATCGTGTGTCAGGATGAGAATGTTGACGGGTTCGTGCTACCCCATTTAATGGGATATAGCGTGATGTTATGTATGTATGTATGTAAATACATAATTAAAAAATTATTATTAAAATATATAACTATACAATAAAGCAAACACGAAATAATTGAAAATTTTTAAGCAAACAAAGGAAACGTAATATTTGTGTCCTAAATAAACTATGAGAAATAAATATTAATCAAAGATAATATAGATAAACATAAAGCTATATCGCAAAATAGTAAAATAAAATTATGAACTATCATACAGATTTGCGAGTAGTAATGTGACAAGCTTTGCTTTAGAAGGTATAAGACAACATGAAACGGTAGGCAATAATAATTCATGAATAATTTATCGAAATGTAGGAAAACAATGGAGCTCTTATAAAGACACAGTAAGCATGCTATAAATTATGTACGTTGGTATATCTGCTTACTTACACCACGTGACACCATAAATTCTAATGTCATTGTGTTGCGCCATTGTTTCTATAAATTCAAAATTATATAACTACAAACTATGAACAAAACTACACACCAAATAAAGATATATAAGTAGGTGAAAATATGAATTATTATTTAGCACACAATAAAATCTAGTAGGTAGGTAATTTAAAATGACAAATAATTGAAATGAATTAATTGTAACGGAAATTTGTAAACAGTAACGACCGTTATTATCAAGCACATGGAGAAGGTGGCTCAGTAGTATTCGATTCCCAGGCTATAAACAATTTTCCCCTCATTAAACTTACCTCTATGGTTCCCCCTCCACTAACATATTGATAACTGCACTTCATGTGCATAAATAAATCATTTACGAAAGAGTGCCACATTCAGTATCGGATAAAAGGCGTGATAATTATATTTGATTTATTTCTTAAAATGTAGTTTAAAATAAAATTTATATTTCTGTATTTTTAATTTTAATAAGTAAATAGTACTAACAAGTAATACTACCCAACTGTCACTCACCGATTTAAATGAAGCTTGGCACACTAATAGAACTCTAAAAAATATTGAACCCCTATTTTTTTTTCTTCCGGAAGTTGCTTTTTAGGGATACAAACTACCCCTGAAAGGTGGTAAAAGCAAAAATCGCCGTAAATGAAATTAAATAATACCAAAATATTACGCGTTTAACATTGGTTACTCATTGGTATGTTCGACTGCCAGTAAGGTGCTAGGGTTTATAATAAGAATCTCAAAAGCTTTCTCAGGTGTTTCTCTATTAAAAACATTATATCATTCGTTTGTTATTAGCAAGCTGGAAAATGCGTCCTTAGTTTGGTATCCACTTTATGCTTACCAAATTATAGCTCTGGAAAGAATTCAAAGAAGATTTTTGAAATATTTATCATTTAAGGTTGATGGTGTTTATCCGATTATTGGTATTAATAATTACATTTTGCTACATCGTCATGAAATGTCCTCGCTGTCGGATAGAAGAGAACTTTATTCTGCTAAATTTCTTTATTTATTATTAAATAATGTTATTGATGCACCGTACTTGCTATCTTGTATTCAGTTTAATATCCCCAGATTGGCCTCGAGACATCACAGGACGTTCCAGCTATCCTCCACTAGGACTGATGTTTTAAGAACATCCCCTATTCATATTGTCTGCAAGAATGCCGAACGCCATTTTGAAGATATATTTTTGTAATTTTATTCTACACTTTGTAAATTTAGTAACTTATTTAAATTGTTTTTCTTTCTTATTTCTTTTTACTTATGTTTTGCTGTTCCCTGTACATATTATTATTATTATTTTAATTTATAGATCGGACAAACTACTCAGGTCATATTTATTTATTTATTTATTTATGTTACGCTGTACCACAGGAACTTAATCCCAATTACAGTACAGGATCCGCACTCACCGAGCCGCAGTGTAGTAGTTTATATAATTTTTAGCTTGAGTGAGATTCGAACTCAGGATCTCCGTATTCGAATTCCGTATCGCTAGCCACACCACCGTACTGACGGATATGCCGATATGTCCTTTGTATGGCCGCCACGGGCGGGACCCGAACCCACGACCTTATGGTTGTCAGTCAGGCCCTCAACCTGCGCGGCCAACACGCGGAACAACTATTAATATTATTATTGTTAAAGTTCATTTAAATTGATTATTATTATTTTCTGTAACTTAAGTGGTTTCGATAAATCAAAAAATTGTTTGTTAATTTGCGCCACTAAAGCCAATACATTAATCGAAAAGGGGTTCAGAACCACTCTCTTATGGATTGGTATGCAGAAAAACTATTTAGTAGACCGTTTCCAACAGCAAAAAAGCCCCATTGCCAGTAGCAATGATCTGCAAAGAGTGTTAACAATTGTTTACTTTCTTATGGATTGG
Organism: Pterostichus niger; assembly: GCA_947425015.1. Lineage (NCBI taxonomy): Eukaryota > Metazoa > Arthropoda > Insecta > Coleoptera > Carabidae > Pterostichus > Pterostichus niger. The sequence continues at coordinate 24,947,192 of OX380344.1, read as the reverse complement.
TTCTTCCATCTCTTAATAAAGTGATGGAGTGACGGACATGTGTAGGATAATTAACAAATATACCCTTAACAAATTACAATGTACGTATTTTTGTACAATTTGTGGCCTGTATTCGATAACATTTTTTATTTATCTGGTAAATAGTTATCTGTTACTTTATCTTTAGATAGAAATACTAACTATTCATGCATCAGTTTGAAATTTTCCTCACGGACATATGTCTCACTTCATCTTATCTCAGTTCGTCAGTTCAAAACAATTTCGGCAACTAGACTAGAATGTCAAACCTACAAACTAGACCACCTAGTTGTCTTACTTATAACCCAATATGGACGTTGCTCTTACTGAAGTCTCCGTCAAACTGAATCCTCTCAGTGTGGCACAAACTTCAGTACCGCATGACTTATGTCCAAATACAACTTATGTATTGATCGCGAACATTATGCTAATGCTGTGCTGTGCTGTGCTGGGCGTATTGTACCTTGCCGACACGTTATGCGCGCGGAATACAAGTGCAAGCCGAAGGACGAAGGAAACGCGCGATGGAAAAACAGGATCGTAAGTTAAGTCGGGTAGTTGCGGACTTCCAGGGCCGTTCAGCAGGAAGAAAACGTCTTCAGAAGGAGATATTTAACTAGGTTTAATTCCTCACCAACAAAAACATTTTATTTGTTTGCTATTCTGCTCAATAACAAATGAATCTCACTTATAGTACATACATAATTTGAAACTCTCCGACATAGTATTTTTCGTTATAAGTTGAAGTCAGCGAAGTGTAAATTAATAAACTCTTACTTATTCTTAACTGTAAAATAGTTATTTGTGTACCAAAGGTTGAAAGTAACTATTTGCGGACTGGGATTAAAAACTATTATAACAAGAGTATAGCGAGAGTTGCATTTCGTGAAGATTTTGCAACAAGAGATGTATACAATATTTTTTCTAATATCAAAACTTCATATTAATCGATTTTTAATTGTAACTAATAACAATGTAAAAAAAAATACATTTTTCTACGATTGCTATGAAAAGTTGACAATTTCGGTCTCATTTGACATCGTAAAGTTGACGTTTTCTGTGGAACAATCTAAAAATATCTTTTTTGCGCGTCTCCAATGGCAACGCGCGAAAAAGATGTTAAATGCGCGCGTTTCCAATGGCAACGCGCGAAAAAGATTAAACGCGCGTTTATTTCAATAGTTACCAGAGATACAAACAAAACAGAAACTCGTCAAAGTACGAATAATTGAAAATAACTTATTTGAGTGATTGTAAAATATCTGATATCTAGATTTATCCAATTGAGGAAATTCGGATGTCCATTTATTCCGGTATTTGTTTAAAAACAAAATTTAATAAAAATCCAGGCGAAAACGGAATTCGACTGAAATTAGTACTCGTATATGAGGGAAACCGGTATACGGCCAGTTTAGCCCAAATATAATACTTTTGACAGTAAATATACGGTACAAAAACGCTAATAAATTCATAATTTTATCCAAATTTGAAATAATCGTGTATTTGACAATATTCAACGTATTATTCAATTGTTTATCTAATCTAGAAAACCACAAAGATCAATTTTTCAAAATATTGAAATATCCGGAGTCCTGTAAGATGTTCGGTGTCCGGAATCGACTTTTATGGATACTGCAATCCTCAGATATCGGTATAATATCCGAATGCCAATTTTTTTAGGGACCAATTTTGATTTATTAAATATAATTTGAAAATCTACAATAATTTAATTTCTAAAGATCCGCGTATCTATGCTAGAATATCGTAACAGATAACTGAAAAATAATATATCAATAAATGACAGTTAGGTATTATAATTTATGCAATTTTCACTGTCACTTCGATGCAATATTTGTTCATGTTTCTGACAGATGAATATTCGTCAATTCCAGCATTGATAAACCGATGTTAATTATTAATATATCTGAACTTTATGTTACGTAAAACTAAAATTTTGTACATCATGTTCGAATTCTTCTTCTTCTGCCGGTCCTGTGAAGAACCAGGGTCGGTGGCGTCTTGTGTATTGTGATTCAGCTACGCGCGCGCATTTTTATGAAAATAAGAGAAGGAAATGTAGATTTTAGAACGGAATACGAGCATGTCTTGCCATTACGTTAACCCTTTCTACGACGAGTGGGCTGCGTGCTGCGTTCAATGGATTGCTTTAATAAAAAAAGATGAAAAGAAAATACAGAAATATTTCGTGTTGTATTCTCTGTAAGCCTAATATGCCACTAAAACGTCGTTCACGATTTTCGTTTGGTATCTTTGAAATACAAAACGTATTTTTAGCATTTATATTTTTGTGTGTGTAAGGGCAAATTGCGCCAATGAATTTATTTGAGCTACAAGACGTATGATGCTCATTTTCTTTCTGTCTTATACATTTTAAACATATCCCAAGAAAAGAACAATGTGTCTCATTTTTCATGCGCTGTTTGGTTCAATAATTATCGTGATACAGTTTTAACCTCTGTAATGTTGATAAATATTAGGGACTGTAATTTATCTACATTTTTTACAAGCTCGTTGAAACCGGCAGCAAATAAAGTATGATTGCAGTAAAACTGTTCCATCACAGCAGACATATACTAACGATTCAATTAACTGTTTAAATTTGTGTTATTCGAGAATAACATCCCAAAAAGTAAATTGGTATCGATTAGTCGATAAATTCCCCAAATTAGAGTTCAAGCATTGACGTTAATTCGTTAATTAATAAAACCCTAAATAATAAATGCAATTAGCAAAGCGCAAAAGGTACAGAGATCCATAATTTTACGTACGATATCGAAACAGCAACATAATTTAAACGCAAACTGCAATTGGAATACTAACCTTATTGATAACATTGAACACAGGACGAAGAAGTTAAGATCACATGTTTGCAAGACGGACAATAGGTAACTCGCTAAATTGAGACGGCATGGCATAGGACACACAACAATATAAGGAGCATAACAGACGCTGCGTGCAGAGCACGGCGCTAGGGAAAAAGAAGAGAATACAAAGAAGCTGGTGCCGGAGAAGGGAACCGCGGGAATAAGGGACCTTAAGGTAGACTTCGGGGACCCAGTGGCGTACGCGACATCGCTTCTTTCGCCAACTTATACATTTAATTCTGAAATATCGCGGCTCTTTCTACCAACAACACGCGTAAGCGGTTTCTTTCGCTTTGCATCTCTAATAACCTACGCATATAAACTAAATATATTTTCTTAAATAATATAAACAATTTATTTATAGGTTTTCTACTCCTATTATTGTAATAGTTACCATTTTAATCACATGTTGATAAACTATAGCTTCGAACGTTTTAGTCACAATGTGAAATTAACAAGTATCATATTAAGCAAGAAGTGAAGTTAGCTTTCTGCATGTCATTATAACATAATCTTACTTTCAAATAATTCGTAAAACTTTATAATACGGTTTTATAAACTCATAACTAGTAAAACATTTATAAAATTTATTACATAATATACGATTATGGACCTCGTTAACATTAATAAAAATTTTAAAATATAACTACATACAATTGGTTTGGAATCCACAAGTTTTTGTTGTATAGTATTATAAATAAATAAATAAAATCACATCGATTATTATCAAGTATTTATAGTAAAGTTCGTGTCTACCTTCTACCTTTGAACTACATGCAAATATTGTTTCAGTATTGGAATGAACCACTACTAACATCTCTCAATTATTATGTTTTAATAATTAACAATCGCTATTTACGTAAAACAATCTTATATCACAATTAAACTAATGAATTCTATATACAATGCGTCCCTCGAGAACTGAATGTGCCATAGGAATCAACACAAGAAAACACTTTTTTTTACAAATTATACCCACGACAAACAAAACTATTACGTGGAATTGTAATTAATTTCATTAGCTTATAACCCTACTTAGCAATAACAATAGTACGGTGTTGTGGGTAGCGTTGCGGCATTCTAATCCGGATATACATTTATTTATTTATTTTTATTTATTTTATGTTACTCTGTACAACAGGAATTTAATCCCAATTACAGTACAGGGCCCGCACTCACCGAGCCGCAGTGTGGTAGTTCATATAATTTTTAGCTTGAGTGAGAGTCGAACTCGGGATCTCCGGATTCGAATTCCATATTGCTATCCACACCACCGTACTGACGGTTATATATATATATATATATATATATATATATATATATATATATATATATATATATATATATATATATATATACAGGTTGATTCTGGGAAGACGAACCCCCCCCCCCCTTATCTTTTTTATTATAAGAAATAGAAAAATTTTCTTCATATTGAAGTTTTAGTATATTAAATATACTATTTTATATATTATAAAGTCAGGTTTACATTATACGACTATCAACTTTAATTTTTCAAATGGGAACCTAGAATTATTGTATTACAATAAAAACCGCCATTTTTTCTCTTTTCAACGATGTATTACTTGTCATAAAAGTATATGAAAAAAATCGAGATAAATAAGATAATTGAGAAATGTCAGAAATTATTTTTATTCAAGTATTTTAGGTGGTTATGCGAAATTAAACAATATGTAACAATGTAAAATGAATGACAAAACACGTAAAACAAGTAACAAATAAATATCTGCATTGTTGTCAATCAAATTAAGATTAAAAAATTTATATGAAAAATTTTTGAAAAAAAATACTTAATAGTTAGGTACCTTATTTTAAAAAAAAAAAAAATATTCTATCTGTGCGTATATGGTATTTTTTTATCAATAACAAATAAAAATAGAACATGCGAAATAGAAATTAAATAGTATCTATTAAACACTTTTTTAAATATTTTTAATATTATATATATATATATGATATTTATGTACGTGAAATGCGTTACGAGCCGTCAAATCACGCTTTCCAAAAGACTTTAGTGGAGGGTAATCCACAAAGGTAGATAATTTGAATGTGGTGAAAATCAATGAACTGTGAAAATCGAACATGAGTTTATATTTAAACTAAAAACTGTATCATAGTATGCTTATGCTTGTGCCACCTCCACCAAACATTGCTATCTATGCTGTCTTCCTCGTCGCTTTGCGTTTCGGTGGCAGCGCCGCTGCCGAGCTACAAGAACGCACGTACGCCGGAATTTAATAACTAACCCGTCGTGTTCCGTGGACAGCCATCGCTTTATTAACACACAGACACAGCACAGCACAGCAGAGCAGAGCAGAGCGCACAGCAACAACGGAACGAGGCTTCGTGCTTAGCGCAGCCGCGAAACAAATATGTTTGTGCTCTTCTCTCTTGTTCGAGGTTTTAGAGGTACAGGGCTCGGGGGTTACAGAGAAGGGGTGACAGTCACGCATGAAACACATACCCTATGTAATGTGTATTGGATGAGGTGGGTGATAACATGATGACAGGGTAACTGATGAGTGACAGTGATATGCTGATAATGTGCCGTGTATTTGGATTCAACACTTCTCTTTTTTGAAGCTAGTTATTCTTTTAAATTAAAAATGATAAATACTACATTCATTTTAATTTTATCATCAGGCAGATTCATGTAATAGGATTCACTGTTAATATGTATTATTTATAACATCAAACATTAAGATGGAATAATGATTCGATCCCCACAGCCGACAAACAATTTTCACCAAATTAAATCTGTCCCTGTGGCTCCCCCTCCACTAATATCTTTTGGGGCCGTGATTTGACGGTTGGTAACCGCACTTCAGGCGAAATAATATATCATTTACCGAGATCTGCTTCGGCAGAGTGCCACATCCAGTAATGGGTAAAAGGTGTGATGATATATTTATTTATAATATCACGTTTAGAAAACTAGCAGTTATTTCAAATTTAGCAACCTTTCTGCTTTGTAATTCTAATACTAATTATTTCAATCCGAAACAAAAAGTAGAGCGGCAAAAAATCACAAAACTGTGTATGTTATTTCCTCGATCTATTCTATGGAATTTAAGAATTAAAATGTATTATTTTTATTGAACATCAGTTAAACAATTGTAACTGTTCCCATGCAAGAGTTTACATGGAAAACCTAAATGCTTACAAGGGATGAAGTACAAAGGTCAAATATATCTCAGATTAACGCATAGCTAGTAATTTACCCAGATATATCATCACATACACCTAACAGACACGATAATTCAGAAAGTCGATAAATAATGATCGAAGGAATACTGAAATTATTAGAAACATATCCACTAATAAAGTTGATAAACAAAACTCTCTCAAGTCAACTTCTAAAAAGATACTTAAATAACATTTAATTAGTCTGTGTCTCTTGAAACTGAGTTGATCCTAATTATACAAAAACTAATTTTGAATTGTTTCACTCTGTTTAATTATGTATACAATTTATCAAGTTAACAAGTGCCCTAACAATATTTTTATTTACTGGTATTTTGATGATAACTATACCTACTGACAAGTTAATGATTTTACGTACATTTGAATCGTTATGAACTGTTTACTTAATTCTGTCTCTACGAGTTACGAGACTTATAACGTGCTAGCCCGTGTAAAATTTATAACGGGCTGTTGACATTGGTTATCATGACAACATATCTAATTTTAAACGTTTGACACTTAAATATTTTTTGATTAAACAAAATCTGTCAGATTTTCAAAGTCTACCTTGATTGAACATGTTAGTTATTGCGTTATACTATTGCAATTAATTTTTATTAAATATACATATATTGCGATTCAAATGCACATAAAACATTGTACAATGCTCGCCCGTTACCTTTCTATGCTCGCCTGTATATGTCCGTATAACGGTCTTGCAATGTAAATAACTATTGCAAAAATTATTAAAATTGTAACTATAGAAATTTATGTTAAATTTTTACTTGACAAGAACCAGAAATTTCAAAACATTTACATACTTTTGCAAAAGTCTTCTGAACGGTACAGGTGTATTAAATATTTAAATTTAAATATTAACAGAGTATTTAGTTAAATACTAACAGAACAGGCGCGGTGGCCGAGCGTGTTAAGGCACATCTCTTAACATACTGTGACGTCACCCGAACCAAGGTTCGTCAGTTCGAATCCGCCTGTCGACAATGTGTGATTTGTCGTTAAATATAAAAATACAGTTACATGTATTTATCACACTCGGGCGCTATAAGCTAGTCACTTATACGCCTTAAAATAATCTGACTAAAGAAACCGGCAGTACGGCAGTGTAAAAACTGTGGCTCGGTGTGCCCGGCCAGTATGTTCCGAAACGGAATGATGGGACATCATCATAAATACTAACAAAAATACAACACGAAATTTAAGATAAAATTATTTCAAATTACGAACAATTAAAATTACATCAACAACTGAATATGATCTGAAATTCAATTCCAAATATCTAATCTATTACAAAGCAATAATAGAAATAGAAATTAAATAAATTATTTACAGCGAATCTGTCCATATTTCTGTAGCTCTTTATTGAAAAAATTTGAAATGAAAACAAAATAATTCTGTTACAATCTGTTTTAAATATAACAGTATTGTAATCTGCAAACTACATATTCCAAGCAATTGTTTATTTTATCAAGATAGCATAAAAATATTGTTACTAATGATGGTAACCAAAATCACAGTAATAAGACTATTTATAACACTTGTTAAATAATTTATAATATTGTTATTTTGTGGTAGTTACGACTAGGGAATGCAATACCGGTCAAAAATTTCAATTCCGGTATCTCTGTATTTTCGTTTTGAGAATCGGGATACCGGTATTAATACCGGTATTGATAAATTTTAAAAAATTGAACCTATTTAACATTTATTTACAGTAGGGTGTGGTGTGTGCGTATGGTATATACCGACTGTCTACTTTTTTTTCCGAACATAGGAAATTCAATGTTAAAATTTTGATTTAGCGATATCTCTTTACCTATTAATTTTAGAACAAAATTGTATTGAATAAAAATGTTCAGAATGAAAAACTGCATCTATAGAGTATAATTTTGTTGTTCAATTGTTTTTATGTCCGAGTTAGAAGCAAAAGAAAATACACGCTTTAAAGAAATTATCAGAGTGCCATGAGAAATAAATGCTTTAAAAAATGAACCTACCATTTAGAAGGCTTTAGCATGGTATCAACAAATGCCAACTGCAATCCGGAACCTTCTCTGGGCACAACACTACACACGAAAACTTTTTCACTCGAGATTTAAACCACGCACGACTTTTCACTTGAATTTTAACTTGGTCACTGACTAGAAAATGACTGAATTACGAGTACAAATTATTGAGACTGTATTGGTAAACGCTGACAACTCGAATAAATGGCTACATTCAACGATACCCAGCGTCATACTGACTACACTTATGCAACGAACACGTTCACTTCGGCAAATTTATCGTTTGAACAAACTAAATTCTTTTAAAAATCGATACAAAATGCACAAAATACATTAAAAAATAATACTTTTACATATTTTCATGTATAAAAAATATTATTTATGTACGTAAATAATAATATATATCACGTTTTTCGAAATAGAAATACTATTTATAACTGTTAAAATCTAAAGATATGCAAAAATATTATAGTGATTTGAAAGAATATTATTTTTAAAACGTCCAAATATGATGCTAAAGCCGTTTATCTCAAATTTAATTGTTAAAATGTAATATTTCTTTGTGTTCGGTAACAAGCCATTCATGTAACATATTATTCATACATTTTTAAGTATCAAAAACTATATGTCCACGTGGAATTTTTATCAAAATCGCCCGATTAAAGTTTATACTTACGGAAGACACTAGGTTTTATTTATATTTATTGATATTTTCAATCAAAAACACTAATTATCTACAAGCAAATCTAGCTGCCACTGCCTATACATTGAAACTAGGGGCAGGCAGTACATGCACAAACAGCTGGGCAAGAACTACGATCTCGAGTGACGTCACGGCGCCGTTTGAGCTTGTTATTTAGAACGCCGCGTTTCGCGATTATATCTACATACTATCTATTTCAATTATATAGTTTTCGTACTGTGACTAGAATTGAAATAAATATTATTTTAATAATCCAAAATATTACTACTTGTCTTTTGATTTGACTTGACTTAATAATGCTATTTGCTAACGAACGACTACGAGACTACTACGAATTAGCGATCGGCCAGCTAATACTTGACAAATAAACAAGCTTGCCAACTCTTCAATAACATAATTTTAAAAAGGAGTTAAACGTTAAAGTAATAAATAATAATAACATTCCGCTAAATTCTATCTTATACTTCAAATGAAAAAATACCGAAAAACCAGTATTTTTATGCTAAATACCGGTTTGAATACCGGACAATGTATGTCCGGGATCCCGGTATTGCATTCCCTAGTTACGACAATATCGGTTTCATATTTTTATCAAGAAAACTAAACTTAACAATTATTAAATATCAAAAAGAGTCACCTTAATCGCACTAAATGTTTCATTTTTTAAAACAATATCTTGTGTCAAAAAGATCAATGTTCATATATACCATATTACTATTTCTGTAATACTTATTAAGAAAGTTGTAATAGGAAACGTCATGTCATAGATTATTCTACAATTAATAAAACTTTCTTAATCACAAACTTCAAACTTACTTCTTAGAGACAGAACAAAGATAAAATTTACTTGCACAAAAAGCATTACAATAAAACTTTAATATATCAATGTTCGTTTCATGAATACTTTGAAACCTCTCAAATACAAATATTAAGAATCTCCATCATCTAAGTATTTCCATGTAAAGTACATAAATCACAATATGACACACTAAAGTCAGCAATACATCAACAATAAAACAAAAGAACATCAGAAAGGACAATACAAAATCCTCGACAAAACAATTGCACATGAAACTTTCAGTAAGGAAGAGCAGAAAAGACGAGCGGGTGAACTGTCCCGAACATTATTTGCTAGCGAGAGATTTATAACTTTCCATCGCGTGCTGAAACGGGGCAGATATATAATACTCGGTGATCCGACTGTAAATAGAAAAGGATCAGAAAAGCGTTGGTAAGGTTGACATCGTACCGCAGCAAGGTGGCGTTGCAAACGCTTCTCCTACACGACGACATTACGAGGTTTGACAACTAAGTTCGCGAACTAGCCGCAGCATCTCGATATCTACATTTTTGTCAATGCAATAAATTTTCCTTCAAAACAGGCCCACTTTAACCGTTAGGTTAATAGAGCTGTAGCCCTAAGGCACCAAGCGTCGGAGATACCACCGGCCAATACTTAGAATCAAGATTTATTTTCATTATACGAGTATAAAGAATTAAAACCGATACAAAAAATATATTCAATACATTCGAATGTATTATATGTACAAAATATACTCATATATATCTGAAAATAATTTTCTTGCGTTTGAACGTTTAGAATCAATAATATCTAAAATATTTTATAACACCAACGAGTCAAAAGAGAATAGGGTAGGTTGTGTTGAAGTAAACATAAATAAATTAATCAAAGATTCTGTAAAACGAATTCATATTTTTTACCAATATCAATTCTTTAAAATATTATTATATACTAGTATCCCGATATAATTATTTTTTTGCTACTATGAACAACAGAAACTTAATCTCAGTACAGGGGACCTACACTACAGCATATAGGTGATCGAAAACATAGAGACAAATGACTATGTTCTTTACTATCAACTTTAGACCTATAGTTTAAGTTACAAAGTTGGTGCCGAACTTAAATGCCACTTTTTGATGTGAGAAGATCTTGAATTGTACTTCCGGTTTCGCTGGAAGAGATATCATCGTTGATTTTTTAAATGGAATGATATATGTTTTCTAAAATATTTTTATACAAATATTATAGGTGGCTATGTGAAAATAAATAAAATGTAACAGCTTCTAAATTATGCAAATGTATACTTTTTTGACATTAATTTAACACTGTTACATTTTGTTTATTTTCACATAGCCACCTATAATATTTGTATAAAAATTATTTCTAGTATTTCTCAATTTTCTTATTTTTCTCGAATTTTTTCAGATACATTAATAAAAACTAATACACCGTTGAAAAGAGAAAAAAATGGCGGTTTTTATTTTAGTAAAATAATTATAGGTTGCTATTTAAAAAATAAAAGTTGATAGTCGTATCTTGTAAACCTGACTTTATAAAAAATATCTACATCTGCCATCAAATAGTATATTTAAAATAATAAAACTTTCATATGAACCATTTTTTTCTATTACTCATAATAAAAAAGTTAAAGGGGGGGGCGTCTTCCCAGACTCACCCTGTATGTATATATATATATATATTTGATAATGAAGAAATTAGCCATTTGCTCCTTGTTTGAATCATTCTGTTTTTTTTTATATGTATAAATTGAAGTGAGTCAGAATTAAACAGGCAAACTCTTAATTGATAAGTTACAACCAATGAACTGCAATTGCGTACCTGACTAAAAATATTGAAAAAAAAATACAATAAAACAGTTGATTCAGACAACAAAGAATCCACAAGGGCGTCTGATTTTGTTAGTTCAAGACGCTTAAATATAACGGCATTGCTTCAAGCTGTTTCTGAACGGCAAACTTTTTAAGCAATGAATGACAATATAAATTATAATAAAATGTAGTAATACATATACCAGCAATATTGTTATGTTTATGTAACACAATATTGTTGTTATTTTAATACATTTTCTCGAATAACGTACGAACGAATATGGACAGACGCTAGTTGGTTACTTTCAAATTAGAACTATTGGATCAATAGTATTCTCTACTTGTCATTTATGAGACAATGGTCTGAGTTTATCTGGTTTGCGATCTTTGTGTTTAATTTAAAGTTCAATTGGTAAATAAAAACATATATAGTATAGAATAATATAAATTTTATAGGCGTACTTTTTCCAGTTGACGGTAAAATTTAAAATCAAACCATAAAGTATAAATAACTGGTGCAAAGATTTTACATAAGATTTACTAATATTCTAATTATTAACATGTAGTCAATTCAATTTGCAGTCTAGTTAGAAGGCTAATAAAGCCAACTTATAAAGTGCACTTCGGCAAAAAAAAAAACGCCTAAATTTGGTATGAGTAAAGTGTATATGTAGCACAAATGAATAATGAGTGCCGCATATTCTTACATTTTTCATTGGATATACGTGGTCAAATGTAGTAGGCCAATATTATTTATGGGCAGTTATAGCCGAGATTGTCAAAAAACCGGGTTTTTTTTTTTATTTGCGCAGCTATCTGGGTTTTTCCGGAAAACCCCTCCCCATTATTTGTTTTATTCTAAATAATCATTTTAAATAAATTGTAATGTAAAAATGTATTTACAAAATATGTACAAACATTATACTTAAATTTTTATTTTAAAATATACAGGTAACCTTCATATTACACGGTTGTCAGGTTCCTAAAAAATACGAATTCGTGTTATGCGAAACAAAGAACTAGTACTAAAAACAGGGTTAAATTCCAATTTACCTATTTTATTTATTAATAATTTGTTTTTATAACTATATCTAATTTTTTTAATGAGTTTTTTGGGTTATTTTGGGTGTTTTTTTTTCAGAAAAAATCCAAAGGTTTTTATCGGACACATGCTCAGGTTAAGGAATGTAATCAACTAAGAACTGTTAATGTGTTAAGCATATAGTTCAGGCGTATTTTTAACAGGAGGCTGGCATAACAGACGGTTAAGATCAATAGCAGATTAAATCTTAATTATAAAATGCTGCAAAATAGATAATATTAGGTATGATTATACTACGAATAGTAGTGTGATGCTAATAATATTGAAATAAAGTGAAACAATTCAGAATTCGTTTTGTATAATTTGGATTTTTCATCAGCTCCGGGAGATACACACTAAATACGAGTGAATGTTATCTTGTTAAAAGCTTACTTGGCTAAATTTGCTTATCAAAATCATATGTTTATAATAATTTCATTATTCTTTGGGTTATTATTTATCGAGTTTATGACTTCTCTGAATTATGGCGCCTTGTCCACCTAAGCAACAATGTGTTGTCATATGGGTATATTAGTAGCGGAACGTTGGTCTAGGATGGATTTAACCTTTGCATCTCATCTCTTGCAATCGTCTGGATTTTTATATAAATTTGTGCATAGGGACGAGTACTCGTATTCTTGAACTAACGCAATGATACCACTCTTTAATTCTTGTCAGCACGTCTCACAGTAAACAACAACAATTAGTTAGTGGTTCTTTGACTTTAATCGAGACAAGTCGTTTCTTTAGCATGCAAGATGTAGCTACTATAGTTTTGCCATGATCAATTTGTAAAAATGATATATCTTGTTTTATGTTGTTGTTTATCATCTTCGGTTAATCTATTTAATACCTTTAATATTAATTTGTAAATATTTTTGTTACCTTTATGCATTTTATTTATTTCTATTATCATTGATTTAAATTGATTTGTATTTTTTTTTCATTAGTTTGTTGGTAGAATATAATAGCGCGATCGCGTCATTTAGTTTTACAATATTAAAGTAGATAAAGGATGATAAATCTACACCAAATATAAGTTCATATAAATAAATACATTTTCATTTAACTCTCAATCCCTGCATATAACTAATTTATAACCTGATCATATGTACAAGTATTTATTTCATACTTCATTTGTGTGGAATTCAGTTTCAAAAACAATTGCAGGGAGATACTCACTTCCTTCCTCATCTTTTTTACTTCATTTTCAGTTTTTACTATACAGTGTGTAACTGCAAGTGTTAAATGTATTTTTAAACAAGCGCAGGCGATGTTGCCTTCATTTCTTATAGATGCGTTGTTAGAGAAGTGGGCGTAAGTGAAGATTTACGAAACAGGTGTACAGGAGCGAATGGATAAATATTTGTTGCGTGATGATGGATTTTGGTTGTGAGAAAAGAAAGAGTTCGTATGGACGAAGTGTTAATGTGGTCGAAACGAGTATCGTGTGTCAGGATGAGAATGTTGACGGGTTCGTGCTACCCCATTTAATGGGATATAGCGTGATGTTATGTATGTATGTATGTTCTATTACAGATGTCATATAAACAAATATCTAAAAGAATTCAAAAGTACATTAGTAGTTGTAAAAAATCAAGTAGAAAACAAAAAGAAAAAGAACTAGAAAAAACAAAATCGCCAATAACACAACTCCTGTTTCACTCCTACAATTTACTTATATCTACCTAAACCCCTAAAAAGCACTTAAACAAAAAAAATACCAGGGTTTCGACTTACAACACCAAGAAGCGCTCCAATATCAGCACCAGCAGTAGAAGTACCAACGTATAGAACAGAGACGCCAGGCAGGAGCAAACACCAAAGCAAGCATCGGAACAGCGTGGATGTATAATTCACGGGTGCAAGGAAACTGGAAAGTGTTTTTGTGCACTCTAACTACGCGAGTGTTGACTGTCCCTGTGCAACTTTATAGCAGAGTTGCCGCCGGCGAGGCGTTCGTCGATGCGAAGTGTTGCTGATGTTGTTACACGATGGATGTGAGGGTTTTTGCAGGGGATGGTAATTGATTGAGCGAGAAAACGGTTTATTAATTTAGAGAATGAATACTATGCTAATATCGATAAGAATTGTTTAAAATAGAAAACAATTTTATAAATAAGCCATATTAAACTACAATTCTATAGGGATACTAGAAAATAGACAAGAGATGAAATACTTCAGCTAGTGCTGGCAGTGGCATAGCCAGAATTTTTACAGGATGGCGGATATTTAGAATTTTTAAACCAGAATCGCTCAATCTCTTTAAGAGATTATAATACACGCTTTTGCTTTTTTTGATAGAGTAGTTTAAATAGGGAAAGCAGGTATTGATGTAGCACGTATCCACCTCCAAATACTTTTTACAATAAAAATGCTGTTCTGTACTAGGTCAGGTATGGTTAGGGGTGTTTTTTTTTAACGCTTTCATCAGTTTTGGAGCTGGTTGAACAAAAAAAAAACCCTAACCATGCCTGACCTAGTACAGAACAGCATTATTATGGTAAATAGTAATTGGAGGTGGATACGTGCTACACCAATACCAGGAAAGCAAGTACCATTTTATCTGCCAAATTGAATAGTGTATACATAAACAAATAAATAGAAAACAATAATCAAATTTAAATTGCATTCAACAAGCCAACATTTTATAAAATATATTTTTTTTTTACAAAATAGACTCAAAAGTTATTCGAAAATGAAGAGAAGAAATTATCTATCACCAAACGAAAATTACGAGTATACTGTTGTATTTAAGGTGTACCTAACATAAAATAAACATCCGATATACATAAACAGGCTCCAGTTCTTAGAAAAGTCACGAGCTGAAAGTATGAATGAGCAGAATGAAAGTATTATTTCAACTATTCTGTTTTAAGATAAAACTTAAAATTTTTGAAATACGAATAGTTGTAAGTACAATTCTACTCTTTTCATCGTTGCTAATCTTGCTTGATTTCATCAAAATTTTCAACTAAAATAAATGATTCTAATAAGACGCATGTAACATAAAAAATAAAAACTAAATACTCTTTGTTCTATATACGCATTATTATTTATTAGAATTCTTTATGGTTACAAAAGGACAGGTTTCAAAGCGAGGAGCTGAAACCGGATACATACTATATACTAACAACTATTTTCTTGATCAGGTAAAAAAAAATCACTTTATACGTAATCCTGTAAACGACACATAATTTACCTCATTTATATACGTTTAATTTTTCAACCATTTATAATCTAATCAAATCTTTAAAATACATAATTGAACATTATTTTGCGTTTAAAGTTGACATTTATAGCTTTGAATAAAACATTGTATGCATTGCACGATCTACCTTTATTATTCTTCACAATTTATAGTTACAGAATACGATTACTCAACAATTTGTTTTACAATTGAAGCATGGAAGTACTAAGGCACTAAGTGCTAAAATGACTTCTTTCACTATTTGCCATCGCCAATGATTCTAGAAAGCTTATAAGAGCCATCGGATATACATATGGACATTTTTAACTTAAATTTAAGAAACCACTGTGTTTTACATCTAGGATGCTTTAATTTAAAAAAGAGAATAAATGCCAGCTACGCATATGATTTGTAACTAAGAGTGCTTCTATTCTGTTGTGACGTACTATATCAATGTTCTTTTAATAATGAAATATTTCACAGCTTCAGTCTACAGAACTTTACATGAAAACAAAGTCTCAGATAACAAAAAGTAATCATTGTTATCTGTGATAAATAATCTTAAAAGTGAAAACCATATATCTTTTTATAAAAAAAACTTTTAAACCTTAATTTAGGCACATGATACAGCTTCAACTAGTAAATGAACACAGTTTTTCTGTTTGGCACATATAGTTTTTTATATAAAACAATTATTTCACTTACACCTTTTTCGGTTATATTTCTGTTTTTTCACGTTTTTCTCATTTTGTTTTTTTATCTCCCTTTATGTTTATATATAAATAAATAAATAAAATGTTAATATTAAACATTTTTTCTTTAATAACTTATAATTAACGAAGTGCTATTTAGTGCCTTTGGTACTTCGACACTTCAATTCTTGTTTCATAGTAACCTGTTATGCGTAATACTTGGGTTAGATAATAGATATCATAGTGTATGAAATGACAATAAATCTAGGAGTACTACAGCAGACAACCTGTAAAGAGTATTATTTTCTAATTGGTATCAAGTTGAAATAAATAACTGGATTGATTTTTGTAATTTTTCAAGATTGCAACCAATGTTTCATGATATATTTCAATTCAAAGCTGCACTAAACAATTCCTTTAATTATATTTTTCAAACAAATTATAACAGTAGTAAAATACATATTTAATATCACTTTGTAGTTGTTAAATTTTTTCCATGGTTTTGCCCTATAAAAATTTATCTTGAGTTTTATTTTACAGATTTGGTACGTCTAATAATGCCATCTAGTGAGGTTACAAAAACAAAGCAAGAATATTTGAAAATTAAAGTAAAATATTCATTAAATATTTGAAAATTGAAGTTTATATGATAAAGTAAAATACATTTAATGAAATTGGATATTTTATTTATACATTTAATATTATTAGGTCAGGTTAGATTATATTAGTACGTATCTCGTCAAAGGCACTAGTTGACGCGCCCTCTCTGTAAATTTGAAACTAGTAATTTTAATGACATGAAACGGCCATAATAAGCGCAGAGCAAGTTGACCAAGACAGAAATATTCAGACCAAGTAAGAATTAAATTATAATTTTACTATCAGAATTTCTCTCGTATAAAAATCTTGTAAGAAATATTGAAAAACAAGGAAAACATTTGGATTCCAATCACATATAAAAGAGCGGAAACCATCTCCTTAGGATGTCATAAAATGACAAGACCATATTATTTGTACGAGTCATAATAAACAAAGTAATAAACAATGTTTTAGTACAGGATTTAATAAAGACTGGAGCAGGAACACAACCAGGAAAAGTTGGTTAGAGAATCAGAGACGTAGGAAAGTTTGTCGGGGTTGGACAGCGGATGGAAAACATACATTCCGGTTAGCGCCGGTTTGTGCCAGTCCAGAGGCAAATGCCCCAGGATGCGACGACGCCTTCTTAGATTTTTACCTACTTCACACCGCTGCAAATTCCCACAATCATATTACAAACTTCACAACAAGATTCCCAAGTTGCAAATAAAAACATAAATATATCATAACTACATTTACCCATTACTGGATGCGGCACTCTATCGTAGTAGATTTTAATTTTATACGCGTGAATTGTGGTTATAAAATAAATAAATAAATATATTATCACACCTTTTACCCATTACTGAGTGTGGTACTCCCCGTAGCAGATCTTGGTAAGTGATATATTTCTTCGCGTGAAATGCGGTTACCAGCCGTCAAAACACGATCAAGTTTGTAATAAATATTATAAATAAGTAAGATTTTTCTTGGTGCTATCCCATTAGTGGCCAATCTTAGAAACGACAGATTAAATTACTGTCAGAATAAATTATATTTATTCATTCAAATGACAATCGCACTTTTGACAGTATCGTTACCATAAAATAAATAAAATTGATTTTCATTTTTACTTCCTTGTACGAAGTAAAGGAAGTATTGTAATCGCGAAAATTTTCGGTTCTCAGATTTCAACGGAAATAGGTGTTTTGGCCCTCCCTGAATCCATTTTGACTAATTTCGTCATGCCGTCTGTACGTACGTATCTCGCATAACTCAAAAACGGTAAGCCGTAGAAAATTGAAACTTTATATTTAGGACTGTTATAACATCTAGTTGTGCACCTCCCTTTTTGGTCATTATACAACTACCGGAAGTGGTACTTTACTTGAAGCCTATAATAGATTTTCATGAAAAACTATATTCAAATATAATTTAAAACTTTCCAAATTTGGTATATAACACTACTATATCAATGGAAATAACATAATAGATTTTGGTTAAAATAGACTAACCGGAAGTGACACATTACATGAAGCTGCTAACAGTTTTCCTTGAAAAAAATGGTATTATTTTAACTTTAGAAAGGAATGCTGCAAATAAAACTTTTAGAGAATTAAATTCTGCGTCTAGCACATTAAGAATTTTTAAATTAGCTTTTTGCATACACGAGATATCTAAATTTAAATATTATATATTTTTTGATTTTTTTTTAATTAAGTTTGCTATGGATTAGAACAAAAAATAAAAGTTTTAATGTCAAATATGTGCAATTAAAAAAATATCTATAGTTTAATACGTGTACAAGGAAGTCATGTGGTGTCCACATCAGATTTTTTAATTTATATACATTTACTGTGGAAATACCGAATATATCCTTTTGTAAATGGCCGTCACGGGCGGGACCTTACGGTCGTGAATCAGGCTTCAACCCGCGCGGCCATCACGCGGGACGGAAGTATATTTATTCTGTTCTTTAAAAACTGGGCATATGTAGGATATAGCGTGATGTGTAAGTAAATAAAAAAATGTTTATAGAGCCGTCAAATATTTGACGTGATATTATCAATTTAAATAAATTAACCAAAAATCTCTCTAATGATAATGACCCACATCACTTCATGAAATGTCTCGAACTGTTGCATAACACCCGGAATTAATAGCTAATTTTCAGAACTAATTTGTCAAATGAACCCTTAAATGTCAGAAAATTTATTCATTTGTCTACTACATATTCTAAGATTGAATAAATATTAAAAAAAAAATAACAACAAAGACAAAATTAATTGTCATCCAACACTTGGCGAAACAAGGTTTAATAAAAAATATAAAGTAAACACTTGGCTATGTTTCACAAAATTCAGCCTCCAAGTCACCTTATGAGGGCATCGTCTGAGGCTGACCAGCACAGTTAGTAACCATAGACGCGTTTCGCTCTTATTAGAGCTCATCAGTATGGTATAACTCACTTCTTCACCTAGAACAAAGTTCACGTGAGGAAGCTGGTGACGAAGAACTGTGCCAGCAGAGAATAAGATCTCTAACAAACTGGTAAGATGACATTTAAAAAAAAAAATAAGTTAATTAGCTATGTACAACGAGGAAGAACTGTAATGAGGTAAACATGCGAAATGAACGTATTTCCGAGACGATAAAACCCAGTGTGTGATTCGGGTTAAAATCCTGGAGAATAGAGTCCAGTGGGACAAAAGCACAATACTCGGCACAATGGCTCCTTCACATAAAGCAGCGCCAGAAAACAAACATGTTTGGAAACGGAGCGTTAAAAAATAGTACGCGCAGTAAAATAGTTTAATGAAATGAGTTCCTTTTTTGCTTTTATTTCCCGGTCTCCAGAATACTCGCGACGTTCGTGCGTTTTCGTTGGGCACACTTGAAATACGACGGTTTTTATGCCACAAGGGCTTTCTATGTAATGAGCGAAGTTAGTTGTTTGTTACAAGATATTTATACCAGCACATTATTTCTACTTCAGTGGTATAAATGGAGTATAAAATATACTTACAATTTTAAGTATTTCATTCGAAACAAAAAACCAAATTGTATAATTAATTGATTATAATTAAGTTTTTTTTTGTGATAGTTGTGTAAAAATCGGCGATATATTCAATAAATACAGTATTAATCTACTTATTTTACAATGAAATACATAAAGCTATTCAAATTTACGTGAAATGTCAACTTTAGTTTTTCTTTTGGCTGGAGAGCAGCCGCCTTGATCGCGCTGCATGCTAATTTTATTTTGATTATCAAGTTAGACTATAAAACTTTTGTTGAGAACTGAACCACAAAATTTAATTAGATCTCAAAGCAATTGGCCTTATTCCAATCCGATTTCAAATATAGGTTAAATTTATATACCGAGTATAAGAAATACACTATTAAATATTTAATTTCGTTCTAAGTATTTATCTATTAAAATTAAAGCAAAAATGTAAATAGAAAAGATGTTCAGAATTAAAAACTGCATCCAACGAGCCCTTATTTTTTTAATATAAAACGTTCAGTTATAAAATAGACGCTGGTAACCGCACTTCACGCTAAGAAATATATCACTTACCTAGATCTGCTATGGAAGAGCGCTACACACAGTAATGGGTAAAAGGCGTGATGATATATATATATATATATATATATACATATTAAATAAATACAGTATATATATATATATACACGTGTGTGTGTGTGTGTGTATTTTTTATTGAGAGGGACGGCCAAATTAATTAGCTCCGTAGCTTCCTTTCGATTATCTTTAGGGGCCGTGATTTGTCGCCTGGTAACAGCACTTTAAGTGCATAAATATACCAGTTACCGAGATTTACTACGGCAGAATGTCACACCATATAGGGTAAAAGGCGTGATGATATATTTATTTTATATTTGTAATAAAGCTCTATCCGTCAGATATTTATAAAGATTAGGTTATTGTTGACCAATAGGATTACGATTACGATGTATTTGAATATTTAATTTAAATAATTTTGTTTCAAAAGTTCTTCATATTTATAAATCTAATTTTTGTTTCATTTATTTGGAATACCAAATTAGTTAATTAAATAAAATATCGTTGCAATAATAATCTCATTTTTTCTATATTAGTACAAAGATACTTCTAATTAATAATAATTACTTGTAATATTTACTTTATTGATCTATAAAATTTATTTAATTTCTCATGACACTCTCTAAAAGCTTAAAGTTAGAAATTTTAATTCTCGTCTATTTCGTGAAGAGAGCGTTTTAGATCAATAAATAAAGTCTCATTGAATGTAGTTTTTAATTTTGAACATCTATTATATTTACACTTTTGCTCTAAATTTAAAAATTTAGAGCGAATACAAATTTTAACATTGTATTCCCATAGTTCAAAAAATAGACAACCAGTATATATTTTCATTCAAACGGATATAGTAATAAGGGCCGAGTATATGAATATGCATGACATCTGGAAGAAAATGTTGACATAATTTTGCAATGAAAACTTTAAAAAAATAATTTTCTTACATAGTGAAAACTTTCTTAATAAAACGAGTCAAGGCATGACAGTTTGTCATTTTTCTTTTTACGTCAAAGTTATTTATCGAAACCCACCGAAAATATCTCAAACAGCCATCAATCATGAACTGCTCTCGAATTTTCCATAAATTGATTACAGGTAAATCTGCGAAGCCTTAAACACACAACAGAAAATTGTTCTCCCGTCCTTTATTTTCGCAAAGATGTAGATCATTAATATTTGCCAAAAACCCTACAAAACTTTTTGATAGGAACATAGAACTATTTGAATAGTATTCTCTCGAACAAAAACGTTTGTTTATATCAATTACGGTGACGAAGTTATTGAACAATAAGATATTACGTCAAACAGGCCACGGTTGTACAACATTCAGAGGAGTGTGACTGCGTCACCATCGCACTCAATAGACTGCGAGTTCAAATGCAGTTCAGGGCCATACCATCTAAA
The DNA here is from genome assembly GCA_947425015.1 of Pterostichus niger. Classification (NCBI taxonomy): domain Eukaryota; kingdom Metazoa; phylum Arthropoda; class Insecta; order Coleoptera; family Carabidae; genus Pterostichus; species Pterostichus niger. The sequence continues at coordinate 24,925,198 of OX380344.1, read as the reverse complement.
ATGTTTATCATGTCTTTATAAGAATTGATATGCAGTGGTCAATAAAACCAAATAACTAAATGAATTATACTATTATATAAGTACTCTACAATCTATTGCAAATAATAATTTGTTATTTATATGAGCCCAACCCTTAGAAGTTATTCATATCAAATCAAAATAAATCTATGGAGAAGTATAGAAAAAATCTTCTGTACAATGTACCTTTTGGTATATTAAAAAAAGATAAGAACTGTGATTGAAACAAATAGTGATACAAATCGCTATTTAATTTCGATTGCAAAATAGCTTATTATTATACGAGTATAATATACTAATTTTTTTTACATTACATCATTTATTTCATTCACAATTTATAATATCAATTATGCGACATGTGGTAACGCTGCCGAATAAATTCAAACGTTTTTCAATTGTAAATTCTTAAGAAAATACTTGTAATTTTTAAGGTACACCTTTCTGTTTTCTTCGCGTGTTTACAGATAGTAATTTTCCTAAAAATTATGTAGTTATAATACAAAATATGAAATAAAAAATGTTGATATTTTGATAATTTAAATTCTTAGGTTATATCGCCAGTTGAAAATTCTTTCAAATTGTTATAAAATAATATTTTAAAATATTTGAGGTTATCATTTTGAAATCACATTTAACATTTGGCTTCGTAGTAAATTAATTATGTTTCCAAAGATAATTTAACAATAGCCTTCATTGTTAAACTGTTTTCGGTATAATAATGGACCGATTGTGAACGCAAAATATAAATAGTTATTTTTGTAATAAGTACGCAAAATTAGTGTTTTTTTTTTGTTGCGCGTAATAATTGTTACTATTAATCGAGACCGTAGGTTGCAACCAAAAAACGTCATTCGAACGTACCAAAAAAACAAGAATTTTGGCCACGAAATACAAACAACATTTTTCTACAACTGTAAATTAAAAATGATACAAATTTTTTTGATTTATTTAAGTAAATTGAAGGGAAGCAATCAACAATAATATTAATTTTATACTATTGATGTGTTGTAACTAATGAAACCTGACAACAAATAATTTGGGAGCGTGCGCGAAATATTCATTTTGCGCTCTAAGGTGCAAAATAGTGCGCAAAATATGCGTTGTCATGGTAATGTAAATAATGAAAAAATCACGTACTTCGAGTAATGATTTAGTAGAAAATTCAAAATTTTATACAGTTGTAGAAAAAAATAATTTGTAATACGAAACTATAGATATGAAATTAATATGTAACGGATGCATCAGCACTTATATACCAATATTTCAATGTTAAATAAAGAAATTTAAATACATCATGTACCATGTTTAGATACAATATACTTCTATATTATAATACACAAAATTAAACAGATTTGTCAAAAGATATGCACATTATAAAGAAGTTTTTTTATATTTTTGATATATTTACACAGTTTTATTTTCAGGTAGTACGAACAAATTTGGTGTGATAACGACTCATGACATTCACATCACGGGTTAACCATCAAGTTAATACCTTACGCAATTACAGAGTGAACCAGAACTAAAGCTAAATTTATAATGAAGTAACGCATGAGGTAAAGCAATTGGAGTAAAGTAAAAAGTAACGCAAGTGAATTTGATGGTTTATACTAAACGCACAATTCGTTACTATCAACAAATCAGATGATGTGATAGAATTTCGGCATCTTTCGTTTAACTTCGACATCTCTAGTTTGAATTTTGACACTAATCTGACAATTGGATAACGTTGGATAATTAAAATCTTTAGGCGATTTATTATGCAGAGACCAATGAATTTCAAATTATATAACTTTGCGATACATTTTATGTAATACCAAACCAACAAGTACTCGCTCAAATCTAACAGATAATATTATAAATAAATGTAAAATAATGGATTACTAAACTTGGGAGTTATAATTTTTGTGTGGTCTAACAGTTAGTTATTCTATAAAAAATTAACACTCATAAATCTACAGTTATTTATACTATAACACAAGCTTAGTAATTCTTTATTTCACATCTAATTAATAATATTAATCAGCGATTACTAGAATATCAAATGATCATCTCGCAGGTTACGTAAAAATGACTTCTGATTGGTCAAAGGTAGAGTATTTTAGGTAACGCAAGGCAGAAAGATAAAAGTTGATTATATCTTGCTTTGAATCTTTTACCTTGCTGCTTACTTTACTTTATTATAAATCATTATTAGCTCTAGCACACACTCACCTTTTACGTTACCGATATAACTCGCTTTACCTCTTACGTTACTTCATTATAAATTTATCTTACGCACTCTACCGTGGCAGTTGCCAATTAAATGTTATTTTATATATTATTTCGAACCAAACGGAGACAAGGAAGTTGTTGAAATCTATTGTGATTGTGAAACAACAGTAGATGCCACATGGTGAAACGAGCAAACCTATTGTTTGTGGAGTTAAACTCTAAGCAAATGAAAAGTAAATGAAGCCAGCTCTGGACTCGGACGAGTACAATAACAAACACACAAGTCAGAGTTTACAAATTACACTTCGCAAACATCGTGAAATTCTGTTAAATTTGATGAAAATTAACTTACGACAAGCAGCAGTTCGTACGCCATGTTCATTTGTCTGCCAACGAACGATGACGTCACAAAGGCTCGGTGGCGGAAACGTGCGAACTGAAACGAATACAAACGATATAAAAAGCTGTCAAAGTAGTGCGAGTGTGACCATGCGAAACAAATGTTAGTGACGTTAGCATGGCCACTGCGATCCTGGATCGAGTTAATTGTGTTCGGTGGCTACATAGGTCTGGGATGCAATTTTCTACCCAATTACGACGCGCCACGAATGCAAAATAGCGCATCATTGCCGTGAAAATGCATCGTGCAACTCGCTTGTAGATGATGATGAACTCTACAGCGAACTCCATTTGTTACATTAATTTTTCATTTACAAAGGAATTTACTTTGTACTAAACTAGAACCTAACTGAAATATTTCATTTTGTTTTGGGTTTGATTATAATTAATGGCGGTGTTATTGGAATTTATATGCTCTCAAATGCACTTGTTTTTCTGTTCGAAACTGTCATGATTTATTATTGATGGTATTGTGTTTAACAGAAAATATAGAGATGCTTAAATATCCTAAAATATAATAGATACATTAAAATGTAAATATAACATTTAGTATTTTATGTTTGTTAAATTTGGAGCCATAATGGTTTTACTTCAGTATTAATTCTAGATACGATCATAATATGATATATGATAATAATGGAGTAGGTGCATCAGTGGTATCGAGTCGGCCTGTGGATCTTGAGACCCCTGTGGCTCCCCTTCCACTAATATCTTTCGGCTGCCAACCGCACTTCACGCGAAAAAATATATAACTTACCGAGATCTGCTTAGGCAGAGTGCCACATCCAGTAATGGGTATATATATATACCTAATATCATAATTCTCCTGCGTATTTATTTCTTTTTAGATGTGTTCTTTTATTTAAATATTCTCTGGTATATTTATCCGTCTTTAATTAACTTTCATATTGCTGTATAAACAATATAATTTGAAATAAATTGTTAAGTTAATAAATAAGCAAGATTTTGCTGATTCTCTTAAAATATAACATACATATTGCTTAAATAAGTGAATGAGAGAAATTAAATGATAGAATATTTGTTACATATATTTGCCCTATCAAAATCATAATTAGTTGACATAGATTAAATTTCTTTATCTTTACCTATTATTACATTTCTATGGGGTAGGTAATTCATAGGTATTGAGTCGGCTTGTGGATTTGAGAACCTAGGTTCGATTATCACAGCTAACAAACAATTTACACACGTTAAAACTATACCTCTGTGGCTCCCCCCTACCCCACTAATATCTTTGGTGGCCGTGATTTGACGGTTGGTAACCGCACTTCACACGAAGAAATATATCTACTACGGCAGAGTGCCACACCCACTAATGGGAAAAAGGTGTGATGATATATTTATTTATTATATTTCAGTTTAAACTCTTTGTGTAGACTGATATTATTTCCTATCCAATGCATCATTAGTGTTCATAGATCAAAGTATCCTGTTCGATCGAAGAAACAAATCTTAACTGTGCCATTAAGCTCGTGCGTCGAGCGACAGGAAAAGAGAAAACACATTGTCGAACAAAGAGTGCCATCATTATCCCCTAATATTTCCGTTATTAAAACCCATTTTCCACGCTATTAAGCGGTTGTAAAGGAAAGCCGGTGGCAAATTCTCAACAACACGACACCGTTGGAGTTTTGACGCCTCTAACGCGACTCTGACGGCTCGTTCGCAAGATGAGTGATAAAGCCGGGAGGAGGAACGAGGAAGAGGACACGCCGACCTCTTGGTGCTTGATTCTGTCTTGCCTCTGCAAGAGCAAGAGTTGCTTTATGTAGCATGAGTAATGCGGCAGTAAACCGGCCTCTCCTCTCCTCGCTGTTGGTGCGTGTAATTTCTCTCTCCGATGTCTTTGCACCGAATGTTCTCAAATCTCTTACCCTTCCGGGTCTAAATGTGTAATTGCTGTCATTTCAAACCGAGTCTACCGTTACAACGTTACTTTCTTCAATCGTTCTCCTTTGAATAAGAACTTTTGGCCTTGTATTTTTTTCTTTAAAAAATACTTTACGTAAGAAATATTTAGAAAATTAAAGGTTTAATATATAAATATTTTCAATGTCAATATTTTATTGTATATCTACCTAAATAATACATATAAAACAACCTTATCAAATTTTTAATCCTGTAATTATTTCGTTATAAAATATAGTTATTTATGAATTAAGACAGTAAAATGAATCTTGTTACTCGACCAATAATGTAATAGGAGCAAAGACACTTTTTGTTTGTGATACACATATGATTTTTTTAAGATTGCATCTTAAATTTTTTTAAAACGTATAGATATATACTTAAATTAAGTTTCTGTTTTGTTTGTATCTTTGGTAACTATTGTAGTAAGTGCGCATTTAAAAGTTATTTTTCAATTGCTCCACAGAAAACATCAACTTTACGATAACAAGTGAGACGATCGACAGGCTATGAAGTGAACTTTTACATCCTAGGCTGTAAAAGTGTTGCTATAGATAAAAACAAATTTGTCATTTATGAGTTAAATTCATAAATATATTTATTTATTTATTTATTATTATTCTACAGGACAATATGTCCCAATTACAGAATAATTTTACAAATATAAGTGTAATAAAATTGTACGTATTCATAGCAAAACATAATAATAAAAACAAAGAATATAAACTAGGAAATGTAAAGAAAAATATATTAATTAACAATTAGACACTTATTTAGTTTCATTTTAAATACAGATATTTTATCGGCCAAATCTAAATCATTGTAAAATATATTAAAATTTCATGATTTAACGGCTGATACTCGCACATAATGAAGTTAGTTGTACAATGCTTCATTACGTAATGTTGTATTAAGCTAACACTCAGTTAAAAATACACGTGCTTAACTTGTCATAGTGCAACATATTTTTGACTAACCAGTTGTTAGTTACTAATAGTCCTATAGCCATGGTTTGTACAACTGAGTCACATGCCCAGTACTAGATAAATGTTCTTATTTACATTATTATAATTTATAGTTTTACATTATTTTATTTTCAAATATCGACTTGATGCACTACACATACACCTTTGTCAGAACGTGTAACATAAATAAGTAACTAAAGAAAAATTGAATGAATGCTTAGTTACAAGAAGATACAAATTTCGATTACTTCCTACATGCAAATCTGAAATATTTTAATGACTGTATAGTGCAGCCAACGATCATTAAAGACTTTTAAGACAATTTATAAATGTGGATAAGTCTATATTGGACAGACAAACTGAAAGAACATCAGTGAAATATATTTCTTAAAAATCTGTTATTGCTCAACATGTTATTAAGTTTCTTTATTTCATAATTTTTTAAAGAAATTACGGTCATACCAAGATTTTAATTTATAGATGTTAGACTAAGATGATAAGCAATATAAATTCTAAAACATTCAAATAATTTCAATCCGTATAAAGGTCCAACATTAAATACAACATAATAAAGAAATTCGAAAATTTATTTTATTTTGTTTCGGATTTTTATTCTGCATAACATATCATAAAGCAAACTGAAGTAAGAAAATTGTATAACTTATGTTTATAAAGTTGAAAAAACAAATTCCCAATATCAAGTATATTTTCTGGACTAAAACTTGGAATTTGTTCACGGTAAAAATGGTCTACGCATTCCCTATCATTTCGGCCATAAATTCATAAATCTGTCAACTGTTAAAATTTAACGTATCCAAACAAACACTTTTATAAGGAACAACAACAATGGGTTGCGCTTTCGCTATGTATATACTATAAGCTATAGGTCGCTGGTGCAGTAATTCAGATGAATTTCTTATTGTACAGTATAATAAATAATAAATAATCTTCGGTTGTCCACACACTCACTCACTTTCAGTTTATTAAACATTTCATCTCCTTCCAACGTAATCAAATGTTGATAGAGTATTTAACAATATTTTAATAATTCATTTTAAAAAACAACCAAAACAGCAACGTAAAATGACAAACAAAAATGTGTCGAGTGGTATCAGGAGACAACAAAGCATCGGCTTGGCACCCTGATCATCAAGAGTTCAACAGCTGAACATCTGCCACAGGACATCAGAGCATCGCGGCGACATTACAAGCGATCGCCATATTCACAAACGTGCTGTTGAGGGGTGAAGGGTGTGTGGAGCGTTTGTTAAATGGCTCGGATGAAAGGAATCGGGCGAAGATATTCCGATAGGCGAACGAACGGCCGGGAAACTGCAGCAATCGAGGTTCGAGGAGAGAAGAATGATGGCGAGCACCGCGCCGTGCTACAAGTGCATGCATGTGTGAGAGCCACTCAGAGGGTTCCCACTCCCAGATCGCGCGGATGCGAAATGTGAGATGTTCGCTCCCAGCTGTGTCGCGCTATCTTTAAATATCATCGCTAAATGAACTGAATCAAATCGATGTCACTGTTACTTGATTTTTTCACCTGGGGAACTTTGCATCTTTCTACTTTTTTCGTGTTCACGATTATACATATATAGAATTTCTAGATTTCGTTCACATATTTTCATTAAGGATAGAAATATGAAAATATATTTAAAAGATCTTTATACATACATACATACATAACATCACGCTATATCCCATTAAATGTTTTTTACTTCCTTGTACGAAGTAAAGGAAGTATTGTAATCGCGAAAATTTTCGGTTCTCAGATTTCAACGGAAATAGGTGTTTTGGCCCTCCCTGAATCCATTTTGACTAATTTCGTCATGCCGTCTGTACGTACGTACGTACGTATCTCGCATAACTCAAAAACGGTAAGCCGTAGAAAATTGAAACTTTATATTTAGGTCTGTTATTACATCTAGTTGTGCACCTCCCTTTTTGGTCATTATACAACTACCGGAAGTGGTACTTTACTTGAAGCCTATAATAGATTTTCATGAAAAACTATATTCAAATATAATTTAAAACTTTCCAAATTTGGTATATAAGACTACTATATCAATGGAAATAACATAATAGATTTTGGTTAAAATAGACTAACCGGAAGTGACACATTACATGAAGCTGCTAACAGTTTTCCTTGAAAAAAATGGTAGTATTTTAATTTTAGAAATAAATGCTGCAAATAAAAGTTTTAGAGAATTAAATTCTGCGTCTAGCACGTTAAGAATTTTTAAATTAGCTTTTTGCATAAACGAGATATCTAAATTTAAATATTATATATTTTTTTATTTTTTTTAAATTAAGTTTGCTATGGATTGGAACAAAAAATAAAAGATTTAATGTGCAATATGTGCAATTAAAAAAATATCTATAGTTTAATACGGGTACAAGGAAGTCATGTGGTGTCCACATCAGATATTTATTTTGAAGTATGGCGTAATTGGTCAGTTTTAAAAGGATTCAGTTCTTATAGAAATCATGCAAAATAATAATTATTGACATATAGTTGTACGCTTACTTAAATAATACCCTGTACAAGCGCACTTTTACGCCAATAATAATGATAGAAGCGAACGTAGCAAACGTACTTAAACTCTCAATTAACATGTGCCCAATTTAACTTGATGTCTAATTAGTAGGCCAGAAAAGTAAACCTTAATTTAGTGCGGAACAACTGTCATATACGTTTTACTAAAAATACAACTTAAAACTCTCCTTACTAAAATGTATGAATCTATTTTCATTAAATAAATGAGTGTCATAAATTATTGCTCATAATAAGTCCTCACATAAAGCATATTTACCCAAGTTAAAGTTAAAACATCAACGAGAAGACTAACATCACACAGTATTTCTCCAACTAAGTTCCCTCCCGACTGTTACAGACTCTACCAGCAGACAACGACCCCCGTTCTAATACCAGGTGACGTATGTATCTTACGTAAATGTACAGCGCTCCTGTGGCCCAATTATCCTTGGGTAAAAACTCGTTAAAATATAATATCGCGCCCGGCTGTTAGGGTTCCCAGAGGAACAAGCTGCGGTTAGCGGCAACCGGGAAACCAGGATCGCGTCCCGTCACTATTCTCTGGAACTCTCATTGCGTATACTTCCTCGGATGAAGAGAATCAAGCCGACTTTTGTCTCTTGTTAATTAGTATTTTTAATAATTTTGATTAAAACAAATACCTATATTACGTTGTAAGTAGTTATTTAATTGCTAACATCCCTTGTCCTGTTTTCAACTACTCATAATGTAAAACTTTTGAAAATTCAACTAATAATCACAGTTTTATTCTGATTATTTCCTTCATTACATTATCAGTCAATCAGAATGCATCAGCGATAAAATTTTGATAACATTCCGGAACCATACCCTAAGCAACCATTTATTCAAATGGATATCTTGCCATTTTGATTATTTTTATTTAAATTCAGGTAATAATCAACCGAATGTAATTCGAGCCATAAATATAGTTGGTAATATTCCTCATAATTTCTGCGTAGAAACAGCAACTCGTGTCAAAAATGACACTTAAATCCCTCCAGCTACGCTGTCGGGATCTAATTGTGTAATTTTTAACACCTGGTTGTCCTTTTCTACGCAACAACTATTCGAAATTTTACCGATAAATTCTTGGCTCTCAGTACATTATCTATGATAAAGTCCCGCTAGTAGAGTAAAATTACGTCACCAATTAAATATACAATAAAAAAATATAAAGTAAACACTTGGCTATGTTTCACAAAATTTAGTCTCCAAGTCACCTTATGAGGGCATCGTCAGAGGCTGGCCAGCACAGTTAGTAACCATAGACGCGTTTCGCTCTTATTAGAGCTCATCAGTATGGTATAACTCACTTCTACACCTAGAACAAAGTTCACGTGAAGAAGCTGGTGACGAAGAACTGTGCCAGCAGAGAATAAGATCTCTAACAACAGGTAAGATGACATGAGAAGTTCTGTGGAACAGATCATGCCATCTACCGAAAAAAAGGAAAAGCTACGAAATTTTGTGAAACATAGCCAAGTGTTTACTTTATATTTTTTATTAAACCTTGTTTCACCAAATGTTGGATGACAATTAATTTTGTCTTTGTTGTTAATTAAATATACTGTCAATTTGACATAAAACGCCTTCAAGACAGTTCAATATAAAGCTTTGTAAGCAACTCGTACATAATCGAACTATATATACTTGTTACATAAATATCTATTATATGCTGTCAATTTAAAACAAAATTACTTTATTTTTACTGTATGCTGTCAATTTGATATAATATTATTTCATTTTATTTGTCTCGGAAAATTATCTTACAAATAACACGCAACCTCTTAGATTTTCTCTAAATCAATTTTATTTTCAAGCAGTCAATATTTTTGCTGGTAACAAAAGCATTCGAACTGACATTAGGTAAAATCCCAAATCCTAATTATACCATACAATTTGCTTTCGTGCTTATTGCAAAGTAAAAAGTACTTGTGATTAAATAGCTATGTTTTCAAATGTTCTCAAAATAAAATGTCATGTTAAATTTGTAAAGATTGTTCTAGATTTATCATGCTTTATAGTGTTTCTTGCCTCATCTTGTAAATTGTCGATTAGTTTTGACGTGAAAACTCGGGAACATCAAGTTGGAAGGTCTTTATTTTACATGCATAAACATATATCAGCAAGATAAGCATCGTTCAATTCAAAAAAGGTTTATAAACTATTTGTTTTATTTATTTTCTTTTATATAAGTTTGTGTCATGTCTTTAAAAGATTTGTAGCTGTTTACAAATTATTTGAAAAAAAAACATATAATAAAAATCAGTTTTTTACCAAGGTTTAGTTACGTGTCTATGGAAATTAATTGGAAACATGTTTGCTATTGTTTTCCAAATAATTGTATTGACATATAGTTCATGTTATATTATGTCAATATATTCTTAATATTACAATATTATTTAGCAATTAAATATGTTGTTCACAATGATCATGTCGCTTGTCTGATTACTATAGTATTAATAAATAAAATAATTTAATGTGACTCGTTTAAAATAGGTGGTGAATATTATATTATTTAACTTGGACATATAAAAGGGAGGAATATAAAATCCCAAATTTTATCTTTTTCTAAATTAATCAGCACTATTTTTGTCATAAAGATTTGGATGAGATTCAATTATTGTTATCAATGAAAATTTGTCGGAATCATTTATAAAGAAGTAACTTAATATCAATTACTTAACATAGCATAGAAGTAGAGGTTGGTTCTACTTCTGTGTCATTTTTAAATGTCATAAACGTTCAATATACACTATATGACGGGTTACATGAAAATATACATCTTCTACTTGATGACATAGCATTGACATAACATGACATAAGCTATGTGGCCGTACCTTAAGTAGAAAAACTACTAACATACAATTTGACTAAACTTGTAAATGGAATGCGAATTCGGACATGAAGTATTGCATATATTTATAAATTAGTACACACGTATGTTCTGAAAATCTCGAGAGTCTCGAACAAATACCTTATATCGGTGCGAATTGACTCTACTAATATTACTTTCGTCTCGTCATGAAATTGAAATTTATGTCCAGAAATTCAAGACAAAATTTCGCTGCATCTGTAATCAAGTCATTTCTAATTTAACACTTAATTTGATAAAATAATAGATATCCATTACAAAAATAACGGAAACCGTTTATATAACATTTTTGTGCAGTTTTCTATTCATTGTAGTCCTATATAATAAGACTGCAACGAATAGTGATGAAGAAGGCATATTTATATTTACTGAATTGAACTAATTCCAAATCTCTAAACGTAAAATAAGTACTAAATACATAAGAATATTCTTTTGTAAAATATGTAATTTTAAATCAGGATTGACAAAAATCATGATAAAAAATTTCAAATCATTGATAAATGAATGATTCATGATTTTTGTTTTTAAATTTTTTAAAAAAATTTTTATTACTAAATAGAATTAAAGTTATTAGTATTTAACTATTTATAAAGTATGTAGTTTCGGTTATTTTTGCATATTATAAATTTTAACACGAATTTCTGAAACTATATGCTCGACTAGACGTGTATATAACTTGGATGGCCGCGGTAGGTTAACATGTTTTACAAAAACCCTTAAAAGTGTTTTTTAAACAACTGAATTGTTTTTTTCTGTACCAGAAATATAATTAAATTAATACAAAATACAAAAAACAAATTATTTTAATCAATATTTAAAAAAAATAGACAGATTTAAATCAGGCCAACTCTGTTTTAAAATAACATTTCATTTAACTAAAACAAAGTGTAACGGCGTGAGTTTGTCGAGCATGGCATGTACAAAAAAGTACTTTAATTTTACTATTTAACTAGTTTAGTGCCAGAAAATAGTGGAAATACTCATAAATGTGAATAATTTATATGTAATTAAAAAAAATCGTCGCAAAAGCACTGATACGTCTGCGAAACCGAATGGTGGAAATTAATAGAAGTTATAAAACTTGAAACTCACGTAAAGTTAACGACGCAGTCAAACGAATAGCAACAAGCAATTGAACGCGGAAGAGCCAAGTTAATTGAAGCCGGGGAAACGATTGCTCTGCGGCAATTGTACACTTTGCGTTAAATAAACAAGAAACGATTTCAAAGCAATAATATGACTATTACACAGTACTTTTTCACACTACACTTGAAGAATTGAATACTGTAAACTTGTATATGTACTCATTATCGTTCTGCTAGATTTAGTAGAATTTGCTCTTATTTTTCTATATGGGGTAAAAAAATCCGTGGTTACAGACAACAGATTTTCTTCACATTAATATTAATCCTATAGCTAGTAGTTCCTACACTAATAATATAGTTGAGAGCCGTGTAATAGTATATCACATCCTGAGATCTGCTTTAGCAGAATGCCACACCCAGAAATGAATAAATTACATAATACATTTAAATAAAATTACCTTTTGTTATAAATTCATTGGATTTCAATATAATTAAAAAGATAAACACTTGGTTAGTTACAAAATTATAATATTATATTAAGGTCTTGAGAAATAGAAAATTTCAAATATTGAAATTGAAATGACAGGACAAAACAAATTACGTGATGACACAAATTCAGTAACGCAATTTGTAAGATTTTGACATAATACAGAGTGGCGTATACTCAAGAAATATGTATAGAGATACGATAACATTTCTTAAATTAAATGAATAATGGACTGCTAATATGACAGCTTTTATATATAAATAAATAAAAAATATATCATCATGCCTTTTACCCATTACTGGGCGTGGCACTCTGCCGTAACAGATCTCAGTAACTGATATATTTACTCGCGTGAAGTGCGGTTACCAGTTGTCAAATTACGGCCCCCAAAGATGTTAGTGGAGGGGGGAGCCACAGGGGTAGATTTAATTTGGTGAAAATTGTTTGTCGGCTGTGGGGATATAATCAGGGTTCTAAAGATCCGCAGGTCGACTCGATACCACTGAGCCACCTACCCCATAAATATATATATATAAATATATATATATATATATATATATATATATATATATATATATATATATATATATATACTACTACTAAAAATTGTACAGAGATATTTTAAAAATAGAATTTAAAATTCAAACTATAAATTATATTCCAATACTTGTAAGAATACTTAAGATATTATTTTTCTTAGAAATATTTAAATATATTTTATAGTTTTAATTTTATAATTATGTATTTCAGAAGCCTAGTATATATTTAATATTAAGTTTTAATTTCACATTATAGATTTCTCAAAAATGAAACTAAAGTGTCAGCTTTTGATTTAAATATTCTGGAGAGCTATTCTAATTCATAGCAATTTGACACAAAGGTAGAGAATCTATTTACATTGTACTGACATTTTCAAGACAAATTATTCTTCTTTTATTTCTAATTCTTGTTTGATAGTTTTCTTTTTGAGTAAGTGGTGTATGTATACTTGTTCAATAAATAATATATTCAACATAACCAAAAACAAAACTAGAGGATATTTAAATATCTTTTCGATTCACAAAAAGTTAAATTTATAATACAAAAACAAAAAGTATTAACATACTTCAGAATATAGCACTTGATATTTTAAACATATTATCAACAAATATTTAATAAATGTATCAAATGACGTGCTAGAACTAAAATACTTATTTTTACCTTTAACATAAAATAAATAATCACTACACAAAACCAAACTTCAAAAATAACAAGTTGTTATCTTGATATCAAACAAGAAAGTGAGATTAGTATTTCTTGATACGTACAACAAGACTATTTCGTCATTTATGACGTTATATGAGAGTTTCCAAACATATGCTAGAGCAGTGGTTTCCAAACTGTGGGGCGCGCCCCCCCGAGGGGCGCAAGAATGTTTCGAGGGGGGCGCGCTATATAAAAATATAATTGAGGCTTATGAACAAATTCTCCATTCACATCATAGCACACACGTGTTTCTAACTCGCGCTCGCAGTAAAATTTCTCTAGTTTAACAAACAAAGCCTTAGAAATTTGATTACCTTTCGTAACATCTTATTTGTGTGAAACAGGCTTTTCCGCTCTAGCTGTTTTAAAGACAAAATATCGAACTCGATTATTCAGCACACTCAAAAATTATGATTATATTGTATTATTATTATTATGGGGTACATGGTTCAGTGGTATCGAGTCGGCCTGTGGATCTTGAGAACCTTGGTTCGATCCCCACAGTCGACAAACAATTTTCACCAATTTAAAAATTTACCCCTGTGGCTCCCTCTCCACTAATATCTTTGAGGGCCGTCATTTGACGGCTGGTAACCGCATTTCACGCGACAAAAATATATCACTTACCGAGATCTGCTTAAGCAGAGTGCCACACCCAGTAATGGGTAAAAGGCGTGATGATATATTTATATTTATTTATTTGTATTAAATATGCTTAATTTAAATTAAATATTATTTCCAATCTTATTACAATTTTATGTTTATAAATGTTTTGTTTATTGTTTATTTTGTTCTATTATTATGCTGTAATAAACATAATTTTAGGTTAAGAAAAAGATTTGTTATAACAAATATCTTATATAATAACAATATTTGTTTATAGTACTTATTTTTTTGTATTCTATAAAATAAATTATTTGCGATTTTTGAAGTTAGGCTGTTATAAAAAAAATGAGGGGGGCGCGACATTTTTTTACGGAAAAAAGAAAAAGTTTGGAAACCACTGTGCTAGAGAGATAACAAGATGTGACATATCACGTTCATATATCAATTAGAATGCAGCTCCTGTACTTGAATTCCAAAAGATTGAATTCGGTATTTACCGATTCAAGCTTCGGTGAAAATAGCTACATTTCCCGAAATAATAACAATAGTTCACGTTGTTACAAAACGTTCACCATCACCATGTTCTTCTGTACCATGTTCCGTTTGGTTGGCATCATCTTTCAAAACATGCATCCTGAAAGAATATTTAATTTTCTACCTACAGTAGTGTTGAGGCCCGTCTAGACAAGCCAACAAAATGTACTCTAGGTACGCTATATCTTCCTCGGATAACCAAGTGATATAATGTAAGCAAGAGTAGGTAACATATATGTAGCACGCTACGCTCATATATGTCACTACATACTTGTAGTCACACAGCTGCAGGATAAATCCATTACAGTTTCAAGGTACATAATCCAGTCAAGTGATTATCATAAGTGCTTGCATATTACACATTAAACGTTTGTGTTTGTGCGCAATGTCTCAAAATTACTCATGAAAATACTTATACAAAGACCCAGGCATCCTTTGAAAAGACAGCTTTAAATGAGAATTCACCACACGTCAATGTCAACCAATAGGATCACGAATTTGTTTGAAAATGAACCAATGAAATGTACATTTCGTCGGAAATTCATCACTAGTGAAAATGATATAGGAAATACCACTGTTAATAATATCCTTGGTTACGAATAAAATAAATGATATTTTCAATATTTTCATAAACGTCAATTTTGAATATTAAATGTACACTGAAAAAATGTAGAATTTTCATCACTGTAATACCTAATTAATAATGTGCAAATAAATACCTAACTATTCTTGTTAATTAACTCTTGTGTGATACAATACAGAAATCTATCCTAATTAAGAACTAAATAGTTTATTGAATTATATTACTTCTCAGGCTACTTACGTTATTTCTAAACTAATTTGTTGAAAAATGTAAAGAGATGAAACAAAATCATTAGAATACATATTTATACTGTTTCTTTTTGTCATTATCCAAAGTTTCGAGTTATGTTATAATAACAAAAGTCGTAAATTGAACTATAATATAAAAAATAATCAATTTTTCCACAACTAAGTAGAAAAGTCGATTTCAATAGCATCAAATTCGTGAAAAAAAAAATAACAACAGAGACAAAATCAATTGTCATCCAACACTTGGTGAAACAAGGTTTAATAAAAAATATAAAGTAAACACTTGGCTATGTTTCACAAAATTCAGCCTCCAAGTCACCTTATGAGGGCATCGTCAGAGGCTGGCCAGCACAGTTAGTAACCATAGACGCGTTTCGCTCTTATTAGAGCTCATCAGTATGGTATAACTCACTTCTTCACCTAGAACAAAGTTCATGTGAAGAAGCTGGTGACGAAGAACTGTGCTAGCAGAGAATAAGATCTCTAACAAACTGGTAAGATGACATGAGAAGTTCTGTGGAACTGATCATGCCATCTACCGAAAAAAAGGGAAAGCTACGCAATAGCAATTTAAATAACAACAAAGACAAAATCAATTGTCAAAAATAATATATTTTAATTCATTGTGCAGCTCTTTCTTTAGCGTTACTATTAATACTCACAGAAAAAAAGTTTATTTTATTCCGATTATTATTGTTCCAAAGGAAAGAAAAAATAAAATAAATATAAATCGTTCATTTATTTTTCCACGGCCGGGTGTAAAGTCAGTTTCTATGAAAATTCGTAAAAGAAATAAAACATTTTAACCAGGTGTGCCATTGCTAAGAGCAATGGAACTAAATGAGCTTTTGTTGTTAATAACGACGAGAGAAAACTAATATTTTTTGTACAAATTAATATTTTTGATAATAATTATGCAGAATATCATTATTTTCTAGTAATGCTGGCAATAATTATTTTTGTAATAATATGCCAAATTTTATATGATTTAAAATTTTGTTATTAACTATTTAATTTGAAGAAATTGACAATATTATCTATTCCCGAATGATGTTTAAAACCCAAAAAGTCAATGAACTAAATCTTGTAGGAAGCAAAAAACAGAACAAACGATATCGTGACACGAGTACGAGACTATCTGCGTTTATCAACCCCGAAGTGATTATTAAACCGGAAGCTTCGGGTGCTCTGGTTCACTCCGGGTATTCGGCAAGGGCCCTGAGTATTAAGATCCAAAATGGGGGCGCTGCGTAACGACACAACAACCAAGCTACCCTGTGATATATGCGAAATAAATTCCGGCATAATAGAGTAATATGCGAACACAAATTCTTTTGTATAACCCTCTTCGAACAGAGTTCTCCAAAGATAGTCGAGCGTATTGCTCCGCTCTGCGTATATTCATATTTCTGTGAAAGTTTTTCCACAGTTTTTTGTGTATTCGCTTCGAAACAAAGGGAGAGTGGAGAAACATTTGCCATTGGAAACACGTTTTTCTTTGTTTTTATTGTATTCAAATTTCGAGTTTTACTTGTCACACAGAATAAAATAACACGCGGTTCTTTTTAAAAGTTCTTTATTTCGTTTCTTTCGTATTAAATTTTGAAGTTTATAATTGTCATGCTGTCTTGTATTACAAATCTTATCACATATAGTTTAAGAAATTCGTGTTAAAACTAATAATCGAAACTACATATTTTATAAATAGTTAAATATTAATAACTTTGCTCATTCTAGATACAATTTTTTTAAATCAATGATTTTTTATTTAAAAAATCATATTTTTTTTTTAAATCATGATTTTTGTCAATCCTGATTTAAGTTATTTAAAAAATAAATATAAATTATTCTATATTTCTGAAGTATATATAACTTCGTAATAATAAGCAAAGTACACCGGTAAACAAATAAATTGTAATATAGTTCTCGCAAATTTAAAACAGCATGATTTAAATCAAATTACATGTCTTTGCAAGACGAGAGTGCAAATATCTTCGTGTAATTAAATATACGTCAAAAATGGCAGAATTCAAGACTTCGCCTTGGCAGTCTAATTAATTTACAAACTAAATTAAGAAATTAAGGCGAAAATTCGTAGACAGGAAATTAAAAAAGAAAATCGAAAAGACGTTTATATATGGATTTTAAGAAGCTAGACGAGATTTATTTATATCAGCAAGAGAATATTCCTTAGAAAGGACTAAAACGGTCTTTCACGTTCACTTGTGTTCTCTGACGTCACTGATGCTTTCCGTAGAGTTCATTTGTCACTGCAGGACTATAATTCTCTACGAGATTTAAGGAACTGATATGAAACGTGTCCTTTATCCTATTCATATGTCATCCAAGAGTTCAAAATAAGTTTTTCGTTTGAATGCGATATTTATTTAAAATTTAGAGATAGGCCAAAGCGCAAATATCGTAGTAGTCGTACATTATTTTCATAAAAAAATAATATATTCATAACAAAATATTATTTTATGTTCATAAATTTTTTTAAGATAATTGTATCGCAATAGTATTGTTTGAAAACTTATATTATGCTAATTTAGTTAATATGTACATGGTTTTTACTAGTGATATTTTATATATATATATATACTCGTATATAATAAGTAACATGTATATTCACATGTTAAAATATAATGAAATCAGAGTAACAAACGAAGTTTTTGTCTTCGTAAGTGTAAAGTTTTTGATCAGTTTATACTTGCTTGCACTATACAATCACAAGTTCTGTATTCCTATACACGCATACTAGTGTACGGAATAAAAAAAATAATAACAACCACGGTTGCCACCTCTTCAGTTTCAGCCAAAAAGACTCAGGTTTGTACTACAAATCTCCGGGTTCCAATCTTATAAGAAAACATCTTTGGGTTGAATAATAATGTTTTTGAAAGTTGTATTTTCGAAATTCTAATAAATTATTAATTTAATGTTTAAATATAGTTTCTTTTATAAATAACTCTCAATATAAAAGTGTTGTGATTTCTCAACTCTTTTCTGACGTCTACATCATGATATACTATTTTCATTTTAAACCGGAGGGATCGGCATAAAACGATTAAATGCACCGCAATTACGTTTACAAAGGAACTCAAAATATGATCCGTCATAACTGGTTTCACAAGGTTCACACAGGGTTGTACAGCCCCATTCGCCGGTACGGTCAATCATAGAAAAAAAACAAGAATAATTTTAGGCTGAATACGACCTTTGAAAATTTACCTATTTTGACCATCCATAAGCGATATAGTTATATGGGACAGGGACGTTTAATCGTTTTATGCCGATCCCTCGAGTTTAAAATGAAAATAGTATACAAGGGATTACCAGAATGTGCAATTACTAACAAAAAGTATAATTTTTAAAATAAATGATGCACATTTTGTTTCTTATATTTTTGCTTAGATTTGTTATTAATAAATTATTTATTTATTAATTTATTTTATTATTAAAATCTCCAGGTGGTAACCTAAAGCCTAAACAAGAGATACACTAATAGGATATGTCACCTGTTAATTATTAGTTATACTCTTATTTTATTTATAAAAATAATTTCATTTTTATTCTTCCTTACATTTCAATGTACTATATTTTATCATTTAGTGTATGAAAAAATATAAAATTTGAGGTTGTTAAACATTTTTATATTCAGATATAAAAGTTATAATATAAAATAATAGTTTTACACCAAAAATATTGAAATATAATACCAATAAGAATATATTTCTGTTACACTAGCAATAATTTATTAAATTATAGTGGGCGTCTCTAACATACATTTGAGCTGTTTATTATAGGGCGTTTACATGGTGTTACATTACCGTACATTGATGCCAAATATAATTGTATGAATTAGGATCAAGTGTCATTTAGAAACGTTTTGATGCTATAAAATTAAAACTAAATAAAATAAAATAAATAAATATATCATCACGCCTTTTATCCATTACTAAGTAGGGGTAAGTGATATATTTTTCGCGTGAAGTGCGGTTACCAGCCGTCAAATCATGGCCCCCAAAGATATTAGTGGAGGAAGAGCCACAGGACTAGATTTAATTTGGTGAAAATTGTTTGTCGGCTGTGGGGATCGAACCAGGGTTCTCAAGATCCACAGGCGGACTCGATACCACTGAGCCACCTACCCCATAAAAATTAAAAATAAAATTAAAATTAAGCGGTCAATAATGTTTAAATTTTTATATAAAATGCGTAGTCTTATATAACATAGCAGATTTCATTAAAGTATTAACGTCAATTTCAAAGTTTAAATTAAAATTACTTTCATAATTATTTTGCTATTGCCTATTCTCTATGCGTTAAAAAGACAAAATGTTCTTGCAAATAACTCTGGTTCCGTACAATCAACCTTCTTTAAATTATATATCAATTGAGAGTAGTTTAAATTGCATTTACATTAACATGTATTTATTTATTCTGCTACTCTGCATAAAAGGCATTTAATCACCTTTACAGGTTTCAGTACAATTGAAACTCGGATATAATAGTCATATGTTTGAACATAAGTTGAATATTAGTTTAATTTGAATGAAATAAAAATCAGTTGTTGGCTATGGAAATCGAACTCATTCTCATTTCTACTGTTCAATGTGATACTACCAAAATATTCAACATTCCGTTAGTAAACCTACTAACAAAGAACTTCACACATATATACTATACACACTATATCCAGTTCCACTCGTCGTTTGCTCTCGTGAAAGTCATGTATCTGTAGGCGTCGTGCTAGAATCACTCGGGACCTCCGCCATATTTCGTGCGCTCGGCGGCTGGCGGCTCCAGCGTCGTGGAAATTTACCGGTTTGCGGTGAAGAAGGCCGTAAAGTTGCAGGACGAACGGCCCTTGCCGCCCGCCCGTGCCGACGCCGCTGCCGCCGTCTTTATAACCCGCCGAATGGCTAATTGATGACGGACGTGATCAATCAATCTACCGAGAAATTGCAAGCTTCAAGAAGACATTGTATTGCTTCCCATGAAGAAATGAGATAAAACAATATATATTCCCAACATAATATGACAGCATATAATATAATAAACGTCGTATTTTGTCAAAAGGATTTGTTAGTTTTCTATAAACATGACATGTAACTCTGATTTCGCAAATTTAATAATAAAAATAGACTTGACAATTACGTTATTGGATTTGCAGAATACACATTTACGTTACTTATATTCTTCAAGAAAACAAAAACGAATTTCGTTTTATTTTTGATCGCTTGGTTAAAAACGTAATTATCATATCATTTGTCAAGCCTATAAGAAATAAGAAAGAATACGATAAAAGAGAAAATAAGTTAAATCAAATGCAAATATTGAAAAAAAAAACTTTAGAAAATTTACAATTAGAAAAAATCTATTAATTCTTTCTCTTGTTGGGAACGAGCTTGGAAAACACGTAACTAGGTTTTATTAATTCATATAAATAAATAAAAGATGAAATAACAGGAAACAAAATTATGTCAGAAAATTATTTTTAAAGTTAGAAGTTGCGTTTTAAATAACATCTCCGTTTTTTACTTCCTTGTACGAAGTAAAGGAAGTATTGAAATCGCGAAAATTTTCGGTTCTCAGATTTCAACGGAAATAGGTGTTTTGACCCTCCCTGAATCCATTTTGACTAATTTCGTCATGCCGTCTGTACGTACGTATGTACGTACGTACGTAAGTATCTCGCATAACTCAAAAACGGTAAGCCGTAGAAAATTGAAACTTTATATTTAGGACTGTTATAACATCTAGTTGTGCACCTCCCTTTTTGGACATTATAGAACTACCGGAAGTGGTACTTTACTTGAAGCCTATAATAGATTTTCATGAAAAACTATATTCAAATATAATTTAAAACTTTCCAAATTTGGTATATAAGACTACTATATCAATTTAAATAACATAATAGATTTTGGTTAAAATATACTAACCGGAAGTGACACATTACATGAAGCTGCTAACAGTTTTCCATGAAAAAATGGTATTATTTTAATTTTAGAAATAAATGCTGCAAATAAAAGTTTTAGAGAATTAAATTCTGCGTCTAACACATTAAGAATTTTTAAATTAGCTTTTTGCATAAGCGAGATATCTAAATTTAAATATTATATATTTTTTGTTTTTTTTTTAAATTAAGTTTGCTATGGATTAGAACAAAAAATAAAAAATAAAAGATTTTATGTCAAATATGTGCAATTAAAAAAATATCTATAATTTAATACGCGTACAAGGAAGTCATGTGGTGTCCACATCAGATTTTTCAATTTAAGCAAGATATTCTAGTCTCTTTTTCTATGGTTAAAAATCCTAGGATTGGTTTGCCACGGTTATTTTTCTTCTCTACTCACCCCTATTATCTGTCATCCTCTTCAGTTTGCAAAAGATTTTCTAATCTATAAAACTGAATTAAGAATCTATTCATCTAAGTATCAATAAATATAGATATTTTATTTATGTTACTCTGTACAACAGGAATTTAATCCCAATTACAGTACAGGGTCCGCACTCACCGAGCCGAAGTGTAGTAGTTTATATAATTTTTAACTTGTGTGAGATTCGAACTCGGGATCTCCGGATTCGAATTACATATTGCTATCCACACCACCGTACTGACGGACATATTTAACGATTTTTATATTGATAATAACATGAATATATTTACACGCTTATTTACTTGTATACCCACAAAATCTAAATAGGCAGAATATGAAATTAAAAGAAATTCAGAAAATTTCACTTTTACAGAAATTAAAGCCACCGCGCAGAACAGTAAAACTGCATCCAGCGAAATATATAATACAATAAATTGAGGTTTGAATTTCTTTAATCGATGACACTTTGTATTACTAACCTTGGTGAATAATAATTAATTATTAACCGTCTCTAAGTCAGCAATAGTGAAAAATATATTCATAACTCAAAACCAGGTATATAATGGTAATGGTTAAACTAGTAGTGAAAAAACATAGATTCCATTATCAAACGAAAAATTCCAAGCCTTATAATAAAATTCAATTTAACCATCAGTGCTCATACATCTTCTTTCCTAGTAGTCATTAATACTCAAAACTCTGTCTTACCGGTAGAAGCAAAGCGGATTTACCGGTACCGCAACCAACCAGTTCACCCCGGTCCCCTTCCACCCCGTCGTTGCCATCTACGTCGCGTCCGCGTCAGTACTTTCCTCGCTTTACGTTCGCCAAGGGAGCACCACCACCGCCGTCGCCCCCGACAAAGTCCGGGTTCGATTCCCGGCTGCCCCTTGACCCCCTACACTGCCGTCGTGTGCCGTGTTACACACACCAGTGCTCTTGGACAGGAACTCGCCCGCTTGCATTTCCACTTCCTCTTTTTTCGATTTTTTTTATTATTATTATTTTATTTTGTTTAGAGCTGGTTTTCTATCTAGACGAATTGAAATGCACCTGTAGTACTTATTGCACCTCATGTTTCTACCGTTTGATCTTCGATTTACTGACTTTTTACTTCTTTAGAGTGTATCGGTAATCATATTTTAGCCGTGACTAAATATGATTACTTCGTAAAATATTGCACCGAAATATCTAAAAGTCTTAACTTTACTTCTGCTGATATATCTTCACGTTTCTTTACTCAATTTGTGTGTCACTCTGTGCAATGGGCTCCTCAGCCTTAATTGTTAAACTTATATATTTAAAAAAAACATATACTTATTAATTTGTATTAGCAATAAAATTATTTAAAATCATTCATGTCGGTAATTTAGGAAATTTTCAGTTGTATAAAGAGTATAATTTTTAAATTAATAAATTTCGTTGCTTGCATATGTCTAGCCAACTACCTGACATAATAGTTATTTACGTAACCAGTTATGAAAAGGTTGATATTGTTTAATGAACATAATATTTGCCAAAACGAGCGAAGCGAGTTTTGCAAATTATGTGCGTCAAACAATATCACGGTTTCATAACGTATTACGTACAAAATTTTATCTAATTCCGCTAAAATATCTTTTAAAATACATCAAATTCTAGGTTTATGACAGCTCAGTATATTCCAAAATCAATAAATCAATTTACCAAAGCGTTGCTGTGAAAATAAATGAATATAGCTATTTATGAAACTAGTAAGGAAATGAAGATTATTACCTTGGCGTTCTGCAAACACATAAGTAAGGTAATAACCGAGTTTTCTTACGTGGTGCATACAATATTTTTTCTACTTCCGTTCTAATAAATACGACAGAGTGTTTTTGAAATTATGAAATTTTGACATATTAATGACAGTTATAAATTCAGAAAATAAAATAATAACACATCAGAATTCGTCTACCAAGATATCTGTTGCTATGTTACCTCATTATTTCACTAGTTAAATAATGCAGTTCATTACCTAACTCAAATAAGTGAAATAAAACGTCTAATTCCTAACGGAAGTAGAAAAAAAATTTAAATTTAAAGCTTATGTCATCATTGAAAAGGAGTTCTGAATCCGAGACAGACCTTCCTTCCGATATCGAAGAATCTGCTAATTTGCCCGTAAACTGTTTAATACCAGAAAAATTATTTAATGTATATAAATCTTAAAAATTTTAATAAATAGTTTTTTCCGTTATTTGCAAACATTTTGAGAAAGTTTAAACTGTCAACATTCATTACGTAATTAGTTATGTAAAGAATTACTTACATAACTCTTGAATGACAATTATGAAAAAATTGACATTTCATAACCTCAAAAATTGATGTAAAACAGGACTTTTCATAACGGAATTATGTAAACATAAATTTAATAATTACTATTAGTAAAAACAAAATTGTTTAAATTCAATTCTATTAGATCGGAGTTTCTCAAAGTATGATACTTGTACCCCCGAGGATACGTACAAGGTAGCATAACTCGTCCCAAAATATATAGGAAAATAGATCTGTCACCTCAATGGCAGGGTGAAACTCAGCACAATAGCTGAGCATCGAAAGACCCAGATAATATACAATTTTAAACTCAGCTAAATATTTATATCAAGTCAGCGAAACCAGTTAGTGATAATAAAGGCCCAACAATTTTGATTCATAAGTGTTCTCCATTTTAATTAAGTGTAAGTTATCAAAACTGTGGTGGGATTCCATACCTTCAGTTGCAATAATTTGAACTTGGTATGATAAATGAAAATATCGACTATTATTTGTAGTTGTTGTTAATTACAGAATCCCACTCCTGAAAACGTTTTGCCGAAAACTGAAATCCAAGCCAAGCATTTTTACTTCCATGTACGAAGTAAAGGAAGTATTGTAATCGCGAAAATTTTCGGTTCTCAGATTTCAACAGAAATAGGTATTTTGGCCCTCCCTGAATCCATTTTGACTAATTTCGTCATGCCGTCTGTACGTACATATGTACGTACGTATGTATCTCGCATAACTCAAAAACGGTAAGCCGTAGAAAATTGAAACTTTATATTTAGGACTGTTATAACATCTAGTTGTGCACCTCCCTTTTTGGTCATTATACAACTACCGGAAGTGGTACTTTACTTGAAGCCTATAATAGATTTTCATGAAAAACTATACTCAAATATAATTTAAAACTTTCCAAATTTGGTATATAAGACTACTATATCAATGGAAATAACATAATAGATTTTAGTTAAAATAGATTAACCGGAAGTGGCACATTACATGAAGCTGCTAACAGTTTTCCTTGAAAAAAATGGTATTATTTTAATTTTAGAAATGAATACTGCAAATAAAAGTTTTAGAGAATTAAATTCTGCGTCTAGCACATTAAGAATTTTTAAATTAGCTTTTTGCATAAACGAGATATCTAAATTTAAATAATATATTTTTTTTTATTTAAAAAAAAAAAAGTTTGCTATGGATTAGAACAAAAAATAAAAGATTTAATGTCAAATATGTGCAATTAAAATTGAAAAATATCTATAGTTTAATACGCGTACAAGGAAGTCAAGTGGTGATACTACATTTAGTGACATGTGTGCAGATAATTATTGTAAAATAATAATATAAAATCAGAAATGTAGGAAATATTTTCAATGTTCGAGTGTATGAAATGCGGTGTTGCCAGCCGGTTCATACATTCTAGAAAAAGTATGAAAGTCAACCTGCAGCCGCCAGGCGGCATCAGAATTGTAAATGGACATCGCGATTTGTAGCGGGCCGGGCTTTGCCGCTGCCATGGCTGCCTCTGACTCATAGGTCACGTGTGTTTTCATAAATGTAAAAGCTCCCGTGTGGGGCTTTCACATGACAGTACTGACGCGGGCTTTCCGAGCCTGTGCTTTTCAAAATAACGGCACTGAGACACCAAAGCTCCAAGCTGTCATTTCATGTGTAAGCTAACGTATTGTCAAAATGTTTTAATTACGTGCAATTTTAGGATATGGTATGACTAATTCGAATTTATAAATATATGAGTTATGCAAAAAGAAAAACAAAACTCAGTAATTAGAGATCAAATATAAAAACGCATTGAAATATTTTAGTAAATTTAAGAAACAGAATGATAAAAAGGAAATAACATACATACATAACATCATACAATATCCCACAAATGGGGTAGCACGAAGCCTTTAAACATTCATAGACCATTCACTCATCAGATTTGTCAACGAATCAGTCTTCATCAAACATTCTCATCTTGAGTGATCATTCTCACTTTACCAACATTCACGTTCCCTCCGTACAAGCTCATTTATTCCTTATGCCTATGGCACACTGGTCGATGAGCGTCGATGAGCATCGATGAACTCCTCGATGAAACAACAGAACGCACCCGTCATCGACGAAAATTAGAGGCTCCTCTATTTCCATCGAAGAGCTCATCGATCAAACGAACGTATCTCATTTCACTCGTATCATTAGTGTCTTAGCATATTTTTGAAATTTAGTTTTTCTTTTTCAACTTTAGAAGCTTTCATTGTTTGGCAATGAAGAGTGCGTTCTGCTGTTTCATCGATGAACTCATCGATGGTCATCGACGCTCATCGACCAGTGTGCCATAGGCATTACATTCGAAATCTTTCATTACACAACACATTCAATCATCCATTCATTCGCTCCTATACACCTATTTCATTAATTTTTCACTTACTCCTCTAACAACTAATCTAAAAATATAATTATATAATAAATAAATATATCATCACGCCTTTTATCCATTACTGGGTGTGGCACTCTGCCATACCAGATCTCGGTAAGTGATATATTTCTTTGAGTGAAGTGCATCAAATCACGGCCCCCAAAGATGTTAGTGGAGAGGGAGCCACAAGGGTAGATTTAAATTGATAGAAATTGTTTGTCGGCTATGAGATCGAACCAAGGGTTTCCAAGATCCACAGGCTGACTTGATACCACTGAGCCACCTACCCCATAAAAATATAAGAAATAGAGAAACTTGTTTTTAAAAGTAAATTCCACATAAGTGCAGTAAGACACTCTAACAACGTATTAAAAAGATAAGAAAGAAAGGTAATGTTGTCCTGCGCTTTTTTAAAGCAAATTTTCCATAATTGCAATTAGATACTTTA
Organism: Pterostichus niger; assembly: GCA_947425015.1. Taxonomy (NCBI): domain Eukaryota; kingdom Metazoa; phylum Arthropoda; class Insecta; order Coleoptera; family Carabidae; genus Pterostichus; species Pterostichus niger. The sequence continues at coordinate 24,897,911 of OX380344.1, read as the reverse complement.
TTGTAATAATAAAAAACGAATAAAAAGATAATAAGGAAAGAGAATGTCGTACTACGATTAAGTTTAACAGAGATTTCCACACAATTGTAGTTAGAAATGAAAACGAATCATAAAGATAAAATATCTGATGTGTACACCACATGACTTTCTTGTACGCGTATTAAACTATGGATATTTTTTTAATTGCACATATTTGACATTAAATCTTCTTTTTTTTTGTTCTAATCCATAGCAAACTTAATTTAAAATATATATATATATATATATATAATATTTAAATGTAGATATCTGGCTTATGCAAAAGGCTAATTTAAAAATTCTTAATGTGCTAGACGCAGAATTTCATCCTCTAAAACTTGCAGCATTTATTTCTAAAATTAAAATAATACCATTTTTTTCAAGGAAAACTGTTAGCAGCTTCATGTAATGTGTCACTTCCGGTTAGTCTATTTTAACCAAAATCTATTATGTTATTTCCATTGATATAGTAGTCTTATATACCAAATTTGGAAAGTTTTAAATTATATTTGAATATAGTTTTTCATGAAAATCTATTATAGGCTTCAAGTAAAGTACCACTTCCGGTAGTTGTATAATGACCAAAAAGGGAGGTGCACAACTAGACGTTAAAACAGTCCTAAATATAAAGTTTCAATTTTCTACGACTTACCGTTTTTGAGTTATGCGAGATACGTACGTACGTACAGACGGCACGACGATATTAGTCAAAATGGATTCAGGGAGGGCCAAAATACCTACTTCCGTTGAAATCTGAGAACCGAAAATTTTCGCGATTACAATGGCTCGGTGGTATCGAGTCGGCCTGTAGATCTTGAGAACCTTGGTTCGATCCCCACAACAGACAAACAATTTTCACCAATTTAAATCTATCCCTGTGGCTCTCCCTCCACTAATATCTTTGGGGGCCGTGATTTGACGGCTGGTAACCACACTTCACGCGAAAAATATATCATTTACCGAGATCTGCTCAGGCAGAGTGCCACACTCAGTAATGGGTAAAAGGCGTGATGATATATTTATTTTATTTTATAAGGAAGTAAAAAGAAAGGGAATGCCAACCAGTGCTTATTAAATATAATATTTCGGAATATATAGAATTGTAAATAGATACGCTATAGAAAAACAATAAATATCACAGTAAAATAATAAGCGTACATAGATTTTATAAATTCTACTCTGCTACATATATTTACATTTTTTTTGGCATTTTCTCAACTAAATAGATTACACTTGTTACACAGCCTATTATAATCATTGATATAGTGAGTTAATTATTATTTGATTTGTTCAAAAGTGTATCAGATTACGGATTTGATAGCAGAAAATGCGAGCAAAGCGAGCTTTGCCAGAATTGCGTTCCAATCATTTTGAGGAAATTATTTTATTTATGATTTCCTGTGAAGCCTTTAATTATTATGTAATTTTTAAAAGAAACATTTATTTTTCTTGTCACTATTGTTATAATATTTGTGTAATATTTTTTATTATTGTTTAATTAACGTTAGGATAAAACAAAATTTTAAATATTGTCAAATAAAGTACTATTATTCTCTATTTCACTACGGTAGTATTTCTTTGTCGCCGCCTATGGATGTGAGGATGCTAGAATCATGTAGAAAGAGAGCTAGGGGCATATTTGTTTTTTTGATACCTCCATATAAAGCCATAGGCTGATACCCATACGCATCGATTTCAAATAGGAGGAACACCCGTAATCCTGCATTATTGAAAAGGGACAAAAACGAAAACACAAATACGGATAACTTCACAGATAAATATTAATTAAATGTGATTACACGTGTAAAGGGATGAAGAAAATCCGATTACAGAAAAATTATTGTTATCGTAAAAAGTGGTATTATCCATGGCAAACATATATCACATATCAACAACTGAATTACCTACTTTTCTTTTTTAAAAAGAATTTCATCTCTACCAGAAAAAATAATAAAATAATATAATCTATGACGTCATAGATACCAACATCGATTAACATAAATTGTTTTGTTAAAGAGTTTATTAAAATCATGTATTTAGCTTTAGTTTAATGATAAAAGTTGACAATGTAATGTTAATATTGATTTTCTTTTGAATGATCAACAAAAAGAGAAATTCATTAGTGAAGTTTACGTTGCACTATTGGTAATCAGATGTTACCAACAATAAATTAATATTTCGGGGTAGGTGGCTCAGTGGTATCGAATCGGCCTGTGGATCTTGAGAACCCTGGTTCGATCCCCACAAGCGACAAACAATTTTCACCAATTAAAATCTACCCCTGTGACACCCTCTCCACTAATATCTTTGGAGGCCGTGATTTCACTTAGTTATGGGTAAAAGGCGTGATGATATATTTATTTATTTATTTATTTAAATTAATATTTGAAAATAACTTTATTAAAATGTTTTTATTTTGTTCTTAACTTTACAACGAAAAAAAAAAGTTAAATGGCCCGGTAACATAATAAATAAGCTCATAGTCCTTGAAATTCTAATGATGACCCTCTTATAATAAACTCTAAGTAATTTAATAAAATGAGTTATAAAACTTTCTTTCAGCTTGAAGTTGTATGCTATTTCAGAAATAAATACATTAATCTTGCTGTAGTATATGTCTTGTTTTATAGAAAAATTAAGGTAATTAGAAATAAAAATTCAGTGTGGCAAGTTTCTTGAAGGCGGCAAAGCCGTCATCAGTCACTTGGCAGGCTTGGCGTTAGCGAAACAATTCGCGCGCTTTACGAATGTACGCCGTATTAAACGTGAAAATAATCTGCTTTACGGCCTCTTTAAACGGTTCTTTAAACGCTCTAACTGCCGGAGGTGTTATTTTCAGCCATTAGCGAGCAGGTTAATGTTTTAATTTTTGATCTTCTTTAATTGTGTCGTCCGTGCACCGTGTAAACACAAGGGACGGTGATTTTCATAATTCGTGAGCGGCGAACGTGTGTAATGCGCCTGGGTTAATTTGACATTAAGGCTAGCGGGCCGAGGGCCAGGTCAACAATGAGGTGCTACAATAATTAAAGTCTTTTGCTTTTGTTTAACAGATGAAGGTTTGTTTGCAATGTTTGCATTTGCATTCCATGAAATTATACAAACATAGAGTTGCTTTATTTAAAAAAATGCTTTAATATATATGGAAAAAACTTTTAGAATTTACGTATGAATTTTTGGAAATATATAAAAAAAATAAAAAGGAAACAAATATATTACTCAATTTTGATAATTTCTTACATTAGTCCAATAAAGGGATATTTTATAGATACTAAACAATATAATAAAAATAATTATAATTATAAAAGGCGCCTTTTATAATGGGGTAGGTGGCTCAGTGGTAACGAGTCGGCCTGTGGATCTTGAGAACCCTGGTTCGATCCCCACAGCCGACAAACAATTTTCACCAATTTAAAAAAATCTACCCCTGTGGCTCCTCCACCACTAATATCTTTGGAGGCCGTGATTTGACGGCTGGTAACCGCACTTCACGCGAACAAATATATCACTTACCGAGATCTGCTTAGGCAGAGTGCCACACCCAGTGATGGGTAAAAGGCGTGATGATATATTTTTTTTATATTTTTTACTAAACAATATCATAAATCAAGTAGTTTTGGTGCAATCCAACATGAAGTTATTTTTTTCTGATCACTTTTTAAAGTGAAAAAAATCCGTATTTACCGATCTTTCGAAAAAGAGGAGCAAAGGGATTAGTAGAACTCTTGCAAACAAAAAATGAATGTTTCCATAGTTATTTATTTTGCGCAAATATTTTTATTCGTGTGTCCACCATAAATAAGTTGTTAATATTAATGTTGTCAACGGCCATGGCACAACTCGTTGATACTGATCCAAGCGATAACGCGAGTTAAGCAACATTGCGTGCGGGGAGTATTTGGATGGGTGACCGTCCAGAGAAAAACCCGCGTTGCTGTTGACAAAAAGACCTAAAACGCGGATCAGGGCGTAATGGCGGCATATGACCTAAGTAGTTGGTCCGCCAAGAAGCCACAAAAAAAAAAAAAATATTAATGTTGCCAAAAAAATGTGCACACCCAGAAAGTATCTATACTGGATTCTCAAGTTTTCAAAGGTCACGCAGCAAAGTATCACTTTCAGGTCTTGGTACTTAAATAACTATTACTGTACGTCTGCCATAGCAACTTACACAAAGTAAAAAGTAACGCATAATTACGTTCTCTATTTTACAAAATTTACCGAATCAACAAAATCATACTGAACATTATATCAAAACGGTTGAAGAAAAATTTTTGTATGCAAAGCTATATTGTCGTACTTGTTATATAAATAACTATATAACAAAATCTAATTTATAAAATACAACTTCCCTGAATTTTCCTTTATTAAAAGTTTAAGAGATAAGAATAATTTGCTAAAATTCTTTCAACATTTGTCAGCATCAGTGACATATATTTGACTCTTAACTAAAGACGTCATTGATACAACTTGTTGCAGATTGTAATCAAACAAAAAAATATATATATAAATAATAAGAAAAAACACATATTGTGGAATATAACAACTTAGTTTAATGGAAAAGTAAGATTATAACAACATAAAATGCTTAAATTAAATATTCTATTTTAGGTTAGGTTTGATATTTGAACTAAAAAACAATATTTTTTATTGGGAAGAGCCACAATTGTTACAAGTGTTATTATAAACATTTATAGTAAAATTTTGACAATTATAAATCGAAGTTCCTGGAGCAACTTGGTTTGCAATTGATAAAGATTGTGTATACATTGCAGATTCTGGTGTACTCACACAAGTTGAAATTAAAGATATATATATTTTTAATCTACTATACTAATATTTGAAAACAAGTTTTTGTTTTAATTAATAATTTTAAAAGTTATTTCGACTACCAAAAATAGGTAGAATAGGTGGCTCAGTAGTATCGAGTCGGACTGTTGAATTGATAATCTCGGTTCTATTTCCACAGCCGACAAACAATTTTAAATAATACTATTATTTTCTTGGTTACAGAATCATTTTGTATAATTTTAACACGGTTTTAAAATTAATAGTTATTTACGTAAAAAATCAGGAAAGCGTTCAATTACCGGATGAGTAGATAGTTTCATGCCGAGCGACAGCGAGGCCTGAAAGAGCTTACGAATCCTGTGCGACGCTTTACTGACGATTTAAATTAAAAGAAATATTTGACTTACATATTCAGTCAGTATTTTATGTTGCTAAATAACTAGACAATAACGTTTCTTTTATTACCTGTCTAGGCAGGCAATATGTTATTTTCCTGACTAGGCACGCAAAGCAGAGCTTTCCTGAGTCTTAAAGGTCAGGCAAATGTTTAGTTTCCTGTCAGTTCCAAGTAAAATATCTAATAAACATGTATGTAGCTACCACATCATTCTTGAAATGTGTCTGCTCGGTCGATAAGTTAATTCTTCAGATATCCCCTCATTTCATTCCTAGTATTATGAATATATTTGTTTATAAAAGATTCATCTTTATTTGGTACTTTAAAAAGATTGCAGAACGGTAGTTGCAACTTTACAGTTTTTGATACGCTGTCAAATGATTTTCATTAATTTATTGAAAAAGCTTCAAATAAACTAAATTTTGCATCGCTTTAAAGCATATTTTCTACAATAATTGTGAAAGATTTGTCGGAGAAAAATATTAATTTTTTTAAAATTTTTCACCTACTAGGACAATTTACTATATTCAGTTTGTTGCTAATAAAGAACGAATAATAATTACAGATTAACATAAGCTACAAAAGTTATTGATCTTTAATTGATATTTTAAAGTGTGTAGAAATATTTTTGCCTAGTTGGAAATATTAAAGTTCATTTTATGAGAAATATCTAAATGTCAAGTGTGTTTCCGCTAAATTAATTAATGTCAATTTTTTTATAATAATTAATAATAATAAATAGTGATATTTTAAATATTTAAGTATATGAACAAAACGTAACGACATGATATTTAGTTAATTAACAATTATTTTTAATGACTGAATAAAAAGTGAGATATTTGTTGAACAATTCCTATGTAGTAAATAATTCATTGTTCGTATTATTCATCACAGTAAAATCATTTCTGTAATTAGTCCGTGTAATAAATTTCACTTTTAAGGTTACGACGTTACGAGAGATATAAATATGAAATATGTACTATAAATTTCATTCAGGATACAAACAAAATTAAATATTGTGCTACTAATTAGATTTTATGTATTGGGTGGTGACGATGATGTCATAGGCTGCAGGCTAATATGACTCAAATATAATAATACACATATTACACCTAACGACTAACATTTTATTTTTTATTATTTTATCTACGACCGTGCGATATATCCTTAATATCCCACTCATTTCAGACAGGTAATGACTTACTTTACAGCACACGTGCGTTTTTTGAATTTTTACCGCACGCGCAAGCGATAATGCAAAATGTAGGAAAAAACTAAAGAAAATTACACAAGAAAACTTATTTATTGTATACATTTATAGCACAGTCTTTACAGCTATATAAATTGATGCCAGATGTTGACACATTTGGATCATTTGATGTTACCGTAGAATTAGTAATTTCTATATTGTGTGATACTGGAGACACATTTTCTTTTCCTCCCAAAATTTTGGTAGCCGTTTTCTTTTTATTCTCAGCGGAAGTCTCAATGTATCCTTCTGCAACAGAATTTGACCTCCAACCACCGTGGAATAATAGCACCAAAGAGATGATGATTTTTGAATCTTGCCTAATTCTCCGAAGTACACTAACAAAGCCTTTTCATTTGTTGTATCTTTAATTTTTTTCTCTTCACACCATTTCTCATACCTGTCATAAGTCAGTTGATATTTTACTCTTGATTTTTGAGGAACCAGATCCAAAATAACGTTTGACGCTGCTTCTTCTATATCTGAAGGCAGATCTATATCTGAAAGGCTCATTTTCTATTATCGAACTATTCTACACACTCGTAAAGGCAAAATCAAAATTTTTCTGTTTATTTGGTTGTCGCGATTGTCATGCGTTGCTATCGTTAATCAGCGCATGTTGCTACTTTGATTTGAAATTTAATTAAATTTATATTTATAAAAATAACAATTTAAATCCCGAACAGTCGTAGATAAAATTTTGTACGCAATACGTGGGATACTACATAATTATTGCACTATGTGATTACACAAACTCGGCCTACGGCCTCGTTGTGCAACTTTCACATGAGTGCGATAATTTTGTCTATATCCCACTTATTGCGTAAATAACTATTATATATCGAACCAACTACTCAGGTCATATGCCGATATGTCCTTTGTATGGCCGCCACGGGCGGGACCCGAAACCACGACCTTATGGTCGTCAGTCAGGTCCTCAACCCGCGTGGCCATCACGCGGGACAATATTTTATTACTAGTTATTTTGTTGGCAAAGTGAGTAGAATGGTTTGAGTGGATATTTTGATAAAATAACCACATGAATAGTTCATTTTAAAAGTAGTATAAGTATAGGATAATCACAAAAATCGAGTCATAGACGTTTATATGGGCATCAGCATAGGAATCCAAAGCAGATGCGATGCAAGAAGTCGAATAAATCCGTTTGAAATCTGGAGTTTAGTTGGTTTTTAATTTTTATGTAATTAAATCAATTCAAATTTTATTACGTATACAAAAATGTTGGAGTGGTGGCTTTGCTAATAACTAACGCTGAGTACCGATACTAAATTATTAGAAGTAAGAAGTAATTGTTTGTATAATAAAACTATCTTCTATCTCGTAGATAGTCTATAATTTATCTTCTTCTTCTGATGCCACTACAGCCCAAATCGGGCCGGGGCCTACCGGGCAACCGAGCCGCAATTTTTACACTGCCATACTGCCGGTCTTCGTAGTCAAATGCTACATTATTTAAGGCGTATAAGTGACTAGCTTATAGCACCCGAATGTGATAAATACATGTAACTGTATTTTATATTTAACGACAAATCACACATTATCGACAGGCGGATTCGAACTGACGAACCTTGGTTCGGGTGACGTCACAGTATGTTAAGAGATGTGCCTTAACACGCTCGGCCACCGCGCCTGTCTATAATTTATCTACTTATCAAAATTTTTGACCCAGCTTACTAAAGTCTATTGTCGCCCATGAATATCAGTTTTTACAGTCATTGTATCCCAAATTACTTTAAAGGAAAAAAGTTGTAGTTCGAAATCTTTATCCACAAATATATTCATTATGTATCTAACTTTAAATACATAAAGCTGTTCATATTACACTAATGAAATATAAAAGTTCATATACCACTGCCTATTTCCAACCAATAGTAATCAAGTATTTTCTCATTTTTCGAGCACGTGTTAGATATAAGTAAGGTTATGTTTATACAATTTTTGTATTGAATACTTACGTAGTAATGATTATATTATATAGTTATTTAATAATATACAAACCTCGAATGTTTAACACCAATATCATTTATTTCATATGCAACTTCAACTTGCTTTCATTAATTAAAGCCAAGTTTAAAGTTTATGTTTTGTTGATGAACTATAAATCAGTCAGTATTTATAATTTTATTACAAATATTGTAAAAGCTTAGTTCAAATGACCATTTCAGTTTATTTTGTATTTTTTTACTTCCTTGTACGAAGTAAAGGAAGTATTGTAATCGCGAAAATTTTCGGTTCTCAGATTTCAACGGAAATAGATGTTTTGGCCCTCCCTGAGTCCATTTTGACTAATTTCGTCATGCCGTCTGTACGTACGTATGTACGTACGTATGTACGTACGTACGTATCTCGCATAACTCAAAAACGGTAAACCGTAGAAAATTTAAACTTTATATTTAGGACTGTTATAACATCTAGTTGTGCACCTCCCTTTTTGGTCATTATACAACTACCGGAAGTGGTACTTTACTTGAAGCCTATAATAGATTTTCATGAAAAACTATATTCAAATATAATTTAAAACTTTCCAAATTTGGTATTTAAGACTACTATATCAATGGAAATAACATAATAGATTTTGGTTAAAATAGACTAACCGGAAGTGGCACATTACATGAAGCTGCTAACAATTTTCCTTGAAAAAAATGGTATTATTTTAATTTTAGAAATTAATGCTGGAAATAAAAGTTTTAGAGAATTAAATTCTGCGTCTAGCACATTAAGAATTTTTAAATTAGCTTTTTGCATAAACGAGATATCTAAATTTAAATATTATATATTTTTTGATTTTTTTGTAAATTAAGTTTGCTATGGATTAGAACAAAAAATAAAAGATTTAATGTCAATATGTATAATTAAAAAAATATCTATAGTTTAATACGTGTACAAGGAAGTCATGTGGTGTCCACATCAGATATTTTTATTTGAAAATATTTAAGGGGGGTTTCAACATCTAGGGTTATTAACCCCCCGATACAGTATTGTGATTATAGTTTGGATTGGTGTGTTTACATTTAATGAGTTATGTTGTCTATACAGGGTGTTTCATAACTTCAGGTACATACGTTAATGGTATATGTTATTAGATATGCTGATTACGAATCAAAAAGAATTTTTTTTTAAATTGCAAAATTATTTTCCATGTTTCCCAGTCCAAAAATTTTCGTTGCCACTGCCACTGGGTGGATGATTATGTTAAAGTTATTAATTAAATAAAATTCTATTATAAATAACTGCTAATAATTGAATTGTGTAATTATTCTTTCGTAGTACGTCCTAGGAAAGCGAATCCAGTGCAGTACTACAAATAATGTTTTAGGTAAACAACCCTTTAATTTTTCGAATTAAAAAAAAATTCGTAATCAGCATATCAAACAACATATACCATTAACGTATGTACTCGAAGTTATGAAACACCCTGTATTTCTATGTAGGTATCTATATTTGTACATTTTAAAAGTACTAATTATAAAATAAATTTAAATAACATATAATATCCTTCGATTTTACTGAAATATTTAGTAACATGTTTTTACTTCCTTGTACGAAGTAAAGGAAGTATTGTAATCGCGAAAATTTTCGGTTCTCAGATTTCAACGGAAATAGGTGTTTTGGCCCTCCCTGAATCCATTTTGACTAATTTCGTCATGCCGTCTGTACGTACGTATGTACGTACGTACGTACGTACGTATCTCGCATAACTCAAAAACGGTAAGCCGTAGAAAATTGAAACTTTATATTTAGGACTGTTATAACATCTAGTTGTGCACCTCCCTTTTTGGTCATTATACAACTACCGGAAGTGGTACTTTACTTGAAGCCTATAATAGATTTTCATGAAAAACTATATTCAAATATAATTTAAAACTTTCCAAATTTGGTATATAAGACTACTATATCAATGGAAATAACATAATAGATTTTGGTTGAAATAGACTAATCGGAAGTGGCACATTACATGAAGCTGCTAACAGTTTTCCTTGAAAAAAATGGTATTATTTTAATTTTAGAAAGGAATGCTGCAAATAAAAGTTTTAGAGAATTAAATTCTGCGTCTAGCACATTAAGAATTTTTAAATTAGCTTTTTGCATAAACGAGATATCTAAATTTAAATATTATATATTTTTTGATTTTTTTTAAAATTAAGTTTGCTATGGATTAGAACAAAAAATAAAAGATTTAATGTCAAATATGTGCAATTAAAAAAATATCTATAGTTTAATACGTGTACAAGGAAGTCATGTGGTGTCCACATCAGATATTTTAAATTTTTATTTACTTATTTATTTTTTGATTTAAACAAATAAATACCTACTTATTTTGGTGACAAGATGTCATTTGCTTAGATTATATTCTAATTCTGTGGTTATCCATTCTTAAAACTTTATTTTTGTATATTTTAAATGAACTTTTAAGCAATGGAAACTAATTTCTCATGTTGAACGCCCATATTGTATAAAAATAAAATATCAAAATAAGTAAATATCACAAAAACAGACAAACTTTCTGCTTGTTAAATCAAACAAACTAAAAAGAAAAAATATCGAATTCCTTCTGTCGATTCGCCCGATCAAATTCACCCAAAACAAAACGGTTTAACATCGACTACTAGAAGTGTAACGTGTAACCAGCAGCAACCAGGTGGGACAACCTGAATACACACACGCACACACATACCCTCACACGTGACATGAAACATACGGGAGCGGCGAGTGATCTCTCTAGAGACCGAAGCCAAGGGCTGGGGGATGATTCCAGCCTCCCCTAAATGGCATTTCGCTGTCATCTGAACTCTTTTGACACGTGACATACGCAAGCTCATACAATGGCGCAGTGACAGTAACGCAAGGCAAAGGTGAGAATCAAGTCAGTTAAAATCAGTTTGTAGGTATTTCATTAAATAATTATTAATCATTTGTAATGTGCTAGCTCTCAATTGCACTACAGATTCCAAATTTACATAATAATATTTTTTGCAAAAGTTGTCAGTAGTCACCATGCTTTAAATTAATAAGAGAAGAAATTAGTACCAATAAAATAAATGTTCTTTTCTTTTCTAAATTAAGGGGTAAGGCAAATCTAAAATTTTTTAAAAATGCATTTTTTTTTATTTGCTTAAATTATAGTTCGAACTCTTAGGAATAAGGGACAATTAATTTAAATGCCGCGCGGAAGTATTTCAGAGGGAAAAAAGCATATATCTATTAGTGCTAGTATTTATATATATATATATATATATATATATATATATATATATATATGACTCGAAACTTTTCTCGAAATCATATTTTCAAAATCGGGCGAAAAGAAATCTGAAATACTAATTGATGGATCGTGCTGAATCTTTTTATTTCTTATTCTAGATATAAAATACTCAAAAACTACGGGGGCTTTTTTTAAGTGCTTCATTCGTTTTTTATACAGAAATTTAGTCCCGAATAATGAACTTTTTTTTCAAACGTGCGCCATTTTGTTAAAAATCAAAATTTTCAAAATTCAGCCCGTAGTTTTTTAGAGTATACATCAGAGATTAAGAAAACATATCCCTTTATGATTCAGGTCTATTGCTGTTCCCGGAATGTTTTCGCCTGATTTGCCCTACGCGCCGAGAAAAGTCGCCATTTTTTTTAATTTCTGACGACAATTTTGAATATGTTCTTTAAAAAAAAAATTTAAATAAAGTTTAAAGAGCACTAAATAAAGATCCAAAAACAGTTCTTAAGCAGCATGTTTAGATTTCGTTACAAAACTCTTGAAAATGACCCTTTTTTCGTTGTCTAGAGTGGCCTTACCCCTTAAATAGATATCCAAATATATTCATACAGGATGTCCGTTTTTCGAGCCTAACCATTGGGATACGAGAACGATACGAAGTTAGTTAAATTGGGGCAAAATTGCCGCATTAGTTGGTCACTTTAATGATGTATTTGACACAAGTCACTAGAAACGACAAAAAAACTGATTTTAGTCGATTTACTTTTGAGCATATAGCTTTATTGTTTGAATTCATAAATGTTTCTAATTTGCACGTTACTTGAATTGTCGGAGGACGTTTCTCATATATTATATCCATAATACGATATTAATACAATAATGATGATACAATACGAATGAGAATAATATATTTTTTTTTAAGTACGTATTTATTTTATTAATAACTTAACAATGCAAAAAATAACTAAATAACATATGGGGCAGGTGGCTCAGTGGTATCGAGTCGGTCGGTAGATCTTGAGAACCCTGGTTCGATTCCCTCAGCCGACAAACAATTTTCACCAAATTAAATCTACCCCTGTGGCTCCCCCTCCACTAACATCTTTGAGAGCCGGCTGGTAACCGCACTTCACGCGAAAAAATATATATCTTACCGAGATCTGCTTAGGCAGAGTGCTACACCCAGTAATGGGTAAAAGGCGTGATGATATATTTATATTTATTTTATTTATTTACATACATACATAACATTACGTTATATCCCATTAAATGGAGTAGCACGAGCCCCTGAAACATTCACAGAACATTCTCATCCTGATACACGATACTCGTTTCAACCACATTAACACTTCCTGCATACAAGCTCTTTCATTCCTCACAACCAAAACCCATCATCTCGTAACAAACCTTCATTCACAAACATCCATTCTCTCCTGTACACCTGTAAAACTTCACTTACGCCCAGTTCTCTAACAACGAATCTATAAAGAAATGAAGGCAGCATCACCTGCGCTTGTTTAAAAATAAATTTAACACAATAGCAGTTAAGACACTGTAGAGTAACAACTGAAAATGAATAAAAACAGCTGAGGAAGGAAGGAAGCATCACCTGCGCTTGTTTTTGAAACTGAATTCCACACAATTGCAGTTGGACACTCTATAGCCTTTTTTGTGCCATGCCCCACCTAAGCCTTTCTAAAATTCTTATGCCCCCCTATGTAACATATACATAATTTTTAATATTAAAAAATTTAATTGTTCACTTAGTCAAATGATAGGTTTTAGGAAGAAATCACTAGGAAATTGTTAACGAAACACAGTAAGTAAATTTTCAAAACATATAATGAAAAACTGAAATTCAAGTCCATTTTCGAATTGCCCCCCTTAAAAATCAAATTGCCCCACGTTGGGAAACACCGCTCTATAGTATATATAGTGTATCTAATTTAAAAACAGATAATAAAGCATATATTACCGACAAAGTACAACATACAAGTATATATTGTAATGTAAATGCAAAAATGGTCTTATTTGTTAATTTCTTTTATATTATAACGAATTATTAAACCCTAAGCACATGCTCCACATACGTAAAGCTTTCAGATCAAATTGTTCAGAATTGCATACATTTATTTAAATATGGAACGTGTTCTTGGCAAAGCTCGCTTCAATCTTGTTTAAAAAATAAAATCCTAAGCCCGTAGAAGTGACGATTCACACATGCAAGTTCTTATACTTATTTTTGGCAAAATTCACATGATTTCATTCCTGCATTTTACACTTTGCCGATGACATAATCGAAATGACCCCTGAAAGTTCCTCTGCACCTGGGCCCTGTTATGTACTTGGCCGCCTCAGGAAACCACTCGTCAAATCACGACCACCAAAACTGTTAGAAAATTACAATTTTTAAATAAATATAAATATATCATCACGCCATTTACCCATTACTGGGTGTGGCACTCTGCCGAAGCAGATCTCGGTAAGTAATATATTTCTTCGCGTGAAGTGCGATTACCAGCTGTCAAATTACGCCCCCAAAGATGTTAGTGGAGGGGAAGCCACAGGGGTAGATTTAATTTGGTGAAAAAATTTTTGTGTTGTAAATTTTCAATTGTTAGCTATGATATTTGAACTCGAGTTTTCATTTTCACAGTCCGATACTATTACGATAAGCAACGTATGAAAAATTTAAAGCGAGATGAATAGAAACTAAAACAATTATTGAATTTATTTTTTTAGGATAACGATGTAAGGGAGCGAGAGAAATCGCAAGAAGAGTTCTGTATCTTGCATGTCCTCACAGACACAGGAAGGTCGGGACTGCCGCCGCCACCGCCGTTGATCGATACGACCCAGCACCCGGCAGGTGGGGGCAGCGAGGCGCGGGGGTGACCCAATGCGGTACCCAGTGAAGTTACCGGCTTGCACACACGCCGCCTGAATACGTAAACAGTGCTCAGTGTTCACAGGACGAGGAGACGCCTTCGTCGTGACATCGACCAAAGTCACGGAATCGCTTCTTCTTATGTACGACGAAGGACGTGGTGCTGGGCCAGGGGTACAAGGGGCTGAAGTGGAAGAACGCGACCGATGCTGTATGAACGCAGAACCGTATTGGAATACCGACAAACATTTCATAAATACAATATTCAAATTATGTTAACTGAATTCATTCATCTATATCTTTTCTTTCTTTAGTAATACTGCAACAACTTTTTTCTCAGACTTAATAAACAATATATTTTATAACGAACACAAACAAAATATAATCAATTTATTTTTTCTCTGAATTTAATATAATCAAAATTTGATTAAACCATAATATATAAAAATAATAATAAAGATGCAAAATACAGTATACAAAATTTGTATTAGTTTGTCTATTAATTAGTAATAAGTGAAATTGATCTTAATTCCCCTTGTTTTATAATATCATTTAGTATATAAAGATGTGGGCATTAAACTAGCATAGTTTTTATTTATTGATTCATGACAAAAGTACAACCATGTTAAACAATATAATTGAACAAGCAGTTCAGAGCAGTGTTCTCTGTCGCTTGCTGCTTTATATACCTATTTCAGTTTAACATCTGTATACAAATAAGGTTGTAAAGTTCAATATTTTATTTTATACTTCTAGAAAATTTGTGTTTACCCTAGGAATAATATAAACAAACAGATAACAGAATACTGTAACAATACGATGGAGATGACCTACTAAAAAAATTTCTTTTGTTTAAATGGCTAGTCCGGCCTTGTAACTCTGGCATTTGACACAGATCAATACAAAAGTCCTTACATTGTCCTTACAATAACGCTTTACATTTTTGTTCGTCATTCGATTAAACATTTTAAAATATTAAATTACAGATTTCTCTTTGAAGACTCTAATATATGTTTATGTGCACAGTAAATAAAAACTATTTTTGTGTTTCTCTAAACAATACTATCTTAACTTAGGTTGTGTTGGAATCTTGCTTCCTAATTAATTAATTTTAATTAAAATAACATGTACCTTGTTATGAGTAGACCGTGACATGTCATCTCAAAAGTATAACCAACAATTTACCAACTTACGTATCTCATAAATAAAAGTACGTCATTCTAAATATCTATATATTACATAAAAATCACTTACCGTAAAAAACTGGAAAACTTTTAAACTTTGCAGCGATTCTTGGTAATCAAATTTAGATAAACAACAAAATTGACAGGTTCCACTACACCACTACCAACTCTATGAACGAGATTCATTGCGATTGCGCAAGATAAATTTAAACAATTTAAACTTGTTGGCCACGACTCTACTGCAGTCTATGAAGTTAAGAAATTTTTAATAAATGAATAATGTATAAAAAATAATTATGTTCATAATTATCTTCTATATTTTTAAATATAAATTATTATCTACGAAGAATCGACTATTTTCCCATCTGGTACAATTGAGAAGTAAGCGAAATTATACTAATGATTTTAAATCGTAAAAAATCTATTTTATACAAAAAATGCAGTAATTTCAAATTTATTATGGAATGTATGCGCGTAGATTTTAACTTTTAATTAAACGATCTTAAAAGGAGAAGTCTTTTTATGCTAAACTATTTTGTTTATTTAATAGAATTTAATCGCAGTAATTATTGATGTATTTTCTTTAGTATCTTTTTACTACATTCTTACGACAGGATGATTGTTTATATAATTTCATTGTTAACAAACATCATTTAATAAGATATTTAAGTCCTTCAAGGAGTGAATTATAAGACAAATTATCAAAAATGTTTACCTATTCAATCCAAAAGTATTTCAGATATAGGAACTACAGATATCAAGAAACTATAAAAATATTTTTATGAACACTAAACCTGCTCTATTGTAAATTTTAACATAATTACTACATCTCCCTTACAGGTACGTGGCGGGAGGTAAAAAGGAAAAATAATACAACATAAAGGCATTTTTTTCATACAAAATTTGCTAAATACGATATGTATGTACAAATGTTCATGTTTTATGTACAATTCAAACAGGTCATTCCAAAAACGGGAATGGTACAAACAATAATGCAATGTTTTTATATTAAAATATTGTATAAATCATATTTGAAATAAATACATTAATTTAAAAGGCAGTATATCAAAATTCAAAATGAATTCAATATGATTATCACATCTGAATTAACTGTTTACATTAAATAATTTTATGAATACTATATTTCTTCAAATAATGTGCTATGGTGGAGACTTCTGTTTTGGACCTGTAACATAGAAAATAAAAAAAATGGAATTCATAAATATCAATTATTTTCATTTATATAGTAAAGTGTGCAGACAAATTTAATAATCCTTCTTCCAAATGTAACCATCTTGATTACGTTTATTTGAATTAATTGTCAATGATGATAATTATTTGGAATGTAGTCTCACTCGTTATATTGAGAATGTGCAAATAAAAATTAAATAACAAAAATGTTACAAATTAAAATAGGTGATTTCAGGTTATTGGAGGGCATGCATAATAAATATGCATATTATGTACAAGTGTTTCTACATCCTAGTGGGTGTAAAAAATAAAATAATAAAAAGATAAAAGCACACCACACCAAGTTAAGCAAAAACACTACAAGAAATCATGCCCCCCTACCTGATGTATTATGAAATCCGTACTGATATAAAAAGTTTTGGAATAATGCAAATTCATCAGTATGATTTGATGCTCCTAGAACATAATTCATATTTAACAAGATGACAATGGAGAAGTTAATGTAATCTTGTAAAGGCTATTACCTGTTGGATTTGTTGGTAAGTGGTTCATTGCTGATGTATATTTGCTAGAACTCTGTAAAATAGAGGCAACGATAAACAAAAAACGCAAAAAAATTAATAAAGAAAGTGTTTGAGAAACGAGACAGGAATCGATTTTTTTTACAACCTTTCAGTTATATTATCTAGGGCCAATTGATGGAAGTCAATGTTTTTCTTTTTTATAGTAAATTAATTATTAATTTGTTAAACTTTAATCATTAACCGGAATTCTAGCTCGTTTGTCAACCATAATAAGCGATAATATTTTGTTACCTGGGAATACCTAATATTGTTCATCGTGTTTGATATACTTCCGGCTGATGAATACGAAAAATTATTAATGCTGTAAAACAAAAGGTATATAAAGAAATAAACTAAATAAAAATAACAGATAAGCAGTTCAACTGCACCTATTATAGCTGTTTTTTGGTTGAACGTTTGAATTATATACACTGGAAGATTGACTCGGTTTTAATAACGACGGTTCTTGATACAAATGCTTCTGAAAAATATCCTGGAATCCAGAACCATCTACTGAGTGTTTTCGCTCTTTCGGAGTTGACAGATCATTCGCTTGCAGCCGACTCGGCGAGTAACTGCTGTTAAAGGCAATCACAGACACAGGTGAACTTGCAGGAGCCATACTATCAATATCATTCTTTCTGGCGTGCTCTTGGAGTTGTTGCAACTCTTTCAGATCCTTCATCACCTGTTCCATGTCATCTTCATTTACAGCCGCAGGAGGATTGTCTTTATAACTCGACTTTGTACTAAGATCTGTCGAATTTGAACTATACTTGGTCAGACCAGTTATTAACTGATTGAGAGCTTGAGTACCTGTTATTTCTTCTTGTTTCTTTTGTATCAAATCGTCGTGTTTTGCCCGTACCGAGCTAGTGGCTTCTGAGGGTTCTTTAACACGTTTTAGTTTAACAGTTCCATCAGGATATCTAGTTTTACTTTTTGGGCCAGGTTTTCTGATAACTACTGGTGCTTCTGTTAAGTCTATAATTTGACAGTCGTCGTTGTTTTCCACACGAGGTATACTACTTGCGTTATCGCTTAATATTCTTTGCTTCAAATTAGTTGGTTTCGGAGCAGGAACTGGTGGAATAGGTGTCACTGCTTTGGGTATAGGTGTTACAGTTTTGGATGAAGGTGTCGCCGCTTTGGGTATAGATGTTACCGCTTTGGGTATAGGCGTCACCGCTTTGGGTATAGGTGTCACCGCTTTGGGTATAGGTGTCACCGTTCGGGGTATTGGCGTCACTGCTTTAGGTATAGGTGTCACTGATTTGGGTATAGGTGTTACTGATTTAGGCATAGATGTTACTGTTTTGGGTAAAGATGTCACTGCTGCTTTGTGTACATGTTCAACAGAAACTGACTTATCATCTTCTTTCACAGTATCTTTTTTGTTCATATTGTTATTAGTCCTTAAATCTACACTGGTTATCGTAACACTGGATTTACTAGACGGTATAAGTAACGAACTGGGCACTCTTTCATTACACTCTTTAGTTTCTTTGGTAACGGCAGAGATTTCCGCACTCATGTTTATAACTGAAGTACTATTTGCTGTAGGTTCGACTTTCTTGTTCACCGACACACTAACTTCACTAGATTTAATTGGTGGACTGTGCTTGAGTTTCGGTCCGTTGAGGACCGTGGATTTTGGAGACGCTAGACTGGACTGTGAGATCGGAATGACTGTGATTCCGGAAACTCCTGTCGAACACGATGGACTGAGTGACATGTTTTTCACTGGGGAATGAGCGAAAGGTGATGTTGGTGTCCCGGAAGCCACTGGTGTTGCGTGAATGTCCAGGGAAATTGGCGTCATTGATATTGGCGCTGATTTTCGTTTTTCACTGAAATTCAAGATGATTAAAACTTTGTCTATTATCGATAAATGTAACTTACATTGATTCCAATATTAATTTTGAATGTTTCATAAGTGTAGCTATAGACATAAAACCTTCAGGCCACATAGGAAGAACAGTTGCCTTCAAAAATGTTTCCAAATTTTCTTCAAATGTTTCTTTGCGCGTTCTGACTAAGGTGAAATATTTTTTCTGGAGAAAAATTATTTCTTGAAGTATTTTTCTGAAAAAAAAATATATTAGAATAAAAAATTATATTGTGATTATTAGGATTTTCTAACCTTGTTTCTTCGGACCAAGGAAATTTTTTCTTGGGAAATTTTAATTTATTAATTTTATTATTAACATCACTATCCGAATTGGCACTGGTAGCACTAGCCAAAAACCTGATCAAAAATACTTTATTGCTTTTTTAATTTTAAAAATAAATTCAATATCTTACATTTCATCACGAACTTTCTGACACTCTTTGTCGTAATTTTTCTTAACTACTGGCATAATATTATCTACAATGACTTTCAGTCTTAATAACGGATCTTTTAATCTACTCCTTTCTTGATCCAGCAGCAAATTTTTGGCACGACGCATTAAAGTATCTTTCTTACACTTTACAAAAGGCGCTAGATGTTCAAATATCTGCACGCGATCTGACCTCAGCAACTTCCGAGTATTAATTTCCAAACTAAATTCAAAACGAATTTTAAATAATTATTCTTGCGCACATACGATTAATTTTACCTCAATAGCATATTATTTACAGGACCAGAGAAAAACTTCACTTTCCCTTCGGAATTTTCTGCAGCCTTTTTTAAATCATTTATAATTTTCATTACATTTTCTGGAACGTTATCTGGTAGTTTTACAATTGGAATATCTGCTTCTGTCTTTTGTGCTTCAGCTTGAGGTTGTTCCAATGGTTGTTCAGAATTTGCTGGTAAACCATCTCGACTAGATTCTGATTCTGACGATGCTGCAGACACTAAAAATTAATCATTATTAATATGATAATTTTCTATTCTGATAGACACTTACCAATAGCTGGGTCATCTGAACTGCTGCTACTATCTTTACTATTTTCATCTGTGTTTACCGCTCGTCCTGCATTTACAACTGATTCTATGACGTCATTGATTGTACTTCTGCCGGCTGGTTTAATTTCTTTTTGTGAGGAATCTAACAAAATAAATGAATAAGTATAATTATCCTATCTAATATATTGTTTTGTTCTTTTACCTGGCGGGAGAGTCATATCAAATTCTTCTCGTTTCTCTCGAAGGAGATCTTTAACAGTAATTGGTTTCTTTTTCTGTAAATTTTCTTCAATCTTCTTCTTTTTCAATATTGCATTTTCCTTTTCATCAATTAAAATTAACTTTTTCTTAACTGGTTTTTGTACTCCATTGGCCTCAATTTTCTGTTTCTTTTCTACATTTTCTATTTTTGGTTCTTCCTTTTCCTTTTCTTCTTCACTGTCAGATTCATCGCTATCTTCTATTATACGCTACAAAAAAATAAAATATTAATAGTGACTGATAAACTATTTAAACAAATTTTCACATGGTAACAATAATGGTAGATAACAAATGTGACGTTACCTTACGACTAGTAGGTTTTTCACTCGATTTTTCATTATCAGAAGTTTCCGACTGTGAACTTTCGGATCCTGAAAGTTCTACTTGTTTAAATTCAAGAGCTCCAGAATTGATGTAAAAGCCTCCATGAACGGTAGTGACATCTTCTGGTACCATTTCATCATACGCATCAGTGTTGTCAATAAAAGAATCTGATTCATCGTAACCAGCTCCAATATCTGCATAATCATCTTTCTTTCCCTTCCTTTTTTTGTTTTGTTTTGGTAACCCCTAAAAAATAATATTTAAATACATTTTTGTCTAATATTATTTTTAACGATTTTACATATTTTTCTTCGAACTGCTTCGCAATTCTTTTAACATCATCGTCATTATCATCATCAAATGGATCGAGATGATGATTCAATCCATTTACTTGGCCTTGAGATTTATCTTTGATTTTATTCTTTTTCTATAACAGAAAAAAACTTATTATACGACAGATGACATTATTGTATTACTATTATTACAAAGAAAAAGTTGTACTACCGATATATTTATCAAGGTGAAGTTTAATAAAGACTTTGCTTAAATGTTAATATTCTATTATTTTTATTTTACCTATAAAGAATAATAATAAACAAAATGTTTACATACTGAAATTTAGACAAAGTAAGTACATACTCGTACTAGAAAAAACAAAGTTACAAATATAATCAGATCGGCGTTGGCGCGAAGAGTAAAACGAGAGCGGACAATGCGAAGCCGAATAGAGATCATAGTTCGATTTTGGGTAAGCGGCAACACAACAACACGAGTAAGGCAACCGCTTCATACAAATGATATACTTGCGTCAGTACGCCTCCTATGTAGCTGCTCTCCTGATACTTCGCGCGAGAATTTTATTCATTCAACGCTAAGTTTCTAAAATAATTAATAAATTTTCCATGATATATTTGTTTCTAATAATAATTCAGAATATAATTATCCGAATTATCCCTTTACAAAAAAAAATACATAGTTTTGTTTTAAAATCATCCATTTTACACGTTTGCTATTATACTTCGTACCACCATACCAAGTGAAACTAACAAAACAAGTCTTTGAAGGTGGTTCGCGAACTGCATTTATATTTGACCTAAATAACAACAAATAACTTTCTATCGTTAATTAGCAAATATTAAAAAAAATCAAATATAATAAATATGAATGTAATCTTCATTGCATAACCACTGATCAAGTAAAATTCAGTAAAAAGTATTTAAATACAAACAGCATGAAAGGTATATCGAATTAATAAAAGAACGAAATATTTATTATAAATAAATAATTACTTTATTTGAATATCGATATGAAAATATTAAATTCTTGATTGTATTTTGTATCAGCAATTTTTTTGATTACTAATACAACAAAACAGAGAAAATTATAGGTTAACTACGTATTTCAATTTGTTTAAAATTAACTAATAAGGTTTAATTTTTAAAAAAATATGTGAAATTTTTTTCAATACATGAAATATAGAAATAATATAATTTATAATAGACAAGACATTTACGTGACGTATGCACAGTTCGCACTACCGTATGTCGGTTTCTTCTCGCCCTCCCACACACAAACTAATTTTTATATTTCTTTGTGCAATTTAATTAAAAATCATTATTAGAATTTCAATAAATAATAAAACCTACTAGGCCCATAAACAATTTAATAACTTAATCTTACAGTGCAACAATTCCGTGAATTACAAAAATTATATCTATTGATAAAAATAAATGGTCGTTGATAAGTAATATGTGTAAATAATTAAATTTAAAATGCAATATTTACATAGAACATACGTTTATTTGGAATATTTCGGAATGAAGCGGGCCTAGTGTTTAAGATGAATACCTAACCAACGCGCCAAGTTCGCTGCCTACGTGCTGATCTGCATCTAGGGTCTCCGCCCCAATGCATGCCTGATCGATGTAGGAATAGTGGTGCACACTACTAGCATGACATACCCGATCTTTCACAATTACAGGGCAGATGTTACTCTCATCAGAAAATATCAAAAATAACTTGTAACATTCAACTGTCGAGGTGTCACTTGAAACAAACGTAATGCTTTTATTTTAAACGAGAACAAATGCAAATCGATTATGAAAGCGTATCGTGCAAAATACGTAGTGATATGTAATTTTTTACGTTAATTACGGCAATGACGGTGTCAGTACCAAAAATTGTAGCAATGTTGAATGTGTCAACTACCAGGTTCTGACTTTTCATAACATGTGCAATTTATTTAAAACTATTTTGTTATATCCTTCAAATATGGCGACTGTACGGTTCCTGGGACATAATTACACGGAATACCACAGCCTGTATGCATAATACACCCATAGAAACCAGCCAACATCGAAAATAATGTTGAAAGGTATCTCATCTCGAACTTGACACAGGCATATTTTGCTTGATTTACTAGTTGATTTTTTGCAAAAATTTAAAAATATAAAGCCTGGACACTGCCCAGTATCGAGCGTTGCAAGATTCGTAACCATTTTCTGTTATAACTTACCTCTGCTGAATTGAGTAGGTCTCTATAGTTGTACTCTGGGCATGACTTCTCGTTAGATTCCGGTAGAGTTAGGCTAAAACGTATCGTTTTTGGCTTTTCTTTCACTTTTTTCTCATCACCCTTTTGTGTACTTATAGTGGAGAATGTTGCACGTTTTGGTTCGGACATTATACATCACTTGAAACACACAATCACAAAGATATTGTTCACTTTTCGCTCCAACATGTTTAAACACACCACACTCAAACAGCCATGTTTTTGTCATTGTTTTTGGTTGCGCGCGCTTCTTGATACGCACTGCGCGAAGAGCGTTTTCATCGATGCTCAACAGATGCCCATGGTTGTATGGCAAATTAGAGTAGATTTTTTGATATAATTATTTACATTTAATTGTTACACAATTTAAATTTTTTTCTGTTCAGATAAGCTGATTTATAAGTTTTTAATCTATTTCAATAAAACTCTGTATTTACTTATTTGTTGTAAAAACAAAATACTTTCTTAACGAACAAGATTAGTTATGATTTTCACCGGTAGAAAGTAGTAGTTACTCAATGCCTGATTAGTTATATATTTTAAATTATAATTATTTACTAAAATTTGTGTATACATGGACAAATAGTTTTAAATATGGTAATACATATTGTTAAAAGAATAATTTCGAAAAGTATTTATTTTCTTTAATTATCGGTTAAATTATAATTTCTAAATAATCGTAATTATAGGCCTATTACACAGCATTTTAAAATTATTGTACGTAGATTACAAAAACATGTATTACTTCGCATGATGATATCATCAATAAATATAGATAAATTAAAATTTTTAGACCTTGAATTAATTTGAAACAACAAAACTAAACTTCTAAAAAATATATAAATACCTACATTTCATTACATTTGTAACGTAGTTACCTGTGTTAGAAACCTATAGAGAACCCTTGCGGTTTTCTTCAATCAAAGTTTTAGTTTTAGTGCGTTGGGGTGAAGTTCTCTCGATTCTTCGTGACCGATAGATTGTAGTCGGTGGTAATGGAATTCGCCGGCAGTCACGGAGCAGGAGCACGGAGCTCGGGAGAGGCCGCGTTCCCACGGGAGCTGACCCAGCCTCTCGGGGAACCAGTCACGAGGACTGGTGTTGGCAACCGCGGTACACTCGTGCGTTGCAGGCAATCGGACTCGCAGGAAGAACTATTGCCATGACTGACTTGTACACGGTTTATTGGCTTTTAGTGATCGACTTTCTTATTACTTTTTTACTTAATTTTTTTACAGTACCACATATAGTCAGAAATATTGTTTTGCGACTGTAATAAAAATAAGTGTAGAATGGACCCAATATTCCGGAGCAACTTTGATCTTATTAGTGTTATAATTTATCATTTAGATAATATAGTTTTTCTATTATTTTACTTACATTTTTGCTTATTTATCTATTATTTTATCTAAATAAATATACAAATTATTTTTATACCGTTATTGAAAATTCAATTTATTTTCGAGTATAAGAAAGGCGACTTTTTGTTATACAAACTGTAACAGCGAAACTGAGCACTACCAATATTTTCATGATTAATCTAGTTACAAAAAAATACTAAGAATAAAATTGTAGGACACTAAGAGCAACATCTGCATAAAAGAATTAAATCAGTGGTTCTCAAGTTTGAGTACAAAGTTATATTTTTGTAAATGGAGTTATACATATTTTGTATATCTATTCGACAGCGTATTTTTTTCTGAATTCAACAATGTATTACTTTAATAAAATAAATAAATTTATCATCACGCATTTTACCCATTACTGGGTGTAGCATTCTACCATATCTGCAGATCTCAGTAAGTGATATATTTCTACGTGTGAACTGAAGTGAACTCATCCATGTTTTAGTTGAATATCCTTATATAATAAAGATATTGAAAGATATGCTATTGAAATGTAAATAAATATAAATATATCATCACGCCTTTTACCCATCACTGGGTGTGGCACTCTGCCTATGCAGATCTCGGTAAGTGATATATTTTTTCGCGTGAAGTGCGGTTACCAGCCGTCAAATCACGGCCTCCAAAGATATTAGTGGAGGAGGAGCCACAGGGGTAGATTTTTTTTAAATTGGTGAAAATTGTTTGTCGGCTGTGGGGATCGAACCAGGGTTCTCAAGATCCACAGGCCGACTCGATACCACTGAACCACCTACCCCATACTATTGAAATGTAAATATATTTTTATTATTAATATTAATGTTCAGTAAGCTATGGATGTAAAATATAAACAAAAGAGTAAATTCTAGCTGTTGTAAAATAATAATTGTCGTACTTATTGTTGTAAATTGTTATTCTTAGTGTTTTGAGATAATATGGCTTATATTTATACAAATAAAACTTGTTTGATTTATTTTATATATTGTGAGTGTAATGAAAAAACCATACAAGTTTGCCATATTTATTCAGGGAGAACAACAACCAGGCTTTTCTGACAGTTAAAACGTCACACATTTGTTTATCATTTTGTCTCAATTCCATGGCTATCACTATAAAGTAGAAATTCTTATAAAATATTAATGCGATTATTTCGCTTACAAAACGTGCAAAATAAAATCTGAAAACTGATTTAGATTCATAATTACAAGCACTACAACTTTTATTTGAAGCATATTTGTTTAAAATCAATTGTCCACTTTTGCGCAAGGAAAAACTGATTTCCCATGTTAAACGCCTATGGCCAGGTTTTCATGTTACACCCGGTATATATCATTCTATCAGTTCGGTGCAAGTAAGTTTTCGTTTTGTACAGTTTTATCCACGACCTATGACGTCTCTCTTCCTCTCTTCTGCTTAATTTTTTTTGTATATGTATATCTAATGGATACGATTATTGGGAAGTAATTACTAAATGTCCATTAAAACATCAATATCACAATGCGCAAAATCCTATTTTAATCACATTAAAAAATGTAATTTAAATTCGATGTTTTATGGAATAAAATCTAATATAAAGAAGTTATCCACAAATAAAGAGTATAGATATTATTTTATAATATTTGTATTGTAAATATTTATCTATCTAGATAATTTTAATTCAAAAACTAGTGCTACCAATAACATTTAAAAATACGAGGAAAATTCATATAAACTGTAACTAAAAACGTTTGAAAATAATTGCAAAGTTATTCAAGGCATGTATGTTTATTTCCTTTTAACCACTTCAAAGTTTTCTAGACTACAAAAGTATGTAAAGGCAAAATGATCCTTTTATTTCAAAAGTTTAATAATTGGCAACGAATGTGTATACATTTTATTTATTAAATAAAAAACATGCATCTCATTAGATGAGAATAATGACAAAGAAAAAAATCATAGTGCTCTATGTCTTTTGATTTTATAACAAACTTGCGTCGGTGTAACGTGCTGCAACTTTATGTTTGTTGGCTATGCAGAGACCGAAGGCATCGTTAATTGGTGGCCGTATAAAAAACGCGAACGAGGGAAAACTTAATGTTTTACGACAGTCTCATGAGGAATACGAATTGCAGAACTTTACATTCAAATTGCAAACCAAGAACCTGTAAAATTTCATTGATCATTGATTTAGTCATCTGAAACCAGAGGCGGCGGTAACTGAGATTTAAAAAAAAATTGCTACCAAATACATGTTGTTAAACTGTGTATAACTCTATAAGTATAACAGTTTTTATTTACCTGTTTCAGCATTTTAATCTTAAAACTTTCTTATGGGCTCCACAATCAATTTTATTTCCTGAATATTTATTTCTAAACAGACTTTGGTGATTTTAAGCGCACGCCAATGTGGCAAATTCTAAAACAGTGATTCGCAACATTTTGTCGAACTAAATTTATTTATTCGAATTTTTTTTTCTAAACTGTAACTGTAAAAAATATGCAATGCCAAATAGTTTAAAAAAATATATTATTTCATGTCTAAGAGCTCAAATTTTTAATTATACACTTATTAAAAAAAGTACTTGCGCTTATTATTCTCTATATTTTGTATCAGAATTTTCAATTTTTATCTTTTGGTTTCAGTCTGATAAATAGGAATCAATCAAACTACGTGTTGTGCCTCGAATTCCAATGAAGCTTATGTCCTCATAATGGTAGGTATTTTTTAACACAGTACTAAGATCTAAAAATAGAGCAAAAACATTTTTTGTATTAAACCAAGGTCGCTATTTAAAAAAATGAGTTTGATAATAGCATGTTTTAAATGATTAAGAAAAACTTCATTTACAAATGACAATGATATAATAAAGTAGCAACAATGTATGCACTCAATTTTGGTTACTTTATGTGGAATATTATCCCATCTAAAAGACAAATAACTGTTTAATTTTATTGTTGGTTGAAAAATCTCCTCAGTTCATTATGCGGTATTAGATTTGATACATTAAATTTTTTAATAATAATCATAAAAAATCTGATGTGGACACCACATGACTTCCTTGTACGCGTATTAAACTATAGATATTTTTTTAATTGCACATATTTGACATAAAATCTTTTATTTTTTATTTTTTGTTCTAATCCATAGCAAACTTAATTTAAAAAAAACACAAAATATATACTATTTAAATTTAGATATCTCGCTTATGCAAAAGGCTAATTTAAAAATTCTTAATGTGCTAGACGCAGAATTTAATTCTCTAAAACTTTTATTTGAAGCATTTATTTCTAAAATTAAAATAATACCATTTTTTTCAAGGAAAACTGTTAGCAGCTTCATGTAATGTGTCACTTCCGGTTAGTGTATTTTAACCAAAATCTATTATATTATTTCCATTGATATAGTAGTCTTATTTACCAAATTTGGAAAGTTTTAAATTATATTTGAATATAGTTTTTCATGAAAATCTATTATAGGCTTTAAGTAAAGTACCACTTCCGGAAGTTATATAATGACCAAAAAGGGAGGTGCACAACTAGATGTTATAACAGTCCTAAATATAAAATTTCAATTTTCTACGGCTTACCGTTTTTGAGTTATGCGAGATACATACGTACGTACATACGTACATACGTACGTACAGACGTCACGACGAAATTAGTCAAAATGGACTCAGGGAGGGCCAAAATGCGTATTTCCACTGAAATCTGAGAACCGAAAATTTTCGCGATAACAATACTTCCTTTACTTCGTACAAGGAAGTAAAAAGATATTAAATTCAGCAGCAATTTTCTGAGAATCAGTAAGTTTATACTGGCATTTTGATTTATTATTAATTTTATAAAATTGATTTGTTTATTTGATTTATTATTTGTCTAATTATTAATAATTGCACACGAATAGTTTTAATTTTATTTATTGACTTTTCTATAATATTAACATAAAAATTTAGTTTTGCATCCATTTCTTTACAAGGGTTTTTAGATATACCAATTAGTTTTTTTTTTTATTTCAATGTATCCAGTATTAATCCCATAATTTTTAATCATACTTAATAGTAATTTATTCACCAAGGGCGGTAAGTAGATGATAATGCATAGAGCGCGACGATATTTGGCCTCTGGCTAGACGGATGGGTGTCACCCGAGGGCATTATCATCTAGTAACGTCCGTGGTGCATAGAAAATTTTATTTTTCACTAGAATATATATGTCTGTACGTCATATTTTTATCCATTAACTTCATAACCTATAACATACATATTATTATGTAATAGTTATAATAACATACCACTAATATTAACCTTACAGCTGCGGTGGCCGAGCGTGTTAAGGCACATCTCATAACATACTGTGAGGTCACCCGAATCAAGGTTCGTCAGTTCGAATCCGCCTGTCGACAATGTGTGATTTGTCGTAAAATATAAAATACAGTTACATGTATTTATATTTATCACACTCGGGCGCTATAAGCTAGTCACTTATACGTCTTAAATAATGTAGCATTTGACTACGAAAACCGGCAGTACGGCAGTGTAAAACCTGCGGCTCGGTGTGTCCGGTAGACCCAGGCTCAATTTGGGCTGTAGCGCCACAGATGATATTAACCTTATAAATATCAATAACATCATCTGACAGTTCAGAAAATATAATTTTGGAATCAATTAATTGATCTAGTACAGTGTTCTCCTATATTGCCGTATAACATTTGACACTAGATCTTGAACAAAATAGTTATTTGTGAACACTACTTATGTTAAAACATGAAATTAAATTGAAACTAAAAATATTAACGGTTTAACGGAGCGGGCGTTATATACTTCGTATCATAGCAATAAACAGCAAATAATATTCAAATGAAAAATATAAATATTTAAGTTAGTTTCTCTTACTAGATAATAATTTTATCTCTGTACTCATCTTAAGGCGTGTTTTTTTATTCTCGAAAAATGTGTATATTTATATGACGGATACTTTACTATTACTATTTATTTTTATCTTGTAAAATAATAAAATACTAACTCACTAAACATTTCAAATCTCTTCCTCGCCCCAGATTTTGAGAAGCTTTGTTCTCCAGCAACGTCGGGCCAACACCGAATGTCGATGTTCGAATTATTGTGACGTCCTTTACATACAGATGTCGCATTATACCGAGCGACCCGTAAGGACCAGGGCGTCACGAGCACGCACCCTGCACAAAGGAATTAGTGCAGACAAATTAACGTGCTACGTGTTAATGTTTCTTTCAACCCGTCGCCTGACTTTACGTCTTCATTTACGAGCACAAATAAAATGAGTTACCGCTTAAGAAAAATACGATAATTCCGTATTTTTTGTTCTATTCGATTTGATGTTTGAAATGGTTTATAAAACCTTTGAGAGGATTTACGCGTAATAAAGATAAAGTTGTATTTGATTCTAGTTTTACTGCTATGTAATAAAGATATATCTTAGTAACTTTATAGATTATACAACTTTCCAAATTGTATAATTTTTGAATGTGCATCCTTTTTCAAAATAAAGACTATTTTATTTTATTAATTAATATTTGCTAAAACTTTACGTATAGACTACAATAAAGTACGTACTGTAGATATTAAAAAAATTATTCGAATAGAATTATATACATAGGTATTCAAAATACAAAAGCAACTTTTTAATTTTAAAATGTGTATCCACTTGAATCCTATATAAATTTTAAAATATAGAAAAAATACTAAAAACAAAATAAAACAAATTCTCTTCTTAATTGTGTGTTGTGTAACTGTTTTCTTTATAATTATTGTATATGGGGTAGGTGGCTCAGTGGTATCGAGTTGGCCTGTGGATCTTGAGAACCCTGGTTCGATCCCCACAGCCGACAAACAATTTTCACCAATTTAAAAAAGTCTACCACTGTGGCTCCTCCATCACTAATATCTTTGGAGGCCGTGATTTGACGGCTGGTAACCGCACTTCACGCGAAAAAATATATCACATACCGAGATCTGTCTAGGCAGAGTACATCCAGTGATGGGTAAAAGGCGTGATGATATATATATTTACTTATTTATTTGTTTAAATACCATTAGTAAAGTAAAGCGGATGAAAAATGTAAATAACCGCTAATATTATTGATACTTCAAACTGTAATTGCGTAGTACTGATAAGTTACATAAAGTTAGGAAGATATATAGGGTTGCCACCTCTCCGGGTTTGACCCGGAGTCTCCGGGTTTCAGACGAAATCTCCGGGCTCCGGGTCAGCGTTGAATTCTTCGGGTTATGATTAACTACCGATTTGCCCGCGTCTTTTGTATCAATGAATTAAAGTTTAAATTAAAGAATGATAATAATCTTTACAATTTTTCTTCTCTTTCATATTGTGATTTTGTTACTGAAGAGTTGTGATGTACCGATAGCGCTTATAGAATTATAATATTGTTGTTTATGTTCATTGATGAATAAAGATTTAATTTGAAACCAAAAAAACTAACATCAGCATTAAGTTTGGCAGTTTTGCAGAATTCACTCTTCTTTTAGCCTCCCCCCCCCCATCGGTCGACAATCTCCGGGAGAACTCGGAGAAAGGTGGCAACCCTAAAGATATATGATGGTTAAGAACCTCATCTCCTACCGTATTGTTGTAATTTAAAAATTTGAGCGTATTATCATTGAATATGTTGACAGATTAATTACCAACAACAATAGATATGGTGAGATGTTGTTGAAGAACCAATAGCAAATCACATGTGTTCATCTATATTGAACTCGTCAAAGCAATGGTTTGAGAACGATTGTTCTACATCATTATGCCACTATTAGTTCTACGCGTGCGCAAATGAGAAATCGCGTGCCAACCATGATTGAAGTTTACGCGGAAACGCGCCAAATCGCAGTGAAATTGCAGCGAGTAATACTCTGACACGAGTGGCACCACTGCATGTTCACACCTACTTACCTTAACAATGTTATTAGCCCCGGACAGACGAAAGTTAAATTTACACAGGGAATTCGAACTGGCGGGATGTTTTTTTGCGATGTTTGTGGGTGGAAGTTGATATGAAGGGCGAAAGAGGGTTGAAAGACCGCCTTGAGTGCTTCCCTAATGCGATGTGGTCAACCAATGCTAATGGTCCGCGGCCGGTCAACTATCTAGGATGACGGATGGTTGGGTACTGAACCACATTTTGGGGAAATGTTTGCGAACTGTCACAGTTAAGATTTAGTAACTCCTTGAGAACTATTTGCAAGAAATGTTAATGAGGGAATATATTACTTTTTCTGAAATCGTCAAGAAAATGCCTACTTTCCTGACGCATTTTAGTATGGAAAGTAAGTGTTTACGAAAACATTTGCAAAACAGTCAGGTAAAGTACTTTCTTGACTAGTCAGGAAAGTACTTTACCTGACTCAAGTAAATTAACTAAATAACTAAAAAATGTAATAAGATTTTTATTTATTTTTATGAATAACGTTAATACTAAATATACAATTGCTTAAGTTACTAAAATTTATGCATGACACTGGCGAATTTGAAGCTAAATTATTTGTTGCAATCGATAAATTACTTGGAGATTCAGTGAATAAAATATTTACTTTATTTTCTTTTTCCAATCCATGATAATTTCATACTCTTTATCATATCGGTCCTTGGACTTGCTCAGTAATAAATTTTCAACAGCCGCAGTTGCTTGATTTAATATTTCAGGAGGAGTACTTGAAAATACCGCCTCATACTCATTTTCATCTATATTTTTCAACATTATAAAAAAATCATCTCTGTCAACAATATTACTTTTGACACAAATATGTTCAATAGATATTTCACATAAGATGTTGTTTTCAACAACTTTTGTTATCACCTTGGATATGTAGTTTGCTGCCAATATGATTCTTACCAAAAAATTAAACATTTTGAAACATTTATTATTAATTATATTGATAAAATATAAATATGAACGATTTCAGAAAAAATAGTATACATAATACGTCACGAAAGTGTTTTACTTGACTCAGCGAATTAAAATACTCGGCCTGACGGCCTCGTACTTCAAACAACCGCTTCGTCAAGTAAAGCATCACTTTCCTGACTTATTATGTAATATACTATTAGCTATAGTTGAAGTTGCAGTAATAATACGAAATTACTAGTATCTACATTGATCAATAATTTGGAATTCAAAACAAAGTAATAAAAACCTATAAAAACAAATATAAAAAAACTTTGTCAAACATCAAACAGCACTTGAAATGTTTCCCCCAGTTTATTTTTATTTCCCGTTTGGCATTTGGCCGTTACCATTCTCAATATATCGTGGCGCCAGCAAGTCCAAACTGCGTCGGCAGCGATCTCACACACTACGTTTACAGTTTCCATTACGTACACGATCGTCTTCCCAAACGGATCAGCGTCCATTTTTGCTTTCAGCTACACTTCATTGCTAGGAGTTTATTAGCTCGGACTGCGTATGAGCCGAGGGAATGAGAAAGAGAGAAAAGAGAATGGGAGCGACTTTTGTTTGCCTTCTGGCGTCAACGATGGAAACCATTGTCTTAATCAAAGTTTTGACGTTTCTCTGTTCTAGTTTGTTCGCGTGCACGTTGGTTGGTTTACTCGCTTGTGCAGGGATTTCGCAAATGATGTGAGGAGATAATGAAATGGTTACGGTTTAAATTGTAATCTGCTAGATTAGAAACTTTGGCTGTGGTTTGTGTTTGATTTCAAATGTCATTACGCTGAATAAATTTCGATTGAAATAAGTATATTATTCGTTACCATTTAATCATTACTTAAAGAACAATTAAAGTATATTGTTCTTTAAAACTAATTCTGGGCAGCCCACAGATATCGGATTCATTCCATCACTATTTGAAATTCGAGTTTAGTTTTTTATATTCTGTTGTTCGTTAAAACATACTTAATTCACAGAGAAAATATTTTCCATGTTGCGGTACTGTATAAAGTTAATAGTTATCTTGATACAAAGAAATATGTAACAAATAGAATACAGCATGAAATGTGTAAACGATTGTCAATACAAATATGCTATAAAAAATGTTACTTTTTATTTTGTTTTCCTCAACTAATGAACAATTAAAAAGCATAGGTTAACACTGTTGAGCGGTTGATATTAATATGGTCTAAATAGCGCCGCGAAGGGAGACTAGGTTTGTATTAAGAATGGTTATCTCTTTCTAATATTCAACGTATCTCTTTTGCATGTGACGTCAAGTGTTGATTTCGATCAATTAACATGAAGCATGAAGCAGTGGACTGAAATATATCGTTTTTACACTTTTGTAACCTATTAAATCATTAGTATATTGCTATTGCCATATGCAACAGATTTTTTGAATATTCCTAATTTTACTATATCAAAGGATTCTACTCGTATTGGACTAGAGTTTAACGGGTTCTTGATATTTATTTATTAAATATCTTAGAGGACCTTCTTGAGATATTTCCTGTAATCTTTATTGATTTACCTATATACTATATTATTTTCGTAGCTTAACAAAAAAATATTTCTCTGTTTAGAGCCTAGAAGAAACAATTCTTTTTTGTATTTTGAAATATGAAATATTTTTATCCGTCCTTTAAACTTTAAAGTTTTTAAAAAACATAGTTAATATAATTTTTTAAGAATGTTTCAATAAAAATTGCTAATTCGTATTAAAATGAAAACAATTAATTATTTTATAATTAACTTGAAAATGGCACAAAACTAGTGTCGAAAAGTAGCTGTTTTATAATAAAACACTTAAAGTCTGGAGTTCATTAGGTTAATTAAAAAAAATTAATGAACACCTCATTCGGCTTAATTAAATTCAAAACTATTGATATTAAATTTTGTTTATTATTTATTTTATAGTGCAATATACAAATAATCTTGCCAGGCGAGAGCGATAGAAAATATACATAAATGTGAGGCAACAGTCAGAGTTTTTATTTACAGGCACTGGATATAGTATAGTCAAACAACATTGGCTGCAATAAAGTGATGTTGGTGGTCATCTTACAGGCAGAAATTAAAAAATAAATATATTTGCATATGAACTGAAGTATAAAGTAAATCAAGAAGTTACTAAATTCGTAAAATTATCAATTTCTGTGGATGTCCTGCATCTATTCCAATAAAAGGCTTTAAACTGTATTTAATTGGATTTTCTGTATTAACCTTCCGTTAGTCTGGTGGGGTCTGATGGACCCAGTCAAACAGTAAAATCCCAATACTTTTGCAATAAATGTGAAAGAACTGTTTGTTTGCAGCATGCTAACTTTATGTGCAACGAGTGTGCAGATTGACAATTTATTTTGATTGTTTTTATTTTTAAAAAATTTTAAACATAATTTTGTTCTTTTTTGTTTATATTTTATTTATTTGGTTTATTTTGACAATAAAACAATTGTTTATTATATTCTTTCTTATTTATACCTATTATTAAAATAAGTGCAACAATGGAAGAAACTAAATACAGGAAAAATCATTGTCGTCCTGTGGGGTCCGTTGGACCCCAGCAGACCACTAAGGTAAGAAAAATTCAGTAGACTAACGAAAGGTTAAATGGGCAATATATGTGTAAGCATAGTACTATAAAAATACAACTATATAAATTAACAATCATTTTCCTCAGCAACCTCAAAATTTTGATACCATTTTGCTAAATCTTGCCGTTATTTGGAGTGAACAGTGGAGAAAGTCAGTCTAGCCCAGTTAACGTTGTCGGATCGACAGTCGAACTCCTAACAAAGCTATAATTCGCAGAGGCGTGAAAAAAATTACCGGAATGTATCCATTGGCGTCTCGATCTCATCTCCAGACGCGGATCTCGTGTCAGGAACGTGTTTCTTCCCTTTCGGAAATACCGTAAACGTGCCAACATGCGAGGTCCTTTGCTTTATTGGGTTCATTTTTGAATTCAATAATTAGTTATGATATTTTTATTTCTCTAATATTATTTTTTTAGTTTAAATAAGTGTAAATAATTCAGGGTAAGAAAATTCAAGGAAAGAAAATAATATTTCAAAGTTGCACTAAGAATTGGTAAGGTTTTTCGGAAGTTACTTTTAAATTGAAATTCTGGAATGATTAAAGAAGAAAAGAGTGTGATAGCAATTAAATTTTAAGTTCGTTTAAATTGGAAAGATATAATAAAAATAACATTTAAAAGAAATAAAAAGTGAGGAAACGCAATAGAATTACGAATATTTAAAACACACCGCGTTCATTATAATTTTCAGTTCGTTTACCCCCTTGAAAATTTCTCGTGGCCGTCTATGATTATCACCAATTCGAATCATCTTAATAAAGATCGTTGCTCCAGAAACTCACTGGAAAATGACGTCATTAAAAACTGTGGAGACGAGAAAATTCCGTTAACTCCGCTCAACTGAAACAGATAAACATTATAAAAATTTTAGAATTCGGTTTCCGAAGCGCTAACCCGCGTCGATTATGGTAACAAAGGAAGAACGTTGTGGGGAAACGGGCGAGAAGATGGAATTAACGCGTTGTGCATTTTATTCGCCGTTCGCGAAATATCGACAATGGCCTCTGTCTGTGGTTAGATTGTTATGGTTTTCTCTGCTTCGAATCATCGGATACTTTACCACTGATCGCGAATTTACAATTCCATTCCAAACGAAATTGACATTTACTTTTTTATTATTATTTTTGTGCAAACTTAATAACCTTTCAGGATTGAAAACTCGGAATAATTAATTTCTGAAACAGAACAGACCATAGATAACTATAAAATTTATATATATATATATATATACAAGGTGGTGACTCGCTCATCCGGTCATAGGACTTTAACATGGGAAATCAGTTTTTTGCAATTTCCTGCTTCCCTAATTATTTTAAGCAAAAACGCGTCATATATTACATTTTACTTATATTAACCAATTGTGTTACGATTTAAATTCTGAATAACAAATTTACGCTTATTTATATATATATTTTATGTTCAAATACAACCTGACATATGCAAGCAACTTGTAATAAATGAAAAAGCAAGCTGTACTATGCGCGAATTTTAATAGAGGTAAATAAACTATTACGCCTCATATGTTATATTTGACTTCAATAGGTATCCTAATATTCGGATATTCGGTATTCGGACAATTTATTATTCATTACATTTATATATGTAACCCACACAAGATATCTCTGCGCATTTTTAACTTAGAGGCTGAAACATTCGTAATAATACTCTTTTTTGTATAATAACATTTAATCTAATTTTTTAAGAAAAAACAAAATAAAAAAATAATAAATATATCATCACGTCTTTTACCCATCACTTGGTGTGGCACTCTGCCTACGCAGATCTCGGTAAGTGATATATTTTTTTCGCGTGAAGTACGGTTACCAGCCGTCAAATCACGGCCTCCAAAGATATTAGTGGTGAAGGAGCCACAGGGGTAGATTTTTTATAAAAACAATGAAATATAAACCCAAAATGACACCATATAACATTGATAAATTATTACATAATCTCTAAATGACGGGGCTGTGACGAATTTAAAGATATAGATTGTACAATAAGTAAATTAAGTATTATGTTTTATCATAATAATAATATAAACCACATATAATCTTAAGATCGTATTTTGAATTTGAACCTGATGTAGGAATAGCTCAACATTTAATACAGGCAAATGAAGTTGAGGTTAGGTGTGACAGCAAAAAGTTACAAATTTCTTTCCCAGTATGCCTATCTTTCTCTGGTTGCTGGCCATTTGTACATCACGTATTTATTTTACTAATTTTTAATATTTTTTTCTCTCGCAAACTATAAATAATTCATCAATTTAAAAATACTGGTTATATATATATATATATATATATATATATATATATATATATATATATATAACCAGTATTTTTAAATATATATATATATATATATATACATATGGAGTAAGTGGCCATCGAATCAGCCTTTGAATTTGAGAACCCGGGTTCCCACAATCGACACACAGTTTTCATCACGTTAAAAATACCCCTGTGGCTCCCCCTTCACGAACATCTTTGGGGGCCATGATTTGACGGTTGGTAACTGCCCTTCGCGCGAATAAATATATTACTTACCGAAATCTGCTACGGCAGAACGCCACACCCAGTAATTGGTATATTGATGATATATTAATTTTATATATATATATATACGATGTTTGAAATGTTTTTCTACCAAATATAAAAACCGTTTTTAAATACATATTTGATTGTTTAATCATTCTTTCTCCATATAGTTTGTTACGCTGATATACGGAAATAATATGGCCACCTTATTTATTAATAAGTTTGCAGATATTTTAAATATACTTATTAAAATTATAAATGTATTTTGCTGATTTTACTGAGAAGTCACCATACGTCACTGTCAACCAATAGGATCACGAATTTGTTTGAAAATGAACCAATGAAATGTACATTTCGTCGGAAATTCATCACTAGTGAAATTTCATCGGAAATACCACTATTATTAATATCCTTGGTTACGAATAAAATAAATGATATTTTCAATATTCTCATAAAGTCAATTTTGAATATTAAATGTACACTGAAAAAATGTAGAATTTTCATCACTGTGCAAATAAATACCAAACTATTCTTGTTAATTAACTCTTGTTTGGTAAATTCTCAAGCCGAATACAACTCGTAGTAAGAAAATTGACAGATAATATTTTGACATAAATATACATTCGTTGTTATGGAAATAGGAAACACAACTCGTGCTTCGCACTCGTTATGTTTCCATTTCCATAATAACTCATAATTTATTTCAAAATATTTTCAGCAATTTTCATAGTACTTGTTATATTATATATGACTATACTTGTCATAACAATTTAAAATGATATAAATTTTACAGTACTATTATCCATTTTGTCTAGATTTCAGAATACAGTTTGTAAATTACACACTGCCAGGTAGTCTGCAACCTAAACATGCATTCGCTATTCTGGTTGCATACGCTAATAAATTTGTCTTGTCATGTGTTCTCTGTATAAATTACACAACTGTGCAAGAGCAAACTTAAATTAAAATCCAAACTTAATATTACTTTCAATTTATTAATGAATTAGTTTTAGAAACTATTTTCATATTACAAATATGTATGTATACAAAATAATTTTGTACATTTACCAATAAATAAAAAAGGTCTGGAAAATCAAAGGAAATAGAAAACTTTATGAGCAGATTTAAAAAGTAAGATACTAACCTCATTTCTATGGTAATACAACTTATCAAACTGTGATGATGAAAGTTCGAGTTCGATTCTCATTGCCCGTAATCCAAAACTACCCTTGTGGCACTCACTCCACTAACTTATAATTGTATTTTCAATCAGAATATCCGGATTTATATTTACCTGGTATCCGGACATTAAACCGATATCCGTGGAATCCGATATACGTAAAACCAGAATCCGAATAAGAGAATCCTTACAAATCTCGTCTGTATATGTGGGCATAATCGGTTTCTGGATACTCCAGTATTTGTGAAAATCAGGTTCCGATATCTCAATATTTAGATAAATCGGTAGTTCTGGTATCTAAATTAAATAATATGTTGAATATTGTCAAATATGTATTTGAAGGATAGTATTACAACAATAATACTCAAAAGCGTTTTGTTATGTTTGAGAAATACCTATAAATTATATATTTATTAAAATATAAAACATAATAAAGTGATAATTCTTTAATCAAAAATAATTTTTTTATATTAAACATATAAAAAGAAAACACACAAATATTTCAAACTTTTATGGCAAAATATCATGTTGGGTAAATCGAACGGATACCGGTTTTATTCAGATTCCGGTTTCTTCTGGATTTCTTTTGTATCTGGAATCCGGTTTTTAAACGGATGCCAGATTAAGCGGACATCCACTTTTCTACGATTGGCTACCGGATATTTTAAAATCCAAACATCTGAAATTTATTGCCACCTCTATCGAAAACCACAATTCACACGCAAAAATATACAGTGATCGGCTATAGCAGATTGCCATACTTAACATTGAGTAAAATGGAATAATGATATATTTATTTTATTTAATGTAAATTAATCGATAATCGTCAAATAAATGAAATAAATCTGCATTGAAATAGTTTAAATAATAATAATGTTCGGAACTGATTACTCTATTACCGGATTCAAAAGTATAGTTCATCTGGTTGAAAGTTGAATAACTTCATTAAAAACAAATCGCAAAAATTTGATATAAAAAACTATAACTAACTTGAACAATTTTAATTTATTTATTATCTTAAATCGCATTTTTCTATATTTATAAATAATAAATAAATAAATATATCATCACGCCTTTTACCCATTACTGGGTGTGGCCGAAGCAGATCTTGGTAAGAGATATATTTCTTCATGTGAAGTGCGATTACCAGCCGTCAAATCACGGTCTCCAAAGATGTTAGTGGTGGGAAGCCACAAGGGTAGTTTTAATGTGGCTAATATATTTATATATATATATATATATATATATATATATATATATATATATATATTTACTATTTTACTATTTATTTATAAAAATATTATTATCAATAATTTAGTTAATATTTCAAGAAAAAATTGTTTTAAAAGAAAATTTCTTAAGTATTTTATGATAAACACTACCATTTATGAAACAAACAAAAACTTAAAAAGATCCATTAATAAAGTTGTGGTACAACTGGTTGTGTATATAATAAATAAGTATATTATCACACCTTTTACCCATTATCAGGTGTAACATGTCAGATTTCGATAAGTTATAAATTTATGCGCGTGAAGTGCGATTACCAACCGTTAAATAACGACACTCAAAGATATTAGCGGAGGTGGAGCCAGAGAAGTAGTTTTTAATGTGGTGGAAATTGTTTGTCGGTTGTTGAAATCGAACCAGAGTTCTCAAATCCAAGACCGACTCTATAGCACTGAGCCACCAACCCCACACTTATAATTGGTATGATTTTTATTGTCGATGTAATCGATAATAACAGTATTATCGATGTTATCAGTAATAGTGATATTATCAATAATGAATAATGATATTCAAGATACAGAAATTATCGATATATTGGCTGGTAACACAAGCTCTGTTTTTGCCTGTTTTACGAGCAGTGTTTTTGAGTGTTTTAGCTATCTCTAACATGTTCTAACCGTGCTCTTAGCACACCCAAAAACAGAGCTTGTACTAGCAGCCAATATTATTAGCCTCAGTATTAATTTAAACTAGTTAAAGTGGTTTAATTTTTCAGTTCACTAATCATAATTTAAACTTGAAGAAAGGGTGAAAATTATAGTTAGAGTGATAGTATATGGTGTTATAAACCGCTTTGTAAAAATGAGATTAAATAAAATGTAAAATCATTTAAAAGGGTGGAAAAACGTGCTCGTCAACATATTTTTGAGTTGACTCTATTCGTCATAAATAACATTTCCGAGTTGAAAATAGAATATTCTAGATTTCTTATCTGAAACGGCTCGACGTAATATTATCGTATATATACCCATAACTTTTTTAAACTGTCTGCGCTGTAACATTAAAATTATTTACAGCCTCACATCGAGTTTGTATGAATGTCTTGGCGTTACGTAACGGCTGGCATTTCGTAAATACTAACAGGAATATGGAAATGATCTTACGTATGGCTCGTGGCTGAAATGCTAGGACATTTAACTATTTAATGACACGACATTTAAACACTTTGATGCTGTCTCTGCCTCGAGAGAGCACATTGAGAACGCTGTTTGCGAACATTGTAACTGCTTTTAATATATTTGTTTATTTGGGTCGCGTTATTTCCGCTGTGGTCTTCCATGGACTACAAATATAAGTACAAATTGATTTCTTTATTATGCCACATATTTTATTGTGATACAGATAAACGGCTTAGTTCTCCCTGGCCTAGATAATTTCAAATTAGGATTTGAAAGATGACTTGATTTAAACTTATACATGTAGCTCGCCTTCCACTAACCTCTTTGTGGCCCGTGATTAATTGTTGGTAACCGTACTTTAAGTGTAAAAATATAATCACTTATCAAAATCTACAACAAAATGCTATATCCTGTAATGGTAAAAATGTTCTGATAATATACAAATACTTATTCATTTATTTTAAATTTAATTAAAATCGATACCAATTTATCTTTTTTATATTAGTTAACTTTTTTACTTTAAAAAGGATAATTGACCTTGGGAAAAGATATTTATTATAAAAAGGTAATATTTTGAAAATTGTATTTAAAGTAAATAGGAAAATCTTTTAATGTTTGTACTATTTTTGATTAATTTTATCATGATGAAATGTTAAAAATGTTTATTAGGTAGGTACCTGATTTGATTTAGTGATAATTTGCCCTAAAGAAGAGAAATTAAAATTTTTGGACATTTAGCCTTAGTATTGTTCGCTGTCAAACGTTACTAAATATATGATTATAAAATGCTGCAAGAGACTGCATTTCTCCGTATCTTTTACTAGAATAAGTTTTCTGAAATAATTTAGAAGTGCTTGGTTATTTTGAAACAACTTGTTTGTTATATTTTTAATTTGCAATATCAATTGTGAAATAGTTATTTATGTACTAAGGTTTTATTTCCGAAACATTTTCAGTTGAGGGATGAACGAAGTTTATTCCAGAAATGCATACAAAACTTTTTTCTCGATTTTTAAATTTAAGTAAGTTAATTTATTTATTGTTCATTGATATGCGTTCAGAAAATCAAGTTTGCAATGGAAAAAATCATATTATTTATATCGTACATGAATTAAAAACTTGAATTTGTTCCTGCGATTTATTTTCAATTTCGTAAAAATGGAAGTCGATATTGAAGAGGAAATTGTTGGAATACCTGAAGATGTTGCTGCTGCGGCAAAAGAAGCAACAAATAGTTAGTTACCAATAAAATTCAGAAAATTTCGCAAGTATTTTTTAGCAGATAGTGGGGTTGATATTCTTACTGTCAAAAGACATGGTGGATGGAAATTAAATGCTGTTGCGGAGGGTTACATAGAAGCTTCAAAGAAGAACAAAATTCAAATAGCACGAAAGATTTTACTAGGAAAAGTAAACGAACCTTCAACAAGCAATATTTCAAGAAATGAACAAATGAAGACATCAGATGAATGTCATTACATAAATATTGTAAATTCATCTAATGTGTTATTATATTGTTATTAACAAACAAAATAATTATGGCTAGCTGTCATTTACTTTATTTCCTAGGGAATAAAATAGTCTATTATGTGTCAAATGTCAACTATATAAAGTGACAGTTTATTCTTGGCCGGAAAAAAATATATTTTATTTAATATTTATAATGTACCAACAGCAAATTTTACAGACAGTTTAATCAACGCGAATTTATGAGTCGATGAGTAAGTTTGTCACTTGGGTATGTTACAAGAGCTTCGAAAATGTCAGACAAACAGATGAAAAAACAAAAGCAACATCAACATGGAAATTAAAAATTACGTCGCCAAGTGATACACTTTCAGTACCACAGGGGCAATAAATCAAAACCTCATAGCAGTTCACAACGAGACAGTGACAACCCTATCGCAGGGGTAGAATCGTTTCTGTTTGCCCCCAGCCACCTCCTACCACCCGGTAACAGCGAACGTAAGTTCTCGTCCAGGGGGTATAACTCAAAGCCGTCGGGCCGGCGGATAATATTTCTTGCGCTCGGCGGCGGTGCGCTCATATCTCTCGCGGATGGGCTGATGTGACAAACCGCTGAGTCAGCGGCGGAGGCACGGGGTGGAAATGGGGCTTCGGTGGCCGGGATTAACCGCGGGACCGCCGAGATATGAACCTGACCTCGATGCTCTAGAAATGTAATATGAAGTGTGGTGGGAATAATAACAATAAGTTTAGGGGTGATTTCTCACTGGACGGTTGCTTTTTCGTTTTAGGAATTTTATGACCGCAATGTTGTTGTCACTATCCGTCTTTCTTAACCAAAATTATCTTACGTAAAGTATGCTAACATAAGCGAAATATAAGATTGCGATTGGAGGTAAATTCTAGGGGTTTCAATTAAAATGATAACTA
This sequence comes from Pterostichus niger, assembly GCA_947425015.1. Lineage (NCBI taxonomy): Eukaryota > Metazoa > Arthropoda > Insecta > Coleoptera > Carabidae > Pterostichus > Pterostichus niger. Next base: position 24,853,948 of record OX380344.1, on the reverse strand, counting down.
TGAGAGTATAATCAGTAAGTTAATCTATTTCTCAGTCTTCAACCACAAGCTTGATATATAATTTATATATATTTTATTTCTTATGTTATGCTATGTTGTCCGTAAATATTCATAAATTGTCGGATGTCCGATGTCAGATAATTTTAATACGACGAAGGTAATAAATGAAATATAACTTATGCTACAGAAACATAACAATATCGAATACTATAAAACTAACAAATTGCTTGTTGTGTTATGTAAACTATAAAACCAGCTTTAGTAAATAATTTTAGAGAAATCTAGTTAAAATCAAATTGCTAAAAAGGGTAGTACTCTGCTTCATTGTTTTAAAATATTTTTTAGGAATAGTTTAGGAATCTTTGACAGTAATTATTTATAACCTTAGTCACGTGTAAATATTACCAGAGGTGATTCTTAATTGATCAGATTTTTTTCAAATAAAAAATTGTCTGTATGTGTTAGTCTTGAGCAAAAATGTTTATTTATGTAAAAGATTGAAGTAAATTTGTAATTTGCTTCGAGTCTGTCAAATTGGTAAATGTTTTGAAAGTATGAAGAGTCGGAATAAATGAGTAGAAAACGTTATTAAGTAATTTATTCAAATGAAAATACTCGTACAAGAATAAATCACTTTGAAAATTCAAATGTTTTCCCAAGTTTATCTGTTCTAAGGCAGCAAATTCCACTGGGATCAAGTGAAATTAATAAATCGTTTTAATTGAAATTTTACGAGCCGTTTGAAAGCCGTTGATTGATTATCGGTTGGAGCGTCGGTTCCTTCGTATCGTACTTTAAAACTTTCGGCCGTTAAGGAAATGAAACACAAAATCTACTCAAAACTTTATTCGCGCCGTTCGCCTCCGTCGGGGACGATACGATAAAAATATATCGGTTATTTTTTTCATCCAGGTAAGTAACTTATGCACCATATATCTTATTTAGCAATCCGAACAAAGCGTCCCCAGAAGACGATTTCGGAAGTCGCGAACTGCTGATTTATGCGCCTGCGTTCTGGACACAGATATGTGTAGGTGTCACATTCTACATTCTTTCATAAACAATATGAACTACTTTCTTGTCCAGTCCACATTCGTTCGAAATGATTTATAGCGAGATTTCGTCACTACTACTTACTGTAAGTTGATTTCAACCTTGTAAAACAAATGATAGTTAAATCAAATCTTGTTATATCAATATCTAAATTATTAACCAAAAATTATTAACTTTATTTCAAATTTTACTATACTTTGCTCCTAAAACAGCAAAAGCATACAATTAAATATACATATGTTGGTACCTCCACAGTATTCGAGCAACTCAGATTCCAATATAGCTAGTCAGGGGCGTTTCAACCCAGGGTTCTTGGGGTTCCCAGAACCCGGGCGCCAGCATAAAAGGGCGGCAGACGGCAAAAAGTTAAAATAAATATGAGTATATTAAAAGAACACAAATACTGCGTCTTAATATTATTTGTAAAATAAATAAAGTAATTAAATGAATACCAAATGTAGGTACCTACTATCGTACTAAGGACTTTAATTACAAAAGATCGCGAAGTAATGTGATTAATGTTTGAAATATAAAGTTAACTGTCAAGATTTCTTAATATTCACAACAAATCTTGACGGTTATAGTGAGAGCTTCTGTTTCTATGACAAAGCTGTCACAAAAAATCATAATTAGTAGGCGATTTTCTCGAACTATTTTCATTAATTTCTCTAATTTGTGGCATTAAAATGAAGTAATATGTATGAAATAATATGTGTGGATAGGTCTAGTATGGTCATGTGCTTTATTATACCATAATTTTTTACCGGACACTTTTTATTTACAAAAACCTTTTTTCCCATGTTATTTCCCTATGCCAACCTTTACGTGAAACGCGCGGTATAGTTATAAGTATTTCAGTATTTTTTTTGTAAATTTAATTTACATGAATTGATATGTTATTTTGTTATTTGTATAATTGTTTGTGCTATTATGTGCAATTGTAAAATGTAAACTATATAGTTTTAATTAGGTTTAGGTATATTTGAATGTACCTATGTAGTGAACTCATTTCTTTTAGTTTTTTTTGTATTTTTATTTAATTTTATGAGAAACTATATAATAAAATATTTATTTAAAAAATAGTTATTTTTCTAGACAAATAATGTTCTATTATTCTACGCTAAAGTGAATAACATATTATTTGTCATGAGTTTGCTTATTGCTCTAAATCTACACGCAAGTTTCGCATAGTACGGCGTGTCGGCTTACTGCCTTACTCTTTCTGTATCGTAGAGCATAAAATTCCACGTATTTTGAGTACCATATCGCATTTTTGTGCTCCAAAATTTTCGCCTACGGCGCACGCCTCGGGGCGCCACATTCAGCTTCAGAACCCAGGCGCCAAGTACCCCAGATACGCCCCTGTAGCTAGTTTTCCTATATTGTCATTGAAATTACTGGTCTTTTAAGGTGCATATCAAATTAATAAATATGTATAACTTTATTTATGTTATTTTATTAAAAGAAAAATTAAGATTTGTAATTAAATAATCAGGTTAAAATATAAATACAACTGAAATACTCGGTAAACCTAAAGTGCTATAAATAAATGTACACACACCGACACGTTCAGTTAGCAGGGGGAAAGGAATGATTGACACGAGAAATACAAGCGCGTTCCGCCGACATCAGCGCTGGTGCGCTGGTGCGCTGGGACGCTGGGGGCATTTCGCGCACATCGCACACGAGGTGAAAACAAGCGCACGACATGTAACACTCATTGCGCCACAACTACAGCTCGGCACCCGGTACTCGGCACTTCTCTTGCCCGAGGCGCGACAAGTTTGCAGGAATCTTATTGATTGAGCTAATCAAATGGAGCAGCTCTTCAGCTCTTCTGCGAGCATCTCGCAATTTCTTTTTAAAATCCGAAGAAACTTTTCCGCTCGCTGGCTTCATTTACTGTTTCCAGCTTAGCGCGTTTTTAAATTCTGTGATGTGTATTATATTTTCGCGAGCAATTACCTTATGGAAGTTGTAGGAACGGTTAACAATGTGCTGCTTAACTTGCGAATCTTTTTTCGGGTGGAACGTATTTTATGCTTGTTCGGAATATTATTAAATCTTCGCTGGGAAAGCGACTTTGAATATCGCACCCTCTGCGTTTCCACCCCACGCCTACTTAACCATCTGCCGTGAAAGGACGGAGATGTCGCGTTTTGTGACTGACTAGTCGCAGTTGCTGACATATGGAAACGAGACTTTTATACAAATAACTTCTCTCAGCAAATCCTGCCTTCTTATTGGGTATAAGTACAAAGATGCTTATTGAAACGGATTAAATACTATGATATTTTTCAACTACAACACTTGACAAGCATATACGAGTAGTTTGTTCATTAATATGACTTTCGTCTCGTTTTTATTGGAAAATCCACTGGGGTTAAAAAACCTCTGATGAATTTTCCGTGTAATTTACTGAACGATAAAAAGCTACCTACAAAGTCACATCTCCGTTCTCAGACAATTTGAATGTTTACAGCGGTTGACAATCAACGCTCGAGACAACAATCCTGGTGTCCCGCTGCTTTATGAAAGTCGCAATCATGTCTTTAGTGCGCGAGTTAGCACCGCGACTCTTTCTGCGCGGAGTTAGAGCAAGAAATGAGACGTCAGCACTAAACTCACACGGAGCACGAACAATAACCCGGCTACTGTGCTTCGGGGAGATTTTTAAAGGAAATAAACCCGAGAATTGTCAAAATGAAATAAACAGCGGAAGAAGCCACCGGCCTTGCTCCCTGCGTGTTCGCTGGCCGTTCACCGCGTTCGCTTCGTCGGCCGCCGGTTATTCAATTCGCCCAGATCCATTGTGCGAAAAAGTCGAGAAACGATGACTTGCTGGAATTTTTCTTTTTGTAGTCTTTTTAATATAATTTATATTGTGTGTTATGGTTCTCGTTTTTCTTTTTCAACTGAGATTTAGTTCAACTCAATTAATGTAATACAGTGATTTACCACCAACATAGTTATTGTTTCTAATAGAGATGGATAGAGACCCCATAAAGTTATTTCTCTACAGAGATCTAAAGGATTACTTTACAATTAAACTTTATTTATTTTGAGTATTATTCTTGTTATAAGTAATGCTGTGCGGTAGAGATGCGCATTTTTACCCGAAACCCGAAACCCGACCAGACCCGACCCGACCCGCAGTCGGGTTTCGGGTCAGTTGTAAGTTGTTCATGTCGGGTCTGGTTCGGGTCTGGTTCATTTACGGGTAAGTCGGGTCTGGTTCATTTGCGGGTAAGTCGGGTCTGGTTCATTTGCGGGTAAGTCGGGTCTGGTTCATTTGCGGGTAAGTCGGGTCTGGTTCATTTACGGGTAAGTCGGGTTTGGTTCATTACGGGTAAGTCGGGTCTGGTTCATTACGGGTAAGTCGGGTCAGGTTCATAATTTAATTTATATTTATATGAAATATTCACGTGCAAAATAAATAAATAAATATATCATCACGCTTTTTGCGTATTACATATCTCGGTTAAGTGATATATTTCTTCGTGTGAAGTACGATTACCAGCCGTCAAATCACGACTCCCAAAGGTATTAGTGGAGGGAAAGTCTCAGGTCTAGTTTTAACGTGGTGAAAATTATTTGTCGCCTGTGGGAATGAAATCCGGGTTCTCAATTCTACAGGACTATAAACCACCTACCCCATTACAAGTATATTTAGAATTTATTTAAAATTTATAATTAACGCTTGGTCGCTTATACATATTATATACGAGGTGTTAAAAAACGATAAAAAAAAAAGATGTAATAATAATTCATTATAATTTTTATTAAAAATTACATGTCGGCCAGTGCCTCAGACATATACGCTTCAAGAACCTTTAGAGCCTTTAATTTAGCGAATTAAAAGAAAAAGTTGCTGAGAATAAGTACACTGAAATGTATATGCCTTAGTTTTTACCCTTTTTTGAACACCCTGTATGTTTATAATATTGAGCAGAGGTGAAAATCTAACAGTGCTTGCGCTCTCATTCATGCTTTGTAAACATAAATCAAAGCAATGCTACGATAAAGATGGCATAACAAAACAAGTGTATCACAAATTGTATATTTTTATAATTCTACTGCCGCTTTTATTCGTATTATCTAATCATGGATTTTAGTATACTTTATGTCATTCCGCTTTAGTATTTATATTTACCACTGGCGCACGCAAGGGGAGGGGTTTTCACTTATATTTCATATTTATTTAAATGTAATTAAATAATTTCTATATATATATATATATATATATTTAAATCTACTCGTTTTACAAATATCCAAGCCCCCTCCAAATATATTTTCTCGGTTCGCCACTGATATTTACTGAATTTTAGTGTAGTCTTTGCTACAAAACCGCAATTTGTACCAAACATGTGTAACAACTATAAACATTATATATTTGTTTAATAAAATATTCACTCAAATATTTATACTTATAACAAATCATTTTGAACTACTCGTAAGTATACAAGTAGATTTAAGTAAATAGTAGTTTTGCACAGTTAATATTAACAGATTTTTTATTGTATCTAATGAAATACTACATATTCCTTGTAAAATTAACTTTCGGATCAGTTGGGTACATATCTGTTCAAGTAGTATACACATAATCGGGTTAGATTGGATATCCATCCGGTCGGGTCGGGTTGGATATCCATCGGGTCTGGGTACCCATCGGGTCTGGTCGGGTCTGGATACCCATCGGGTCTGGTCGGGTTGGATATCCATCGGGTCTGGTCGGGTCTGGTCGGGTTGGGTACCCATCGGGTCTGGGCGGGTTGGATATCCATCGGGTCGGGTATCCATCGGGTCAGGTTGGGTACCCATCGGGTTCGGGTCGGGTCTGGTTAATTTTTTTTATAAAATGCGCATCTCTACTGTGCGGCTAGACACAATTTCAATACTTCGATTCTAAATTAACTTTTTATTTATTTATTATTATTTAAGCCTTTTTATATAGCAATTCTCAATATAAATTTTATAATTTTAAAAAGAATTAATAACAAATGATCACAAATTAAAATATGATTAGTAAATACTTAACAACTTGAAAATGATATTAAATTGAATTATGATATTGAAGGCAGGACGTTAAAATCAGTAAAAAGTAATTTATTTCGATGAATATAATTATGTATTAACGAAAATGGAGGACAATTTCAACAGTATTTGTTGAGTTTTTGTTTCTAAGTAATTATTTATCACATTCATTTGTATCGGCCATGACACACTTATTTCAGCCATTTTAAAATAAAACTGATATAAATGTAAACATGCATTTTTTTCATAAAAATTTGTATCTAAGGATTTGCAAATATTAGATCACTGAATTCGGAATAAAATACTTTATCGAACAAGCAAATAAAAAAATATGGAGATAGCAGTAATGGGCAAAATAATATGAACATCCTGTATATATATATATATATATATATATATATATATATATATATATATATATATATATATATATATATATATATATATATATATATATATACCAACTGAAAATTCCTTCCCTTATACTCGTATGAATAGTAAAAACAATTTTCAATGTACTATTTTTTTCATTTATTATGTAAAATGCTTCCAAATGATAATCATTTGATTTAGGGGGACGAAATTGTTCAATATTTCACATATCATATCATAAAGTTTAACTCAGAAATAGTTATTTAAATTTGTAATACAATCGTAAAATATGATATTTTAAATAAAATTAATTTCTTTATTTACATAGTTTATCAAAAATGCTGGCCAGCACAGTTAGTACGCGTCTATGGTTACTAACTGTGCTGGCCAGCCTCTGATGATGCCCTCATAAGGTGACTTGGAGGCTGAATTTTGTGAAACTGAGCCAAGTGTTTATTTTATACTTTTTATTAAAATGTATTATCTCAAGATTAATATTTTCGGTAATCATTTCAGTTCTGAAATATCCTAACAGAATAAATCCGTTGCTCAGTTTAAATACGAAGCATGTAAATATCCATAAACTCTAAACTGCTGCAATTTTAAGCTGATTTAAGTTTTTCGCTCAAATAAAATACAAATAAAAGAAGCAAATTCCAGCGTTGTATAAAAATTTCAATCTACATCTGAAATTAAAACAATAATAACAGAAGTACCGGCTACAAAGCCAGTGGAGTGGAATGCACACAAAACATAATAAAGAATTACGAAAGGAGAAAAAGAGCTACGAAAAAGTAAAACACATTTACCGTGGTGGTGAGAGAGAGAAGCCCAACGGATTAAACAAGAGATAGACAAAGATAAGAAAGAAAGCAAAGTGGCGGGAGACGCAACAGAGAAGGAAATTCAGAGGTAGATAAGAACAGAGAGCAGAGAAGGCAACGTTACTAATTCATGAATTCACACCTCGGATTTAACGCTCAGCCAGCATGTATTCTTTGCACCTTAATTATAGCAAATGAAATATGATGATGGCGCCCAAGTCGGCACCGGGCTGAGATTAAGTGCTCCAGAAGCGCGAAGTGGGGCAGGGGATAGGGGCGAAACCCGCGTCGTGATTATGAGGGAAAAGTTAATTTAAGAATAAAAATTAGAAAGAGGATTATTTTTGTCCCGTTGAAGCACCAGCCACCTCAGCAAATTTATTAAAAAGCAACAATTTAAATAAGTAACTCCGAGTAATAAAGTACCAGTAAGAGCATTAACTTTTCGGGCCACTTCTCTCGAGAATTAATTACATTGATTTATTAAGTTTAAATAATATTTTTGTCCCTCGAGACAACTGTTTAATTACGAGAGTTTTCTTCTGAAAACAAAGATTTAATGCAGGTACATTAGAAGGTATACATCAATTATTAACTTCTCCCAACATTATTCTAATTGTTTTATTTAGGGTTGGATTGGGTTTTGTCACATTTTCAGGACGTATCTTACGTAAAGTATAATATTCTTGGTAGGTAATCAATAAAAATAATCGTATATGTACTTATTTAGCAAACAAAATAAAGTTTTAAATAAAGTTGATTTTATTTGAAGTAAAAATAAGAGTTATTACAAAATAATTAGTTTCGTAAACAGTGGTAGTTAGACTTGTTCTGTAATGGCAACAACTTCTGCACAACTACAAAGAATAATTATTACAGTTAGCAGTACCGCTAGCACAAGTTTATTTGTACAAATTCACTTGGAAAACTAACTGACGAGAGTAAAGAGTTCTAACCACAACTATCCGGTAATCACTTCAACTTTTAGTTGCCATTTTCTTCATTGCACTATTGCGCTACAATGTTCTGCCATTCTTCTACCGTTACTTTAATAATTTTTTTAAACTAAACATTTTCTTGTATAAAAGCATAACGTTGTAAGAATTTAAAGATAGGTATATTTTAGATACAATGTTCAAGAAAGGAAGCCTTAAAAGTAATGAATTTATACTGACGAGCTGACGTATTCCTCAGTAGCTTAAGTATATAAACCAATTTCAAACAATGTTCTAGATAGCGAAACACGTTTAATACTATTAATTTTTAATCGCGAACTACTTTAACAAATTCCTCGATTAGTTTATTATTTAATTAAAATGTACAAAGATGACGATATCTATCAGAAGATAACAAAAAAGACTGAAATAAGTAGGAAAATACAATGACTCTTTGTGTAGTTACGGCATAAAAACGTCATGGGGATTCGTGGAGCACATTTCGTTTGCACGGACAACGAAGTGCTAACAACGGCGCTGTAGAAAGGCACCTAATTTCTTTAAATGTTAATTGGGTGGCGCGAGAATTGCCTCGAGCACGCGGCGACAGTACAACCCCAACATCTTTTTAATTACCCAGCGAGAACGTTTATTAATAACTGTAAATATTTGGTAAGAAGCCCAGCCGACGCAAAATTTTTATCATGACTGTAATTTGAGGACAGTTTGGTTTCTGTGTTTATCGTGAATTATTTCATGAATCTCGTTATTAAAGTTTCATCGCTTTTCCACAAGGTCAAAATCTCATCTTATAAAACAAAAAATTTGTATTCAAAATGAAATAAAAGATATTTTCTCTTGCTTTGCATATGTGTTTGAAAATAGACTGTTGGAATTTTTATAATTGTGATGAGACATGAGATCTAGATACAAGGCCATTCCTAGCGGGCGTGCAGAGCGTTCCCACGCACGTAGGCTTCCGTTGACATTTCATAGTTCATCGATGGCAAAACATTTTAGTTCTACGGGATTCCTCATCCCACACTAGGAGTAAATATAATACATATTGAATATTTCAGAAATATATAATATTGCCATTACGAGAAACATTTAACATACATAACATCACGCTATATCCCATTAAATGGGGCAGCACGAACCCTTGAACCATTCATAGTGCATCCACTAAAAGATTTATAAAAAAAAATCAGTTCACGTCAACATTCTCATCCTGACACGATACTTGTTTCGACCACATTAACACTTCCTCATTCCTTCATTCACATCCATCCATTCGCTCTTGTACACCTGTTTCGTAAATATTCACTTACGCCCACTTCTCTAACAACGAATCTATAAAGAAATGAAAGCAGCATCGCCTGCGTTTGTTTAAAAATACATTTAACACAAAACTGTTCATATTTATTTCAATATCATAGTATAAACATATACAGAAACTTCTTACTTTCAATCTTTAACTCTAAAAATATGTATAATAAATACTGTTTCATTTATAATAACAATAATATCTTGTTTCAAAAATATCAGTTTCAGGTATCTATTTAGTTCAGAACAAATGTTCAGATCCAATTAGGCGTATGTTTCACTTTAATGGGATAAGGGGAGGCATTTGCCCATAAGTTATTATATTATATTATATAATGATTTCGCTGAGACCCAGCGACTATCTCTTTCAATTTCTCGTAACAGATTTTCGAGGCGAGATAAATATACGAGGAAATAGAAGATAAAATTATAATAAATATACGAGGAAATAGAAGAGAAAATTATATTTCTCTAGCATTTACATCTAGTGAGTAAATCAATTGCTATCAACATTTTTTTATAATACCTTTTAAAATAAGATTGCGATACTAAGTTTCACATAAGAAAAATGAAAAGTTTTTCTAAAATTGGATAATAAGAGACGATCGTTTAATATTTCTCGTTTCGTTGTGGCACTAATGCGAGAACAGCGATCAATTAACGACAATACAAATTTATTTGACATACATCCTATTTCTCAATATTTTCCATAATGCGAATGGTAGAACGTACGAGACACGAACTCATATTATATAGGTGAAGTTATGAACCCAACGAAGGCAAAGGCATAACCATAACTTGTTGAATAGTTTAGCGTCTCACAGAAAGTTATAGGTTAATTAACACTCCGTAATTTTCACTATATGAGTATAGCCATTTTGATCTAACAACGAACGAACGAGAAGAGAAGTATTGAAAAGCTCTTGTATGACGTGTATTGACGCACGAAGCAACGTGTAACTGAATCTTAGTTTTAAGTTTTCCTCTCTGCAACAACTGTTTAGTGCACCTGCATAAAGGTATTATTAATTTTCCCCACGCGCAGAGAGCAGCAATAAATACTCGAGGAGATAAAGAAGAACAGATTATGAATATGAATTCGCAGTCATTAGTTAGATGAAGATGTTTTAGGAGCACTTCGTAGCCGGAACATTAATGATGGCGTTTTACTATACCCCTACTGCTTTCATTATGGTAGCATTTTTATTCACGACATCGGTGTTCCAAATTATACTGCCTTAATGAGCCGGTAAGTGAAATTTAATTTATCCGACTAGTCTTGAGGAGAGTGGAAAAGTTGTAAAAAGCCAATCAACGTGATTGGTTACTTTATTTCTTGGCAGTAAGGTTTAATTACTTTCAAAGCCTTGCACTTTGTACTTTTCTACATTGTACCTATCTACATTTCTCATTTTGTTATTTTACTTGCTTACAAATAGTCAGTGGCGTAACATGACTATGTCAACAAATATTGAGATACATATTGGAACACTTATAAAGCCCATAAATGTGTAGAAACAAAATGCCCTAATTGATTATTCTCAAACAAAATTATACAGGATGTGACACAACAAGTAGGTTTACCATAGAAAAAAGGGTTTTAAGTAGCCATTCTTTAAATTATTTTAGAGAGAATTCACCACACGTCACTGTCAACCAATAGGATCACGAATTTGTATGAAAATGAACCAATGAAATGTACATTTCGTCGGAAATTCATCACTAGTGAAATTTCATCGGAAATACCACTGTTATTAATATCCTTGGTTACGAATAAAATAAATGATATTTTCAATATTTTCATAAACGTCAATTCTACATTTAATATTACCTAACTATTCTTGTTAATTAACTCTTGTTTGGTAAATACTCAAGCCGAATACAACTCGTAGTATGAAAATTGACAGATAATATTTTGACATAAATATACATTAGTTGTTACGGAAATAGGAAACACAACTCGTGCTTCGCACTCGTTATGTTTCCATTTCCATAACAACTCATAATTTATGTCAAAATATTTTCAGCAATTTTCATACTACTTGTTATATTATATATGAAAATGTTTTCATGAAAATTAGCTGTGTATGTAGGATATAGCCATCTATTGGCAAGTTGACAACTGTCATTTTTTTTCCTCGGACACAAACCTAAGGGAATTATAACCGAACGAATACATTGTAATAATCCGACAAATGTAATAAAATTTACGTTGAAAATAAATACTATTGTAGGAAATAAAGTTTATATAGGATCCACTACATATAATTATATAATAAAATAGAGGCTTCAGAATCCACTTTTTTAATATATTATATATAAATATGAAAATACAAATGCGGGACGTTTCGAGTGTACAACTCACTCTTCTTCAGCTATAATACAATATAAAGTTAAAAAATCTGATGTGGACACCACATGACTTCCTTGAACGCGTATTAAACTATAGATATTTTTTTAATTGCACATATTTGATACTAAATCTTTTATTTTTTGTTCTAAATCCATAGCAAACTTAATTTTTTTTTTAAATAAAAAAATTCATATATTTAAATTTGATATCTCGTTTATGCAAAAAACTAATTTAAAAATTCTTAATGTGCTAGACGCAGAACTTAATTCTCTAAAACTTTTATTTGCAGCATTTATTTCTAAAATTAAAATAATACCATTCTTTTCAAGGAAAACTGTTAGCAGCTTCATGTAATGTGCCACTTCAGTTATGCGAGATACATACGTACGTAGTACGTACAGACGGCACGACGAAATTAGTCAAAATGGATTCAGGGAGGGCCAAAATACCTATTTCCGTTGAAATCTGAGAACCGAAAATTTTTGCGATTACAATACTTCCTTTACTTCGTACAAGGAAGTAAAAAACAACATATAAATAAAATAGTAAAACAAACCTTATATAAAATACAAATGTCATCCTGTAACTGTAACTATATTCTATGTTTTGACATATATTTTTTTAAATGTAATTATACAGGATCTTCAGTAAAGCGAATCAAATTTATCCCACTTCAAATGATTATAACTCGTCATTTTCAAATGGAACACTATTTATTTTATTATTCTGTTGTGTGTCTTTTTGTATAACCTTGAACTTAGGGCCCCTATCATCTTTAATAACTGCGTATGTGAAATAGATCTTGATATTTTCAGTCAGTCATATAATCAACTTAAATTTGTTCTATCTAGATTTTTTGTAACTATTTAAATTTCTATTGCTGCTTTTGTTTTCAAAATGTATTTTTCTGTAAATCCCTGTCTAATAATTGTTCTACTTGTAAATTTAATTTAATATTTTGTATCTCCGACCCTCTGTTATTGGGATACTTTGTATCCTGTAGAGTGGTTCTAAATTAAATAAATAAATAAATATTTATTACGGGTTACGGGTATCCTATGCCTAAAACCAATAATTTCGAAGTTGTTAACATTTTTCACTAAATTTATTTATTCAATTAAAATTTAAATCTAGTATACCTTGGATATTGTTTGTTTTAATTTATAGTTTATTGTTTTGTTTTAATTTACAACAGATTTTCAATGTAACCGCCATTATAGTCATTTGTAGTTGAGCAAATTTGATTCACTTTACTGAACATCCTGTATAATTACATTTAAAAAATATATGTCAAAACATAAAGTATAGTTACAGTTGTGTAGAAAAAAAAATCTTCATTTTTACTATTAAAATAACTTCAGTACGCCTTCATAAAGCAATGCGTGTATTTAACCTTCTTTAGAGAAAAAACGGAAAAACTACTATTCAAAATATATAAATATATATATATATATATATATATATATATGAAGTGGTTTTATGGTGGAAACAGTTCCCGGCAAGTATGTGCTTTATTTGCCCAAGTCATACGTCAATACAAAGAATGATACAAAAATTGGAAAGTTCGGGAACATTATTAAAAAACTGTAAGTGTAGATGTAATAATAATGATCGGTACGAAAACGAATTGAATATACTGGCGTCTGTAATTGAAAATCCTAATATTAGTTTGAGGCAACTTACGGATAATTTTTCAATTCACTACAAAACAGCATTCCGCATTTTGAAAAAAAATATATTTCATTCATATAAATACCAATGCCACCAAGAACTGTTTGAAGATGATATGGAAAAGAGACGCGCGTTTTGTTTCGAAATAATGGAAAAGGCAAATAAAGATCGCCAGTTTATAAAAAATATTTGTTTCACTGACGAATGCACATCTACACTGTATAATGAACCAAATATTCAGAACTGGAGAATGTGGGCTACGGATAATCCACATAACGTTTTATTTACTAGGACTCAATATCCTCAAAAAATTAATGTATGGGCAGGAATTCTTGTTCACCATATTGTAGGACCTTTGTTTTTAAGAGGAAATTTAACCGGTGAACGATTTTTACAACTTCTAGAAGATGAAGTAGCGCCGGCAATGACAGAAATTGTAGAAGCCGACCGCGAAATTTGGTTCCAAATGGATGGTTGTCCCGCTCATAATAGTGCGGGAATTTTTGAACAATAGTTTTAATAATTAAATAATTGGCCCAAATTTTTTCATTAAATGGCCAGCTAGATCTTTCACCATTAGGTTTTTTTCTATGGGGTCATTTAAAATCTAAAATTTATGGTGGTCGGCGATTCGAAAATATTGAAGAATTAAAAGAAAGTATCAATTATCAAATGTTAGACAGCAATTTTATGACAGATTAGGATACTGTTTAGCAGTAAATGGAAATATTTTTGAAAATTTATTATAATTGTTATTTATTATTGTACAATATTAAATAAAATATTGATTCTTTTCTGCTTTACTATGAATGTTTATTATAAAATGTCAAATGTATTTAATTGTAAGTATGTATTTGGTTTTTGTTTATTTCATGGCACTAGTAATTTGATTAAAATTAACATTTTTATTAAATTCATTTTTCCTGTTCCGGATAAAAGGAAATTATGAGTAAGGATATTATTGGATGCAGAATTTTTTTTTCTACAAAAAACTATTTGAACATTTCAAAATTAACATTGAAATTCCTATGGTGCGTTTTCCGACGCAACACCCTGTATATATATATATATAACTGCGCATCAAATAAAAAAAGTGGATTCTGCCTTTATTTTATTACATAATTATTGAAGGAAATTGTATAGTCACATGTAATTTTTTCACTAATTGTATTATTTTCGACCAGTTTTTGAGTCAATAAATTTTATAAATTTAAGGAACAAAACATTGGAAATATTTTTGACTTCCATATATAACACTGCTATTTATTGAGTAATTTTTTACATTGTCAAACAAATTTTAACGTACAGAGCATACAAAATTGACTATTTATTGAGTTATGCAGAATTTGATACCATAAAATTTATATTTCAAGGTTTTTTCGAAAATTATTGGAGAAGTAAAACATTATAAAAGTTTGTTTGAAAGTTGTAGACAAAATTAAAGATGAATATACATAACACAACGTTTCGATTGTTATAATCTTCAATCGTTATCAAGTGAATACTATTATTATTATATATTGATTATTGATTATTATTTTGTATTCACTGGATAACGATTGAAGATTATATCAATTGAAATGTTGTGTTATATATATTTCTAAAATATAAAGACAATGAAAGTTCGAAATTTATCTTTTATTAATTATGAAAGTGTTATACCTAATTTGAAAATACGTAGGTATAAATATTGCATATTTTGCGATATACTTGCATTATATTTTGCGTTATTTGAATGTGAAAATTTAATATGAAGAATATTATTTGGGATATAGGATGAAATCATAAATTATCTTCTTGCAGTCAACCTCTTTAATATAAAATTTAAAAATTCTAAGTAAAATAGTACAAAGAAATTTAAAAATTACTAAATCTATATTTTTTTTTCATTCAAGACAAATATATTTTTTTATTTTTTCCTATGGGTAATGTGGATTGTATTCCGCATGTCTGACGTAAAATTCCAGACTTCTAGTCATATTTTCTAATGCAAAATTAGATCAGGATAATTGGTCAGCTTAACATACAAAATTAAAAATATATATAATTTTAAAAATCAAAATAAAATATATTTTGATTTAAAATAATATTTCCACCTGCATACGGCGCACGAGTATAGGAGATTGAATCGCTTTGAGCGCGTGGCGTAAGCACAGCGATATAGTGTGGGATGTGTCGCGTCATATCGGTGGGGCAAGAGACGCAAATATAACCGAGTCGTGGAAGTAGTACATAATTTACCCACAGCTACTCATGTCGCCTGTTGTCATTAAACGAATTGTTAAATTTCCAGTAAGTTTCATTATTTTTTTACGGTTCTTACAACCTATTGTCTTGCCAAAAAAATAGTAAGTAATATATTAATATATTAGTACTTTATTATAAAAATTATATTTGTGAAATATAATTTATCTGTTTGAAGTAAAAAATTAAAATTACATTAAAATTACTTGTTTTATTATTATCTTGAAAGTTCAAAGATCAAATGGCATAATTTTTTTTTTTCGAAAAGATGTTAATATTCTCCAGAACATATAAAAAAATTAAAAAAATAAAAGGGTCAGTTTTTGAAATATTAATTTTTGAAAATTTAGAGAGGCATTTTCAGACAGTTGTAAATATGTAAAAATTTTGAAAAAAATACAGCATATTTAGTATATCATTAAGATTGTATATCAATTATAAAAATAATAAAAAGTGAAAAAAAAAATTCAAAAAATTTTTAAAATATTTTTTCTACTTTTTTTACAAGTTCAAATTTTGATTTTTGTACACGTATGTGTGGGGAATATAAATGTGTATAAAATATAAAAAAATAAAAAAATAAAAGGAACAGATTTTGAGTTATTTGGATTTGAATTATATTTTACTTCATATTTTCGTTGGTTTGCATGAATTTTTATAATTTAGACTTAAAATAATAAATACTTATCCATTACTTAATTATTATGTTAAAATAAGTGCATATTTATACTGCTTAGATGTATAAATTGTTCATTGAAAAAAGTTTATTCTGTATGCGTTTCAACGCGCGGCACGGTGGGTTACGTTTAACGTTAAGGTATGATTAATCCACCTCTTTAAATTTTAGGATTAAAGGTATGTAATCATCATAAGAAATCCGAAGAAATATAATAAATATCTAAAAATCAGATTATAGTTCATAATTTTATTGTGGGAATATCAGACACGCTGGAAGACTAGTAGTTACGCTACTGCAAAATAATTATCTACTCTAAGAACTTTAAACTATTTATATAATACGTACTCGTACATTAAACA
The DNA here is from genome assembly GCA_947425015.1 of Pterostichus niger. NCBI lineage: Eukaryota > Metazoa > Arthropoda > Insecta > Coleoptera > Carabidae > Pterostichus > Pterostichus niger. The sequence goes on along the minus strand of OX380344.1, from coordinate 24,837,098 downwards.
ATAAGTTGTTGAATTCTACCGTGACAAAAATCATAAGTGGTTAATAAAAATTAATTAACCATCTTCCTTTGTTATGAAAAAAATGAAAATAATTTATCCTCATACAATGTCGACTGCGGCGCGGACGCGAATGTATTTCATTGCCGACGGCGGCGGTAGTGGCGGCGGCGCACATTTTACACAATCGCGGACGCTGAGCGGCGTATTTCACGCTGAAGAAACACACATTTCGTCCCCGTTTCAGTTCTAACGGCGGTGCAAGGGGTCGGAAAGGGGACATTTTTGCAAGATGGTACAAGCTGTGCGACGAAGGACGCCTTACGGTTATTGTCGGCTCAGGCTCCGGTTTCTACCCCGGAACTGGATCCCGGATCTGGCTTCGCGGTGGTTTGCCCCGATCATCCCACAGAATTAGACACAGAGATCGGAAAGAAAGTTTCAAAACTGTGATATTACTAAGATGGTAATTTTGTACAATCATTATTTATTAATTTATTTATTTAGTATTTAAGAAACATTTACATGACGTGACATAATAGTTAAAACCCGCTGGTGGATGTTGTTGACGTAACTTATATGGTTCTCATATTGACGCTATATCGCTATATAGTGAGGTATGTTTACAATAACTGTATTCATATTATGAGAAGCAAAAAACTTTCTAAGCATATTTGAAATGCACAGCCCGATGTTTTTTAAAAGTTTTTGCTAATCTTAAATTTTGAATTAGCTAATCTAAATCTAGCTCGATTTTAATAAGTTAATCCAAATCACTTTCCGAACTCTACAAAGAAACAAAATTATATTAGAGTTAATTTACATTTTTTTGATCATCTTTTCTGAGAATTCAGGTGGCAATGTTTTAAAAACTGCAGTTGTATGACATAAAAGAGAAGTACACAACCTTTTACTTATTGCGAATCTCTTCTGTAGACGGAAAGTCGACGCGATCAATTATATACAATTCAATAATATTTAAAGAAATATACATACTGACAATCGGGGTGAATAAAATTCGAAAATAAGTAAAAAATAATCTAACAATAAATTGAAGAATTTTCAAAGTTAAATTAAATTAGATGATGTTAAATGAAATATCATTATTAACTTTTTTTAATTTCGTTACCCCGAATAATTTTTACACGGTCCCTTGGGAGCCATAACCCATAGGTTGTGCATAACTGATCTACAGGATGATCTCCGCTTTAAATGGCCAAACTTAAAACATGAATTTAGAATTTGATAACCACACAAAAGTTCCTCTAATATGCTCGTAAATGCTTCGTTTGAGAGATATTAAGATTTAAAGATGCAGATAAAAATTAATTACATTCAAATCATTGTTTTGAATTTATTGAATTGTATTTTTATTTAAATTAATAAACAAATGCATAGGTCACTAGTTGTTAGTGAAAATATGGAGATAATTTTAATTCTAAAATTGTAGTTAGAGAGAAAGTTTCCAACAAAAATTGTAGATACAAAAGCACTATTTACACCATTAAACCTAAGGGAATGTTGTATAGTTTTTATTTAATTCAATATTATATTATTTGATAAACATAAGGTCGGTTTTATAAATGACAAATTAATTGACTTCCAGAGTTTATAAAATGTATTCTTTCGTAATATAAATAAAATTGATTAGAATTTGTAAATTTAAATACTTTTATTATAGTAGTAAATTTATTTTCTCATTTTAATATCGGGTATAAGACAAGAAGTTGTAAATAGTACCAAATGATATATGTGACCAGAATTTTATTCATGATATTTTGAACAAATCTTTATTAAATCGACGAATTATTTCTAGATCAAGATGAAGATTATGTTTATTATGTTTTGTTTAAGAAAATCTAAAAATTAAGGATTTCATTGTTTTTACCCCCTTTTAAAAATTATTCAATGTCACAATAGTTTTTAGATACATACTCGTATATAATTTTAAATGAAAAATAATTTATTTGGTGCAAAGGAAAAAAATAAATGAGTGCTATGTATGAGTCTGTAATTTTCATTTTTAAAATTTAGAATACATGATAAGTATTTTTAAGTTTGTGTTGAGTAGAGACAATAGGATTTGTTTCTGCAATAATGAGTGTTCTCTTGGCGTGAGTCTGTTGTCTGGGTGACAGTGTTTGGAGCGCAGACTTGAGTCGGGGGCGTGCGAGGCGTCGAGCGTCGGGTAAGCGATTCCCGTCCCGGGAACCATTACTCATATTTTATGAGGCGGCAAACGGGCTCCTGGCTCTGGTCAGAGTGCACGCCGCCGCCGCCGTCGTCGCCGCCGCGCTGTCTCCGTTATCATATGTCTCGAACACTACATCGATAACAAACTTTAAGCACATTTCACGAGATTATACCTAGCCAGGCCGTGCTCCTGCTTTCCGCACCTTACTCTTCATTTCGCCTCTTCTTCTCTTCCGTTCAGCCGCTCAGCTCAGCTTCCTTCCTAACCCGGTGCTCTCTCCTCTGTATTTTATGCTAAACCTTTATCGCGCCCAGATATGCAAATGCTTAATCTTTATTTACTACGAAAATATATAATGCCCGAATATATTTTAAGAGGATCTTTTTGGCAGCGCTCGGATTACGTTTTTAAGGGGTGCTAATTTTAGATTAAAATGTATTAATACCACCATCTTCTTTATTTATCATAATAATATCCGCTTTTCATTCTTCTGAAATAACAAATAAGTCCAAATCTTTCCACGGAGAACATTTCAGAGAAGATGCTTCGAAATGTTGATATAAAAATTCATCGAGAAATGCTAATGCTTTTATAGGTTACATCATGTGCAAAACTAAACTGAAATGGAACAGCAGGGCTACATCCCAAGTATATATTTCTTATATATAAATTAATTCGTAATACATTTTTTAACATAACTTTCTAGCATTCATACACATAATATTTAATAAAATCTTATTTGACAATTCATTCGAAGGGTAAAACTAGAAAACCAGCGAAAAGAAACGTATATTAAGGGTCACATTACGACTATTGCTTGACTGAATTTGTTACTAGTTAAAACATACGTTATTTATTTATTACTATCACTTGATATTATCTAGGAAGAAAGAGTAAAACACCAATATATTTTGTTTGTTGTTTCGTTGTTAGAGTTTCAATGATGACACAATTGTCTGAATAGTTGACATGCCCTGTTTTGTGTAGAGGTAGAGGTATCATTTACAGTAGATATCCTCTCAAACCTCTTATGTGGCAACAGTGTTCATTACCAGCAATCACAACGTAAACAGAGCAGCAGGGCAGATCGGAGCACCTTGCGAGACAGCGCAATTCAGTGCTAGAGCATGAACACGAACCAGGAACCGTTGGCGTTAGTTCGACAGAAGTCAATTGGCTTCGTAAGCGCGAAGTGGTCGGAATGTTATTGTTCGCCCATCGACGCTAATGACGAATCATGTTTTAACTAAATTGAGGTAATGAAATTCCGAACTCTGTGACAACACACTCCAACACCCGGGCTTGGATTGAGAGCTGCTCTCCAGCAAGCTGTTGATGATCAAGTCGCCAGAGCTTAATGATGGATTATTATTGTTTTGTGCGAACTTTCATTTCTGATTACAACTTGTTTGCTGCTTGTTAACTACGTTCAAGATATTTCATACTCTGACAGTTTCCTAATTTTTCAAGTAAGCAAGTTATAAATAAATGTGGATATGTAGGTTATCATTAATTATGTATTTTGTTCTGAACTAAAATGAACATCTGTGAGTAATCTGAAGGAAACAATAAATGAGTGAAGACAATTAAAAAGCAATCCGATATGTCAAAAGATAACTCAACTTGCAAAAACTCCAGCATGCCAATTACGTATCTCACATTATGATAACAACAAAGCCTAATAACAGTCATTACTGAATTAAGCGTGAAATTATGAAAACTATTTCCACATAACGTGTCAGAAGTACAAGAAAGTTCGTTATCGGAGAGATAGAAAAATAACCCGAAGTGGTAGCGTGATACAAGTTTGAGAAGACGGAATTTTTATGGTCGGGTGATAATTCCGGATGACGTGAGCAGGTCATGTTGGTCGGTAAGCACTTTCGTGCTAACTCGATTTATTCGCCAAAGAGAGGGCAGGCCAATGGCCTTAGGAAGTTTATTTCGTTGACAGCAATCATTTTTATTTTTATAAAATAGTTTCTCTATGAGATATAGCTTTATTTATAGTATAATCAGAAACTGTTTGAAATTATCAGCCATAAACACAATTTCGGTTTAAGTATTCGTAAAAAATAAATTAGAAATTTTAATGTCAATTTTGTTATTTGAAGAAATGATTCATTTTAAATGGTTCACAAACAACAAATTGTAAGACATACTCGTATTATGGTATAAATTGATGTCGGTGTAGTGATCAAGACTACTAGTTGTAGCACATCCGTGCTGTCCCGGTTTCGAATCTACTGGCTGGTAGGTGTATATATCGTTAAACTACCGCAATACCAATTTAATCGCACACAATGTACTGTCATTGGGATTAACTTCTCGTTGTGCCGAGCAACAATTATATATATATATATATATATATATTTATTGCGGTATCGGCGGTAATTGCACCAGCTTCTACAAGATCCAGAATTTAAGCTGTATATAGTGTAATGTTTTTATGTTTACGGTGCATGGTTTAGTCTGAAAATTCTGTTTTAATATTAAATAATTATTATTAAATACTAAATAAAATGGAAATAACCCCGATTGTCTGTATATGTACATACATAACACACTATATCCCATTAAATGGGGTAGCACGAACCCGTCAACATTCTCATCCTGACACACGATACTCGATTCGACCACATTAACACTTCCTCTATACGAACTCTATCTTTTCTCACAACCAAAATCCATCAACACGCAACAAACATTCATCCATTCGCTCCTGTACACCAGTAAATCTTCACTTACGTCCTCTTCTCTAACATATGTACCTATTTATGGTGGTATTGGTTTTTATTTTATTTATTATCTGTATTATTCTAATTAGGAAACAATATAAAATTTATGACAAATGAAAATGATTTTTTTCTTAAATATATGTAGTTATAAAGAATTTATAGATTATATTTGATAAGTTGTAATCAGAATATATATCAAACTGTCTGAAATTCACTCTACGTTCAAAGTTTCATAATATGTGAAAGCTCGCTTAAGAAAGAAGATACTGGCCACGGAACAAACATATAGGGCAGGTCGTTCTAGACAAGTCGTGCGTGTGACCCTTCTTGTCACCGGAAATGGGTTATAGATTATAAATAATGAAGTCACGACAGGATCACGGCACTTGCATTCGTATCTCGAGCGCCATCATTAATCAAAATTTCTCAGTGATAAAAAGCCTAGCCCGGCAAGAGTTGGTTGGCAAAGGTTTTCCGTTTCGCGTACGTACTATTTGGTTATTTCCTTTGGAATTAAATATACAGAACAAATAAGGTGATGATTTATGAGTCGGCCGCTTGATTTATCGAGCCTGCCGAGATGAAAAGGACGATGTTTTGTCACTGGAAAATGCTGCGCCATAAGTTTCAAGAGTCAAAGGATTCTTAATGTATAATGCATCAGGATGATTCGTGTACAAAGAGGCTGCAATCAATGTTTGCCGACCCACGAATTTTTATTTTATTCAAATTTTCTCTCCGCCGCAGAATTTTCAATTTTACATTCATCATTAATATATTTTCATTTTCATTATTCCTCATCTTAGAAGAATAAATAGGCTCGGATTTATCACAATGTTGTACAACTATTGTATACGTAATACAATAAAGGATTTTCGCAAAAACAAAAAAGATGAATGTCTCGGACTCTGAATTAAGAAAGGCCACAAAGTTTCAAAAATATGACATTAAAATTTTGTTTTATTAGGCACATAAATAGCTCTGTATTATGAACTATAAACAACAATACTTAAGTAAGTTAAGTAATGATAAATAAATTATTTTAAAAATTGAAAACAAACAAAAGAAAATAAATCACAATATTTGGCAAAAAAAAACATTTGTTTGTCATTCTGCTTCAATTCCATGACTAAATATTGAATTATAATTTTATAAATTTATATTTTCTGCTATTATAAACCATAGTAAATGAATTTTGTTTATTGATTTGCTTATAGACCTTTAAGTTCTACAACTTTTATTAAGAACTCTTTTGTCTGAAATAATTTGGGAAGTAGTGCACATGAAAAAACTACTTGCCTGTGGCCCGCGTTTCGCGTTACATGGAACAAAAAGAATATTCGCGAAATTAGATGTAGTTTACTTCATTTTCAGTACTACTGAAATAGCCTACTCTATTGAAAGTACCATAATTAAAATTAATTATTAAAATTGCATTATATAATGCTTTTTAAACTAATAGCACAATTAAATGTACGCTCGTTAAATGCGCATTTTTTACAGTTTAAAGATTTTGTCTTAAAACATAAATTTGAAATTGTTGCTGTCACAGAGACATGGATATGCTCTAATTGCTCTGATTATTTATTTAACATAAATGGAAATAATCTAATCAGCTGTGTGAGAACTAATAAGCGCGGGGGTGGTGTTGCATTATACGTGCGAGACAATATTAAATTTAAAACTCTAGTTACCAGTTTCGTACAGCCTAACAATATTGAACATATGTGGATTCAATGTATGGTTTCAATTAAAAATATATGTATTGGTGTGATATATAATTCACATATTAATCATTACCAGATTTATCCATCTTCGATAAACTCTTTGCTGAATACAATGTAAATAATGATTTTGTGATTTGTACAGGTGATATTAACATAGACATGTCTTCCAACGATTATCGCTGTATTTTAGAGATATTAGTAATTCTAACAATATGAATCAATTAATAAATGAATGTACACGACCGACTAGTAACACAACTCTTGATATAATTCTATTATCTGATAATAATATTTGTATAAATGCTGGAGTTTTATCTATAAATAACATCTCCGATATTTAGAAGAATTTAGAATATAGTACACATAGCTATGTGTACTGTATTCTAAATTTTCCCAGTCCACAAGTTTAAAATAAAATTATTACATACAGGAATTTGAAGAATTTAGATATTGATAGTTTTCATGCTGATATTGAAAATATATATTGGAATAACAACAAAGAAAAAATTAATTGTCATTCATACACTTGGTGAAACTAGGTTTAATAAAAAATATTAAATAAACACTTTGCGTCTATGGTTACTAACTGTGCTGGCCGGCCTCTGACGATGCCCTCATAAGGTGAGTCGGAGGCTGAATTTTGTGAGACTTTGCCAAGTGTTTATTTAATATTTTTTATTAAACCTAGTTTCACCAAGTGTATGAATGACAAATAATTTTGTCTTTGTTGTTATTTAAATTGCTATTGCGTAGCTTTTTCTTTTTTCGGTAGATGGCATTACTGGTTCGACAGAACTTCTCATGTCATCTTACCGTTTGTTAGAGGTCTTATTCTCTGCTGGCACAGTTCTTCGTCACCAGCTTCTTCACGTGAACTTTGTTCTAGGTGAAGAAGTGAGTTATACCATACTGATGAGCTCTAATAAGAGCGAAACGCGTCTATGGTTACTAACTGTGCTGGCCAGCCTCTGACGATACCCTCATAAGGTGACTCGCAGGCTGCATTTTGTGAGACTTTGCCAAGTGTTTATTTAATATTTTTATATATTGGAATAATGTAATCAAATTGAATGATATTAACTAAAAAATTGAGTTTTTAAGCAATAATATTACTGATATATTCAATAAGCATGCACCTTTTAAAAAATTTTAAATCAAAAAACAATATTTTCTTTGGATTATTCCTGTGATCAAAATTATACAAAACAAACGTAATAAAGCATTACTCGATTACAAAAAATGTAAAACAGTACGTTTACAAGTCAAGCATAAGATCATGGGAGCAACTACGGTCTCGCTCACCGTCAATAATTCTTGTCTCTATTTGAATAGATTTGAAGCAATTCTCACCCTTCATAATGTTAAAGAGTTGATAGTAAAACGTAAATATGATGTCAGGGTGCTAAAATAAAACTGTAAAAATAGGTTAACAATACAAATATAATTACCCCGAATAGTATTACAGTCACACGCTTAAATCTAGTTTCCTGTTGGTCCGGCTGGAGTGCCCTGAAAAGAAAGAAACTACCATGAGCTCAAGCATTCCTCGCGGCCTCACTATCACACACAACTCTCATTTATTCGTCCATATGCACACAGCATATTAGGATCATACCAGGACGAACAGAGAACCTCTCGTTCCGCGCACACAGCTTGGAGTACGAGAGCCGCACACCACGATTAACAACCGGGTGGCACAGCACCCTACATCACGGGCCCCAGAACATCGCTTCACGCACACAGCATCCTCGATAACACACAGCACATCGAGAACTTGCCATCTTACACGAGCGGCTTAACACAAGGCTTCAGGTGAAAGAGTTGAAACTCTAAACACCACCTCACCACTCAAGATGCAAGCGAAAGCTGGGCTCCTGAACTCGAGCAGGGCACCGTTGGCACCAGGCCGGTAACTGGCGCGTCGTTGGGCAGGCTCGGCTGCCTACCTCCCGCACACAGCAAGTTAACAGGTCGGCGTCGCCATAAAGGAATAAGGATTTAGTGTTAGGATATCATATCATACCAATATACCCAACAATTGCGCTCACACACTCACAGGCTTACACACTCAGTGAAACTCACCGTAATCGCCTGCAACGTAGTTCATTACACAACACTACAAATCTAAACACAGCTGTTCAAAACAACGGCTAAGAACAAACTGAAGAAGAAATTACACCTAACGTAAATTAATCTCTACATAACCGTCAGCTGGTGATGATCTAGCCTAATTAATCTAGTCAAAATTAATAATAAAATAGTTATTCGATACCTTACAGAGCATAATCGCTAACAATAATATATATTTTGTAATCTACGAAAGCATCTATTCGCCTGAAAACAAGAAATTTTAATAGTAGCAATCAATTATTGTTTATAGAGGGATTTAAAAGTCATTCTTTCAAATGAATTCTGGATCTATTATATTAGCAGTGACTTGATTATATCAATAAAATAAATAAAAATTAAAGTACGATGTATATTGTACTCTGTAGCAACCTGTACACTTCAAAGAAGTATACGCATATTAATAAAGTTTTTATTAAACAATATTTTGGCGTTCTTTTTTAAAACTTAAAAAGGAACCACCAAAACATAATTTGTATGTATGTATTTATGTATGGGAATAAAGAAAAATGTATTATTTACAATACTTTTTACGCCTTCCATTTCATCATCTATACTTTGTATCTCAATCTAGTCAGTTTTGACTACAAAAAGAAAATGTAAAGTTCAGATATTACACATATTTAGGTAACCTACAAAGGATGTTAATTTCACCTATTTTTTACCCTTGTAATTTTCCATACTGCCTTCTTCCATCATTACAAACAATTTTGATAATTGTCAAATTTTAATAGCAGTGCTTGTATTGTTCTACTCAGCATATAATTGTCTTAATCTGGCACTAAATATAAATATGAAAAATAAATTTTGTGTGGTATATTTTAGTAAACAAACATATAGTACTAGAATATGTTTGAGAATGTAGTTAAATTTCTTAAAATCACACCTTCGTCATGTTCCAAGAAAACTTTTCACACGGTGGATCGTTGAAAACAAGCAGTAACACTAGATCAAAATATGTCCCCGGTTTTATGGTAGAATGGACCCTGATATAAAGTGGCAACCACTTACTCAGCCGCCCTTGTCGCCCGCCATAAATATCCAAGGCTTTGCTTCCCCACCCCGCGCTCCTCTGACGTCATGCAGCCCATTCGAGATGCTACTAAACGTGAAAAACGCGCGGGCCCTCAAATCTGTTCCTTCGTTCTTAGGGTTCCTCCCCCTCCTTGTGTGGTTCCCAACTTTAAACTGTGTTTGTGGGTTAGGAATGTTAGAATGCAATGTTGGAAGTGGGGATCAGAGCTGGGAAACTGGAAGAATTGTGAGTAGTATTCATAATATTACATTTTTACATTCTATAAGTTTTGTTATTACAATTTAATTGTTTTGACTTATAAGTATATTTAATTTAGAAAAACAAACAAGTATTACTTGAATTAATATCGTTATAACCTGGCAGCTACTTTATATGTTAATATTTGTATAAACCGTGTGTATTCTGCCATTTACAATATCATTGTAAATACAAACAATGTACCTATTTAAAACTATACTCGTATAATAAGCCATTTTTTTTATCAAACAAATTTCACAAAACAGATGCAAAATAAAATTTACAATTGATGTATTGAGAAATTATTATTATTTAAGCTACAATGAATGTAAGTACATTATAACATTCGAGAATGTATGAACTGAGGTGGAGCTTGCGGAGCCAAAATCTAGCACGCTAGTAAGAGCTGGGCGAGTAAGTTAATTACTAAATATTCAAAATTTAAGGTTTATTAACATAAAATTCACAACATAAGAATAAATATAAAAGTTACTAAATTACAAAAATGATAGATATTAAACGAAAACATTAAATCTCTGTTTAAACAATTTGTATCAAAGATGGCAAACAACAACAACCTATGAACTAAAATTACTGCATGGCAAGACTACATCTTGTCAATCCAAAGGCTAAAACACCACTGAATATTTGTTGTTGTTTTCCATGGGTTGTGCTAACAAGGGGTAAGAGGGTGGAATCGTTGACTTGGTTAGAGATAACTGTTCCCATGCACGAGTTTACATAAAAACACCAGACGCTTCTAAGGGATGAAATACAAGGATCAAAAGCTATCTCAGACCAACGTACAGCTAATAATTTACCCAGATATGTCATCATATAATAGCTAACAAGCGCGACAATTCAGAGAAGCCATAAACTCGATAAATAATGATCGAAGAATATTGAAATTATTACAAACATATGCACTAATAAATTTGATAACCAAAACTCTGTCAAGTCAACTTTACAAAAAAGATACTTAAGATAATATTTAATTTGTCTGTATCTTTCGAAGCTGAGTTGATAGTGAAAAATCCTAATTATAACAAAAACTAATTCATAATTGTTTCACTTTGTTACACTTCATGTTACTGTACGAGAATAAGCTGGATTTATATTGAAGTAACGCAGAACGTAACGCAGTTTCAGTAAAGTAGAAAGTAAAGCAAGCGAAAATAGTTGTTTTATATTAAAAAGTAGTTCCACTGCTGCTAGCCAATCAGGTAATAGTATAAAAACTTCACATTTATTTTGATATCTTTCGTTTAATTTCGGCATCAAGTTTGAATTTCTTTACTTCTGTTATATCATATAACGTTTGATAGGTTAATTGTTGTTTATTGCTCGATGATACTTCGTTCATTGTTTATTTTGAATAGAAAATGAAATATAACAGATAAATAGATGGAGAATGGTGGATAAATCGATGATAAAGATTTCTGCGCAACGTTCAAAATGCTGCCTTCTTATTAGTTAAGGCAACGTAGAAAGATGAATATTGGGCAACTATTGCGTTACATATTTTACCTTCCTTCTTACTTTACTTCAATATAAATCATTACTAGCTGAGGTACACGCTCAACTTTTTAAGTTACCGATACTGTTTGCGTTACTTCTTACGTTACTTCATTATAAATCCAGCTTAATATGTAGTACTTACATATAGAGTCGCCTATTATATTTTTCGCGGCAACGGCAGTAATTAATCTCAAATAATGTTAAAATCTTTGTAAAATATGGGACACTTGATAGTTTAGATTTATTTATTTGCAAATTTTTATAGCTAATTTAGCTTATTGCTAGACGACAAAATAACTGCAAAGTAAAAGTAATCATGCTGTCAGAAAAAGTAAAATTTGTGAAAATTTTTCATATTTCTATATAAAAAACTGAATGAAGACATAATAATGCTGTAAATGTAATTTGTATGAATTTGCTTACTGAAAAATAAAAAATGAGATATGACGGAATATATAATGTTTTAAACATTAATACTTTTGTTAAAAGCATGTAAATGATAAAATTGAAGTACGTATAAAATAGAACCACGATTTTAAATGTTAGTAAAGGCAAAACTTTTCATTAGGAACTTTAATATGTTGGTATAATAGTACATGCATACATACATACATAACATCACGCTATATCCCATTAAATGGGGCAGCACAACCCCTGAAACATTCAGCATCAGTGCACATCAACATTCTCATCCTGACACACGATACTCGTTTCGACCACATTAACACTTCCTCGATACGAACTCTTTCTTTCCTCACAACCAAAATCCATCATCACGCAACAAACCTTCATTCACATCCATCTATTCGCTTCTGTACACCTGTTTCGTAAATCTTCACTTACGCCCACTTCTCTATCAACGAATCTATAAGAAATGAAGGCAGCATCGCCTGCGCTTGTTTAAAAATACATTAATACAATTGAAGTTAAACACTGTGTAATAGTTTGTACAATTAATTGTAATAAATTATGTAATAAATTTCTTGAATCTTTAAGTATATGTTTCTAAGTAGCATCCGACGACTTCCCTCCAATAACTTCGCGATTCCCTATGGAATCTCGACCCACACTTTGAAACCACTGCTATAAATTAATAAGAGAAATCACGGTAGTAGATACATTTATTTTTCATATTAATTTGACAACAGTACTACGGAAAATTAACGAAATTATTGTGTTGATATTCATTTCCGGATTGGGATGTAGAGTGAAAAACCAGTTGAGGTTGAAATAAAATTAATTTACTTACTGTACCTACAACATACATACATACATACATAACATCACGCTATATCCCATTAAATGGGGTAGCACGAACCCTTCAACATTCTCATTTTGACACACGATACTCGATTCGACCACATTAACACTTCCTCCATACAAACTCTTTCTTTTCTCACAACCAAAATCCATCAACACACAACAAACATTCATCCATTCGCTAGTGTACACTGCGCTTGTTTCTGAAGATGGTCTCCACACAATTGCAGGTAAACACTCGAAACATCTAACCAACTAATCTAAAATCAAGAATCATACGCTTGTCTTCATTCATCATATTTATCCTGCAATTAATTTTCTCCAAACATTCCTATCCTGACACACCACTTTTGCTTCAACCACATTCATAATTCTTTTCATACAAGCTCGTTTATTCTTCACGCTCAGAATCTTTCGCTCATGCAACAACCCTTCAATCATATTCATCCACTTGTTCCTAGGCCGTCCACGCAAACTTTCACCCTCAATTTCACCAACATACACCTGTTTCACCAATTTGTCATACGACATACGTTCTACATGACCAAACCATCTCAACTGACTTATTCCCACTCTTTTTACAACATTCTTCCCAATCTCACATTCATCATACACCAATGTATTCCGGACACGATCTCTTCTAGTATATCCACACACACACACCCCGCAAATATCTCATTTCCACAGCAGTTATACGCCGTTCATGTTTCTTCATCCATACCCAACATTCACTACCATACATCAACGTAGGCACTAACACACCATTATAAACACTCAATCGAGCATCTCTGGATACATTCACGTTCCGAGTAAAGGTTCCCAGAGCACCCAATATCTTACATCCAGCAGATACTCTTCTTTCAATCTTTCGATCAATACGTCCATCCCTCGAAAACACATTCCCCAAGTATACAAACAACAATTATCCTTTTTCAATATTTTATTCTATTCTTATATTTTAATGTTTAGATTTACTCCAGGAAATTCTATTTCGGGTACCCAACCGACAACTAAGGAAACGAGATGATATGTTTTATGTCGACAATAATACGTATTCTCAGTTAAATAAATGCTACCGAACAATAAATAGACATATTTCTTTGAATAAGGATTTAGATTTATATAATGTAAAAAGAAATGCACTTATAAATAGGCTAAAGAATATATGTAAATTGTAAATAATTTAATATGTAATAACTTTGTGACTGGAATTATGTAAAAGGGTCTTAACCTGTATTTTTTTCAGTTTAAATAAACTTAATAATAATTATAAACCGATAAGTACAAGTTAATACCCTTCATTACATTCATTATTTGTGAAGACATTTACCTCACAAAGCTAATATATAATTCAACACAAAAATACATACATAAAAATCAATAAAAAGATGTCAAAAATTTTCGCCCCAACGAAATCTGAGGCGTATGACAAAATATTCAACGTTTTACTGGTTTCAAAACAAATTTTTATAGTTATGATTGGCACTTAACATATTTTATTCAAGAGATATAACGATAAACTTATGTAGCGTAACAGCGAACGACTAACAATTTGTACGTGAGTTGTCGCAGAAGTTAACGAGCTGCTGTGCAAAGGACAACACCGTGAGTCACATTACTGCCAGCAGTCAACGATAGCACTGCTTTGGGGATACTTACAGCGAGTTATTTTATGAGGAACGAATTTTATTTAAGAATACTGCAATATTTTTATCCGCAGCTGTAAGTAACGGCACGAAAAAGAGTTTCTTAAGTCAATTCGCTTAATTTCATTGTGCAGTGTTTTTATTCATTAAACGGAAATATAGATCAACCAGGAAATTGTGGTCTCCGGATCGATGGTAACGATAAATGCGTAATTTGAAAGTTTAATAATTTAACCCCCTAACAAATATCAGACAAATGTGTCGATTTAACTAAAAGAAATTGTACATATTCGTATAATTCTCATAATTTGAATTATGATTTCGACATGATATGTTTTGTTTGTTAAAAATTAATTTATAAATATTTGTTTATGCTTGCTTGAACGGTCAAAAATTATTTTTTCTATTTCCGTTAGGAAATAGACGTTTTATTTCACTTATTTGAGTTAGGTAATGTACTGCATTACTTATCTAGTGAAATAATGAGGTAACATAGCAACAGATATCTTGGTAGACGAATTCTGATGTGTTATTCTTTTATTTTTTGAATTTATAACTGTCATTAATATGTCAAAATTTCATAATTTCAAAAACGCTCTTTCGTATTTATTAGAACGGAAGTACAAAAAATATTGTATGAAACTAGTAAAGAAATAGGTTATTACCTTACTTATGTGTTTACATACCTCGGCTACGCCTCGTTCTGCAAATTTCACATGCGTAAGGTAATAACCTTCATTTCCTTACTAGTTTTATAAATAGCTATTGATTTCCTTGTTAAAATTGATTAAAAACCTTTAAAAACTGCATTCTTATTTGGAAAAATATATAATTTCAATCATACAACTACAAGTTTCAAAAAAAATATATAAGATTAATCACTTCTAGTTTAATGGCTACTTGCATCGCCATCCCTTAAATATGAAGAATCACTTAAACATGATAATATCAAATCGAATTATTGATATCAATGTTTATTATTTCATTTGATATTATGTATCGACTTTATACTGTTTTACTGAAGTTATACTTAATATTTGAGACACATAGCAGAGAAACTGGTTATAAGTAAACTAGATAATACGAGTACAATAAAATGTTAGTAGATTTTAATTTGAGGTGTAATACTGTTCAATGTGCATGTAAATTTTTACCTTTCAGAAATTTAAATTTTTTGCTCCGCATTTATGAACAAAGAGAAGTAATTGGACTACTGCCCGTAGTATTTATATTTATATAGTTGGTTCATTTTGCAGGATTCGAAGGAATATAGTGCATATGTATATAGAGTGATCAGATTTTTAAGGATTCTAATATAAATATACAGGGTGTTTCTATACCTCTGCACGAAACTATAATAATCAAAATTCCAAATTAGCAGCGCGAATTAAACCAGTGACACTAAAAATGTTCGCTAAGGAATGAAATACCCTAATTTTTGCGAATTTCAAAAAAAAATCTTTTTGTTTTATAATCAGTATATCAAATTATATATGTCATTCAAGTTTCGTGCTGAGGTATAGAAACATATGTAGCGTTACGACATTCGAATTCGGTGATCCTGAGTTCGAATCCTATTAAGTTAAAAATATATGAACTACTACATTGCGGCTCAGTGAGTCCGGACTCTGTACTGTAATTGGGATTAAATTCCTGTTTTACCTACAGAGTAGCAGGAAATAAAAAAATATAATATGAATGATAAAAAGAATACATTAGTTTCTGCTTTAAATATAAAACTTACAAAAAATTAACTATTTTAGTTATTTATAACTAAGTGCTTACCCATCAATTAAAATACAAATACTTAACCACAGGTATAAATTAATATGTCAACCACACGTACATAGCACAAAGTATACTATCTCACAGATACATTTCTATTTCACAAAGGGCGCTCAAGCGCAGTCACTTTATAAAACAAGGAATAAAATTAATGATAGCATAAAATTTGAATACAAAAATAACACAAAATTAATAATAAAATAAATAAATATTACAAACTTTAATAGATGATATAAGTATTAAATTTAGAATCGCACATAAAATCTGGACAATTAAGTGTCCTGAACAGATTATTGGTATACTCACACAGGGATGAGTCCCGGGAAAACGGCAGGTATAGTCATCTTAAATTTGAATAACAACAAAGACAAAATTAATTGTCATCTAACACTTGGTGAAACAAGGTTTAATAAAAAATATAAAATAAACACTTGGCTATGTTCCACAAAATTCAGCCTCCAAGTCTCCTTATGAGGGCATCGTCAGAGGCTGACCAGCACAGTTAGTAACCATAACGCGTTTCGCAAAGAATAAGATCTCTAACAAACAGGTAAGATGACATGAGAAATTCTGTGGAACAGGCCATGCCATCTACAAAAAAAAGGAAAGCTACGCAATAGCAATTTAAATAACAACAAAGACAAACAACACTTGGTGAAACAAGGTTTAATAAAAAATATGATGACGATGCCCTCATAAGGTGACTTGGAGGCTGAATTTTGTGAAACATAGCCAAGTTTTTATTTTATATTTTTTATCTTAAATTTACTTTCATGTGCAGGTGTAAGTAACTCAAAGGAGTTTCTAAAATCAATTTGATCAGTTTAGTTGTGCAGTGTTAGAATCTTATTTACGAATTCATAATAATTCATTAACGGAAAATAGAGAGCTATTCGAAGGAATAATATAGAAACAATAGAGGGAGAAGGAAAGACGAGAAAACTTTAATCCAAACTAATGGCAATGAATGTCATTTAAGTTCCAGAATAGAATCGTCTTATATAAGATTGGATTGTCGAGATTTCCACGGGAAACTTCTGCAAATCTTCGTCGTGATATTACTTCGCCAAAAATATATCCAATACAGAGGCGACGAAAGCTAACGAAGCCAGCAGAGGTAGATGGAAGTGAGACAGGAAACTCGCGGCAAGAATAAAGAACATAGGGATCAGAAGTGAGCTTCATTAATTAGTGGAAACTAAAGTCACTGATTCTTTTAATCAAAAGATTTATTTTAACTGTTTCAGTGTTATGATTTTTAATAATATTTGTATCTACAATTTTTTTTCGATATTGTATTACACATATTAGTACGAGTTGTTATAATAATAATAATAATAGTGATTTATTTGTTAAAGGCACTGCCTATACAAAAGGATTGATAACAGTTTTGGTTTCAAATGATTTAGTTAAATAGTAGTGTTACGGCTAGATAAAATATTTATGCAAAATCATATTATAATAATTTTGTAAATCAAGTATTCGGTATTTATATCTAAAAAAAGATATATGACAAGTGATAAATAAACATTTGTGAAAATATAATTCAATAATTAATCATTGCAGTCAAATACAAAGTAAGTTTCCTTAATCATAAAAATCTGATGTGGACACCACATGACTTCCTTGTACGCGTATTAAACTATAGATATTTTTTTAATTGCACATATTTGACATAAAATCTTTTATTTTTTATTTTTTGTTCTAATCCATAGCAAACTTAATTAAAAAAAAACAAAAAATATATAATATTTAAATTTAGATATCTCGCTTATGCAAAAGGCTAATTTAAAAATTTAATTCTAAACTTTTATTTGAAGCATTTATTTCTAAAATTAAAATAATACCATTTTTTTCAAGGAAAACTGTTAGCAGCTTCATGTGATGTGTCACTTCCGGTTAGTCTATTTTAACCAAAATCTATTATGTTATTTCCATTGATATAGTAGTCTTATATACCAAATTTGGAAAGTTTTAAATTATATTTGAATATAGTTGTTCATGAAAATCTATTATAGGCTTCAAGTAAAGTACCACTTCCGGAAGTTATATAATGACTAAAAAGGGAGGTGCACAACTAGATGTTATAACAGTCCTAAATATAAATTTTCAATTTTCTACGGCTTACCGTTTTTGAGTTATGCTAGATACATACGTACGTACAGACGTCACGACGAAATTAGTCAAAATGGACTCAGGGAGGGCCAAAATGCGTATTTCCACTGAAATATGAGAACTGAAAATTTTCGCGATTACAATACTTCCTTTACTTCGTACAATGAAGTAAAAAGGTTAAAATATTAAATAAGATTTCTCTTTTCAGGAAATTTGAAGCTAATTGCTGATTACTAATCTAGCTGATAATTCTAAGCTAAATTTACCGAATATTTGATAAACAATTACATGTAATTGAGTTACAACAGAAAATAAATTAGCTATCCAAATTTACACAACTGCAATTGTCAACGTATTTTCAATAAGTACATCGTATGTACATAAGTTTACACATATTATTTCAAAAGTTAATATATATTGTTTATAAATTCATAGTAAATGCACGTAGTTTTACAGCATTCATCACGTAGTTGTAGATGTCGTACAATTTGACAGCATTATGACTTTGTAGCAGGATACGGAGATTTTCTTCGCTAGATAGGGATAGATGCTTCTCTGGTTAGAATTGCAGAATACAGTGGACAGGCGAACAGAAAGTGAGAGAGATTATCAACTACTAAACAGTAACAAACAGAACATGTACTGTTATTGTCAAATTTATGCGCGATACCTTTGACATAGATTTGTGCTGTATCTCTTGTTGAAGCTACTCTCAGCGGCAGTACAGGTAGTTATAACAAGATGATTCCATCCTGGAAATTTGTGTGTGCAGGTTTATATCTTTGTTTTTTCTTTCTTTGCACTATGCCATACATTTACTTAAGCACTAAAAACACTCATATAAAGTACTCTATTAATAATTTCGCTAGATTTAACTTTGAAATAAAAATACACCTTCGCCTCAGTGGTAAATAATCTGTAAGGTCTCTGCGTTGTTATTAAAGTAAATAATTTTGGCAGCATAATATATGTAGAAAATATTTCAAATACTGCAATTAAGAAAGTTGTTTATTTCATGAAATTGTTATTTTTTTTTTATTTATATATCGGACCAACTACTAAGGTCATATGCCGATATGTCCTTTGTATGGTCGCCACGGGCGGGACCCGAACCCACGACCTTATGGTTGCGAGTCAGGCCCTCAACCCGCGCGACCATCACGCGGGACAAAAATTGTTATTATTATTATTTTTTTTTTGTGAATATTAATTTAATCTTATATTTCTGTTCTTTTGAATTCCAGCAAAATATTACTTTCTTATTATTATCATAATAAAATTTAAAATGTTGCTAATAAACTAATACAATTTGTGTCTCCATTCAATGACGGTTTGGAATCAAGCATGCTGGTCTTCGCAACCACGAAAAGCGTGGCGGTCACAGATTAGCAACACGCTGCCGTTGTTGTTTACCAGGGCGTGAGGGCGTTGCGTGAAGGGCTCGCGGTGAAAGACGAAACGAGGCGGATTTAATCGCGCCCTTCGCGTATACATAAATCAGGGGTTATAGGTCGTGAAAGTTGCAGGACATAGAGACGCGAGATATACGAGCCGCATGAAGACTTCAAGAGCTTGTTGAGATGGAATTTGTGACTGAGAAGTTTTTTTTTCCTCGTAGCGATTGTATGTATTTTATTATTTTTTAACTTCATCGAGTTATTATAGATGATTATAATAATGACTGTCATATAATGATGATTGAGGAGAATTATTGTCACTGAGATGAGAAGAAAATAATAAGCAGGTGGATACGAGATAATATAATATTTTCAACTAGTTATTTATATATCAAGAGAAGAGAAAAAAGTGAGATTTTTTTCTTGAAGATGCAGTTTCATTAAATACATATATAATGCACTTGAGAGAAGAATGACACTTTCTTCGCGTGGTATAATAATTATTTACGCAATAAGTGAGATATAGACAAAATTATCGCACGTATGTGAAAGTTATGGGGTAGATGGCTCAGTGGTATCGAGTCGGCCTGTGGATTTTGAGAACCCTGGTTCGATCCCCACAGCCGACAAACAATTTTCACCAATTTAAAAAAAATTTACCCCTGTGGCTCCCTCTCCACTAATATCATTGAGGGCCGTGATTTGACGGCTGGTAACCGCACTTCACGCGACAAAATATATCACTTACCGAGATCTGCTTAGGCAGAGTGCCACACCCAGTAATGGGTAAAAGGCGTGATGATATATTTATTTTATTTATTTATGTGAAAGTTTATATTTCTTCTTGAGAAGTGCGGTTACCAGCCGTCAAAACACGCCCTAGAAAGGTGTTAGTTGTAGGGGAGCCACAGGGGTAGTTTTAACGTGTTGAAAATTGTTTGTCGCCTGTGGGAATCGAACCCGGGTTCTCAAATCCACAGGTAGACTCGATACCATTTAAATAAAACTAAGGTTTCATAATCATTGGATTAGATAAAATCAAACTGTTACAGAGTAATTTTTGAAATTTCAGGGAATCATTTTGCAGTTTAGCCTTTTTCACTATCTTACCAGAAAGTAATTTTTTTAGAAATATATTAGAAATTTAGATAAGATTTATTATTCTCTTGACAGATATTACCTGGTTATCAAAAAAGTCAAATCATACTGTTGTTTTTCAGTTACCATAGATATAATTTTACTTTCTTTAACTAGCGATGAAAAGTATCACTTTTTTCTCTGGATCAAGAGAAGAATAGTATTTTACTGTAAAATTTACTCTACCGAGCATGCAACAGGCGAGGGAGAGTTAACCTTTTACTTTCCATGTAAAAGTATATTATATTTATCACTACCGGCTACTGTTATAAATCATAAATAAAACCACGGATTGATGTCCTGAAATTACTTTTTTAATAATCTGAATCAATTTGCGTCTTTTAGCAACAATATAAATATTATGTAATCAAGAACCATCAATTTATTACTATTTTTGTTGAAAATACAATAGGTTCGTGTTACTCTATTTAGTGGGATGGTACCAACCTACAGCGTGATGCTATGTATAAGTAGGTATTTTATTTAAATAACTTTGATAATATCTAGCAATTTTTACTTTAATTGGAGCACGAATTTGAATAATACTACGCTGTCTAGTTATAGAAAATATCTCCGTCCATGGTCGCGTGCTGATAAGTAGGTACCTCGTGGAGAAGGAACTGTAATATTTACGTCAAACTTTCGATTAAGCCCGGAGCTATTAAATTGCAATTTAACACATAAAAATCCACCAGTATGTAATTACAATTGTTGCAAAAATGTAGTCGTCTTTTTGCGGAGCGGAGTGTAGATTACCCGCGTACAGAGCAACAATGCCAGCAAGCGATGCTAAACGACTCCAGGGAAGTAAAAAAGTCGATTTAGAGTATTGAACTCTTTTTGAAATATCTAATCTGAAATCTTTGGAGGGTCGTTTAGCAAGCGCTTTCTTTGGGTAATATACAGGGAGCAATCGGCGCTGTAGTTCACAGCTGGCCCGGCGACGCTAGCGCCACCGCGATACATACAATCAGCGCGGAGCGGCGAACGAACGAACTATTGTCGGAATAGTTGAACTCTACGTGCGAAGCACGCTGGGATATCAGATGCAAAAAATCTGACGTTTACCTACCTGAAGCGCAATGTAAAACGTGAAACGGACGAGAACGTTTGAATATTTCATGTTTAAATAAACGAATGTGTACAAAAAATGTTTGTTTTATAGTCATTAAGTTGCTTCTACGATTTGTATAAATGAAATAAAATTGCTGCCGCTTTTGTAAGCTGCAGTTTAACGTTGATAAAATACATATCGTATTTATTTTCACAAAATCTCATATTTGTTTACATCATGTCATTATTTATCTTTTTTAATGAACTCAATTCAATCAATATTAATTTCATGTAGGTCAAACACTTTAAAATACTTTTGAAGTACATGTATATCTGTATCTAGTACCTACTGTCAAATTAAAATAGAATTATGCCAATGCTTTAGTGTATAAAATTTAACATTAATGACAGCTGAAAATTAGTTTTGAATTTGACGATTGGATACAGTGGATGCTAGTAAAGTGGAATTGTTATGTTCATTTCTATCGGATAAAAAACACGATTGCATTGTGAAAAATAATCAGTTTTGTCCTAAAAAACGACAACATTTTTCATTGCTAATTTTAAAACAGACCTACTTAATTAAATGTGCAGCAAAAAATAATAATTGTCGGTGCCCTGCAATTAAAAACAATTAAACTTAATTTTATATCATTTCTAATGAAGGTTCATTTTCTAAATTTGATTTTTCAAATAATATATATATATATATATATATATATATATATATATATATATATATATATATATATATATATATTTATCCAACACCCACTACTTATAAAGTCATTATTGTTATCATTTTAGATTAGTAAAGTGGTTTATAAGTCACACGTGAGTTATAAGTCATAAGTCACGCATAAATTATGACTTGTAACTCACTGTTGAAATTAAATATAACAAAGTTTAAAATATCTGATGTGGACACCACATGACTTCCTTGTACACGTATTAAACTATAGATATTTTTTTAATTGCACATATTTGACATTAAATCTTTTATTTTTTGTTCTAATCCATAGCAAACTTGATTTTTAAAAAAATCAAAAAATATATAATATTTAACTTTAGATATCTCGTTTATGCAAAAAGCTAATTTAAAAATTCTTAATGTGCTAGACGCAGAATTTAATTCTCTAAAACTTTTATTTGCAGCATTCATTTCTAAAATTAAAATAATACCATTTTTTTCAAGGAAATCTGTTAGCAGCTTCATGTAATGTGCCACTTCCGGTTAGTCTATTTTAACCAAAATCTATTATGTTATTTCCATTGATATGGTAGTCTTATATACCAAATTTGGAAAGTTTTGGATTATATTTTGATATAATTTTTCAATATATTATAGGCTCCAAGTATGGTACTTTACTTTCCGGAAGTTATATAATGACCAAAAAAGGAGGTGCACAACTAGATGTTATAACAGTCATAATTATAAAATTTTAACTTTCTACGGCTTACCGTTTTTGAGTTATGCGAGATACATTACGTACGTACAGACGGCACGACGAAATTAGTCAAAATGGATTCAGGGATGGCCAAAATGCGTATTTCCGCTGAAATCTGAGAACCGAAAATTTTCGCGATTACAATACTTCCTTTACTTCGTGCAACTTCTGTTAATTTTTTTTATTCTTTCCTTCGTCTTAACATTTTCTCCCTCTTTATATTCATCTTTCTCTCTAAGAATTTTTATTCTCTGTTTGTTGTTAAAATTTTCTAGCTTTTTATTCATCTGCTTGTCGTTTTTCAGAAATGTATTTCTTCATTCTACCCTTCTTTTGCCTGTTTGATTGTTTCTTTCCCATCCTTTAATTATTCAATGAATACAACGAAAGGTGCACAACTAAATGTTGCTAATGCAGTGACATTGACATTTAATTTTTTTTTTCTTATTTTTTGTTCTAATCCATAGCAAACTTAATTTTTTTTTAAAATAAATATATAATTTTTAAATTTAGATATCTCGCGTATACAAAAGGCTAATTTAATAATTCTTAATGTGCTAGACGCAGAATTTAATTCTCTAAAACTTTTATTTGCATCATTTATTTATAAAATTTAAATAATATCATTTTTTTCAAGGAAAACTGTTAGCAGCTTCATGTAATGTGCCACTTCCGGTTAGTCTATTTTAACCAAAATCTATTATGTTATTTCCATTGATATAGTAGTCTTATATACCAAATTTGGAAAGTTTTAAATTATATTTGAATATAGTTTTTCATGAAAATCTATTATAGGCTTCAAGTAAAGTACCACTTCCGGTAGTTGTATAATGACCAAAAAGGGAGGTGCACAACTAGATGTTATAACAGTCCTAAATATAAAGTTTCAATTTTCTACGGTTTACCGTTTTTGAGTTATGCGAGATACGTACGTACGTACGTACGTACGTACGTACATACGTACGTACAGACGGCATGATGAAATTAGTCAAAATGGATTCAGGGAGGGCCAAAACACCTATTTCCGTTGAAATCTGAGAACCGAAAATTTTCGCGATTACAATACTTCCTTTACTTCGTACAAGGAAGTAAAAAGGTTGCGGCTGTAGTATTCGAAATGGAAGACGAGAATTTTATTCCCGAAATAATCATTAAGGAAGCGGAAAAAACGGTTGTTGATATTTTACCAAAAAAGTCTAGAACTTTCTATGAAAAACACATTCATTCATACCTTTGACGTTTCTAGTTGTCATCCAGTCTTCAAACATTTGAAATTCTTTTTCATAGGAACTTCTAGACTTTTTTGGTAAAATATCAACAACCGCTTCTTCCGCTTCCTTACTGATTATTTCGGGAATAAAATTCTCGTCTTCCATTTCGAATACTACAGCTGCAACCTTTTTTCAACTTTGTTTATTTAAAAAAATTGAGTAACCTAGACAACAAAACAAGAAAGTATGGCTAACTAGAATATTATTTGAAATGTAGACAATTGTGTCAAAATTTATATTTTAATGTTTTAATTGTAGTTGTTTGATAAAATTTCGTATACCACTCGTGTGTTATTACAAATAAGTCACTTCAGAAAATTATTCCCCTCGGCCTGACGGCCTCGTGGACTAATATTTTTCTCGCGTGACTTATTTGTAATATAACACACTTGTACCATAAATAACTATTTCAATTGCTGTTTCATTTCATTATGAATCATATTAGTAATAATAATAATCAAATAATAATAAATAAAATAAAGTTAATTTTGTAAGTATATATGAAGAAAGTTACGGTAGGTAAAATGGAATGTATTATTGAAATGGTCATGTCAAAACTAGTCAGATTTTGAGAAAAATGAGTTTTGTAAAAAGGAGACAAATTGTACAATGAGGATTTTTTTTCCTTTTGTTAGTAGTTATCTAAATATCCACAAAAGTTTAGTCCTACCATAATCAAGTTCTTCCTCGAAGTCTCCTCCCAAACATGATCATTTTTTTCTTTACTACCCTTACAACTTCGATAACCTGCCTAACATCTTCCTGAGATTAAAACAATCGCTGCGTTCGGCGATAAAAATAATCGAATCATATAGGGCGTGGTCGTAGACGATGACCGTCTTCAGCGGAAGAAAACATCGAGACCCAAAGTGCGGAGTCGTTGCAAATGACATAGATAACGCGAACATGGACCGGGTAATCTCGGGCCCGTGTTCCGTGTGCCGTCGGCGACGTGAACGGTGATTGACGAAAAAACATCCGTGATGAGAAAATAGGAGATTGAGTGCAGCGGCTCTAACCAGGGATGAAATTAGAATTAGATGGCTTGGATACCTGAATAGATTAGCTGTTTTACTAAAGAAAATGGCATAAATTTCTTAAGGACATATTAAACGTTGTCAAAATAGAATTACATGCCATGTCAAATAGCTTGATTATACTATGACAACGCCAAAAACAAACAAAAAAGTCTATTGTTTTCTTGAAAAATTTTGAAAATGTAAATAAATACAAATTCAATAATTATTTTAGAAAGAAAAATTTACTGTGGTCGCCACAATACTTTTCCGATTATAAGTTTAGATAAACTCGGTATAATTTGTACAACTTTTTATAAAATAATTAACCATCGGTTAAATGTATTTAAAAAAAATATTTTTATTAGATTCTTTAACCAAGAATCTTAATTTGATATCAAACTCGATATATATTTTAAATAAAGTTTGGAACAGTTGACGAATGCTTGAATATCATTTTTACACTCAACTATGAGTTATGAGGACCCTAATATCATATTATAATTTTGATAATTTAAATTTTTCATATGTTTTACATTACATAACAATTTTTATTAAAATGTTATTACAAACCGACAGATACACAGATCGAATTTTTTGGGGTGATGGTTTTTTGAATTGGGATGAATATTAATCAAAATATCGAAATTGACAAATATCACCAATACAACAATACTTTCTTTATTACCTATATATAAAAAATTTGAAAGTCTTTAATTCGAGCAAAGCATCACTAAAATATGCTGACCTCTCTGTAAAATAATATATAATTTAATCAACTGTTTAATATTTATTAAAAAAAAAAAACTTGTCAAAAGCAAATCCAACGGAGCTATTTTTACGCCATTTGACATGACCTATATTTAGATACTTTTCAGAAAAGAGATGTTAAATTTCCTATCAAATAAAATATATTGACAATCTAAATTATAGTTATTATTGACAATCTAAATGAGTCGTATGGGGTAGGTGGCTCAGTGGTATCGAGTCGGCCTGTGGATCTTGAGAACCCTGGCAGAGTGCCACACCCAGTGATGGGTAAAAGGCGTGATGATATATTTATTTTATTTATTTATTTATTTAAATGAGTCGTCAGCATTGTGCACCTTGGCAACTTTCCCCGAATTCACTAGAATTTTCTTAACAAGCGACAAGATATACTTTGCGAATTGGTAGTACAACATACATTTAGATATTGACTGATATGATATTTGTTTTCAATCTGGAAAATGCAAGGGATTTATAGTTCATAATTAATCTGCAACTATTTGAATTGCAGCTCTTTTGAGTAATTTAATTCAAATTTAAGTTTTCAAATCTCTGAAGTAAATAATTTTAAGTAAAAAACAAATAGAAGGCAGTTTCACATTTATGCATCAAGAGTTCCAATTCCATTGACTGTCAATGTGTAAAGAATCACGAAGACAATTGGCATGCCTCCAGATCCAGAGCACTTTTTGTTTCAGTGATTCAACACTCTTAACTATACCCCACGTCAAGTAGTAACTAGCAACTAGATTTTAGGTGCAGGTAGGTATTGACCCAGCCTAGCGTTCAGTGTCGCATCGGTTCCAATTAACCGGCTTTCATTAAACCGGACCGGCGATAGCACCGCGGACTGGGAAACCAATTAGCGGCAAACGCGACCACGGTTGCCCACGAGGAATTGTGGGATTTGGCGGTAAGCTGTTGGGCTCTAGTCGTACATTTTCGTCTCGGCTGCCACGCGACGTGGTAAAGGTATGTGTTGTGCTCGTGTTAAATGACCCATTCGACGTTTCTTTGTCCGATTGAGATGAGACAGGATTAAGCTGAAGAGTAGATAATGCTCAAGCTCCGGATGAAGTGATAGAGATCTTAATTAATTACTGAAAGTACTCTGAATAACAGTCCATTGATGAGAATATGAAACATTATTTTATAATGCGTTTAATCATAAAAAAGTAAAAAGCAAGATAAATAATATGACAACAAATACCGTAACAAACAAATGAAACCTTTTAAAATTAATTTATCTCCGATTATATAATTGTATCAAATATTTAATTGCCCATTTCTTTAAAACCGGATAGAGACAGAGGGATACCGGAAATTTCCTAATGAACTGTTGTTCAAAATTCAAAGATTATTAGTAAGAAAATAATAGGTACCACAATAAAATGACGCATACATTTAAGCCTTATAACTGTTGAACTGGTGGAATAACAATATATATATATAAGGTTTATTTTAATATTTTATATATAAAAGCCCTTAAAAATACTATAAAATGTGGTTCGTATACAGGGTGATTCTGGGAAGATGAACCCCCTTAACTTTTTTATTATAAGAAATAGAAAATTTTTTTATATGGAAGTTTTAGTATATTAAATATACTAATTTATGACACATATAGACATTTTTTACATGATACGACTATCAACTTTTATTTTTCAAATAGGAACCTATAATTATTTTATTAAAATAAAACCGCCATTTTTTTCTCTTTTAAACGATGTATTACTTGTTATAAATGTATATGAAAAAAAATCGAGATAAATAAGATAATTGGGAAATATCAGATATTATTTTTATTCAACTATTCCAGGTGGCTATGCGCCATTTTAAAAAATAAGAGCCATAAGTTGTGAAACACCTCTTATATTTATTCACTATAAACCCCGGTTAATACGTTTTAAATACTAACTTTGTAAATAATAGTTATAAATAATTTAAATTATTTAAAAAATAAAATGATTTGTATTTTCTTAATTATTCAGTACTGGCCAGATATCACATCACTATATGGCCGGATAATAATAAAATGGCCGAATAACCATAAATTATTTTCGTTGTAATAGCGCTTGTATATCAACTATTTAAGGGGATGTAATTATTTCATATTCAAAAAAATATTTCGTAGCATAAAAATTAGTTGCTATTAGGCAGCTCAGTTCGGAGCAAAATAGAACAGGTCGGTATAAATTAAAAAGAAAATATGTTGATCTCTTTTCAGTTTGGAACTTAATGCAATTATACTCAAAGTGTGCAAAAGACTTTCTTTTATTTGAATTCTATAAAGTCGTGAAAATATAATGATCGAACTGCGAATGCTCAATACTTCAATACTCGCAGAGTTGAATAAACGTTCGCGAAAATAAAGAAATATAAGGAATGAAGATCCGATTTAACTATATTCCAAGTTTTTAATGGTGTGGATTTGAAACTTACAATAAAATTTGTATAAGGGTTCAAAAGAACTTTTATTCTTCTTTGAATTTTATAGTAAGTTTGTTCACATAGAATGTTTCAAATAATTCTTTTATTATTGAGTTTATTTCAATCATCTATTACTGTTTACGTAATAAAACACTCATAGGCATATACAGATTTAAAATTTCAAGTTATTTTGTCATTAACTTAATCATATTAAGTTAGATTTTTTTGTCACTTTAACTACTCCATACACCTATATATACAGTAGTTTATTAACATTCCAGTTCCGATATTGCATATCTATTTAATGTTATTACGAGTATATATGGAATGGCTACAAAATGACGAATCTTTCAGGTAACGATTCATTAAAGTATTTTTTTCTATGACAAGTAAATAATAGATTCACTATAAATAATTGTGAGGATTAATTTATTATTCACGAGTTATGGCCAATCACATCAAGTTTACCATAGTAAGTACGAAAAGGAGTTTTACAGTTAGAATGTTTTTATTGTCATCTAGTGAGTCAAAATAACTTCTAAAGTTTAAGATTTATATCATAAAACTTTTCATAATAATTATTTTTGCTAAACAAATCTAGACAGAAAAATGCAATTATCTATGGAGAGTCATAGAAAATGTATAGCACTCAATTCACGTGCAATACCTATTATTCATTCGTATAAATCACAACATATGAATAATTGCTGTTGTTTCACGTTCATTATAGTATTATGTTCACTTTTCGCAGGTAGTGCAGCAAATGCCATAATGTCTGTTTGCAATACATTAAATAAGTGTAGAAGCAGGTTCAACTTTATGCTATGGCTGAAGAAAAAGTTTCTACTTGTATTGTACGCTACATTGAACAACGGACGATAATTAACAGCTGTGCGGTAATATGCTATTTTATTTATTATTGTAACAATATGAGCTATCTCATTGTTGTTATGTTGCGTTTAGATAAGATTGGTTTCGTGTAATTTGACACTCGTGACCACATGTGCCATTAAGGCTGATTGTGAGATCTTTTGTTTTCGAATATAGGGCATTAAATTATAAAAAGAGACAGTTATAGTTAATATTCTTAGAATTCCAACAAGATTTCATGTTCGCGTTATCTGCAGGGCCAGAGTGTCAGACTACATAACCAAAACACTTGACACATCTGTGTCCACCCCGATGTGCGGGGGATGGATTCCAGATGTGGGTATCGTACCCAGGGCAGCAAGTGTTTTGGTGGAAACCATCAGTCTCGTCCATCGACTCAAAGCGTGAAGATGTAGATCTTCACATCACGCGGTGTTCGCGTTTTATTTAATTTTAAACTAGATTAGGGAATTAAGTATTATAATTAATAAAAAGTTAACCTAAATAATAATTCTGTTTCCATCCTCATATTAAATTATAACGTTTCGTGTTCAATTCAGTTTAAACTTTAATAGCGGTATGTTAAATAAAATTTTAAGACTGCGTCCATTTCTTTCGTGTTACAATTGACGCAGTCCGGTAAGATTAACTTATTCACCCAGCTCTGCTCGTGTTACATTATTTTGAATATGCAAAAGCTTACTTTTTTGTGGGTTGCAAACAAGCTTTCTATTTTATTGTGTCAATAATTTCTTCACTCAATATCTCCAATTTGTCAGAGGGAATTTCTTGTAGATCTTCAGATAACTCGCACCTTAGAGGATGCCTCTTACCTCGGCGGTGGCGTCGCGGCGCTGCTTTGACTACGGTGCACCCAGGAGAAATAACTAAGATGGAGTGGCTCTATTGCTTCACGCATCTACATAAGAAGTTGGGGAACCGGCGCCGTTACACCCCTGAGAATTACGGTAATAGATGCACTAGTTTCTATTGTGTGCGACCGCGGAGAATGAAAAGGGTGGTTTGAGGTTAGCTTTATCGGCTAGGGTGAGAAGCTTTGTTGAGGATTTCTCGTTTTGCTCCTGATAAGTTGTATATTAAAATAAAGACAAATTTATTTGTTTGCCTAGAGCAGAAAATAGTCTACAACCATTCATGTAATAGATATTGATGGTCTAGGCGTACCCGAGACCAATAACCATGCAAGACAGGAAAGATCGCTTACTGTTCGAAGTACACACATTATTTTTTATATATCTAGAATATGCATGTTATTTATTATTTCACTGAGTTGTAATATTTTAAATATCAAAATAGATTCATTATGTTGTATGTCTAAAATATTATTATTAAACTTTGTTATAATTTGATGGTTTAGCGAGTATGCTAATTTTAATAGATTTTCTAAATTATGTTCATTCTTTTGCATATAGTTTAATATTTTGTCATATCTTTTACCGTCTTCTGCATCTAAGTTGCTAGTAACGTCTTTGAAAATTGATGCCAATCGGTGCATTAAATAAGTTTCCAACTACTTCAATGATGTTTGTGTGGGTCGGTTTGCCTGTTTGTTTTTTCGTTAAATAGTCTTGGTATTGTGCTAGGACAGATTCGCTTTCGTATTGTTTTAATAAATTTTGAATTGCATCATCGGGTTTTCGCGGAATTCGGCTCAGAGCATCTGTATTTGCATTTAATTTTCCTTTTTTATAAATAATAATTATAATCATAGTCCTCGAATTTCAATCTCTAACGTATTAATTTTTTACTACAAACCTTAAGGGAAAACAATCACTGTAATGGTCTGTGATTTGTGATTGTACAACAGGAACTTAATCCCAATTAAAGTACAGGGTCCGCACTCACCGAGCTGCAATGTG
Organism: Pterostichus niger; assembly: GCA_947425015.1. Taxonomy (NCBI): domain Eukaryota; kingdom Metazoa; phylum Arthropoda; class Insecta; order Coleoptera; family Carabidae; genus Pterostichus; species Pterostichus niger. Next base: position 24,805,448 of record OX380344.1, on the reverse strand, counting down.
GTAGTTTATATATATATATATATATATATATATATATATATATATATATATATATATATATATATATATATATATATATATATATATATATATATTATAGGTGGCTATGTGAAAATAAACAAAATGTAACAGTGTTATACAACTTAACAAACTAAAGCAACAAATTCAGTAACAAAAACAACTTAAAACAAATTATTTTCACATAGCCACCTATAATATTTGTATAAAAATTATTTCTAGTATTTCTCAATTTTCTTATTTTTCTCGAATTTTTTCAGATACATTAATAAAAACTAATACACCGTTGAAAAGAGAAAAAAATGGCGGTTTTTATTTTAGTAAAATAATTATAGGTTGCTATTTAAAAAATAAAAGTTGATAGTCGTATCTTGTAAACCTGACTTTATAAAAAATATCTACATCTGCCATAAAATAGTATATTTAAAATAATAAAACTTTCATATGAATCATTTTTTTCTATTACTCATAATAAAAAAGTTAAAGGGGGGGGCGTCTTCCCAGACTCACCCTGTATATATATATATATATATATATATATATATATATATATATATATACTATATGCCGATATTCCTTCATAATACTACATGGATGAGATAATCTGCAAATAGTTTTCAGAAGGTGTTCGACATATCGCAGACCGCGTCTATTGTGCGATGCTATGATCTGCAAATCTGTGTAAGCTCTACTCTGACCTGTTTAACTACAAGAACTAGAACTGTTGTTGTAGTTGTGTACTTGTTCGTAATATACGACTGGATCAACATGTCTATTGTGATAAATCAACTTCGTAATGCGAGTATTAATAATTGAATTGATTTACCATAATATTATTGACGGTGTTTATATTTACTTAGCTATCGTTGCTGTACTGCTGTACAAGGATATGCACATAGGGATTTTTAACTTATTATTTAAAAACTATACACTTAGATAATTTAATATTAGGATGGAATCTCAAAGATTCTGGTGTGTAAGATCCAGTGGAATTCTTTTAAAGTCTTAAAATTCAATCTAGGCTTGACGCACCTTTATTTTAAATACTTAATACTATTAAGAGGTAGCAAAAATGTCTTAGCTGTTGAAATATGTCACTTTTTTACTCTTATTCAATTACAGATAAGATCATTATAGACTATTATTGCTTATATATACACTGATAAAACAAACAAGGCTTTCTAACTCAAATAACACTCTCCTTAATTTGAAATATAAAAGGTATGCGTTTTATTCCACTCATAAATATAATGATTAAATATTAAATTGAAATCTCAACAGACACCAATAATTAAAGAAAATATTCAGCCAGGGAAAGTTAAGGAGATCAAATAAGAAGAATAAAAAAAATTCCTTACAGACATGTTGTAGGTGTTTTATTGTATTTAATGGTTACAACAAAACCAGACATTACTTTTGCAGAAGGTGTAATACCAAGAAAATTAGAAAATCCTACATCGGAAGGTGGTATAATTTATAAATCAAATTATAAAAAGCGAATTCTGGTAGGGTATAGTGATACAGACCTTGGAGTAGATGTATTAACTGGAAGAATAACTACTGGAGTTATTTGTATGTATCTTGGTGGAATAGTAGGAGGCGAAGCCACGAGAAAAATGGTTGGGTTAACACGTTTGCTAAAAGATTTAGTTAATTGTCCCACAGTGACTTATTGATAACACAGCAGCTATGAAATAAGCCAATAATTCAGAATATCATCGCGGACCCAAGCATATTAGGTTGAGATATTTCTTTGTTAGAGAAATTGTTATGAATGGACAACTTAACATCAAAAAATATGCTTCCGAAAACAAATTGAAGACGTAATGACAAAAGCAATAAATAAACCTCGTTTTTTAGACTTTATAAAGGATCTAGTACTTATCAATTTAATGTATTATTTAACTTAACATTTTATTTAAAGTAAACTTTGAGTTGTTAAAATATATTTTGAGCTGTTATTTTTTATTTGTTGTTAATATGTAATTGACGAGGATGATGTGTCAGTTATTTATTTTTCCTGTTATGAATATTAATTGGTAACAAAAATTTGTTTCAATAAATATTTAAGACCAATATCAAATCTTTAAAATTTTAGTTTTCTCAAAAATTTTCATAAATTATTAGATAATGGCGGAAAAGTGTTTTTCTTAATTTGTTATTTCTTAAATAATATACAGTTACATATCGAGAAAATTATTTCAAATAAGAACAGTAAATACATTTAATGTCTATAAATAAAATAAATAAATAAATATATCATCACGCCTTTTACCCATTACTGGGTGTGGCACTCTGCCTAAGCAGATCTCGGTAAGTGATATATTTTGTCGCGTGAAATGCGGTTACCAGCCGTCAAATCACGGCCCTCAAAGATATTAGTGGAGAGGGAGCCACAGGGATAGATTTTTAAATTGGTGAAAATTGTTTGTCGGCTGTGGGGATCGAACCAGGGTTCTCAAGATCCACAGGCCGACTCGATACCACTGAGCCACCTACCCCATAATGTCTATCTGGTGGAATATATAATATCCCATCATTCCGTTTCGGAACATAGGGGCCGGGCACACCGAGCCGCAGTTTTTACACTGCCGTACTGCCGGTTTCTTTAGTCAGATTATTTAAGGCGTTTAAGCGCCCGAGTGTGATAAATACATGTAACTATATTTTTATATTTTACGACAAATCACACATTGTCGACAGGCGGATTCGAACTGACGAACCTTGGTTCGGTTGACGTCACAGTATGCTAAGAGATGTGCCTTAACACGCTCGGCCACGCCTGGTGGAATAGATACATATTTTTGACTGGGACACTTTTCAAGATATATTTAACACATGGATATACTACTATTGAATCTCAAGTGGAGTATTTATGGTACTTCGTGCATTTTAATTTTACATGAAAGTACTCGTAAGATGACAAACACTTTCGTCATCATTACCAACATCATAAATGTTAGAGGAAGAACAGTTATCGTTATAAAACAAGAATAAGGTGCACTAATAACAAATCCATAAGACAGAATCGGAATTTGAACCCAAAACCTCTTACTTACTTGGTAGAGCATAGGTCTAGCAAATCGGAGATTCTAGGTTCGAATTCCGGTTGAGTCTCATGGTTTTAACATTTCTTTTCTAAATGTTCTTTATACATCTTATGACTAAAGTTCATTATTTAATTTTAATAATTAAATAAATATTAAAGATAAAATACTGTATGTAACATATTCCAAAATCTGACACTGTTTATAATGTAGTATTTAAAAAATATTTGGACATATCCAGCATCAGAAATGTTCATATCTTTTTCACTGTCAAATTTTTCTAAATTAGTTTGGAGAAAAACGCTTCTTATAATAATATGAACTAAATTTTCTACCAATTTAATTTAAGGTACTTTAAAAAGATACAAATATCTTTCGTGTCGCGAAAGCGTATCAAGTTTTGTTGAAAATTCTGTATAATAGCTTTTCGAAGAAAATAATTTAACTGTTAAAAAATAAGAATTCTTGCAAGTATTAAATTTCAGTAACAGAATATTTTACTAATGATGCAGATAAATGAATATAACATGAAATCGATACGGCATTGAAATAATGATACTTATTTGAGGAATATAAAAGATATAAAATGTTTATGTTGAATTCCAAATATCGGAATTACAAAGAAGGACAAAACATTTTATTGATTGTTAAGGTTACGTATCCAATTTAAAAATTCCAGTCCAACATTTTTCTTGGGTTTTAAATTAAATTTTATACATCTACTAAAGCATTTTCTCTCCACAATATTTTTTTTATTACACATGGAAAATTAAATCAGGATATCAAATAAGAAAAATACATGAAAGAATTCCACATTTATTCTATAATCATTTTTAATTACATTATTTTAAAAATTGAACTGTTTATATTGAAAATAATAACACCAAACCCGAATCCGAACTGGATTGAATAGATATTTTAATTTTTAAAGAAATCTTTAATAATCAAGAAGAATGTTATAAATGTTTATAATTGAGTTAAAATTTTTGATTCTCATTAAAATATTAAAACACTAATAGCAAATAAAAACATAAACCGTTTCTTCTAAGCGTCTTACCGAAACGAATCGAAATTAGTATGAAAAATCTGAATAAGATCCGAATCACTTTAATTTTTGTGAAACACGAATCAAAACTGAACCGTTATTTCTTATGACTGAAATTCCTGGTTAAAGTTCATATTCCACTTTTTTCAAATGCAGTTATGGCCTAGTGGTTGCTTGTTTACTTTAAATATGTTTTCATATTCATAAACATTTTTAATGTAAGAACAAAATATTTTTTTTTTAATAGTTATTTGTGTACCAAGAGTAAAAGTTTGACGAAGCTTGTCGATTCAAATAATTAATCGAGGGCGTGAAACAAATTTTGCGTACGGGGTGCATACATTAAACCACTGAATTACAACATTGTAAAAATATAAAATACTTTTTTACAATTGAGTCGTCTAGTTTCAAAACCGGCCAAGTCAATCTTAAATCATTTTGTAAAAACGACGAAAGTTTAATTACAGTTATCTGATAAAAGTTATTAATCAAAATGTAACAAATAGATTTATGTTTACTATCTATTGAGATTATTATTTTTTATAAAGTTGGTAAATGACTTGGCCGAATTTGAAATTCACCAATCACACAACTTGGGCGAAAAAACAACATTTTTTCCTATACATTTTACACGTTATTTAGCCGGTTTTGAAACTCATCAAATTATTTTTCAAATGAATGCCTTTTTAAAGATTACAAAAGTTAAAAAAAATAGAAAATTACATTTTCGTGACTTGGCCGGTTTTGAAACTAGACACTCAATTGTTAAGTTAAGTGTCAAGTTTATTTAAATTGCTCCAACATGCAAGTACATCTAAATCTTCTTGGAGTGAAAGGCAATCTTTAGGATCAAAAATCGATCTAAATTTTTTTAAATCATCACCATAAAGAGTAGTTTATTATCACTAACATTTAAAGGCAGATCGTTAATAAATAGGAGGAACAAAAGAGAGCCAAGATTTGATTCTTGGTGGATGCCAGACGTTGCAATGAACTGAAATAAATTCAGACCGTAATATTGTACGAAGAGAGAACGATCAGTAAGGTAAGAAGAAATTAAATTTATCAAAGCATTAGATATGCCGGACATATATAATTTTTGAATTATGATATTATGATTAAAGCGATCAAAAGTTTTAGAGCATTCGGAATAAATAACATCCATTTGTTTTTTCTCTTCAAGAGATTTACTGGGAACTGGGTAATATAACAAACATTAGTAGATGTAGACCGACGTTTTACAAGGTCATGCTGAGAAAGAGATAAATTGTGGACCTATTTGTAAATAGATTTATAAATAATATTTTCAAAGATTATGCTAAAGTGAGTCAATATGGATATTAGTCTATAATTTATGATGCTAGACGTATCACCAAATTTATGAACAGGTATAATTGTTGTCTTTTTCCAGACATCTGGAAAGGTGTTAGTATTTAATTATAAGTTAATAATGTTGCATAAAGGGTCTATTAAAGGATGGGCGCAATCTTTTATCACAAAAGAAGGAATCATATCAGGACCAGATGACATTGTTATTTTTAGACAAGTAATAGAATTAATCACAACTTCCTCAGAAACTTCGTTGAGAGATATTATTTGTCCATATGAATTATTACTATTTACAATAATACCATTAGTTCAAGATGTAGAGTAAATATTTTGGAAAAAGGTTACAAATCTATTCGCAATATCTTGTGGAGTGCTCATATTTATATTGTCAAATTTCATAGAGGTATGTGCAATATTAATATTTTTTTTAGTTCCGATAAAAGACCAGAATTTATTTGGATCAGATTTAATGGTTACTTCAGAATCCTTAATTTTATCTGCATACGCTTTTATATTACAGTTTTTACTTTAGATCTATAGAATTTAAACTTATCAAAATAATAGTCCAGTTATGGTTTTATATAGTTTATGAAATTGAGTCTTTTTCTTAAGATTCGTTTTATTTGGGACGTGTACCACACCGGGTAGAAATTTTTATGCACAGGACGGAATGGAACACATTCATCTAAAAAGTTATATAGAACACTATAAAAAATATCGCAGGCTTCATTTACGTTAGAACAAGTTTGAAGCTGACTCCATTTATAACTATTAATTAAACTGTAAAATTTTCTTTCTATTGTGTTATATGTTTATATCAATAACTATTCTATATAATAATGTATTAATTTATGTTTTTAATATATAAAATGTATATTTTTAACATTTTCTGTGTCTGTGTTTTATTTAAGGTAAAAATATTTCAAAAACAATTCAGTTAATCAATAAAAGAGAGGGGTCGCAAAATTTTTCTCGTACATGGTCGACATATACCCTAGGAACGCCACTGATGGTACATATTTTATAATATTCAATAGATTATACAATTTTGCATAATCATGTTTTTTATTTTTTTTTATTTATGTTACGCTGTACAACAGGAACTTAATCCCAATTACAGTACAGGGTTCGGAGTCACCGAGCTGCAGTGTGGTAATTCATATAATTCTTAGCTTGAGTGAAATTCGAACTTGGGATCTCCGGATTCAAATTCCATATCGCTATCTATTCCACCGTACTAATGGTATCTATTATCGTGAAGGTATAGAAAATTGAAACAAAAATATAAAATACTGTTAGAGTTTTGAAAGAAAGCATTTTAAATATCACATCATGCATTTTTATTTACTACCAACACTCAACCATATAACCACAGTGAAGGTCGAATGCGAACAATTCGCGAGCAGATCATTATTTCACAGCGTTGGATTCACCATTCCTCCCCTACTCCTACCGTTTATTTCCCCTCGCAACGCGGTTCGTTACGAAAATATCCATCCAAATATTTGAGCAATTATTTGCCACATGCGGACGCTAACACGACCGCCCGCCGAGTTACATGCTATGAGAGTTGCGGTCTGCCCTTCACGTCACATTATTTGTCACAAATTCTGAAATTCTGTTGGTTTCGTTCGACGGAGAATTGCACAAAATTATAATAGAATTGTCTAGGACTAGGCTATGACTGGTTTCAGAAAGAGTATGCGGATGTCAGTTTGAATTTTAGAATATTATAATTGCAGTTACATCTTCACATTATTATAAATTATTTGAAGTTATAAAATATTACTAAGTGATCGAAAGCAACATCAATAGATTATTAAAATATTATCGTTATAATATTATTTAAATAAATGTAAATACATTATCTCTCCATTTACACATTATTGAGCGTAGCAATCTGCCGGGGCAGATGTAGGTAAATGATATTTTTCTACAACCATTAAATAAAGTAGGCGTTTTTGAACTTATTTTTATTATGAAAGTAGCAGATTTTTGCACTAGTGCAAAAAATGTGTATTATTTCTGCACTAGTGCAGAAAAGTAATTTAATATAAATAAACACTATACAGTATACTTTCTATTAATATTTATGGAAGCAAATTTAATGTTGCAGCATTTGCTTCTTCTATAATGTCTATAGAATCTAATACGTGTTCGCCACTAGATTCAAACATTTTTACTTCCTTGTACGAAATAAAGGAAGTATTGTAATCGCGAAAATTTTCGGTTCTCAGATTTCAACGAAAATAGGTGTTTTGGCCCTCCCTGAATCCATTTTGACTAATTTCGTCGTGCCGTCTGTACGTACGTATGTACGTACGTATGTATGTACGTACTCGTATCTCGTATAACTCAAAAACGGTAAGCCGTAGAAAATTGAAACTTTATATTTAGGACTGTTACAACATCTAGTTGTGCACCTCCCTTTTTGGTCATTATACAACTTCCGGAAGTGGTAGTTTACTTAAAGCCTATAATAGATTTTCATGAAAAACTATATTCAAATATAATTTAAAACTTTCCAAATTTGGTATATAAGACTACTATATCAATGGAAATAACATAATAGATTTTGGTTAAAATAGGCTAACCGGAAGTGGCACTTTACATGAAGCTGCTAACAGTTTTCCTTGAAAAAAATGGTATTATTTTAATTTTAGAAATAAATGCTGCAAATAAAAGTTTTAGAGAATTAAATTCTGCGTCTAGCACATTAAGAATTTTTAAATTAGCTTTCTGCATAAACGAGATATCTAAATTTAAATATTATATATTTTTTTATTTAAAAAAAAAATTAAGTTTGCTATGGATTAGAACAAAAAATAAAAGATTTAATGTCAAATATGTGCAATTAAAAAAATATCTATAGTTTAATACGCGTACAAGGAAGTCATGTGGTGTCCACATCAGATTTTTTAAATTGAAAGCACGGAGAAATTTTTCCTCATTATCAACAAAATAATTCAGTTTGTCATTGTCAGTTGTCATGGATACTTTAAACCAGGTATCTTTCTAAAGTTTCTAAATTAATACAAAATATCAGAGATGTTACAATTACTGAAATTTGTTTTATTATTTTTATCAAAATTTGGTTTATGGTTGTAGAAAAAATAGTGTGCGCAACTCGTGCAGAAAGGGTTTTTTTTAACTCACGGTCTTGCAGCATGCGCTTCGCTCATGCAGCAACGGACCACTCATTCAAAAAAAAACCCATCTTTCTGCACTTGATACGTAAATAACTATTTTATGCCCATACAGTGCGGCTATCATTCTTATGTTATATATAACATTCTTTTTGTGTAACAATGTAATCTTTAGCTGGAATGTTGTTTGAAATAATTTGTAATTTTCACTTTAAACTTTATACCATTTATGTACCATCGTTGAGTTGTAAAGAAATGATATTTGTTAAGGTATGTACGATTAATTATTGCTTAAAATTTAAATTTTGTATTACAGTTGATAATATTATAAAACTTTTAGTTCTGAAGATGGTTATAAATTAACCGAAACGTTAATGAAAAATATCATGAGTTTTTGATTATTTTATTGTCCGAATACCGACTATCTTGTTCTTCATCAATCAACACGTGACACGATCGCCAATCCATTAAACATTTGTTTATACTTGTTCCACTTTCTTGATCGACTACATAAATAACATAAATTTTTGATAACTTTTAAATTTAATTTTATAGAAATAAATAGAAAAGTAATGGCTACATTACTTATCTGTGATACAGCTTCGTAATCCACCTTATAAATATATACGTAATGTGTTGTTATTTAATATAATATGCTACCACTATTAAATTTAATGTTTTAAAAATTCAGGAATAAATAATACTCGTATTAACAATATATGCAACTGTTATAAAAATAGATTCTATGTATTATCAAACACAAAAAGCATATTAGGGAACATCCACAATTAAACCGTAATATAATATATAAAACAGCGGTATGCATTTAACCGCAAACGTTAGCAAGCAGTTGTGAACGGCCGGGACATCATTAGTATTAATTAAGAAAGACGACACCGCATCGCATACGGCGCAATTCGCATGTAGAGACCGTGAGAGCGAAAGCACAGGGAGAACCAACCGCCCGCCACTGATTTGTGGATTTAATATGTGAAGTTTGCCGCTGTTTCGTATCTCGTAGCATATATGTCTGTACGTTCTATGAGGTCATGTGTATGGATAGTTAATGCGCACAATAACAGAAAGATGATTGTATGTAGGTACTAGGTTGGATATATATATATATATATATATATATATATTTATATATTATGCTACAACTTTTGTCTGGTTAAGAGAGATCTTTTAAAGGAGGTAAAATTTAAATTTGTTTTCAAGGTTAGCTTGCATTTTTCTTCTTTTCTATATACAGTAAAGCTTAGTTTAGTAGTTACAGCAACTTTTTTTTGTTCAACATAGATCGATTAACTGTGAATCTCTTCTAATTATAATACATGGAATTCGAATAGTTTACTAAAATACCAACTTATTACGCAGAGATGTTCTCTTAAAAAGGTGCCTGAGATGAGATATTCCATTACAAAATAATCGAGTAAAATCATATTTCATCCCATATGGAAATTTTGATCCTTTTATGATTCCTACAAAAGGAAAAGCTCTCAAATTCGCGAGTCTGTCCGAATTTCTTCACAGATTACTTAACTTATTACGGCGATAATTTTATTGTAAATTGAATTTGTCACGTGATTAATTACATAGAAAATTGCGAACATGTGAATGTGTTCATTATTCGACGTCAAGATGATTACACTTTAAATTGCACTTGAATTGATTAATATGAAATACTGTATTTTAACCGACACGGTGCACTATAATGCACATCAAAATCGCTCTGATGTATATAGTGATGCATCCTTCCTTTGTCGTGATTTAACGGTTGGTATACTGTGCCCAAAATCATAGTGAATTCGAGTGCAAGTTTTAATAGGAAAACTGAAACCTTTCACAGCAGTTTTTCTTCATATACACAAAATTAAAATAATGGACATTGATTTAAATAAGGTGATGAAAATATTCAACAATAAAACCCCCACAGCGAATGATAGTTTTCGGAGCAATAGAGTAAAATTGTCTTTTTCAATTTATACAGATGTAAAAACTTTATAAAACTGCTACATTAATTGTCAAAAACAAATTATATTATTAATATAATGTAAATTTATCTGTGTTCTGTTTTTACTCCGGTCAAAAAATTTTCGCAACCCCTTTCGAAAAAAGGTTCCGCGGTCTCTGATCCCTGGTTCGAATCCAGACGTCACCCGAATTTTTCTGTCATAAATTTAACTTTAAATTTATATTTTAAATATGTTGTACCTGCGAAACCACAATATAATTTTGTACTAGTGGCAAGCTGCTTTTCTCCTTATAACATATCATACTTCACTAATAATAATATTGGACGTTCTGTAACTGTGCTTTACAGCATTATATCATTTATCTATAGAGAGATCTAAAAATTAAGTGCTCAAACATGGGTATATAACGCACAAAAATATGTTTGTTTATTTTTAAATGATTTTGACATAATTAATTGTGCTTTTTTATATTATTTTAAACACGTAAAGTTGCACAATGATATCAAATTAATGAGCATTCTCATGTTTCAAAGTATTAGAATAATGTAGTGCTTTTTCACATCAACAAACAAAAGTCAGATATGCATTGTGACTTAGGTACAAAAGCGTCAGCTTTCACAATCGTCGCAAGTAATTAATTACAATTCTTTTAAATGTCTCGTGTCTAGTTTATGCCTAACAATACGTTAGCTCAAGTAATTTTAGACGTTTAATAAAATATACAATTGCAAAAGAGGTTAGCGTAACTCTCATTTAAATGCCAGACGAGTAAAGTGGAATAATGAACAGAATAAACATATGTAGAACACAGGGCGTATAGCATTACACTTTGCGAGTAAGAGCTTTGTATAATTTGCACTCGGACACGTGATATATGCAGATGAAGCTAGAAGCCTCGTTGTTCGCCGGACAACGAATAGAAGCTCTGCTGCGTTCACTTCGCTCTAGTTTGGTTTGGTTGTTAGTTTGGGAGATGCCAGCGTGCAGCTTTGACACCTAGGACGTCTTGAACGCCACGCACGTCCGAATACTGGTAAATCAGTTTAGCCAACCAAACTTGATGACAATGACGGGGGTGTGGATTTGACAAATAATTATTACAGTGCTGACAAGAATAGAGAATTGACGATATTCGAATACGTAAGTTTCGAACTACAACTATAAATAAGTCATGAATATTTCACAAAAATGATATAAATTGACACATTTGGCGTAGATTTTGTACTGTCGAAGGTTTCCGTATTATTTTAGAACAAATTTTGCAAATAATTCTCACTTTTATTTCAAGCATTATTGCATGAAAAGATTGACATCGTAAAATATACTTACAATATCAGATATGTTAAAATGTTTTGAACCCCCTATTCACACCTACTAATACCTCTTAATTCCGTTTAGTTAACTAAAGACATAAACGCGGTTCAAATTTCATTTCATTTTAACAGTTAAACATTTAAAAGATAACAAAATCCTCAATTACAGTTTGAGACAAAATAATAACTGACAGCTGAAACTATCCAATGTATTTAAATCAAGTAGTAAATATTGTAAAAAAAATTATAGTACAAAATTATTATTATTTAAGTTAAGATCTTTCAGTTTAATATCACAAATAAAAAAAAAATTGTTATTTATAACACAAGGGCGCAAAATGCAGTTTTTCGTATGAATGAAGGAAATTGCTGAAGTTGAGCTCGGCAACTGTATGAGTATGAGAAACCTTTTCGTCTGTGGTCATGCGTAATTTTTTATTGGGATGTAAGGAATTTTTCTTTTTAAGTAATTGTTTTGTTCAAATATTATTTTAACATCCGAAAAGTATTTTACGGCTTGTAAAATAACCATCACTTAACAAACATTCATTTTTCACTGAATGGTTAACTTTTAGAACAAATATTCTAACTAAGAATGTTACTTTTTGACTCAATCAAATAAAAAATATTTTGATAAAACCGCCCTCAGATTTTATATATTTAAAATAAAAGTGAATTTCAATGACCTCTGTTTTTTTTATGATGTAGATGTCTTCAAAAATCATAGTTAGTACGTTAGTAGATGTTCAGCGCCCGCTCTAGCTTTTACGTCGGTCCGGACAAAAAGACAAATTGCCACCTCGTTAAACATATATTTAAAAAAAAAATACAAATATTATTTTTTAAATTAAAATGAAATGGTTTTAAATTATATTAAAGCCGTATATTTAGAAAGATACACGAGAAATAATTTTTTATAAACTCAAATAGATTCTACATAATATAAACTTGCACTTGTTATCACCACCGACATTTTAGCAATAATAATTGTGTAATTTGAGGTAATAAATGATTAAATGCATGATTTCTATTTAAACAAGTATACGTAGCCCCCTGTGTGCTATTCTTTACCTAGTCATTTTTTGTTATTTAATTAAACATGTCAACACAGCACACAGCAAAAACAGTAAATACGAAATGAAAATTACATGGTGATTTTAGCCAAAGAAAAAATCGAAGTATAAATTTCGATTAATTGGGTATTTAACTTATCAATATTTTGTCATTCACAGTCGCGATGCCGCCCTTTAGATTTGCTGCCCCGGTTAAATATCCAGGTTGTACGTCTCTAAGGCGGGCCTTGAGACGTTTTTTAAAACTATTTTTTTGTGGAAACTACGCCATGCAAACAATAACTGTCACTTGTATTTAAAAATACTTGAAAGTTGGATATTCAATCGCAGATGTACTAACTTCTTTTGAGAATTCACCACACGTCACTGTCAACCAATAGGATCACGAATTTGTTTGAAAATGAACCAATGAAATGTACATTTCGTCGGAAATTTATCACTAGTGGTATTTCATCGGAAATACCACTGTTATTAATATCCTTGGTTACGAATAAAATAAATGATATTTTCAATATTTTCATAAACGTCAATTGAAAAAAAATTTTCAGTGTACATTTCATATTCAAAATTTTCATAACTGTAATAAGTAAATAAATACCTAACTATTCTTATTAATTAACTCTTGTTTGGTAAATTCTCAAGCCGAATACAACTCGTAGTATGAAAATTGACAGATAATATTTTGACATAAATATACATTCGTTGTTATGGAAATGGAAACATAACTCATAATTTATGTCAAAATATTTTCAGCAATTTTCATACTACTTGTTATATTATATATGAAAATACCTTAATAGGTCACAATATGTTAACATTATCCAGAAAATAAAATGCTTTTGATCGGTTTATTCTATTCTATGTAAATAAGCTTAACAAATATCAGTTTGTCATCTAGAGTCCACTAAATACAGGGTGTTTCAGGACTAGTGTAACAAACTTTAACAGCTTATTCCTGACGCCATTTTGAGCCAAAAATGTCATATGAACATAGGTTCTATTCCTTCTAGTTACCAAAATACAAGAGGTTGAAGTTCTATAAATAACACGAAATTTTCAAATTTTTGTAATCAAGATACTTTTGGAAACAAGAATTTTATTGAAAAATCATACCTTATTTGTCTTAATTAATTTTATTTATTAATAATAACATGCATACGAGTTCAAGGCGCTCATTTTGAACACTTGCTGTCATTTTTTTAAAATTTGTTATCTTATTTCATATTGTGTTAACCTATTCCATGTTTGGTTATGTTGTTCTGTGTCTATTTAATTGTGTCATTTTATGTTTTGTTCTCTAAATCGTATTCGTTAATATTAATAAATAAAATTAATTGAGACAAATAGGGTATGACTTTTCAAAAACACTCTTGTTTTCGAAAGTATCTTGATTAAAAAAATTTGAAAATTTCGTGTTCAACTTCAACCTCTTGTATTTTGGTAACTAGAAGGAATAGGACCTATGTTCATATGACATTTTTGGCTCAAAATGACCTCAGGAATAAGCTGTTAAAGTTTGTTACACTAGTCCTGAAACACCCTGTATTTACACTTCTCATTTCAGTATAAAGCAAATGAATGTTAATGCTGAGAATCCCTGTATTATTTCGTCCACGCTTCTCTCTCTGAAGCTTTCTTCGAGCATATTAGCATCGCTGGCACCGGGAGTTGTGAGCTGCACCGACAACAATGCATGCTAATTGCATGCGCATAATGATCCAGGCTTTCGCGGACTTGGGAAACAATTCACATATTCTTCCGTTCTTTGCGGCGCGCGGTGGCGGCGGCGACGTACGCTCCGATGTGACAGGAATAACAAGTGAAAGACAAGGATGGAGCAAGGGGTGGTTTTTGTCGCTAGGCTTACACTACTTGAATGCGTTTAACATTGTTTTGAGAGATGTAGACATAACTCAGTAGGCTTTGATTCAATGAAAGGTTATAGTTCTGTTTTGCATAAACTGCTTTAAACCAATTAAATTTACATGCGTTATTAAATCATTTATATTTAGTTTTCTACCCTGAAAGGACATAACGTAGAACAACACGTAGGCTAGGTAGTCAAATTTATTTTACCTAGGTGAAAATCAAATTTATCTATTGCTAAAATGGAATACAAAATATTAAATAATGGGCTCCTGTAGTACTAACATTAGGTATTACTTTGAATTATCTTGTTATAGTAATAAATAGAAATTATAGTTTATATTACATCATTTTGGTATATGTCAACGAATCGTCGTACCATCGTATTCAATAATATTAAAGTCGTGCTAAGAAATTAAACGATGGAAAAAATTAAATCGAGGCTCTGTACCTCGTGAAGTTTTGAACGACCGTGGTAAATTACGAATTGGCAATTAAAATTAGAGAAAATGTCAGTAGCTACATTGCAGGATTTGAATGTCGTAGACTAATGGATAAATCTTGTGATACCTGTGTAGACTACAACGACTGAAGTAACAGATAAAAACGCGTTTATTAATTTAAAAGAATATGATTCCAAAAAAAGATTAGTTTATCCAAATTTATTTTTCACCGAACAAATAGATACATATAAATCAAGAATTTTTCAAATAATCCCGGATATAATAAATGAACAGGGCATCGTCCGCAAATTATCGACGAATTTAAATTTAGGGCTAGACGAACAAGTATGCAGTCATATTGAACAATTTCATAAAAAGGCAGTATATTACATATGTATAATCATGTTAAATAGTTTTATAAAAAATATAAATAGAAAAATGCATCTAAAAGATACTCGCCCTAATACAGTAATTGACAATTTTTTAAAAATAAGTGCTAGAAGTCTTAGAAAATAAATTAGAATAAATAAATAAATATATCATCACGCCTTTTACCCATCACTGGGTGTGGTAATCCACAGGCCGACTCGATACCACTAAGCCACCTACCCCATAAATAAATAAATAAATAATAAATAAATTTAAAAAATAATAAATAAATTACATCTTTCGTTTTATGTTATTGTATGTTTTTTTTTTTTTGATATATGTATATGTGTTCATTTTTACATTGACAACTATTTATTTTCAAATACGATGAAAGTTATATATTCTGTATTTTATGTATTTTGAATAATAAAAATAACATAAATTAAAAATAACACTGTTTTTCTATTTTAATACTCTTTACTCTATAACATTTTAAAAAGAATTCCGCGAGTACAAACAGAGAAAAAAGTAAAAATTTTGGAATAGTTCTTCGTTGAGTTCATAGATGGAGTTAAACGCATTCACAAATCATAACACGGAACTGTCGCTTCTCTATTTTTTTCTTTTTCTCTGCGATGTACGTCATTTGTAACGTTTTCAATGATGTTGTAGATACCAATATCAAATAAACAAAAATAAATAAATTATTTTGTTAAATAGCTTATATAAATCATGTACCTACTTGAGTTTAGTTTAAGGATAAAAAAAACAGATGTGGGCACCACATGACATCCTTGTACGCGTATTATACTATAGTTACATTTTTTTATTGCACATATTTGACGTAATTTGACATTGACATTAAATTTCTTATTTTTTGTTCTAAAATCCATAGAAAACTTAATTACAAGAAACAAGAAATATAAATAAATAAATAAATAAATATATCATCACGCCTTTTACCCATCACTGGGTGTGGTACTCTGCCTAAGCAGATCTCGGTAAGTGATATATTTTTTCGCGTGAAGTGCGGTTACCAGCCGTCAAATCACGGCCTCCAAAGATATTAGTGGTGGAGGAGCCACAGGGGTAGATTTTTTAAATTGGTGAAAATTGTTTGTCGGCTGTGGGGATCGAACCAGGGTTCTCAAGAACCACAGGCCGACTCGATACCACTGAGCCACCTACCCCATACAAGAAATATATAATTTTTAAATTTAGATATCTCGTTTATACAAAAGGATAATTTAAAAATTCTTAATGTGCTAGACGCAGAATTTAAATCTCTAAAAGTTTTATTTGCAGCATTTATTTCTAAAATGAAAATAATACCATTTTTTCAAGAAAAACTGTTAGCAGCTTCATGTAATGTATCACTTCCGGTTAGTCTATTTTAACCAAAACCTATTATGTTATTTCCATTGATATAGTAGTCTTATATACCAAATTTGAAAAGTTTTAGATTATATTTGAATATAGTTTTTCATTAAAATCTATTATAAGTTTCAAGTAAAGAACCACTTCCGGTAGATATATAATGACCAAGAAAAGAGATGCACAACTAGATGTTATAACAGTCCTAAATAGAAAATTTCTACGGCTTTCCGTTTTTAAGTTATGCGAGATACATACGTACGTACGTACAGACGTCATTAGACGAAATTAGTCAAAATGAATTCAGGGATGGTCAAAATGGATATTTCCGCTGAAATCGCAAAACCGAAAATTTTCGCGATTACAATACTTCCTTTACTTCGTACAAGGAAGTAAAAACAATGTAATATTTATTTTATGAATGTCGGCCACTTGGTGTTCGGTTGGTCGTTGGTAATCGGTCATTCGTGTTTTTTTTGTAGGTGCAATTCGATTTATAGATGACCGCGACATTTTAATTGTATTTTAAAATTGCTAACTTTAGGTAAAAAATCATTTTTTTAATCCAGCATTTTAAACCAATTTTTTTATATAAAATCAAATTCGCCTGGGACATTTGAAATGTTTTTAATTATTGCCAGCTTTAGGTGAAATATGTTTTTACATCCTGCAGTTTTCCAACAATTTGAAATAATTTTGTTTTCAGGTTAAGTTCAAAATGAAGATGATGTATATGAGTATGTATCCGCATTGGTGGATTTAGGGGAGAGCCCAGGAACTCGTGCATCCGCCGAAATAAAATATGTGATTTTTTTCGATAAATTTTACACCATATGTAATAGTTATTTACATTGCAAGACCGTTATACAGAAATTTACAGGCGAGCATAGAAAGGTAACGGGCGAGCGTCAGCGAGCCTGTCATCTGTGTGAACCTGTAAATTTCAGTTAACGGTCGAGCATTGTAGAATGTTTTATGTGCATTTGAATCGCAATATATGTATATTTAATAAAATTAATTGCAATAGTATAACGCAATAACTAAAATGTTCAATCAAGGTAAACTTTGAAAATCTGACAGATTTTGTTTAATCAAAAAATATTTAAGTGTCACACGTTTAAAATTAGATATGTTGTTATGATAACCAATGTCAACAGCCCGTTATAAATTTTACACGGGCTAGCACGTTATAAGTCTCGTAACCCCTAGAGACAGAGTTAAGTAAACAGTTCATTACGATTCAAATGTACGTAATAGTTATTTACATTGCAAGACTGTTATACGTAAATTTACAGGCGAGCATAGAAAGGTAACGGGCGAGCGCTAGCGAGCCTGTTATCTGTGTGAGTCTGTAAATTTCAGTTAACGGTCGAGCATTGTACAATGTTTTATGTGCATTTGAATCGCAATATATGTATATTTAATCAAATTAATTGCAATAGTATAACACAATAACTAAAATGTTCAATCAAGGTAGACTTTGAAAATCTGACAGATTTTGTTTAATCAAAAAGTGTCAAACGTTTAAAATTAGGTATGTTGTCATGATAACCAATGTCAACAGCCCGTTATAATTTTTACACGGGCTAGCACGTTATATGTCTCGTAACCCCTAGAGACAGAGTTAAGTAAACAGTTCATTACGATTCAAATGTACATAAATATATAAATAGACAAAAGTTTACAAAAGCCATGTATTATAATGGATGCATTTTATCCAAATATTAATATATTATATATAGGTCTGTAAACTAAAATTGATTAAATTGAAATACCTTAAAATGATGCATTTTTTTAAATTGTTCGACTTGGTAGACTTATAGCTTCTCAGTGGAACAAGTTACACTTTTTATTTTGTATTTATATTGTATCTATTGCATATTTCTCTAAATTAGAATAATTTATATAAACTAATTGTAATAGTTTTAAAATATTATTTTTGGAACTTCTCTCCTTCTTGTATTTGTTAGTACGTCCAGATTGAACACTACATATCCGTGACGTGTTTACTGTATGTCAAGTCCATAATATATTATATGGTTAAGCAAACTACGTTTGTGGTTACCGATGCACTTCGATGTACATGACGTAAATAGCTGGAAAGTTGAAACAACATAACATGTATAATATTTAGCGAATTGTACAGTGTAACACAGTAGAGTTAATTTTGTAAATTCGAAGTGACATTTAAGAAGTCAAGGGTATGTAAAGTTTGGATTTATGTGAACCAGATATAGAACAAATTATAATATATTATCTGATTAAGACAAATATTTAATATTAATATAGGTAATTGATTATACTTTAAAATTTTCTTCTGAATGCAATCAATTTACTAAAGCTCTTTCTCATCTGTAACCAAATGAACGCTATCAAATCGTTTATCTCCTTAATCCCGGCGGCTTAGATTACTGCGTCGAATTTTTAAAATGGCATCCGTATTTTCCAGGAACGGAGTCATTTAAAATCCAAGTCGTTTTCAAATATAAAATATCTCATTTTTCATCAATGCGCCATCGCGAAACTTTACTCGCATTGAACAAATAACTAAAATGTATCAACTCTTGCCATCAGATATTCATAACGGATTTTATTTAATCGTTGTTCAGTTTAAACCGATAACCAAATCTGCTATAATACGTACTTACTTGTAAGTTGTAAAAAATATTTTCAACAGTTGTTTTACAATTTTTGCTTCCTGCAAATTCATACACTACGAGTATTTAATAAATGCAATAAGCTCTGATTATAATAATCATGTTTGTTCGACGGATTTTTTTTTAATAATCTATTGGTGTTGATAAGCATAGTTTTGTCATTTTGAAATCCAAGTTTGATTCCCATAACCGATAAACTAATTATCACTAATTGAAAAATTACTCTTATGGCTTACTTTCTACTAATATCTTTGTGAATGTCACACGCATTATCACCGAAATCTGCTGTTGCAGACTGCTAGTAGTGCTTATAGGTAAAAAGCGTGATAATATATTTAATTACGAACTGCAATTGGAAATCAAGGTAATAAGATAAGTACCGGATTACTAGTACATAAAATATTTTTAATTGATTCTTTAAAACTAGCAAAACTTTGATTTTAGTAAGTAATGAAAATATATTGTATATTAATCAATGGAGAGCGGATTATATACAGCAAAAATATGCATTCAATATGGCCTGAAATAAAGCTAAAATATGTAATACCTGTATAAAATAAATAAATATATATATATATATATATATATATATACAACTTAGAGCAAAAAATTAAAGGGTATATTCTGTACGACATGCTGATCATGAAACAAAAAGAATTTTTTTTAAATCGTAAAACTATTTTACATGTTTCACAGTCCAAAATTTTTCGTTACCACTGCCACTGGGTGGATGATTATGTTAAAGTTATTAATTAAATAAAATTCTATTATAAATAACTGCTAATAATTGAATTGGGTAATTATTCTTTCGTAGTTGATACCTACTTCATTGTTTGTGTTTAACAGAAAAGCTAATCGAGTGCAGTACTACAAAAAAATGTTTTAGGTTAACAACCCTTAATTTTTCGAATTTAGAAAAAATTCTTTTTGTTTCATGATCAGCACGTCGTACAGAATATACCCTTTAATTTTTTGCTCTAAGTTGTGAAACACCCTGTATATATATATATATATTACAAACTAAGCTGACATATCCAACTTCATTTAAATTTAGTTAATAATAAAATAAAAGAGTTATTTTTTAACGTAATGAATTGAAATTATAAATTAAATTAATATAATAATTCTTCTTTCGATTTTAATTAGATTTCTTTCTGAAAACGAAAATAATTATAAAAATGTCATGATGAGATTGACATACCATAATTATATATGTATATAGAGCGGACAACGAAAAGTGGAAATGCGGTTCTTCTCAATACAAAGAAAATTGTGCAAATAGAATTTTTAGTACTTGTAATTGGCTAATTAAATCTGGTAAAAATGTTAAATTTTTGTAGATATTACGACTTTTGTACTTTTTAAAATGCCGCACCCTATATATTCTGCCACCATTTAATACAAAATAATTTTTTCTTTCAAACCTTCTAAACTTGACAGTTTCTAAGATATTAAAGAAGATATTAAAATGTTCCTTCTCAAAATAAAGTGTGTTTTGAAAACAAAATAAATTGTATCTTTAAAACAAAATTTCATAGTTGTGTTGTTTCGTGTTGATTTCTCTTTCAAAATATTTGTTGACCAATGACTTTATGAATTTGTATCAATAAAGGATAATGGATGAAAGTGATCCAAATATTATTGATATAATCGCAGGGCTGGTTTTCAATAAATTATTATTTGACAAAAAGTAACATTTCAACATATATCTTCTTGTTAAATGAATTATCATCTAATATTGACACGAATTAATAAAGTAGTTGGTCAACACAAACTTTGTATCTAAGTAAAAAGAACACGAAACAATAACAGTCATATTATATATTGAAGATATACTTTATTTTTTAGTCAGGGCACATTTAGTTTTGACAAGAAAATATTTTAATATTCTCTTTAATATCTCATAACTGGTGTAAGAATATAGGTAAAACATTTAAAAAGTACTAGAAATATTTACAAAAATTTAACTTTTTTACACAGATTTAATTAGCCAATTATAAGTACTAAAAATTTTATTTGCTCAGATTTACACAGATTTGATTAGCTCATTAAAAGTACTATAAACTTTATTCAAACTATTTTTATGTAAAATCAATCACTTCAGTGAAAAAGTGTTTCAACTTTGTGTTTCCACCCTGTACGAAAGCTACCAATGATATTTCAGAAATTACAAGAGCTATGTATTTTCCAAAAAAATGTATAGGTCTGTAGATAAATATAAATGAAAATGTATATGTAGATAATTTTTTCAAATAATTTAAATTTAAATATATTAGTATATAGAAGAAAAACTTTCGAATAAAAATTATAGATAATAAGACCCTGTCTACAATGAAGAATTAAAATGAAATTTTCAGTCGCCCATTTTTGAAATAAGATACAAAGTTAAAAGTTTAAAATGAAAAGAATCGTTGAAAATGATATATTTGAGAAGCATATTTTTATCTCAATTTATTGATGAAAGGTTTGCTTGATTTAATTAACATGATCAATATAAATTATTAAACGTTACTGAAGTAGCTTATGAAATTGATTTTTATGATCAATTCCCACATGATTGAAACAATAGGAATTTAATTCACATTTCAAAATTGGTTAAACTGATATTAAATATATGTACTAGTGAATTTTAAAAACCAGAAAAGCTTTATATTATTGATAAGGGGAAAAATATACTATTTGAATATGTAATTTTCAACTATCCGTCACATTAAAAGAAAATGTAACTTTGTTCCATAACACAAAAATGGCCAGTAGAATAACATATATTATTACTTAGAGTAAAGAAGGCTTTAGTAACTGCTATTTTTATTTGAAATTTTACTTTCAATTTACTACTATTTGAGAATTTAAAATATTAGAAAAAAATTCGCTAATTCCATATTTTTGTGCTCTATGCATCAATAATTGTCCTACTAAAGTGACAATCTTTATCTAATTTAACCGATGTAGTTTTTATAGTTTTTGAGATTCAAATGTCGGCCCTCGTACAGAAGACAGCCTGTATGTTATTCTTCCGGAATAAACTTTAAGGGTAGATATGACATGATATACAAATCTCAAAATTAAGTTTGGTTTACCTTAAGAAAATATTTTTATAACGTCTATATTAATAAATAAATTATATTTTTTTTTATCTGTGGCTTTTTTGGCTGACCAACTACTTAGGTCATATGCCGCCATTACGCCCTGATCCGCGATTTAGGTATTTCAGTCAACAGCAACGCGGGTTGCTCTGGACGGTCACCCATCGAAATACTCCCCGCGCGCAACGTTATTATAATTATTACCATTGGCGTTGTTACGGGGTAGTTGGGATTGCTTTGCACCCCCAGATTTTGAATAGCACCTTCAAATAAAATTGATTTAATGCTAGTTTTATTACAGGCTTTTTTTCTATTTGTAACTGAGTGACAGTTTATTGTTTTATGTCTATTTATACTAACAGTATAATAAAATTGTTATACAGCGGCAATATAAATAAAGGCTAGACAAGCATTAGTAATAAGTCTAAATATGCAGATGTCTGTCTCTCCATGTGACCTTGTGTGAATTTGTTTTGCAATAAATGCGAACTCAACGAAATAGTGTGCTCAGAACGAGTCGAGTGCTGATTGAAATAAACAGTGTTGTAAATATTACAACTAATTTTAAATGTAGACATAAACATTATTATTATGGATGCAAAAGATAATATGAAGGAGATTGTGGACATTAGACAGATTTTTAAGAGTAAATATAACACGGGTACAACCCAACAACAAAATATTAGTGAAAGTGATGCAGATTCTGCAGAATGTTCTAGTACAACTAAAATAGCTTTATCCCAGGTTTCAGGATCCGATTCAAGTAAAATTAACAAAAATTATCCTTCATTAAACTGAAGTATATTAGAATTTACACTTGCTCAACCATTATTATTTAATTATAATTCGCTGAGTCAAATAAAACACTTTCGTGACGTATTATGTATACTATTTTTTTTGAAATCGTTCATATTTATATTTTATCAATATAATTAATAATAAATATTTCAAAATATTCAATTTTTGATGTGAAACATCTATAGGCTCACTTGTAAACCGAATTGTTGACGTGGCGACGCTTGCCGTGGCGACGGGTCGCCACGCTATACTAAGGTATACATATATATATATATATATATATATATATACAATCAAGTATATTCTATAGAGCTAGTTAATAAAGCACAAAATGGCTTGAAATCGGTGTCGTACCTATTAATTGAAATTATGTTTTAACTTGTTACGTACATGCCTAGCGACTTTAATTGCCAGTCTACGAACGAAATTTGTTTAAAATGCCACGTTTTATTTGTGTCTCAAGTAAAAATATTGTAAAATCAGTGATTTTGTAGTGAAATAGAAGGGCAATATAGTGTAAAGTGTTAGTGTATACTAGATGTGAAGTGAATTTATAGTGGTACGAGCCTGGAACTTTTCAGAGAGGAATAGATGAGACAGTACACGCCAGCCAAAAGGTAGATTCATTATTTGTTTGTATTAGAATATAGTTGTTATTTAAAGAAATTAGTATAAATGTTTGACGGAGATTTACTACTACCAAATATTCAATTAATTTATTTTTAAGATGCCCACGCAATCTTGAAATTCTATTGAAGAAGTGGTCTTTTTAGAAAGTCTCAAAATATTTTTAAAGACAAAAGTCTGCTTAAAACTTTTCCAAAATTATTTTAAAGACAGTCATCTTCCTAAAATGTCCTTCAAATCATTTTTAAGACTATCATCTTCCTAAAAAATCGCCCAAATAATTCATAAGACTATCATTTCGAAGAATGTCAGTTTCCTAAAGAGGCCTAGCAAATTATTTTCTTCTTAATTTCCCATAAATCATTTATAAGACTTATCTTTCCAAAAATCTCCCCAATCATTTATAAAACTGTAATTTTCCCAAAAAAATTCCTAAATTATTCATAAGAAATTATTTTTCTCAAAAAAAATTGATGAAACATCTATAGGCTCACTTGTAAACCGAATTGTTGGCGTGGCGACGGGTCGCCACGCTATACTAAGGTATACATATATATATATTTTATGTGTAGTAGAGTGTACGGTGTGGCTTCTCACTCAGGTCGACGTTGTTGTTTACTACGGTACACATAACCTGCGTTTTATTTAATTTTTTATTTTAATTTTTGACAATAAAATATGTGTGATACTGATAACTCAGAAGATCAAAGTGATCAACCTTGTGCAAAGAAAGTGAAACTACACTATGGCATACTACCAAGTCATCAGTAAGTAGAATTTTCTGTAAGAAATTCGTAATACTTCATTTTTTCATTAGGCTATATTTAATTCCTGTAATAATATTATCTTTTATGCATATTACTTGTACACACACGATGTTTCACATCTGCCAGGCGTCCCATGACGGCTCACATTTTTTTTTGTAAGAATCATATTGGCAGCAAACTACATATCCAAGGTGATAACAAAAGTTGTTGAAAACAACAACTTATGTGGAAAATCTATTGAACATATTTGTGTCAAAAGTAATATTGTTGTGTATAGATGAAAATGAGTATGAGGCGGTATTTTCAAGTAGCGAGAAAGTCCAAAGACCGATATGATAAAGAGTATGAAATTTTCATGGATTGGAAAAAGTAAAATAAAGTCAATAATTTGTCAGAAAATGTGCTACTTGTTTATTTTATTCACTGAATCTCCAAGCAATTTATCGATTGCAACAAATAATTTAGCTTCAAATTCGCCAGTGTCATGCATAAATGTTAGTAACTTAAGCAATTGTATATTTAGTATTAACGTTATTGATAAAAATATTTTAAAGAATATTACTGGATAGAATACAGTCTAGATCGTAATACTGGGTTTTGGTACTGCTGTTAAAATTTTGGTAGTACTCGACTGAAACAGTTTTTACGGACTCCGGCTATAGGAATTGGCAAAAATTAAAAAATAAGCTAGCTGAAACTTCGTTTTATATAAATAATTCACAAAAATACTTTATATTCCAACAATTAAAAAGCAAGGTTCTGTCATTCTAAAATTTTATCTGTGCACCGGGATATTATAGATACAAATCGAGAATATTTAAAAAGATGGCTGATATAAATTTAACTTTATTTATTTATTTAACATTCATTAAACAAGGGAACTTTAAAGGAAATTTGAGGCTTATTCTCTTGGTACAATTCTTCTTTTTCCGAATTTTACAACAAATATTTTATCTCAGTAGACAGATATCCAGAATGAAATCATCAGTTCTGATTTGGTGAGAAAGAAAATCCTAAGTTACATAAATAGTTGTGGAATGTTTAGTATTATGGTTAATGAAACAAGAAGTTTTAAATAAGAACAATTATCTTTTTGTTTACAGCAGTATAGGGGTAGTTTAAGTAAAATTAAGAGAGTATTATCATGAGGCATTGTATGGCTAATAGATTTTTAAAAAATATTAGAAATTCTTTATGCGCATTTTGCACAGTCTTAAATGCATGCTAAATTTATAAATTAAAAAAATAATTCAATATGAAGGTTAATCTTTACATGAAGAACATACTTCACTAATATAAAAATAAATATCATCATCATCATTATCACGCCTTTTACCCATTATTAGGTGTGACACTCTGCCGTAACAGATCTCGCTGATATATCTTTTGGTGTGAAGTGCTGTTACCAGCCGTAAAAGCACGGCCCCCAAAAATTTTAGTGAAGGGAGAGCCACAGCGATAGATTTAACTTTGTGAAAATTGTTTGTCTGTTTTGGGGATCGAACCCGGGTTCTCAAGATCCACAGCCTGACTCGATACCACTGAGCCACCTACTCCATAAAAATAAATAGTACAAATATATTCTATACTGGGATTTATAAATGTGGTGCCATTTCCAGTTGACATGATGACATATTTATTTATTTTATTTTTAAATACAGGTTGTTCCTGAAAAATGACAAAAAATAAACATTTGCATTTGAAAGCTACGTATATCTACAATCACTGCCGTGTTCCATCAGTCAGAATCAAAAGTTAACGTAATTATTTAGAAAGAGATTGAACATATCGATACAAAGACGGCCGTTTATTGTATTTATATTTCCTATTTGTTAACTTTCAAAAATCGTCTCTTCTGTCGCAAATAATATGCAAATATTTTCTTTTAAGAGTTGGATGGCAAAGGGAGTTGAAATTATTTGACTTCGATGTTTGTACACAAGGAAGAAAGGAGAAATAAATAATTTATAAGCGTACGACACTTGATGACGGATGGCGTATCGACTATAGTAGGGGTTGGGGTGATTCGATATTCACAAACAAGCGACGAAGTTTGGAATATTCTGTGCTGTGGTACGTTGCAGATATTTTACATAAATGAAGCGTCTTCTCTTAGATGTAATCATTATTTCAAGGGTGTTTTGCAATTGAATTCAACTGAGGTTTGATTCAATTCAATTTAAAAGCTCAAGGACCACGATTAATTGGTACTTGCGGTTACAATTTTACAGTTTTATTTAATATTGTATCTAGTTATTAAAAAAGAGATAAAATAAAGATAATATTTTTCTAGAAAATTCTATATTCAGTCGTAGAATGCAATACATATTTATGAAGATATGTATGAGTGTTGTAACAAAGGTAAAATATATTTTAAGAATTCCTACCAACCTACGTTGAATAATATTCATGTTTCTCAGAAACGTAAGTTCTTAGAAATGTCAGCTTTCTGCAAATTTAAATTATATACTACGTTTCCAAAAGAATTGTCTTTATCTACTGACAAGATTGTGGTTTATCTGTATATTGAAAGTAATAAAAAGAAAAAAGAGCTCAAACGTTTGGAAAACCTTTGGCACGCCCATGGCGTGAAAAAGAGGAAACGTTGGACTTCTTTTAGCATCCTAATCTACATACATTTGATCAAAGGAAATCTCTTGTTAAATATACTTATGAGAGATATTTTTTCCGAGTTTTTCCTCTTGTTTTCACTAATTTGCATGCAACGTACTTTTCAGACACCGGCTTGGATTCTTATTCATCACGATATCACAAAGTTTATTAAAGGAAATCTCATTTTTTGTTAGAAAAAAATCACTAATGAAAATTTGACTTGCAGAACGCGGCCGACGACGTAGGGGTTGCACCCCCTGCCAGCACTCTCTGGCTTTCCAGCCACAAAGAACATTTAGTCTGCCCACTTATACATAATAATATACCATTAGCAATGTTATCGAATATACGGTCATTTAAATACGTAATGAATTCAAATATGGGCATAAGCTACGTTGCTATTACGATATTACGGATAGTATACGTACTGCGTGTGATACAGCGGTCATCAACAATTTTTTAAGAAATTCTATAATAATTACATCAACTAATTACAATGATTATTAGGAAAACTGAAATGCACTTTTCACGAAAATATTACGACAGACACAAGACGCGTTTGAGTTTTACTGTCCTTTGCCATGTACCAGTAATTTTGAATAGCTATTTCCTTATCCTACTCTAAATTAATTACATTTATTTGTTGAATGTATATTATAAATGTGAAAATAAATAATAAATGTAAACTGGACGTTCATTTTATTGCTATTGCTATCTCGAAAACTACAAGCCGTGCGAGGTCGGTTAAATTACCAAACAATTTCTACTTTACAGGACTATTTTCATGTGCATAAATATATCACTTAGCGAGATCTGCTACGGTGGAGTGCCACACGCAGTACTAGGTAAAAGACTTAATGATATATTTATTTATATTTTAGTTTATGTATGTTAAATATATTTGTATATGTTTGGAGTCACTGGTATGCGTTTACCCACGTAAAATGGTACGCCCTGCTTTGCTATTTAAATGTGACTGCATTTTTCCCCACTCGTCTGTCGTGCGCCGTGTGTCGTAGTTAAACATTGCTTCCCTTTCCGCGTACTTTACTTGCATTTCAAGTTCGTCTTTTTTAACAGTCACATATTTCATTCATACTTTTTATATTTATCATGAATGGTCAAATTTCAAGTTATTAAAGGATGCTTGAAAACCTGTAATCTTCGAGAGTCACAATTAAATTAAATTTGAAATATTTGCAAATATTTATAGTATAAAATTTGCACCATAACAAGATATAAGGGCAGTTCGATGTTCGATGTTCGATTGTACTTTTATTTTTATAAATTATGTTTAAAGTTAAACTTTTTTCGATGCAATTAGCTACTTAATTAAAGTTTTAAAATTGATTGGCAGATTAGAAAAAATATAAATAAAAGAAATATATCATCACGCCTTTTACTTTTTACTGGATGTAGCATTCGGCCGACACAGATCTCGGTAAGTGATATATTTCTTCGCGTGAAGTGTCAAATCACGGTTCCCAAAGATGTTAGTGGAAGGTGAGCAACAGGGGTAATTTTATTATGGTGAAAATTGAAAACCAGGGTTCTCAAGATCCACAGGCCGACTCGATATCATATCCTATATTAGATAAAATAAGTACTGAAAAATGAGTGTTTGGGAATCTCTTTATAAATATATACCTTTATGAATCAATTAGGAATGTATATTAAAACAAGAAATATGATGTGAAACTGTAACGAATTCAGATTACAAAAGCAACAGTATCCAGATCTACATACTTCTGAATTCTTAATATGCACTAGAAACAAACACGTAAAAGGAATTATTCGAATCGAGATATAAAGCGATTTATGTGTACTATAGAATAACAGGAAATGCAAATACTTGTATCGAAAAAAGTGAAAATATGCAGGTGAAACAGTAAATAAAATCTCGCGAGAGCTTTGAGCCAGACGTCAGTCGTAGGTCGTAGCGACTGGCGAATACGATCCGAGGCAGCTCTGAGTGACGTAATTCCAGTTCCGGAATGAAAAACAAATACCGTGCATGTTGCGATTTGTTTACATATTTACACACGCGGAGCCAAAGGAAGTAATATTTTTGACTACCGACGTACGTGGCAATAAAAGAAATATTAGAAAAGGGAAAAGAAGACGGACAAGAGAAGGGCACGAAAGATATGAAACATAAAATTGAAGAACTGACAAAGGAAAATATATGGAATTTTAAAAGAACGAAATAAAGTTGAAAGCGCCTGGAGAATTCTAAATAAAATCTGGAAAATCTTTTATGCATACCGCTTTAAAATATTACCACGATGAATTTTATATAAAACATTTGGAAATATCTCTTCATATACTTTATTAATAGTTATGGTATTATTCAAATTCTTTCAATATTTCTTTACTTTTCAGAGAAACAGATGCCATTCTTTAAGACCTATTTTTCTTAATTACATTAAAATATAAAAACATGTTCAAAACAAGATAAAGGACGAAAAATATTGTTTTTCGTATATGTAGGAAGTTTAAATTTCTTAATTATATTGAAATAAATCTATCAAGTGCGATGATTAAAAATAATGTAAAACTTGTTTTTACAGCCCAAGGGCGATAAATGATCCTTGGTAACAGGGACATAATACTTGCTTTTAGTGTTGAAAGCGATCATTTACAGCAAGGGTGTGTAGGAAAGTTATTTGTAGCTAGAGTTGGGCATGATTTTAATCAAAAGGTATTATAAATTAATTTAAATAATATTCTTTTTCATTTGAGTCAAGTGGATTGAGCCTTTTTTAAATTCGCAAATCAGGTTTGTGATTTAAGTTCTTTAGAGACATTGATCATTTTTGCTGGTCTTAATTGAATTGAAAAGGCTTAATTTAGTTTTTTTAGTTTCGATCCGTAAGGATTGCTCGTTAGATGCGCAATTTGTGTATCGTAGAAACATTTATAAGATTGACTTAAATGAACAATACAAAAAATCTGATGTGGGCACCACATGACTTCCTTGTACGCGTATTAAACTATAGATATTTTTTTAATTGCACTATTTGACATTAAATCTTTTATTGTGTCCACATCAGATTTTTCAATTTAAGCAAGACGGCATGACGAAATTAGTCAAAATGGATTCAGGGAGGGCCAAAACACCTATTTCCGTTGAAATCTGAGAACCGAAAATTTTCGCGATTACAATACTTCATTTACTTCGTACAAGGAAGTAAAAACAACAAAAAATAGGAACAAAATAAAAAATTTAATGACAATGTCAAATTACGTCAAATAAGTGCAATAAAAAAATGAAGATATAGTATAATACGCGTACAAGGAAGTCATGTGGCGTCCACATCAGATTTTTTAAATCTGTTTTCATTCGATTTTGCATATCTTTGGCATATTTCATGTAGCTATTATATATATATATATATATATATATATATATATATCAAATAAATTGAATTGGGTCATAACGAGGATCACGAAAATTAAAACATCCCTACATCAAATTAGAATTTTTGTAGGAAAGGCATAATGTGTCTGTTTAATTTTAATTAAAACGACCTATAAACTAAAATTAGTTGAAAATATAACAAAAGTATGATGCAAGATAAATTTGTTAACATCTTTTAATTAAATGTTGTTATAGGGTAAATGACTGTAACATGACGTTTCTGTTCACATTGTGACAGCTTTGGCACTATCGACACTTTGCCTTCACAGTTTATGTGTTAAATGAACATTGACATGAAATGTTGAATAATTAATAATCACGCATGATGATGTTGAATTATCTGATTCAACTGTTTTGGTTGACTGTATTCACTTGCGTCAGTTTATAGAAAAAAATAGTTGTAATATGTGAGATATAATAAACGATAAAATATATATTTTACTCTATATTTAAATCAATAACTTTTTCACGATTATTACATGATACCCAGAACCGACAAACAATTTTTACCACATTAAAATTATCCCTGTGCACTCCCTCCACTAACAACTTTGGGACAGTGATTTGTCGGCTGGTAACCTTACTTCACGCGAAAAAATATATCACTTACCGAGATCTGCTACGTAAAGTACAACACTCAATAATGGATAATAGTTATTTTTGTATTAAGTGCGCAAAATGAATGTTTTTTTTGTTGCGCGTGAGATTTTAGTCGAGACCGCAGATCGAGACAATAAAAGTCATTCGAACGCGCCACGAAATACAAACAACATTTTTTCTACAACTGTAAATAAAGAATAATACAATAATAATTGATTTATTTAAGTAAATTGAAGAAAAACAATCAAAAATAATATTAATTTGATACTATTGATGTGTTGTAACTAATGAAACCTGACAAATAATTTGGGAGCGTGCGCGAGATACTCATTTTGCGCACTAGAATACGAAATAGTGCGCAAAACACTCATTTGGCGCACTAGGGTGCAAAATAGTGCGCAAAATACGCGTTGAAAAAATCACGTATTTCGCGTAAAAAAAGTAACATTTTTTGACAGTTGTAGAAAAAATCTATTTTATTTATTTACTTCTATAATTTTTTAAATATATTAAAAATTCGCAATTTATATGTCAATGTAACATAATGTCTAGTTGACAGAACATAAAAACCAATGAAATCATAATTTTTTTGTGGGTACAATATTAACGTAGAACAATCAAATACCGTCTAGGTATTAATAAAATTATTGACATAAACATGATTCTTGAAAATTTTCTTGATTTAAATGAGAAGAAAAAAATTAATGGATAGCAATTATATTCATAAATGTATCCTATTTTTTCATATTAAGTCAAGCTTCTTCTGTGCAATTCCGCATAATAAATACATCAAATCCAGTACATAGAAATTCTTTAAATTTGAGCAACACTGAAGAAATTTAGATTTATTATTCTCTTGACAGATGACAATAATAATAATGAAAATAGTAAATACCACATTTTCATAGGTTTAAGTTACTATTTTTCACTATTTTTATTTATTTGACTCCTTGGAGATCATTTAAAATTTGACAATAGGCTATGAAAATTTTAATATCTGTCCAAATAATTTATAATTTTTATCTTTGCAAAATCAATCTGATATCAATAGGCAAAAAATTATGTGTACAATATTTAATGAAAGCATCTATTTTTTTTATAATAATTATTCTTTTTTATTGATAAGACGTATAAAATATCAGAAAAAACATTTATATTTATAAGTGTTAGCTTGTAAATATAAAAAAAAATAGTAGATATGTTAAAACATCAATAGTATTATTTTCTGTTGATTGTATGAATAATTATTTGTACACGAAGGAATGGAATATAGTGATACATTTTGTACCGAAGGTACCGTTTCATTTCCCGAGCCGAAGACAAGGGATTTAAAGCACCTGAGGAAAGAATAATACTTTCTTAGCGAGTTATACCCGTACAATTTTTTACTACCTTATTAAAAAGTTATTTTTAGAAATGTCTTAAAACTTAGATAGATATGACCTGAATGTCACAAATATCAAATCATACCAATGTTTACCAGTAATTGTCATGGATATGATTTTCCTGAAACTGACAGGAAAATAAACATTTGCCTGACCTTTAAAACTCAGAAAAGCTTTGCTTTGCATGTCTAGTCAGGAAAATAACATATTGCTTGCCTAGGCAGGTAATGAAAGAAACGTGAGTGTCTAGTTACTTAGCAACATAAAATACTGACTGAATATGTAAGTTAAATATTTCTTTTAATTTAAATTAATTTAAAACATTATTTGTTTGGACTGACGAAGCTAGTTTTTCTAGAAATGGACTTTTTAATAATAAAAACTGCCAGTATTGGAGCATCGAACATCCTAATGAAATTCGGAAAACAAGACAACAGATTAGTTTCAAAATAAATGTTTGGTGCGGGATTTAAAAAAAATGTTTGGATCTTACTTTTACGAAGAAAATTTGACGGCTGCATTGTATGCCGAATTTTTAGATAATGTGTTATACAAGAAGCGTTGATATTTTAAATAGAGATAGGCGAATATCAAATTTCTCGAATTCGAATATCGAATACGAATATTATTCAGATCTCGAATATTCAAAGTACTCGAATATTCGAGTACTCCTAAAAGTTGATTTATTTATTATTAATAATAATTTAATTATGCCCTTTTCATTATTTGAATGAAATTGTTAAGATAAAATAAAATTCAAACAAAAAAGAAAAGAAAAGGACGAAAACTTTAAATTTAAGGTGAAACGTACGGGCTGATGTTGGCGAAAATCAAATTTGAAATATGGTACGTCTTCATGGTTTTGAAACAAAATATCTTTGTTATTAATAACTTCAAAATATTGTAATAGCTTTAAGTTTATGTTTTATTATGGGGTAGATGGCTCAGTGGTATCGCGTCGGCCTGTGGATCTTGAGAACCCTGGTTCGATCCCCACAGCCGACAAACATTTTCACCAATTTAAAAAATCTACCCCTGTGGCTCCTCCTCCACTAATATCTTTGGAGGCCGTGATTTGACGGCTGGTAACCGCACTTCACGCGAAAAAATATATCACTTACCGAGATCTGCTTAGGCAGAGTGCCACACCCAGTGATGGGTAAAAGGCGTGATGATATATTTATTTATTTATTTATTTATGTACAAATGATAAAGAAAAACATAGTCAAAAATTGAGGTCAACGTATAGCGCGATATTCGAGGTATTCGAATGTTCGCTATACTGACGTTAATATTCGAAAATCTTGAATATCGAATAATGTCAATATTCGCGGCATTCGACTATTCGCGGATGATATTCGCCCATCTCTAATTTTAAATAACACATTTGATTCAGTGGCCTGCACTTTCTTCCGATATGACTCCACTTGATTTTTTTATGGAGCTACATGAAAGATTTTGGTTATAAAGAACCAGTAAACACATTAAACGAACTAAAGAATAAAATTGAGGCGGCAATTTAATCTTTATCTGCAGACCAAATAGAAAGGACTACTTATTCAAAACATTGTGAAAAATATATATTGAGGTTGCGAGCCATTTTGAATATTTGTTATAAAATCATTTTGTTGTTATTAAGTGTTACTTATTCTTATTTTCTGTATTATTATGACAAAAAATATTATTTCGTTTAATAATAATAGTTACAATTGTTTTATTTCAAGTCACAGTTATGGCTCACTATTCACTTTCCGATTAGGTGTATAATAAAGTGCCCGCCATTTTACTTTTTAATAATGTAACATATAGATTATTTTACATGATTGTAAAGCAAAATTGATGAACTTTTAAAATTTGTAGAAAAATATAATATGTTCCATTTGAAATTTCAAAGTTGATATTAATTACTACTCGTAATAAACCGGAAATGATATCATGAAGGTACATCCGTCATCAACTAGCTTACATGTTGCTGTATAAAGAATATTATATGAAATAAATTGCTAAGTTGATAAATAAGCGAAATATTTGCTGGACCTTTTAAAATATATATTAAGTTAATATTATAGTGTTTTTCTTTAATTCTTTTTTAGTTTTTAGTTTTTGGTATGAATAAAGCCAACCTGTATTTGGCAACTCTTTTATGTTTATCTGTTAGTTATTTTTCGCCACTTTGACAAAAAATCCGGATCTGTTAAAACGATTCGCTTAAAAATACATAAAACACGAATAACATTTAAAGAACTGAGGACAAGTGGAACGCATCGGCATCTCTCGGAATTCACCACATCCACTTTGAATCGGATCGCGAACATTTACAATTCATCCTAATGTATTGATTGTGCGTATACAAAGTCAAGTCGGACGCTGGAGCCAGGACCGCGGGGTTGTCGCGCCGCCGACGCCAGTGGATAACGACGCCAGGGGAGACGGCAGCGACGGCGATAGTCAGTGGATAGATATATGAGGATTCGTTTCATCGGCTGCCGGCTTAATGGAGTACGGCAAGGGAGCGCCTGACTTGGGTTCGCGGTTGTTTTCCAATAGGCAGGAACGGACTTTCTACGAAACAATCACAAAATTCTATGTTTTTGTCAACAACACAGATCTGTAACCCAGTTTACGGTTACAAATAAATAAATCGATATTATTCAGCTTTTTATCTACTTAGGTTCTTTAATTACATGAATAAAAATGTCATAATTTAATTTAATCTATATTTATTACAAGTTATAATCGAATTAGAAATGAACTATTGTCTTAAAGTCATTTGATACATTGTTAAATTCTGACAGTGATACATTTAAATAGTACGAGTACCAATGGATATTTTTTGATATATTTGTTCAACCTGAATTCTTTTATAATGTGTAGCTCTGTGTCAAACATTTATTTTTCTTTGTTTTATAGAATTGTTACTTAATTGAATATGTATGAAAATATTAATTACACAGATGTATTTGATAACTTAAACACATTCTTGTTTTTGTAATACCGATTTTTATACTTTATACATGCAAGAAATATTAAAGTATCAGGTGACTGTATAAAATAAAATAATTAAGAAATCAAGGTAAAAGTTTTTATATATGAGTGTAGTTTATTTCCTTTATTGTAATTCTATGTTTTAATTTAACTTTTTCATAAATAATCAAACATTTCTTTTTGATAGCAAAGTTATATCAACATATAAAAGAGGAAATATCGTTTATTAGTGTTTTAGTTAGTCAAACTGTTTAAAAATTTACATTTAAAATGAAAAGCAGAAGATTAAATATTTTTCCAGTGAGAACCCAAAGCCAATACTACGGGTTAAACATTAAATAGAGCGTTTGATGATGTGCAAGAGCTCTTCTTTGATCTTTCGAGACTTATTTAAATATCAATTAAAATTTATAAAAAATGTTCATTTTAAAAGAGTGACATCTTACATAAGGATAACATCGCTTCAAGCTATTTAATTTATTTCTTGCTAAATTTCATACCTAAGGTAAAGTTTTTATAAAATATTATTTACATTAAAAATGACTTTGGTCAAATATTATCCCAAGTTAATATTTGTCTAAAGAAATTCTTAATGACTAAAGTATATACATAAATAAATAAATAAATATATCATCACGCCTTTTACCCATTACTGGGTGTGGCACTCTGCCTAAGCAGATCTCGGTAAGTGATATATTTTTTCGCGTGAAGTTTGGTTACCAGCCGTCAAATCACGGCCCTTAAAGATATTAGTGGAGAGGGAGCCACAGAGGTAGATTTTAAATTGGTGAAAATTGTTTGTCGGCTGTGGGGATCGAACCAGGGTTCTCAAGATCCACAGGCCGACTCGATACCACTGAACCATCTACCCCATTAAAGTATATACTTACACAATATACTTATTTATATACTAAATATAACTGTATATGCTTTACGTACGTCATCAATAGCATTTTTAACGTAGGATGTTTGTTATTAAAAGGTCAGCATATTTCATGAAAATGTTATTATTTAAGTTGTTATTGTTACATGAAAATAACCTTTCTCATATTATTGTTTACTTCTAAGATGTTTGTTTCTGTTACAGTAATAAATTAAAAGATATTTGTTTTCACAAACACTCATGGAGTTAGCCTTGGGAACTTCCTACCTTAGAAATCCTCGTAATTGGATTTTAATCCTTAATCAAGCATTGATCAAATTCCGTTGTGAGTACATCCACTATTACAATTAATCCAGTAAATTCCATCTCGTTAACAAATCCATTAGTCCCGAATTCAGTTCTACTTCACATTGGTTTGCATTCTTAAATGCACAAAAAGTATATGAAACTTAAATTTAAGGAATGTACTTTTTCACACATCTACTGTAATAATTACACTATTATATCTATTATACATCTAAGGTTGAATAAATTTTTTGTAATTAAAATTAGATTGCAAGATTAATCAATGAATCATGATAATGACAGTTTTAAGGAATCATTCTACCTCATTTGCGTCAAATGCAGATTGTTCGAAAAAAAAACTGTATATAAACGTGTTATAGAACAGATTTTTTCAACTGCAGTACCGCAAGATTTTTCAATATACTGAGTTTTGAATTTAAATGTGCTAACGTTGATATATTGAAAACTATAAAATCTACAAGGTTGGTCAAATTAGCAAAGAAATTACATTCTACAAGTCTTTAATATAACTGTTAACAAATTATGTTTTTCGTGGTGGTTCTAAATTTTAATTCATTTAATTCTTTACAAATATGATAACAAATAATTTTGTAGTATCCGTATAAATGGAGTAGATGGCTCATTGGTATGGAGTCGGCCTGTGGATCTTAAGAACCCTGGTTCGATCCCCACAGCCGACAAACAATTTTCACCAATTTAAATCTACCCCTGTGGCTCCCCCTCCACTAATATCTTTGGGGGCTGTGATTTGACGGCTGGTAACCGCACTTCACGCGATATATCACTTACCGAGATCTGCATAGGCCGAGTGCCACACCCAGTAATGGGTAAAAGGCGTGATGATATATTTATTTTTTTTTTTTATGTATAATTACAAATAAAATATTACTATGGAACAAAATTAACTAATAGAATTTTTTACTTTGGTAATGATAACTAGTAAAGAACAGGTTTCTGGGTGTCAATCTGTTTTCATAAATATTAAATTTATTTTCTAGATGTTTCAACCCCACATTGATCATTTTCAGGGGAAAAATTGTCGATCATTAAGTATAAAATTGGTTCTATTTTATTTTATACTTACTAATTAATAATTTTTCTCCTGAAGATAATCAATGTGTGCTTGAAACGTTGAGAAAATAAACTAAATATATATTTATTTATTTATTTATTTTATTAATCGATCCAACAGGATACAAGATCCCAATTACAGGACGATTATACAGAATACAAAAAATAAAAGAATGAGTTGTCACAAAAGAAATAGACAGAAATATAAGAAAATATACAAGTAACTTAAACAGAGAAATAATTAATTAATAAACGCTTAAATCTAGGTAAGGAATCGCCAAATATGTCAATGTCAATGATACATGATATATTATTATATGCTACACAGAGTTGTCTTATGAAAAAGAATTAACACCAGAAACCTATTATTTATTATTTAAAATTAATTAAGTGATCTACAAAATAAATGTTCATTACGTTTAAATTATGATAAATAAAATTAGTATAATTACCTAATATGCGTTAGTACAAAAATTGTGTAAGCAACTCGTTTTAAAAGCATTTTTAAAACACTCGTACGTTTGCAGCACCAGTCGACTTTCCATTTGCGCAACAAAATTACACTTAGAACACTAGTTGAATAAATAACTATTTTATTTCTTGTAAATGATTAAAAAATGTATACTTTTTTGTTAGATGCTCGAAAAACAATGTAATATTTTTAATTTTAGCAATTAGTTTGTGTAACGTGAGACAAAAGATATTGACTGTAGACGATTAGTTTTCTGACATAATTGCTCTCCAGATTACAAGAAAATATTTCACCTCATTAATCAATTAAACAATAAACTGTTATTTACGCTAGTATAACAAGGTTTTATGTACTATATAATATTATATTTATGGTCAATTGCATAGCTAAAAGTTTAGTTTTAAATTTGGTTTAAATATATAAAATCAAAGCAAAGTTATATATACATGTCAAATGGAATAAATAACTTTTGATTTGTTTTTATGTACTAAAACCAAGTTTAAAATTTAAATTTAAGTGGTGCAACTAGCCTCTAGTTTCATTATTGATTTTACTCCTACCTTCCTTATAAAATTAATAGTAATTTCTCATGAAAAACAGTTTGATGTTCTATACGCGTAAACAACATATCGTTACTATTGTTAGAAACAAAATTATGGGTTATAACCAAAAATTATATTATATGCGTAACTTATAAACATCTGAATATTTATTAAGCATAATTGATAATTTCTTCAGAAATTATCATGGTATAACTATTTTAAAATCATGTAAAAAAGTAGAACAAAATTCTATTAGATTAGAAAAACAACATTCTATTTGTTTATCTCCTTGGAGATAAGATAATACTGAAATTTTGACATCTGCCAAAATAATTTTTCTCTGTATTTTCGTGTTATAACTCATTTGATTGACTCCGCAAACATGTATCAAACTTAAAATTAAAGTAAAACTTTCATTACTAATTGTACAAGTACCTATAGTTTTAGGCCGAATTTGCAAACATTTTTGTAAACTAATAAATTAAACACCGCATTAAAGCTCATTATAATATTCAATAAAATTTCAAATGTAAAAGTACAAAATTCTATCTATTATTATTGTGTGAGGAAGGTTTATCTACACTAATTTGGGACTTATTACATAAAAAATTGCAAATAGAGCTATGTAGAGATATATAAATTAGATTTCTATTAAACTTAATGACTGTTAAAAAAAATTATATATTGACACTTATAATATCAAAATCTTATTTTTCTCAAAAATATATAGACGAGAAATTTATTTTATACTTATAGTAATACACAAAATTGGAACAAATTTTGAAATCTTATCAGCAAGTTAATAATAAAATGACTGTGGACTGAATAAAATACAGAATTTAATTATCTGTATCTTTCTTTTGAATCTTTTTCTCTATAGTAAATATGAAAGCAGTGGAAGTAGAAAATTTCTTACTAGTCATTTGAAAATAGTAGTTTTAAAAATTGTTAGTAGCATCAAATTTAAATCATTTAAATTTTTAAATAATTTACTAATTCCACATTGCATTTATGCATTGATTTGGACAAATAAAACCATCTTTTAATTGACCTACTAATGTGACAACCATGTATATTCATAAAAATATATAAAATTGAACTCGTTGACGGTAAAGAAAAATCCCTGAATGCGGTTCTGGGAAAGATGTGGTTTCTTGACAGCAGCGCAGCTAATGCCACGCCTCGACACAACGGTTATGATTAAGTATCGTCCATTGTTTCCTAAGACCGCCACTAAAAGTAATCCATTACATGGAATGTATACAGCTCCCGTACACTTTATTTAATAAAAGCTCAGATCTAGTGAACTCTGCACATGAAATCTGATAGTGGGCTATTGCAGAAATCTTTCTCTTTTTCCCAAGTATTTGTGACGTCAACGTATATATATTGAGATGCACTGAATTTTGTAAATATTCCTCTGATTCAGTTTGTCGAATGAAGTCAAACGAAATGTGTTTTGAAACGATTTTTCCAATAGAACAATCGAAGTGAATAAATTGTTGTGTTAGTAGCAAATAGAAAATATAAATTGAAACAAGATTTTGTTTGTTACGTCATTAAAATTGTTTTTGTAGTTTCCATGCACAATGCACAATGTATACAATTGTTGCAGTAATAGCAAATGCTTTTGGCCAATAAATTTTATTTCAATTATTTATTCTACGAACGCTACATGTACCAACGACAATATAAACGAAATTATTTAACTATCAAATAAGTACAGGAAATATATTGCATTGAAATCACAATCTAAATTATATTAATTATATTATCATACCATTTATTAATCAATCCTATAGACTAGTCTAGATAAAGTACTGTCTGGCAAATAACTGAAATCTGATCGAAATGTTGTCAATTTGCAAATACAGGGTGTTTCAGGACTAGTGTAACAAACTTTAACAGATTATTCCTGAGGTCATTTTGAGCCAAAAATGTCATATGAACATAGATCCTATTCCTTCTAGTTACCAAAATACAAGAGGTTGAAGTTCTATAAATAACACGAAATTTTCAAATTTTTGTAATCAAGATACTTTCGGAAAACAAGAGTTTTATTGAAAAGTCATACCTTATTTATCTTAATTAATTTTATTTATTAATGAATACGATTTAGAGAACAAACCATAAAATGACACAATTAAATAGACACAGAACAACATAACCAAACATGGAATAGGTTAACAAAATATGAAATAAGATAACAAATTTTTTTAAAATTCCAGCAAGTGTTCAAAATGAGCGCCTTGAACTCGTATGCATGTTAATATTAATAAATAAAATTAATGAAGACAAATAAGGTATGACTTTTCAATAAAACTCTTGTTTTCCGAAAGTATCTTGATTACAAAAATTTGAAATTTTCTTGTATTTTGGTAACTAGAAGGAATAGGATCTATGTTCATATGACATTTTTGGCTCAAAATGACCTCAGGAATAAGCTGTTAAAGTTTGTTACACTTGTCCTGAAACACCCTGTATATTCTGTGTTAGGTTCTGATGTTATATTTTTAATTTAGCTGTCAGATAAGTTACTAAATATTTTATTAAAAAACGGAAAGATGGACTCTATGGAAGTTTCCGCTAATATCGGTTAAATATGTATTTAAAGTTACACAACCGGCAGCCACATTCGTTTTAACTGAAGTTTGTTTTGTCATCAACCCTATTGTAACCAGGGGCGGATCCAGACTTCGAATTAAGGGGGGTCATGGAGTGAATTTTGTCTCGGAGAGGGAGGGTTATTGCCCATCTTCTAAATATAAAAAAAACATTTGTATTTGCTCATATTATATTCCTGCTATAATAATTTTTACAATCACATTAAATCGTCTTTGGAATCACATTAAATCACATTAACTCATCACAAACAAGTATAAACGTGGTGAGGAAAAGTAATTATTTTTTCACCTCAAAAATTTCCCCTAAGAACGCCAACACTTTTTAAATAATAAAGTTTCAATATCCAAACGGTTCTTCGATAGAATACAAAAATTATTGAATTAGAAGTTGATTTTCTGAGTGCAAATGTCGGTAGTCACATACTTGACTAGGTCTTAAATAGAATACCTCTCCCATCTGCGGGTCGAAATAATATCCCCACAAAATATTGGTTTTTGGCTATTTATTAGAATAATAAATCAAACAATAGTTATCTTTGAATTTCTAAGTTCTTAGATAATATTTTCTATGTAATTTGTTTAACAAATTGAGTTATCGTAATTAATGACATCATTATTATGTATTAGGGCCAAATAACTATTAGAGCCAACAAATTTAAAAAAGTCTATGCTTAGGGGGGGGGTCATGACCCCCATGACCCCTCCCCTGGATCCGCCACTGATTGTAACATAAACTGCCTGAATTAAATCATAAATTAAATACCTAAAAATAAGAGAAAATATTCATTTGGACAAATGCTCATTAATGCTTTATTTCAAAGATATTCATATTTATATTATTACAGCAGCACACCACTAAAGTATCCAGTTATAATCAAATGTCTCCATTCGCATTACTAGTACAACAGTTCTAGACAAAAACTATGTCTTAATTTTAGATATAGGAACAAACATCGTTGAAATAGAATATTTCGGTATATCTATTTCAATAAAAAAGTTCCCCTGTTCATTTAAGAAAATATATTTTTCATTCTCCATGTCTCATCTCCCAAATAATTTTATTTAATCAACCATACAATTATTTCCTCTTCCTTGCTGTATAAGCCTGAGTATTTATCTTTTCTCTAAAGTTATTAGTTAGCCAGCAAATCTGATTAGTTGCTTTAAAAAACTCACCGGTATATGTAATTAGTGCTATAATTATCATTGGTGAAAGAGTCGAATTAAAGATAATGAAAATTTGCTGAGGATCTATGAATTGCATGAATTATTTTTGAGAAGAGAATATTATGAATGCATATCGAATGTTTGGTTATATGTCTTCAGTAGCAGTGAAAAATGCTTTAAATTATGTTTTCCTTTTACTAGCGTACTGAAAGTGCATGAGAAATACTGAGATAATTTTAGATAAATATAATATACTTACATATCGATTTTGCGGAGCTAAAAAACTTCAAAGATAGTTAAATTTTCATAATTAGACAAAGGGTTTAACTGGAATAAAATGACGGTTAATAGGTACAGTTATTAAATAAGTGAAAAAAATATATATGAAAAAATAACAGTGCAAGTTTTGCTACGATTTTAAAGCGATATTTTTCAATTCTGGTTCTTAATTTGTTCTTTCAATAAAGATAAAAATAACAGATATTTATGTAATCATACAAATGCAACGAGTTGAGGAAAACGAGCCTTAAAAATACAGGAATGTTACAAACCGTATAGATTTGATTAAAAATTCATCGTTGATTGAAAATAGTAGCAGAATTGAAGTGTAGTTAATAGTACGTCATTCACGAAATTCTCTCTGAAAATGACAAAAGTTTTCTTCACTGCACGATTCTATACATTTGACTGTAATTCGCTTTAATGTCAGTCTGTATCTGTAGTACGGCACGCAAGCTGACGTTATATGAAATTTAATTAAAGAAACAAAATTTATCTGCAATAATGACTAAAATTTCATTTCTAAAATTATAATTAAATAATTTTTTCAACATTCTTTACATTAGTATCATTCCATCTCAAGATAACTTTTAAATTACTTTAAGATCAAGATCATAATATGATACTGAGCTTCGACTTTAGAGTTTACTTTTAGTTCTCAACAATTTTGTAATAACGTACTTTTCTTCGTAGATTTTTATACTATATAAATATAATTTTTAAATATATACTTGTATCTATAATGATAGTTTTATTATCAGTTAACGTTCATTAACTTTACATAAAACTGAAATAGTTATTTACGAACTAAGTACGGGAAGACGATGTTCCCGCATGAGCGCATTTTTAAAGCACGAACGACTGCAAGGAGCGAGAGTCTTTAATAGCGCGAATGAGCGGAAGACGTCTTCGCGCACATAGATTGTATAATATTTTTTGTTCGAGTACTGGTATTTAAAAAAATACATGTTTAATTTCAACTTGTGTGAGTACACCTGAATCTGCAAATTATATACAATCTTTATCAATTGCAAACCAAGCTGCTCCAGGAACTTCGATTTCTAATTTTACTATAAATGTTGAAAGAATTTTAACAAATTACTTTTATTTCCCAAACTTTTAATAAAGGAAAATTCAGGGAAGGTGTACTTTATAAATTATATTTTATTATTATCAAGACAGATTTATTTTAGAATGTTCCAAAGGGCCAGTGTTTTTTGCAATTTTTACAGTCGAGTCGATCGAGAAGCACTTGTTCCAGATTGAGTGTTGCGTGCGGGAAGTGTTATAATGAAGGTTAAAAGTACAAAAAATATTTTTGAAGTTAAAGTACTAGTTAGCTTCCATGGTTTTCAAAAATT
This sequence comes from Pterostichus niger, assembly GCA_947425015.1. NCBI lineage: Eukaryota > Metazoa > Arthropoda > Insecta > Coleoptera > Carabidae > Pterostichus > Pterostichus niger. The sequence goes on along the minus strand of OX380344.1, from coordinate 24,760,805 downwards.
AAAAGAAAAGTTACTTGTATACCTAAGCAGAAAAATGCGTTTATCGGCCGAGATCGACAACATTCTGAGTACGTTAAATACATATCACGACCGAAGTGTATACAATAATTTTTAGTTTCCACTGCCAACTGCATTCTGTATATAAAAAAACCGTAATAGTATATTACATAATAAGTCAGGAAAGTGATGCTTTACTTGACGAAGCGGTTGATTGAAGTACGAGGCCGTTAGGCCGAGTATTTTAATTCGCTGAGTCAAGTAAAACACTTTCGTGACGTATTATGTATACTATTTTTTTCTGAAATCGTTCATATTTATATTTTATCAATATAATTAATAATAAATATTTCAAAATGTTGAATTTTTTGGTAAGAATCATATTGGCAGCAAACTACATATCCAAGGTGATAACAAAAGTTGTTGAAAACAACATCTTATGTTAAAATATTGAACATATTTGTGTCAAAAGTAATATTGTTGAGAGAGAAGATTTCTTTATAATGTTGAAAAATATAGATGAAAATGAGTATGAGGCGGTATTTTCAAGTACTCCTCCTGAAATATTAAATCAAGCAACTGCGGCTGTTGAAAATTTATTACTGAGCAAGTCCAAGGACCGATATGATAAAGAGTATGAAATTATCATGGATTGGAAAAAGCAAAATAAAGTAACTAATTTGTCAGAAAATGTGCTACTTGCTTATTTTATTCACTGAATCTCTAAGTAATTTATTGATTTCAACAAATAATTTAGCTTCAAATTCGCCAGTGTCATGCATAAATTTTAATAACTTAAGCAAATAATGTATATTTAGTATTAACGTTATTGATAAAAATAAATAAAAATCTTATAATTTTTTTTAGTTATTTAGTTTATTTACTTGAGTCAGGTAAAGTACTTTCCTGACTAGTCAAGAAAGTACTTTACCTGACTGTTTTGCAAATGTTTTGGTAAACACTTACTTTCCATACTAAAATGCGTCAGGAAAGTAGGCATTTTCTTGATGATTTCAGATAAAATTTATTACAAGTTTTAAATAAGGAAAATTTATTTTTAGCAGTTTTATTTGACATAATTTTTAGTATTTATCAAACTTATTTTTCTACTTGTTTACGTTTAGATTTAAAACAACGAAAAATATTTTGTCAATTCACAGCAATAAAACAACTCCATTGCAATCTCCTCTCGAATTCAGATAACTCATTGTATGAAAATGATCTCTACTACAAAATCAGTAAAATCATCCTGTTCTTTGAATATCCGCGTTCGGAGTGAACGGCACTCAAGTCAAGTGGCGTGATGCTGTGTCGTGATACTCTAGCTCCGAACCCTACCTTGGAAATCTCACTTATACCGACTGAGCCCGCTATTCGCTACTGGCACCGCGGATGTCAAAGCATTGATGTCCGATTTGTTCTGCATAAAGTGAATCGGATATTAGAATAATTCCACGTTTTACTTTTATTTCGGTTAGAGCATTTTATCGATAAAGAATGTAGTACAAATATATTTTTAAAATAAAAATGTAATATGGCAACTTTAGACTAGGTATAAATTTTTTTTTGAGAAACATAATTTACTGCAGAATGATTTTATGTAGGTGGTGTAATGGAATTTATTTTTAAGATTTCAGCGCCACAGCCGAGTTTTATTGAACTAGGCTAAGTGACTTTATGCTATATTGATGTTTTTTAATGACATTCGATTTTCGATCACATTGAATATTTTTAATTTATATAACTAATTATATTATTTTATTGTTAATTAAGCCACTATTTACAAAAAATATTTTATTAGAAGCACGTCCTCCATAGGGTCTACTTATATAAGTGATAAACCAGGCAGGTGAAACCCCTGTCAGAAATTTAACAGTTTGTGCTGATTTATGGTGTGAATAGAATCTTATTCGGCAACATAAGCATTTCGGACTTGGTATACTATTTTCATTTTAAACTGGTGGGATCGGCATAAAACGATTAAATGCACCGCAATTACGTTTACAAAGGAACTTAAAATATAACCCGTTTTAACTGGTGTCACAAGGTTCGCACAGGGTTGTACGCCGGTACGTGTGTAAAAAAAACAAAAAAATTACAACCTTAAATAAGTATATTTCCTTATTCATACTATAGAAGTATAATATATTATAAATATTATATACAAACATAATCTAAACATTTACCTACATTACTGATTCAGTAATGGCTCATTGGTATCGAGTCGGCCTGTGGATCTTGAGAACCCTGGTTCGATTCCCACAGCCGACAAACAATTTTCACCAAATTAAATCTACCCCTGTGGCTTCCCCACCACTAACATCTTTGGGGGCCGTGATTTGACGGCTGGTAACCGCACATCACGCGAAGAAATATATCACTTACCGAAATCTGCTACGGCAGAGTGCCACACCCAGTAATGGGTAAAAGGCGTGATGATATATTTATTTATTTAGTTTTTACTGATTCAGTACAGGATATTTAATCTTCTTATTGAGTAATATAACTGCTAAATGGATAATTTAATCCGAATTAGTAATTTTTAAATGGTCAATCATAGGAAAAAACAAGAATAATTTTAGGCTGAATACGACCCTTAAAAAATTACCTGTTGTGATTGTGACCATCGTTAAGAGATTTGTGGTTGCCGCACTAATAGATTTCATTGTAGTTATATGGGACAGAGACGTTTCATGCCGATCCCTCGGTTTTAAAATGTAAATACTATATAAATATTTCAGTGCAACTAAGAACAATTTGTGTGTCTTCAAATTTTTTTAAGGAAATAGGTATATTTTGAGTTATTTCTGTTTTGGAAGGAAATACAATTGCAGTCTTTAGAACCTTGCCTAAAATTTTCAACATGTCAATAAAATATGTCTTACATAAATTCACACTTATGCAAAAAAAAGCCCTAACATAGAATAACTGAAATTCCATTTTATTTTCACAAATGGTAACTTTGTTCTTTCTTTTATAGTTAATTTATGCAAACGTTAGAGAGCAAAATATCACATCAAACATCTGTTGACTGTTTAAACCCGTGTGTGTAATTAGTCATTGCTGTATCGCTTTTTATAAAATGACATAAAGCTAATTTATTTGGTGTGTTCACTAGTACTACAAAATCACGAATAGTTTTTGTCCCGTTATACTGTGAATCATTGCCGAATAAAGAAAGTAATGCAGTAGCAGCCTCAAGTTCTCCTTCTGAATGTATTTCTTCACTGTCAATATGTTCACAAAATTGTTCTGTTATTGGAGCGTCCTGTATTTGTTGCAAGAAATTTCTTCTGTCTAGTCGCTCGGTCCCACCCCTGGTCTGTACTTTAGTGTAATGCTCTGGTTTACAACGTAGAAAATAAAATAATTATAAAATACGTCGGTAATATAGTCAGGTTTCTATTAAAAGAAGCATTTAGCATTTATGATAATTTTAATAGCGCTGTAAATATCAGTAAAACATTAGAACAGCCCTATCTACTAATAGTAATTACACGATACGTACCGGCGTTGCATTAATGAATGCACCTTCACGGAACATTCATAGGTCAAGCTATGACCACATGCAGTCAAGTGCCATGATTCACATCAACACATGTATTCCTATTCATGCTACGCATTCAATGCGGAGTCACGTGCACGTCCACATACATACATATACACGGCGACAGCCTGACGTGAGAGATGCACACACACTTACACATATACACACCGGACAATGTGACGTCACCTTGCGCATTCGCAATCAGATGCGAATAATGGTGCTAGCATAACACGCGACACTCAACATTTTATTTGTTCCAGACAACACAACCAACAAATTAATTTGATTTCAATGGGGTAGGTGGCTCAGTGGTACCGAGTCGGCCAGTGGATCTTGAGAACCCTGGTTCGATCCCCACAGACGACAAACAATTTTCACCAATTTAAATCTACCCCTGTGGCTCCCCCTCCACTAATATCTTTGGGAGTCGTGAGTTGACGGCTGGTAACCGCACTTCACGCGAAAAAATATATCATTTACCGAGATCTGCCTAGACAGAGTGCCACACCCAGTAATGGTAAAATGCGTGATGATATATTTATTTATTTTAATTTTAAATTCTATTGTAATGCAATATCGATAGCAAACAATTATTCATGAAATAATCAATCACACAATGTCACCATTTTGTAAAACAACTGTATTTTTGTACACAATCTTTAATTATATTTTCAGTAACGTAGCTTAGGATGGTCCAGGGGTGTAAATAAATCCCTTATAACAAATATTTTTTATAAGACAGATAAATAATAAGGTAAATATAGTCAGATTCTCGGAAAAACAAGATACCATACATTCCATTGTATGAACTAAGTAAAGTAATATACAAAATGCAGACCTCTTTTATAATGTGCCTAGAATTGCATGCTGTGTCTTTACACGTATGTTATTTTTTTATTTGTGCTGCTAACATTTACAAAGTTTATAAACGTTCAATTTTTGTATATGTCTTTACGAGTTTATAGTGAATGAAAGTGGGAAAAAAGTAAAACTTTTACAAAATTTTCATTTATCTGTTAGATGTCATATTATTTTTTCGCGATATCTGGCAATTAATGTTATTATATTCTCGAGATGAAATATAAATGGTGTGGGTAAATTTGGACTCTTCTTTATGTTTGCGTTAGACTGTGGATTTATAAACCCGAGTTCTAATCTTCACCACATTAAAATTATCCCTGTAGCTTTAATTTCATCTTTAGAAGGCGTAATTTGATGACTGGTCGAAAAGGTAATAATAAATAATATATCATCAAATATCATCACGCCATTTACCCATTACTGGGTGTGGCACTCTGCCTAAGCAGATCTCGGTAAGTGATATATTTTTTCGCGTGAAGTGCGGTTACCAGCCGTCAAATCACGGCCCTCAAAGATATTAGTGGAGAGGGAGCCACAGGGGTAGACTTAAATTGGTGAAAATTGTTTGTCGTCTGTGGGGATCGAACCAGGGTTCTCAAGATCCACAGGCCGACTCGATACCACTGAGCCACCTACCCCATAAATAAATAATAATAATAATAATATATAATTCTCAACGGCCATGGCACAACTCGTTGGTACTGATCCAAGCGATAAGTCAACGTTGCGCGGGGAGTATTTGGATGGGTGACCGTCCAGAGAAACCCGAGTTGCTGTTGACTGAAAGACCTAAAATGTAGGATCAGGGCGTAATGGCGGTATATGACCTTAGTAGTTGGTCCGCCAGGAAGCCACAGACAAAAAAATTATATAATTAATTAATTTATGAAATATATCACTTACCGAAATCTGTTTCGGCAGAGTGCCACACCCAGTAATGGGTAAAAGGCGTGATGATATATTTATTTATTTTATTAATTTTATGAGAAAAGTAATCGGGGTTATATTTATAATTATTTTAATTTCTGGACATATCTCTAAATATTTAAATAGGTAAATATTAATACTATGAAATAGATGGATTAGTGGTATTGAGTCGAGCTGTAGATTTGGGACCATGGGTTCGATTCCCACGATCAACAAACAATTTTCATCGTTAAAATTACCCCTGTAGCTCTGCCTCTTTTTACATTTTTCGAGGTCGTGATTTGACGCCTGATAACCGTATATGCATAAATATATCACTTACCAAGATCTGCTAAAATTAGTTTATAATTTAATTATGAAAAATTTTGTACTAAGATGATTATATGTGTAAGTAGATCATAAAAACGAGTTTATAAGAAATTCATTCATAATTACATCATTCTAAATCTTCTATAATAATCTATTATGATTATATTGAAATAATAGTAATATTTGTACTCTATAAAAGCAATAGTTTAAATATTAAAATCAATCAGTCTCTATGAAATCATATTTATTTGTACATTAATTAGTTGGTAACATTGTACCTAGTGCGAAATTTTATCAATTAGAACTTGAAAATATAAATATGTAATAAATATAAGATGAAAGGCGCTTCGTGTCGTTAACTTGGACATACTTCGCTAGAAATAGTGTCCGACAAATTCATTTTTCTGGAATCTCTCATGCTCTTAAAGTATAAATTAGAGATGGGCGAATATCATCCGCGAATATTCGAATGCCGCGAATATTGACATTATTCGATATTCGAGATTTTCGAATATTAACGTCAGTATAGCGAACATTCGAATACCTCGAATATCGCGCCATATGTTGACCTCAATTTATGACTATGTTTTCCTTTATCATTTGTACATAAACTTAAAGCTATTACAATACTTTGAAGTTATTAATAACAAAGATATTTTGTTTCAAAACCATGAAGACGTACCCTATTTCAAATTAGTTTTTCGCCAACATCAGCCCGTACGTTTCACCTTAAATTTGAAGTTTTCGTCTTTTTCTTTTTTGTTTGTACTTTTTTTTTATCTTAACAATTTCATTCAAATAATGAAACGGACATAATTAAATAATTATTAATAATAAATAAATTAACTTTTAGGAGTATTCGAATATTCAAGTACCTCGAATATTCGAGATCTGATTAATATTCGTATTCGATATTCGAATTCGATAAATTTGATATTCGCCCATCTCTAGTATAAATAAATAAAAAGATGTAACTTTTTGGCCACTTTGATTGTTTAAGTAGTCTAGTATGTAGGTATAGAGTATAGGGTGAAGAAATTTGGATATATAAATTGACAGACCATAGAAAAGTAAAGATTTTCTTTCGGGACCAAATTAGTTTTATATTTCACTACAATATTTCCCTCTTACGTAAGACGCATGGGAAGTACGAATATATGACATATCGTGTGTCCAAATTGGCTTGGATTATAGGTATTCCTGAAACATTTTGGTGGTAGGTGTAATGACAGCGGATGGCAAACGGCGGCCAACATTACGGAATTATGGCCATTGACATGGGTGTAAAATATACGACGGTGGAACCGCGTGTGTCTATACACAGGACGTGGTCTGATTGAATTTAGCCTGCCGCCACGCCAGAATTAATTTCGATGTCTATAAATAAATCAAAAGCAGACAGACCGATGCTAGAACGTCCGTCAGCAGACGCGAGATGGATTTCACTTGCCGGTGTTGGTCGTCCGTTGTTGGTCACTGCGTTCTGCGTTTTACGATTGAATCCAGTTCGCACAATCCGAGTTCACCATTCAAGGAAGGAATTAATTATGAACATTGTCTTTGTGTTTGTGACGGTGATGATGAATACCTCGCAAATTTATGCATATATTTGTGCCTTTGAATATACCGAATCGCGAATATTCATAGATTATCCCATATCAGATTGCTGTGATTTAAACAGGAACAACAAGTTGGTATTATTAAAATCTGAAAGTCAAAAGAAATTAATATTGTTAAAATAAATATTTAGAATGTCCTAGAGAATTTTCTAATGCTATAGGCATTAGGCACACTGGTCGATGAGCGTCGATGAGCATCGATGAACTCCTCGATGAAACAACAGAACGCACCCGTCATCGACGAAAATTAGAGGCTCCTCTATTTCCATCGAAGAGCTCATCGATGAAACGAACGTATCTCATTTCATTCGTATCTTTTGTGTCTCATTTCACGTTAGCATACTTTTGAAATTCTGTTTTTGATGTGAAACATCTATAGGCTCACTTGTAAACCGAATTGTTGGCGTGGCGACGCTTGCCGTGGCGACGGGTCGCCACGCTAATTCTAAGGTATACATATATATATATTTTATGTGTAGTAGAGTGTACGGTGTGGCGACGGGTCGCCACGCTATACTGAGGTATACATATATATATATATATATATATATATATATATATATATATATATACTATATATATATATAATTTATATGTAGTAGAGTGTACGGTGTGGCTTCTCACTCAGTTCGACGTTGTTGTTTACTACGGTACACATAACCTGCGTTTTATTTAATTTTTTATTTTAATTTTTGACAATAAAATATGTGTGATAGTGATAACTCAGTAGATCAAAGTGATCAACCTTGTGCAAAGAAAGTGAAACTACACTATGGCATACTACCAAGTCATCAGTAAGTAGAATTTTCTGTAAGAAATTCGTAATACTTCATTTTTTCATTAGGCTATATTTAATTCCTGTAATAATATTATCTTTTATGCATATTACTTGTACACACACGATGTTTCACATCTGCCAGGCGTCCCATGACGGCTCACATTTTCTTTCTCAACTTTAGAACCTTTCATTGTTTGTCAATGAAGAGTGCGTTCTGTTGTTTCATCGAGGAGTTCATCGATGCTCATCGACGCTCATCGACCAGTGTGCCATAGGCATTAGGGTTGCCACATTTCAAAATTAAAAGTCGAAATATTCTCTTTAAATATAAATTTTTGGCGCTAAAAACCCAAACGATTTATTAAATGCAACTAGTTTTTAATTTTCCTGACAACAAATTTACTTTGGGAATTCGGTACCCTGAAATAGTTTTAATTTCAGTTAGTTGGGTTGGACGGTCACTGACATCTTTTACACATGATAGCTGAAATATAACCTCTAAATACTGATGACAGAAAGATTGGTTTCCGGGCGCCAGAAAATTAAAATTTTCAAATAGAATTTAATTAGCAAAATATATTTGTTACTCGCTGTCACATAATTGGTCCGGTTCTGAAACATAATATTTGGGAAAGAAAGAAATAATAAAAGAAATGTCACTCAACAAAGTAACAGACAATATTTATCAGTCTTTATCAGCAATACTGGACATTATTGGTAAGGTAAATACGAATTTATTACTACAATTGTTTATTAAGTTTTGTTTATCTAAATTCCGACACTGGTGTGTTTTCTTCATGAAAATAAGATTTATGTTTGTTTCTTTTTGTTCGACCATGTTGACGTGGCCGTAGCAGCAAGCAAAACTTCTTAAAGAAGGCACACACTGCGGTTCATCTAAAAGATCTCTGACAGTCAGAATGTAATCTAAACTGGACCAGCACGCATCAAAGATTCAAGAATGAGCTATTGAGTTTTGTGTAAATATCAGTAGTAGCTACCAAACTTCTTGAAGGAGGCACACACTACTGTTGATTCAAAAGATGTCTGACAGCCAGCATTTCTAATGTCCTTTCAAATTTAACTTAACTAACATCTTTAATATTTGTAGCAAGAAAAGAGATGAATGAATATTATTAAGAAGAAGATAAAATTTGTCTTTGTTATTAATTATAAAATATATAAAAGTGACACTGTAGGCTTAACCAGTTTATAACAACCGAATAAAAAAATCTGATGTGGACACCACATGACTTCCTTGTACGCGTATTATGCTATACCTACATTTTTTTTCATGCACATATTTGACGTAATTTGATATTTTCATGAAATTTTTAATTTTTTTCTTATTTTTTGTTCTAATCCATAGCAAACTTAATTACAAAAAACAAGAAATATATTATTTTTAAATTTAGATATCTCGCTTATACAAAAGGCTAATTTAATAATTCTTAATGTGCTAGACGCAGAATTTAATTCTCTAAAACTTTTATTTGCAGCATTCATTTCTAAAATTAAAATAATACCATTTTTTTCAAGGAAAACTGTTAGCAGCTTCATGTAATGTGTCACTTCCGGTTAGTCTATTGATATAGTAGTCTTATATACCAAATTTGGAAAGTTTTAAATTATATTTGAATATAGTTTTTCATGAAAATCTATTATAGGCTTCAAGTAAAGTACCACTTCCGGTAGTTGTATAATGACCAAAAAGGGAGGTGCACAACTAGGTGTTATAAAGTTTCAATTTTCTACGGCTTACCGTTTTTGAGTTATGCGAGATACATATGTACGTACGTATTTCCGTTGAAATCTGAGAACCGAAAATTTTCGCGATTACAATACTTCCTTTACTTCGTACAAGGAAGTAAAAAAATGTATATTTAATGTGAAGTGCAAGTAATTTTACGAATATTTTAGAAATTCTTTTTGATTAAAAATCACTATATCATGTAGTAAGTCATTTATGTTTGTCCTCAAATATGGAAACACTATTGTCTTAAATGTTATTTGATATTGTTTTGTTTATTTTTAATTCAATAATTAAGATTTGGTGCATTAATTATAATCATGGAGTATGTAAGTACATTTGTGTATTTTATTTATATTATATACAGCTTACAATGCCTTAGGTACAATATTATCGAGACGTGATATGCTTGACAATCCTGGTAAAAACGAAAATGGAAGATAAATGTTTAATTATGATTCAGAATAACGTAACCAAAATAATATATAATGAAGAATAAAGCTTGAATTATAAAATCGCTTGGTTTTTCTGAAATCATCAGATATGTAAAAAAATGAATACAATGAATTTCATTACAGGCGATATATAGATGTATGAGTGTATCGTATGCCATTTGAGATAGCTGAAATTTAGATTTAAATTTAGATAGGGTAGGTGCCTCAGTGATATCGAGTCGGCTTGTGGATGCTGAGAACTCTGGTTCGATCCCCACAGCCGACAAACAATTTTCACCAATTTAAAAAATCTACCCCTGTGGCTCCTCCAGCACTAATATCTTTGGAGGCCGTGATTTGACGGCTGGAAACCGCACTGCACGCGAAAAAATATATCACTTACCGAGATCTGCTTAGGCAGAGTGCCACACCCAGTGATGGGTAAAAGACGTGATGATATATTTATTTATTTATTTAAATTTAGATATAACATAAGTCACAATGTTTTATATTAAAAATTCTGTAGGTACAGTGAATCTATTCCGGATAAACTAATATTTTATTTTCAGGAATTGAAAAAACAAATAAATAGAAACTTAGTTGCTTTGTCATACTCGTCAATTCAAGTCTAAATCAATATTCTATTAAAAAGGCATTAATGTAAAAAGCAAAAGGTAACCTAAGAACATGTTAATTACGATACTGAAAAGTCTATAAAAGAACGAAAGATTTTGTTAAAGTAAATAACGTATAAGATTTCTTGTAACACAAGTCACAAGTAAAAGCATCGCAACAATTCACCGACATTTTAATCGATAATTAAATGCGACGTCAGCGAATAAACCAATAGTAACCTGCCCCTTTTACCTACCTTCATTCGACGCCTTACCTATGAGTTGCTGCTTCTTATCTCGTTTATATTCCAACTAAAAGTAATCAATGAGAAATGGCGCGGAAAGATGATAAAAGTAATTTTAATTTTATTACTGCGGATGCAGGGTCTATGTTCGAACGATTGACTTAACACAAAAATGAATTTTCAAACACATGAAAGAAGAGAGAATTGTCAAGAACTTGTTATTCGAAATAAAAAATGGATCAACATTTTTAAACGCCTAATGTCATTTTCAGATTAATCTTTTTGAACGTTACAAAATTGCTTATCAAGTTATTGGCGCTATTAAGTATGGAATTTGTTACAAGAGATTTGGATTGCATAACAGTACTCGTAAAAATATAAAAATAAGTTATTTGGCTTTTATTTCACTACCATCTGACAGTGCCGTGGTATAGCAGTTAATTGTACTAAAAGGTAAAAATTATATTATACCGAGATGTTTTCAGAATAACGATATAACCTTTTTAAATATTAAAAACTCATTCTATGTTCAATTCCAAATCAAAATTCACGAATCAAAGATAGTGATATATGTGTCAAAAGTTTTCTAATTTATTTAAGAGAAAAAATAAATATAACAACCCGCTTTTTAACCATTTCTGTGTGCTCGACTGGATATTACACTCGGCCGTAACAAATCTCGATAAGTAGGTACATACTAAGTATATTTATGTGCATAAAGTACGGTTACCAGCTGTCAAATTATGGCCTCCAAAGGGAAAGCCGCATAAATAATTTTAATATAGTGAAAATTATTTGTCGGCTGCAGGAATCCACAGTACGATTTAATACCACTAACCAACTATTTAATCAGAGAATAATACTTCAAAATTTTAATTCCTGTATTTTACAAAGCAAAGTTTTTAAAAATATATATTCGATGTACAAATATTGGTAAACTAACTTGTTAATATTTAAATTTAATTTATTTACTTTATTTAAAGAAATCGTGAATATTTTAATAGTATACAGGGTGTTTCAGGACTAGTGTAACAAACTTTAACAGCTTATTCCTGAGGTCATTTTGAGCCAAAAATGTCATATGAACACAGGTCCTATTCCTTCTAGTTACCAAAATACAAGAGGTTGAAGTTCTATAAATAACACGAAATTTTAAAATTTTTGTAATCAAGATACTTTCGGAAAACAAAAATGCGCGCAAATAGGGGATGAGAAAGTTGGCTTCTATTTGGATATCTGTCTTGGTATTCTCTGGACGCATAACGGGTATTTCCATTACATAATCCATAAATAAAAATCATATCTGCATATTCAGCAGTACTATAACCATCCATTATGAAACAATAATACAATCAAAAGTACAACAATTTTTAATTAAGACAAATAAGGTATGACTTTTCAATAAAATTCTTGTTTTCCGAAAGTATCTTGATTACAAAAATTTGAAAATTTCGTGTTATTTATAGAACTTCAACCTCTTGTATTTTGGTAACTAGAAGGAATAGGACCTATGTTTATATGACATTTTTTGCTCAAAATAACCTCAGGAATAAGCTGTTAAAGTTTGTTACACTAGTCCTGAAACACCCTGTATTGTGAAACTAATTAGAAAAGTGATGTTTTAATGAACGAGTATGCCAGTATAAGTGCGAGCGCAGCGAGTACTTAAGCCATACGAGTGAATTAAAACCACTTTTCTAAACGTGTTGTACATATTATTTTTTCTCATTTTGCTCGGATATGTTAGAAAATAAACTTGACATTGTTAAGATTTAACAAATATTTAATAATTAATAAATATTAGGTGGCTTGTCCTAGCAACTAAAACAACGCATTATATACAAACAAAAATACTGTCAAAATAGAAAATTCAATTTAGGCGACATGTAAGCCGAAGATAATAATTCGGAAACCCTATTTTCGTTTGGAGATATTTTAAATGCAGCTAAAGAAGTTTCATTGAAAAATCGAAAGAAAAATATGTTAAGTGCTATAATTCATTTTGTGAATGGAGAGAAAAGAAAATACCAAAAGGAACCGATAAAACTATAATGCTGGCTTACTTTTTTTAAAAGATAAATTATAGAAACTAAAAAATAACTAAAAAATATAAAATAAACAATAATAATAATAATAATAATAATTGTTTATTTTGCTTAAGAGATAATCTCTGTACAAAAAGATTGATAACAATATAATATATGATTTAAATAAATAGATACATTGTGTTGCAAATATGCATAAGTAGGTGTAGTGAAAGTAATACATGGAAATTAGATGTTTAATGCAAAAGCTCGTAGTTTTAAGGCGTTATGGACATAATTGAAAGTGTCGTAAATCTTCTCCTTGGTTGGGTTGGCCAGCAGGCATATCATGTCCTGGTTGGTTGACAGAAAGTGTTTACTGAGGTAAAAAGATCTGAGAGCAGAATACATAGGACATTGAAATAGGAAGTGTTGGATACCGTTTTGTTCATAGCTGTTACAGATATCACATATATCTTCGCTGTTAAATTTGTGACAGTAACCATCCTGATAAATATGACATAAATTTGGGTTGGAGACTCGGAGTTTAATATAGGTATGGAGTATGTTGCGAGGAATATTGAGGGTGAGGAGGTTATAGCTGGTGCTATATGTTACAAACATAGGGTTATATCTTGATTGTGTAATGTATTGTGTGTCCTTCGCATATAGGAGTTCTTTATAGGCTAGGACCATGTTGTTAGTTTCATTTTTAATTGTCAGGAAGTTTTGACTTTTCCATAGCCAATGGAAATTGATATTAATGAGAACCAGTTCGAGGTTTTTCACCCAGTTGAATTTGTCTTGTTGCTCTGCTGATATGTAAGTTGATTCATTAAGTAGAAGTAATTTGTTGTAGCACATTTTTACATATCTAGTTTCGGGCATAAGGAGGATCCTGTACCACCAGTTCAAATTTTTTTGGAATATAGCAACTTCTAGGTTTATAAGTCCAGTTTCTCTGCGTACCCAGTAGTTTGGTGTAGTCTGTGGCCATGAAAATATAGTTTTAACAAATTGAACTTGTCCTTTCTCGATGTTTTTGCATTGGTGGGGACCCCATACTTCTGCTCCGTAAAGTAAAATTGGATTGATTGTGGATGAGTATAATTTCTCAACTGTTATCCATGAGTGAGTGTTTGACTTAAACAGAGTATTTTTTATGGCTCCTGTGATTCTGTTTGCCTTGCTAACAAGTTGGGCGGAGTTCTCATTGAATACACCAGATGTCTTGAAAGTTATACCTAGGTACGTGTAATTGTTCGTAAAGTTTATTTGGTCTCCTTGGCAAGTATAGTTTATTTTCCTTTTTGGTGGTCTTCCTCGATGAAAATGTAATATTTTTGTTTTTTCAGCATTGATTTCCAGTTTTCGAAGTTTACAGTAATCGCCTAGCGCTTTAATTTTGTGTTGTACGTCAATCTGTGAGTTCGCGAAGATTGCTATATCATCTGCATATTGTAGTGTGATAATATCAGTTTTTTGGTTTATAAATACTCCCTCTAAGTTTCTCTCTCTAAAAAATTTTTCCAAATCCGAGATATACAGCGCAAATAATAGTGGGCTGGAGCATTCACCTTGTAAGACGCCTTTGGTGATATGTATATCTTCAGAAAGTTCGCTGTTGACTCCAATTGTCAGAGTAGCCTCATCATATATATTTTTGAACAGCCTAACTATTTTTGCACTTACTCCTGTTTCATACAATTGACTCCATAAAATGTTGTGCGCTACTGAGTCAAAAGCTTTCCGAAAGTCAACAAATATAACATATATTCCTTGTTTCTTGTTCATTAGTGTAGTTTGTACTATTGTGTTCAATACAAATAAATTGTCTACACAAGATCTACCTTTTCTAAAACAAAAAATAAACAATTGGCTATGTTTCACAAAATTCAGCCTCCAAGTCATGTCCTTATGAGGGCATCGTCAGAGAAGATGTGAGTTATATCATACTGATGAGCTCTAATAAAAGCGAAACGCGTCTATGGTTTCTAACTGTGCTGGCCAGCCTCTGACGATGCCCTCATAAGGTGACTTGGAGGCTGAATTTTGTGAAACATAGCCAAGTGTTTACTTTATATTTTTTATTGAACCTTGTTTCACCAAGTATTCCAATACTTGGTGACAATTAATTTTGTCTTTGTTGTTAATTAAAAAATAAATGTTTTCTTTTTTGTAAATTCTTTATTACTGGCTAAGAATTTAAAAGCATTCAGCATTAAAAGTACGTTACAGGTTAACGAAAATGTGGATATTTCCAAATATAAGAAGTTAGTTGCCTTTTTGAAGCGCCGAAATGATAAGAATGGACCCAAAAAGTCAAACATTCTGACAATGGAAAATGTAATGTAATAAAAATCTACTGAACAATAACTGGAGCTGATGACTGTGCTTCAGGAAATAAAAATGAGTTCTGCTGAGCTTCACATGCAAAATTTATTGCTATGCAGTAATGGTTGCGATGTGGAAAAATAGTACTTTATTAAATGATTTTGAATATAGAATTATAGTACATTATTATATGAAATGCGAAAAAGTATTTGTAAATTTTTCCGCAGAAAATTTTAAGTTTCAATTTATTGGATGTATCTGTAAAATTGTGTTTAGCCAATAATTTGACATTTCTATAAAAAAATAATTTACTGTCTAATATGACGTCATTTCATCCACAATGAATATAAATATTATATTCCGAAATTAAAACTCATCAATAAATTTGTGAAACTACATAGGCCAGCAATCGTTTTTAAAATGTAAAAATAGATATGAATTTACTAAATTTATTCTAAAAAATTTAAAATATAGTTCATACTTATTGGGCTAGGCTTGTATATGCACCTTGTATTATAAAGATTTATTTTTGTAAATTAATTTTCCTTAAAATATACGTTGTTTTGAAGCAAATGTAACACAAAAACAGATGTTCCATCCTAAAGGGATAGTTTTCGTAATTATAGTGTCCAATTTGCATTTTACTAACAATCCGAATGTGAAACCATTGTCATTGAAGTTATCAAGCATGTAAATACAACAGCGCAAAATTCAAACTGGATTACATGAAATGAAACAACACATACACATGAATCGGCTAAACTCGGAATTAACCGACCCAGCAAAACATTGTTCCGGAATATTAATTCTGTTCTGAAAACAATTTAAATTCTGGCGCCTTCATTATTTGCAGCTTAACGAAAACCCGTGCAAATCTGCGTCGAGTGTTAAACTGTAATTATTTGTCTGAATGCGACGAGGTTTTTGTAAAAAAAATCGTTGCAAATAGTTTTTAGTTTACAACGTCGGATTATAAACAACGGTATGGGATTTGGAGAGTTGTTTCATCCCTTGTTGACCACATGAATCATTTAACAGCCACTACAAACATTTTTAATCGTTACAAAAGAGATTTGAATTTTTACAAAAATGCAAAATGGTTCGATCATAATCAAATTATAGTCAATTGTCTACTGTAGCGTTTACCAGTTTAATTTGACAACGAACTTTATAGAATTTCAGAATACCAATAATATTTTCATGTAATTAATTAACACGAAATAAATGATGCATTCTATACGTACATATTTTACCATTTCGTAACATAGCATTGGGTTTTCTGACAGGGGTTAGAACTTATTTTAGAAAAAAAAGTATTTAAAATGGATGTTTAAAACTCAATTCTGCATGTAATCTAATCTACTGATTTTAGTTTACTTTATTTAATAATGGCGAAAAAATACGGTCTTTATAATGGGACAAGGAATTGTACCAAAATATTTGCTGATATTAGTTTGTGATATTTAATTTTAAAAGATTCTCATAATAGTTAAAAAACTATAAAATATCTTAAATAAGATAAAATTATAAAATTAAACACTTTATTCAATATTTAATTATTAATATTTTAAAATATTCAATTGATAGGTAAAAATTGTACTTTTGTATTATAATATTTTAAGTACTACGACAATGAAATTTTTAAAAATTGCAACTTTATACCTCATTTTTTGCTAATAATCTGTCGGACATTAATAGTTATTTTTGTATTAAGTGCGCAAAATGAGTGTTTTATTGTTGCGCTTGAGAATGTTACTTTTACTCAAGACCGCAGCACGAGACAATAAAAGTCATTCGAACGCGCCAAAAAGCAATAATTTTGCCCACGAAATACAAACAACATTTTTTCTATAACTGTAAATAAAGAATGAATATTGATTTATTTAAGTAAATTGAAGGAAAACAATGAACAATAATATTAATTTGATACTATTGATATGTTGCAACTAATGAAACCTGTTAACAAATAATTTGAGAGCGTGCGAGAGATACTCATTTTGCGCACTAGGCTGCAAAATAATAAATGATGAAAAAATCACATACTTCGCGTATTGATATTAAAAAAATGAACATTTTTTGACAGTTGTAAAAAAACTTGTTTATCTACTATCGTTACATATTATCAAAGTTACCTAACTATTTTGAGTATCATAATAACTTATTTTGCCGCACTAGTGCGGTAAAGTCAATGTATATTGTTTTTCATGGCAACTTTGCTTTTACGTTAATGTTTTTATTTATGAAACGTCAAAATATTTATTTCTATTATATTTTTGAACAAAATTCACGATAGTAAAATAAAACGTTGTACAATATTTGTATCGTAATAAATAAAGAAACGATCATGGTTTACAACTTTTGGTCAGAGATCAGCATATTTTCTAAAAATATCCAAACAGTTACATCCTTCAATATTTCCAGCAGCAATAACATATTCTCTGGAAATGTTTGTTTTATTATTCGGTATTACAATTTTAATAAAATTTCAGTGTCACACAATCTTAATTTCATTAATTCTTCTCTCCGACAAGAACCAAAAACAACAACAATTAGAGATACCTATAGATTGAGTAATTATTTTAAAATGAATTTTATAAATTTAGTGCTGTATTCATCATTAAAAATTGATCATTATTTGCTTCTTTAATAAATGTATGTATTTAATTTTATAAATAAAAAAATAAATATATCATCACGCCTTTTACCCATTACTGGGTGTGGCACTCTGCCTAAGCAGATCTCGGTAAGTGATATTTTTTTTGCGGGAAGTGCGTTTACCAGCCGTCAAATCACGGTTCTCAAAGATATTAGTGGAGGGGGAGCCACAGAGGTAGATTTAAATTGGTGAAAATTGTTTGTCGCCTGTGGGGATCGAACCAGGGTTCTCAAGATCCACAGACCGACTCGATACCACTGAGATTTCTTAGCTGTATATTCATCGAACTTTCGCTTCAAGAAAGCAACCAATTGAATATATTTGTTCATATCGATATTTCTTCTTAGTAACATTTGCGCAATTAGCACCTATTTCAAATTCTGAAGCAATGTTGTCTTTGGAATCACTCATTTTTTAAATATATTTATTGACAGAACAATAAACAATACAAACATAAGAAATCAGAATTCATGGCAACTTTGGATTTTTTGTAATTTCGTTAATGTTTTTATGAACCGTCAAAGCACATATATGTTTATTTTTTTATATTTTTGAATAAAATTCACGATAGTAGTTAAAACGTTGTACGATATTCGTATCGTAATGTATTAATAAGAAACTCAATTGCGATT
Organism: Pterostichus niger; assembly: GCA_947425015.1. Classification (NCBI taxonomy): domain Eukaryota; kingdom Metazoa; phylum Arthropoda; class Insecta; order Coleoptera; family Carabidae; genus Pterostichus; species Pterostichus niger. Next base: position 24,742,078 of record OX380344.1, on the reverse strand, counting down.
TTCCATCTCGTTTCGTAATTTTACGATACTTATATCGTAAATAACTATTATTGATTTAAACATGAGAATTAAATTCTCATCAATCTTATTAAAGACATTTTTTTTCTAAATTGACATTGACATAAATAGATTTGTCAACTAATTAAAGAACTTTACTAAATGAAAACAAAGTGAATTTTGACTGAATACTGGTGTCAGAACAATTATAAAAAGATAATGAACAATAAATTTGATTGTCAAAATTAATAAATAAGGATAGTATAAAAGCGATTTAAAGCCGGATAATTTATATTTGAGATTTGAATATTTATGAGATTTTTTTTCATGACAAAGGTATAATTCTATTTTATTTAAGTATTCATGCGAAAACTGAAAATTTCATTAAACTCAAAATTAAATCTTCAAAAAATAACAATGCCTTTCCATGAAATTAAAATTAGATACAAATTTATCTGATGTTTTTTACATCTATGTTATCATCATTTACAATGAAAAATACCCGAAAAGTTATGTTTTCCCATTTAAATTTATCGCCAATACAAAAATTCATTTATTTAGAACGTAAAGCTGTCTGTGTTTTTATTTGTAAACAACCTATACATTTCAATTAGCTTTGAAACAGAGGTCTGAATAATTAAAACGGAAGCCGCTAATCAGGAAAATAATTCATTGTCACTTTCAATCGACAAAGGCAACCAACTGAGATAAATTTTTAAATACCCGCATTGAAAACAGCGCTGCATTTTCACAGTTTTATCCATTAGCTTCTAATACTAAATGAGTTAGGGATTGGATTAGAAAAATAAGAAGCTGAGTTCGACTCCGACTGCTGATAAGATCTGCAGAAAAAGATTCTAATTTAATGGCAGATAACCGTACTTCACGCTCTAAAATATAGAATATTCATAAGGGTTACCGGACCATCATTGAGATCTGGAGAACTATAATAGCTATGACGTGGAGTAAATGAGTTAGGCGATGAAATTTTAATAAATCAATTTAACAATAGTTTTATTTTCTTATTATTTATTAGTTACTGACAAAAAAAATTAGTTATTTTATATTTCCAAATTACTTCGAAACAATTGTATGTTGAGAAGAAAGTTAAAAATATTGGATATTATAACTATCTAATACACTTTTTTTAAGGACCTGTGCCGTTATTTTAATACCATACTAAAATTCCATACAAATTTATTCGTCTAATAATAAAACATAGCACATAATTGCGGAATTTTTTGTTTATTTGACAAATAAATTCATTAGGAACTTTGCTACCTAATTTTCTGTGTTTACATTTTTCTTATTACTCGATTGTTTAGATAACTCATTTTCAAAGGGTGTGTTGCAAATAGAGTGGAGGGAGAAATAATAACCGAATATTATAAATTTAACTAGAATTCTTAAAACAAACAGTAATTACAATATATGTTCAAATAAATCACAATTTTCTTGAAAATTGCATAAAATTAAATGATTTTATTTATAATATTTATATTTTATTAAGAAATAAAAATTTAATGGCTTTATAAATTTTTGTAAATAAAATTAGTGAATTATAATTAAATAATTTCTCATGTTATTTTACGTTTTATATTGTTATCAACCATAATACCTCCTCCTAATGAGCTACTTTTAAATATTTTAACCTACAAAAATGAAAAGAATATGGCATTTCTTTTTAAATCCCATAATATAATTCTGTGAAAAAGTTATTAAAATAAAATCGTTATGTTCTTATCTCTTTATGCAAGTTTCAGAAGTAATTTTAACGAAATTTCCGTTTGTATGCGAAAATCCGAAATCTTATTACACGCTACTTATAATTCAGCGAGCTTTCATAAAACTAAAGTTAACTAAGCTCATATCCACACGCATATATGAGTGTGCGTGCGAGTTGTGTTAGGTGTGAACGACGCCATGCATAATATTCCACATTCTACAACTTAAATGAACTTTGGAATTTCTTCCGCTGCACACTTGTGATTTAATATTCTGCAGCCATGTACATCTAACACGCGCCTTTATTAAACTTGAGTGCGACTCGCGCACCATGTTGACAAGGCTTTATGTGTTCATATGAAACTTATATTTGTTGGTTTATGTATATTTCTCTTATAAAATAATCCTTGTTGTGTGACTCAAGTTTTGCATTTAATTTTAACTATATGTATACATCAAGAGACTTGTTCACATTATTTACATTATTCTATCTTACCGACGTATATGTATAATATTATCAAGTATCTGCCTGCCCAATAAATAATATTTACTGCACGGTGCAACAGGAATTTAATTTCTATCCCTATTTATCAGTACAAGGTACAAGGCTAGGTTGCAGTTGGTAGTTTTGGTTATAAGTTAATCATGATGGTTTGAATCCGAGTTTGTATAAAATTTCAGTCAGACACAAAACCAAAACTGTTTTATACAACTTTGTAAAAATAAATTATATTATTGTGTTTCTCATTAATACATACTTTTCTTCTTTCATTTTAAGAACACTATTCAGTTACGCTCACAAATAAATCTATAGAATTACCCGCAATAAATTAAAATGGAAACATGGTCACTAGTTTCAAACATGGTTGTACGTTCGCATGTACAGTTACGTACAAAAATAACAACACAATTATCAATATTTAAATATTTCTTAAAATTTATTATAAATATACTAGTTTAATTTATACAATACAATAAATATTAGGGTTACATTTATATACAAATATAATATTCTACTTATACGTACACATTACTCGTGATCTGATTCACTACTTGAATTATAGTCATTTACTTGTATTATAAAATATTCTTTAATTTTAGCACTTCATTTTTGTTCATGTGTTTCACACAATTCCGGTGTTACATTACCTACCGCAGGTCAAATTACAGATTTACCCAAATATAGCAAATATAAATCAGTTTCGTGTACAAGTGAATTTTTTGAAAGTTGAAATCTAAAACAGAAAAAGAAAAATTTAGCAATGCAGTTTGTAAAATTTATTGTTCAGATTGAAATCTTACCCAAATAGGTGAAACTTAACGATATTTAAGTAGTAGATTAAAACAACACAAATATCGTATAAAAACAGATAACTTAAACCAGAGTGCAATTGATAAACATGCATTCACCAAAAGTCATAGACAATTTTAAAATCTTGCACTCTGAGAGTAATAATGCTAGGAATACCATTTTTATAAAAAAATCGGCATATTTAACAATATGATCTATTGTAACAAGATATACTTTTATCTAATTTTAACATTTTGAGAAAAAATAATATTCTCATTCTTTTAAATTACATGTTCAAATTGGATAAAAATCTACTGTAATAAGTTATTATATTTTTAATTATAATGAATTTTGAAATTAAAATCGTAGCTAGCATATTTTAGAAGTTATACTTGATTTTTCAGTGTATTTTCCTCTATCATTCTTACAAAGTTAGTTGAAAATCCAATATTTGAAATGTACTATTATAAAGGCTATTTAAAAAAAAAATTGTCAACCCTAAATTGATTCCAAATAAAAATGAAATCAATTAAAAATTTAGATATACTGTAAATAATACCAAGAAGTGATATAATTGTGAAGTACCGCGAGGTTAACAACCCTTTTCGAATTAAAAAAAAAATTCTTTTCAGTGGACCACGGTCACTCATGTATTGAATGAGGTAATAAATTATTTTCAACATAAACCACGAGAATTTAATTAATCACATTTTAGTTCTAATAGACGATGTGAAATAGTTTGAAGCTAAATTTTCACAACATAAAAGTAGTACAAATATAAATAAAATCTACGGAATGAAATCTCGTCAAATAATATTCATAATTCATATAGATACAATGAAAAAAATAGATATTTCACACCTCACAGAAAGTTGCTAAATTTTGCCGTGATTTAGTATTAAAAATGTATTTAATTATACATAGTAAATTACACTAAAAAGAATAACAAGATTGTAAAGATATAAAAATGATAAATATTAAATATGTGTGGTTTTTAAGAAGAATTAAATTAGAATGTATAGCAAAGTCGAAATGCGGTATTATAAAGTTCACACGTAATAAAATTCAAGTCTCTCATTGAAATATTAATTTACAAAACCAATTAAATCTCAGAAGCGCACTCTGAAGTACTCGAAAGACACTCGAGTAAACGGAACAGACCCCAAAGCCGGTCTCGGTGAGTATTCTTCAAACACGGCGCGCGGCCGCCCAAAGTGGTCAGTATTCGAGCGACGTGCGTCTGGCGAAAGGGACCGGATCGTTCAATAAAAGAAAACAAACAGTGACCGAAGAAAAGCACTTTTCTTAACGCGTTAGAGACGTCCATTACGTCCCTTATCTATTAATAATCACCGTCCGGGAAAAAAGCAAGTCCGCTTCCCGAGGGACAGCGGAAGAAACTCGTGGTGAACGCTGGTCGCCGCCAAGCCTGGCTTTGCTTCTTCAGACCGGATTCATTGCTCCGGATGTGCCAAACCAATTGTTACTGTCACTCAGAATAAACACACTCAATTGATTTGTTCAATTTAGCATTTGTTGATTCTCGTAAAATTACTTAAAAGAAAAAACGAAAAACAATTATACTATTTATATTCATTCCAAAACTTTAAAAAATCTGGTTGTATTAGGTTTATGAAGAAATAGACGGGATGTAAAAAAATATTTGGGGATATTTTAATTAATTTTATTAATTTCATTTCAATAATAATATTGTTTACAAAATAATATTAAATTATATTATCCATATACCTACTCGTTTTGACTATTAATTTTTAAATGACTTTGCTGAAATTCAAAACTGTAATCCTAATTATGTTCCGCTGTAGTTTAATTTTATAATAGAAACTAAATTAAAATTATTTAAATAACTAAAAACAGTGACAGCTTTATCAATCTTTGCAGCAATCTTCATTTCAAATTTGTATAATAGATTGGTATGGATGCAAATAATAAAATACGAGTAAGTTAGATTCCATTATTGAAAAACTGAAATTTATATACATACATACATAATATTGTGCTTTAATTGAAATTTTCCTTACATAATATTACTTCTGTGTCTTCTTCGTTACTAATATGAAATTAAGGTATGTAAATGTACTTAACACGGAAATATATACCGAGATTTGATATAGCTAAATTTTACATCCTGAAATTAATAAATGACTTGGTGCTGTATTTATTTGTTTCAGTAATTACAACTTTTTATTTATTTTAACAATAAAAAAATGTCTGTTTACTTATTATTATTGTCTTGTACGTGTCATATCTATTAATAGTAATAATTGTTTTGGATGAGATTTTAAATGTAATCAATATTATTTCTAAATAGTAATTTGAATACCATAAAGTGAGGTATTTCTTCCGGAATGTGCCATTTCAGTGCCCGAACCCAAGACCAGGGATATGATGTACCTCAGTGAAAAATGACACTTTTTTCACGAAGTATACATATACATTTTTAACTACATTATGAGAAAGTAAAACTTTGAGAAATAAATTAGAACGATATCAATATTGTGAAATTATACCACTTTTCCACTTGTTATGGATATGAATTTACTTTGTTCCCTAGGGATGAAAACTATCATTTTCTTCTCTCAAGTATGGAAAGAAAATGTTACTTTTTAATCAAGTAGTGAAAAAAATCATTTAAAACGTTTGAAATTCTCTATGAAAGTAGTGTTTGTATTGTCACTCTCGCCGTTATCCAACAAGCACTTGCGGCGGATTTGAAATCCTCCGATCAGATTTCCAGAGGCCCGTGATGCCGTGATTCTTTTAACTAGGGCCGGCCGTTGCTCCATTGTTTTTCTACGGTTTTATACACAATATATCGCTTGTTTCGCAACGCTGACTTCGATACCAAATAGTTGATACGGCAATACGTGTTCCTTTGTTCTATTGTGTGCTGCAATCGCCTATGACCAGATAAAAAGACTTGATTTTTGATCGCTCGAATGTGAAGAGAATCAGAATTAAAACACTAAAACTTAATTAGCATATTTCTTTAACTAAACTAGGATCAGAATGGTCAGACGGGAAACCGGATGTTATTTTTTTGTTTTGCATTTGCAGATTAATATTTTGTAATTATTACATTTATAATTAATACAAAAAAACTACAATAATCGTTTAAATAAGATTTTATTTACTATTTCATGATACTTCTTAGCGGGAAATGTGCAAGCAATTCAAACCAATAAATTCGGTTCAAAAGTTGCTGTACAACAAGCTTTATATTACTAAAAGTACGTGAAGGATTATTGATAAATAAAAGTTATTTACTGGAAAAAAAGGAGGATCATTAATTTGCCTCGCTGCGGATTTAATGTAATATTCTGTAATGTTTATATTTACGAATTATACTCAATGGAAAAACATAGGTAGACAATAAGAAGAAGTTCACAGAAGCAGAACTATACAAAAATCGCTGAATATTTTGGAGAATTTTTGGAAGAGCGACCCACTTCTAAGAGCTAATATATTCAAATTAGCAAATAGTATGTTTCTGTACCAAGTAAATGATGATGTTTTTTTAAACATAAAAAATGTCAGGATATTATCAATAAATAAATTTGTGAAATATTGATTATAAATAATTTCTCAGCTTATTATGATTATCAGGCCATACTTGTAGTTGGATCATACCGTATAAAATTCGATAATACTCGTTGAGTGCAAGCGATAATTTTCAAATCACCAATTTTGTATAGTTATGTAATAGAAATGTAGTTAACATCATTTGTGAACTACCTGGTATAAAAAGCAGCAGTTATTTTATACTATATTATATAAAATCATAAGTTTAATTTGACAAATGATAGTGATTCTATTGTCGCAAATATAATTTTGTATCCCGCAGTTTAGGGGCTGCATCCCACAGATAGAAATTAAGATTATTTTGATTGGGATATATTAAATGTTGCGATATACCTCAATTAGAAATAAATCTCAATGGAACTTTCAATAAACTCAAATTTTATTTCTCATTAATATTTGAGAAAAATCGATGAAAATAAAATTCATGAATATATCGCAGTGTCACACTTCGTTCAAACAATCCGAATTTAGATCATCCTGTTTAGTTATCATGATTCAGAGCAGCAGCTCTCGAGTTCTGTCAGCCACGCGCCGTCCATCTATATGTAAATGTGATCACAAATTGCAGGTGTGGATGTCGGATCACTATCTGATTACGGATTCATATACACACCGGTTTGATTCGATATTTGCACCCGATTACATCGGACGCGTTTGTTTATCCACCCTATCTGTCAGAGTGGATTGGGCAATGGTTGCGACCCATTGCGATATTGTCAGATTTCACTTTCCCTCTAGATGTCGGATATTGATATGCTGAATGAACACTGATGTTTTAATGGCCGAAAGCGGAAATTTGACAGTTCTGATTCTGCAAACAGGATGTATTTCTCCATATAGTACGAGAACCTGTAGCTTATAGCAGAATGCGAACTAGTCAGATACGGATATAATTCAATTTATAATTTTAAAAACTGGGCATGCATTTCTCCACAATAATCGTAACAAGTTCGGGAGGACACATGTATATTTATTTGTGCTACTCTGTACAAGCAGTGTTAGATTATCCAATAGGCAGTACTAGGCAATTGCCTAGAGGCCCCCGTTAAATAGGGGCCCCGCAAAATGAACTTTTTAAAAAATCGTACAGTTCAGCGAGTTGAAATGCAGAAAACGCTTCTTCTGAGTTGACCGTTGGAGTAGTAATTGCAAATTTTTGTTTTTCTTTATGAATAATTATATGCTCGTATATATAAAGTTTTATGTTCGCTGTTTATTTGAATTATGAACAAAACTATTTTATTTTATATTTAGGGGGTGGAGGGATGCGGGGGGCTCTCGTTTGTGATTGCCTAGGGTCCCGCCTAGTGTTATTTCGGCACTGTGTACAAGAGTAGTTAATATATTATCAATTTGCGTGAGATTTGAATATGATATATAGGGATAGGATATTTATTTTTCGTTTATTGTTTTTTTCCTGAATTCTCACTAAATTAGAAATTTTTATTTTTGGGGTTATAGTAACACCGGGTCCCTGTTTTAGCTTCTAGACAAACTAAATAAAATATACCTTTGGCATTGCACCTAATTAGTTTTGTAACCAACATATCTTTTGTTATGGCTATTATGTAGTGTATACTTCTTAATATCTATAATTTCACATATGTACAACTTTCAAAAATAAATTATTATCATTATTATTATCTGGGAGAAAATGTAAAATTTCTCGAAAATATTTAATAAAGAATACCAATATCTTGAAATGTGCTCCGGTAATGTCTTGTGATATCTAACGTTTCATTTTCCACGTATAAAATATATAAACAGATAAGACATAATCTGAATGTAGATTATAGTATATAATTTTTTTAAATATATTTGTTAATTTATTAATTTGATCATGTGTTAAATAATTTTATTAGTTTGTTAAAATTATTACATTACCAACGTTTATAAATAATTTTGAAAAATCTTAAGCATTCGCCAGTATTTGAACCCAGAACCTTTCACACGCAATGTAAGTATTTGTAGCGCTAATAGTAGAACTAATTCTTATATTACCTATTATTAATAATAATAATACAAATATTTTTACAAAATTATTAATATTTTATCACCCAGAAATTAATTTCCGAAGCTATTTTGGAAATCTTTTTTACGTAAAATAAGTAATTATTTTGTCTATTTGGGATCTATTTTACAAATATTACGATCTTAATATCAAGTAATATACAATAGCCAATTATTTTTAGTAATCGAATTATAAATGGATTTCTAGAAAGTGTACTTGACTGGTTGATGTTCTAATTAAACATTATATCTCACATTCATCAAATTTTTCTTCACCGTAACAAATAAATTTTAAAAGGTACGAATTAGAAAAAGAAACTCCTTTTGCAAATTTTGAATCATTATGTTTGTTTTAAATAAATACTTTACAAATGGAATCAATTCTTTTGTGAAGTTTGCTTTCAACAATAAAAACACATAAAGAATTCAAGCCTTAAACTCGGTTTAACAATAACTAATCATCTAATATATGTTTTGAAGGCAGAAGCCGAAGAAGAAGAATTTTAATGTTGTAATTTGACGAGTAGTATCCAACTTTATTATTTACTTAAATATGATAATGCAGCATTACCATTAGAAAGATTGTGTGATAAAGCGTGTTAATATCATTTATTTTTGGTTTTCTAATTGACGAAACAAAAGTGTGAAATGCTGTGAGTGTGTGGTGGTGTGGAAGAGATCCACGGAAGCAATTCCCCTGTTCTTTTCTTCAATTACCTTCATTTTCTGTTTCTCGGATACATTTTTTATCTGCGAGGGGTGGACGCCTGTAGCCCGGACCCTGACTTGCGTCGAGTTGTATAGATATACTCGCACCGGCGTTTTATAACTTTTTTATTTCGTTATATCCAATCCTTTATATTGAATTTTCTGCCTCGACCGTCATCGCTGTCGCTAGTCGGCTCGTCGGCTCACTCGTTTCTTTTCGACGTTGTATAATTCAATGCTTGTAAAACAATATATTTTAACGCATACTTTTCACAAGCTGTTCCAGGATTCTTTACATTTTCATTTTATACACTTCTATATAAAGCAAATGAAAGACGCAAAATATAAGCAAATTGTTTATATTAAGGTTGATAGGCTAACGCAGGAATCGACATTTTATGACTCAAAGGCTGTTTATTCAATTTTTATTTTATTTCAAAACATTTTTTATGTAATAGATGGTACAGTGATATCGAGTCGAACTTTGGATTTTCACCGCACTAAAATTATCCCTATGTCTCTCCTTCCACTAACATCTTTGGGGGCCGTGATTTGACGGCTTTTAACTGCATTTCACGCGAAGAAATATATCACTTACCGAGATCTGCTACGGCAGGGTGCCACACCCAGTAATGGGTAAAAGGCGTGATGATATATTTATTTATTTATTTATTTATATACTATTATGGAATCACAAAACTATATTAAATTTAATGCATAACATTATTTAGGTTAGTTACACTTGTTAAACCTGTTTGATATTCGAGACGATTTGGCAATATATCAGAAATCAGTGATTCGGCAGCATTCTGATTGGTTAATGAAAAAAAAAACTAAAATAGTACTTTTCACAACGATTTTGCGAAGCTAAAGAAGCTCATTATTTTTAAATTCCATAAATAATCAACACCAAAATAATGAGAGATAACGAAAAAAGATTCAAGTAAAATAATATATGCTTTTCTAATGTACAAATTAAAAAAAGAAATGTAAATATTTTTTTCTGTGTCACATATTTGAAGTTGATATACTCAAAGTTTTGAGTTTTTAAATAGAAACAATAATGTATTTACTAGTAATATGTGTTTTATTTAGAGATGGGCGAATATCATCCGCGAATAGTCGAATGCCGCGAATATTGACATTATTCGATATTCGAGATTTTCGAATACTAACGTCAGTATAGCGAACATTCGAATACCTCGAATATCGCGCCATATATTGACTTAAATTTTTGACTATGTTTTTCTTTATCATTTGTACATAAACTTAAAGCTATTACAATACTTTGAAGTTATTAATAACAAAGATATTTTGATTCAAAACCATGAAGACGTACCCTATTTCAAATTTGTTTTTCGCCAACATCAGCCCGTGCGTTTCACCTTCAATTTGAAGTTTTCGTCTTTTTCCTTTTTGTTTGTACTTTTTGTTTAAATTTTATTTTATTTTAACAATTTCATTCAAATAATAAGAAGGACATAATTAAATAATTATTAATAATAAATAAATTAACTTTTAGGAGTATTCGAATATTCGAGTACCTCGATTATTCGAGATCTGATTAATATTCGTATTCGATATTCGAATTCGAGAAATTTGATATTCGCCCATCTCTAGTTTTATTCAGTACAAATCTATTTTTATTTTATTTACATCCGATGATTTTACCAATATTATATTTTAAACTGTTTTTATATAAAATACAAAATATTTGAATGCACAGATTAATTTTATTTTTTATTTAATAAATAATGAATTATATCCTAACAAATTTTGCAGAAAAAAATACCATTAAATCATCTTTTCAAATGACCTGACATTACAAATTTTCAATACACCCATACCTCGCTATTACGGACGCTCTTTATACGGCATTTCGTTATAACGGCCCTTTTCAATTAAGGCACGTTTTCGATTTACGGCCTAAAATGTTTCGCTAAAACGGCAAAAAAAACTTTTTTCCTATTGAATTTGTATTAGAATAATTGAATTCCTTATACGGCTTTTCGCTTTGCGGTCAAATTTCGTGGAACGTATTTAGGCCGTAAAGCGAGGTATGGGTGTATTATATTTTTTTTATTTTACATTTATTTTATATCGTCCAAAAATTGTTTGTCGGCTGCAAATTTATGCTCCTTAAGCAAGGTCAGACCTGTCGAAATTCGTAAAAAAATTTATTGAAAATGATAGAAAATCTTAAATGAAACTCATGAAGAGTAACCTTATTACAGCTCTCAAGACCATTTCTTAAAACACGATGCAGATCTACTATGAAAGATGAAAAAGACGTTATAGTAGGTACCCCAAGAAAACTAATGTGAGTATAATGAAACCTGACAATAATGTATTTAGCGACCATACCGCGGTGAATTCGCGAATTTAATTGTCAGACCTTGTAAACTGAATAAAGAAATAAGGCAAGTAAATCCATTACTCCTCACAAAAAATTCGTTAACCCACATTGAATTCACCAACAAGACAGGTACCAACCTTCAAAAAGAAAGAAAAGAAAAAGGAAGAAGTATTCGACGTATTCACGCGTGCGTCGCAGAAAAGGGTAAGACGTTCCGTTCGTCACAGTGCATTGGCATTCATAGCGACACGTCCGGCCCGCCACCGCCGCCGCCGCCTCATCAATATTCGCGAGGAATTGCCTCCGACGCTGGTTAATGGAATGTGGTCGGAGGCCGCCGACGTCTTCACACCCGCGTCCTAGCCTCGGGTCTCTCTTTCTCTCTCTGCTTCACACCGAGATGGGACTCGTGATGCTGATGAAGATATCAGACTGAGTATTGAGCGAAAAATTGGATTTGCTGCTTCTAATCATGTGTAAAGTTTTATCTCACAAGTATCCATACAGTTTTATTTTGCCTAGATCTTTACTGCTAAGACATTTTGTCATATGTTCCGATATGTACCTAGATTAAGAAGACTCTAATTTTTTTTAAAACATTTTTTTACGATTGCTGTGAAAAGTTGACAATTACGCTCTCATTTGTCATCATACAGTTGACGTTTTCTGTGGAACAATCGAAAAATATCTTTTTTGCGCATCTCCAATGGCAACGCGCGAAAAAGATGTTAAATGCGCGCGTTTCCAATGGCAACGCGCGAAAAAGATATTAAATGCGCAATTATTTCAATAGTTACCAGGGATACAAATAAAACAGAAACTTGTCATATTGACAGTTAACAGAACGAATTTATTTTTAGTACGTATACGTTTTTTAATAATTTTAAGATGCAAACGTAGAAAAAATTATGTGTGTATCGTGAGCGTAAAGTGTCTTTGTTCCTCTTACACTATTGCAGCTCTCGCCTTCGACTCGCGCTGCAATTACCGTGTTCGAGTAACAAAGAATTACTTTACGCAAATACACAAATAACTATATACAGTGTTTTTATATTTCAAGAAATAAGAAATAAGGATACATATTATATGACGTACTAATCATAGATAAAAGAGATTTTATTTAAGAACATGGTTCTTGAAGTGACTATTTTTATGCGACTGTCTGACACTACAAACAGTTATTTATCTAATATTGTATAATGAAGAAATTGACTATTGTAGAGTTTGTAATAATAATTTAATTATTACTCTAAATAAATAAATTTAAATAAATATATCATCAAGCTTTTTACCTATTACTGGGTGTGGCAAACTCCCGTAGCAGATCTCGGTAAGTGATATATTTCTTTACGTGAAGTGCTGTTACCAGCCGTCAAAGCACGCACCACAAAGATGTTAGTGCAGAGAGATCCACAGGGGTAGATTTAATTCGGTGAAAATTATTAGTATGTTTACAATAATTATCAAACTAGTGATACATATAACATATACATACTAAAAATATTTACTTAAAAGAACCCATCCTTTATTTTACGATTTTTTCCAAAAAAGCTTTTATTCTATTATTATTACGTCTTATAAATATATACTTACTTATTTTTTTTCCCGAAGTATAAAGTATGATACACTGAACAACTGAAAAATAATTAAAATACGGAAGACGCCAAGAAAATAATATTTTCGGTTATAAATTGAAGTCAAAACAGGTCAAAATCAATTAATATTGATACTTTGTGTAAGCATGCAACAGTTTTATGCAATAAAAATTAAATTAAACTTCATATTCTTATTGTCATACAGTTGAGAGTAAGTACCTTGAAAATTTTTACAGAGTAATGTTATATATTTAGGAAATGTAAAAGTAATCAAACAAGTTAAGAAACTATTAAAAGTAAAATAGAAAATGTAATGTAAATGCATTATTAAAGTTATTCTGCAAAGTTAACATAGTAGTAAAAATGTTAATGTTTCTTTTTAATATAAAATAACTTTGTATTTGCTCCGGAACTGTTTAAAGTAAAACTTGAAAGAATTATTAATATCTCTTCATATCCATACCATCGTAGGAATGGTTTTATTTTAGTTTATTTTACATTTATGAACATTTTAAAATATAAAGAATAAAAAATATTTACAAGTAATATTAAAAATAAGTTTTATACAAATATGTAGGTGCAGCTGAATATTTCTTTGTCTAAAAGTTATAATGAAATAGTTGTATGGCACAGCAGGAAAAAGTTTAAATTCATGCTTCGTCTCTTCCTTACCTCAATATTATACATTCTGCAACGTAACTCGCTAATCCCTCATCCTTTATAATCAGTGTACACATCTGGAATTTTTACAAAAAACAACCCACTGTTTATTCCTACTACGCATTTTAACAAAAGAATTAGTTTATTTTTTTATATCAACTGAAATGTTTTGTTTTACCCATTATTGTTGAACAAATTGTAAACATATTAAATTCGGCATAATGATCAATTTTTATTGAACTATAAATTTAAAGAAGAAACTTAGATAATTGGAATATCAGTCTAGTATATCTTAAAATTGTTACAATTCCAACGTTTCGGTGATAACCATCGCCTTTTTCAGGGATATGTAACGTCTGATAATTGACATAAACAAAGTGTTTAAAAAAACTGAACATAATTAGTAACAATTTAAAATAATAAATAGTCAAAAATGTTTAAAATTACAAACATTTTTGGTTATCACCGAAACGTTGGAATTGTAACAATTTTAAAATAAATTAGACTGATATTCCAATTATCTAAGTTTCTTCATTATTTAAACAGTCGATAATCGTATTTACTCTATAAATTTAAAATTTGGAATTTAGAAATTCTTAATTTTGTTAAAATGACCTTAGCCAATGGGAAAGTATCGTTCTACTAATTACAGATTAGTCGTTTACTTCTTCTTACTACCTGTAAAGTCAATATCTGTCTCCCAAGTAAGATGCTTATATTTGGAAATATTGGAAATCATAAGAGATATAATGGAAATTAAATAAGACAACAAATATCACATTAGAAGATCAGTTTAATCACATTCTTGTATTTGGTAAATAATTCTAGGTAACAAAATATAAGCGAAAAGGTAAATTATGAAAATTTATTTATGTTTAGAGCTTTGTAGGACAAATTTTTCAAATATTTAAAAAAATTGTTAGCGGCTTTTTTTACATTTTTTCATTACTTTTTATTTATTCGTTACTTAGACATCTTTTAATATAGAAATCCGTCTATTTAATTTTAAATTTTTATCTGCGTAAAATCAATCTAATATCATTATGTAACAAAAATTACGTGTACAGCATGTAAAGAAAGCGTCTTTCACTCAAATTCGGCAACTTACAACAATATGAACTTTATCTTCAAATTACATTGCGCTTCGTATTATTAACATTAAACACATACTGATCCAACATTTACCTTCTATGTGTATGTGTTGATTAAGGATACTTTTTATAAATTAATCAGAAAAATATAATTTTGATACAGGGTGCTTGACATCCTGAAAAATAGAATAAAAGGTACAATTATCTTATTTTAAGCGTATTTAGAATAAAAATACCGGTTTTTCGGTATTTTTTCAATTGAAGTATAAGATACAATTTAGCGGAATGTTATTATTATTTATTACTTTAACGTTTAACTCCTTTTTAAAATTATATTATTGAAGAGTTGGCAAGCTTGTGTATTTGTCAAGTATTTGCTGGCCGATCGCTAATTCGTAGTAGTCTCGTAGTCGTTCGTTAGCAAATAGCATTATTAAGTCAAGTCAAATCAAAAGACAACTAGTAATATTTTGGATTATTAAAATAATATTTATTTCAATTCTAGTCACAGTACGAAAACTATATAATTGAAATAGATAGTATGTAGATATAATCGCGAAACGCGGCGTTCTAAATAACAAGCTCAAACGGCGCCGTGACGTCACTCGACATCGTAGTTCTTGCCCAGCTGTTTGTGCATGCACTGCCTGCCCCTAGTTTAAATGTATAGGCAGTGGCAGCTAGATTTGCTGGTAGATAATTAGTGTTTTTGATTGAAAATTATCAATAAATATAAATAAAACCTAGTGTCTTCCGTAAGTATAAACTTTAATCGGGCGATTTTGGTAAAAATTCCACGTGGACATATAGTTTTGATACTTAAAAATGTATGAATAATATGTTACATGAATGGCTTGTTACCGAACACAAAGAAATATTACATTTTAACAATTAAATTTGAGATAAACGGCTTTAGCATCATATTTGGACGTTTTAAAAATAATATTCTTTCAAATCACTATAATATTTTTGCATATCTTTAGATTTTAACAGTTATAAATAGTATTTCTATTTCGAAAAACGTGATATATATTTACGTACATAAATAATATTTTTTATACATGAAAATGTGTAAAAGTAATATTTTTTAATGTATTTTGTGCATTTTGTATCGATTTTTAAAAGAATTTAGTTTGTTCAAACGATAAATTTGCCGAAGTGAACGTGTTCGTTGCATAAGTGTAGTCAGTATGACGCTGGTATCGTTGAATGTAGCTGAATAAAATATTTGTACTTTATAACAAAATAATGGGTAAAAAATTCATTTGATTAATATTCTAACATTGTCGATAGATATTTGATTTTAAATGTAGTGTAAAAATGTACTTTGTAATATACCATAATAATTCATTTTATTAGTTGGTTTTACTAATTGTTAATTATTATTCTAAACAATATTCTATTCAATTCGAGTATTTATCTCAATTTTTTAATTTCAACAATTAAAAATTTAATTCAATTATTGTTTAAATTACTTATTATCATTTACATATATAAATTTAGTTTTCTATGCATTTAAATTGGTACAAGTATTAATTTTGTTGTGTGTTCCGATGTTTATTAAACAAGTCTGTGCATGCAAGTCCACCTACTCTCAACAAGCAAAGCCATTTATTCGAGTTGTCAGCGTTTACTAATACAGTCTTAATAATTTGTACTCGTAATTCAGTCATTTTGTAGTCAGTGACCAAGTTAAAATTCAAGTGAAAAGTCGTGCGTGGTTTAAATCTCGAGTGAAAAAGTTTTCGGGTGTAGTGTTGTGCCCAGAGAAGGTTCCGGATTGCAGTTGGCATTTGTTGATACCATGCTAAAGCCTTCTAAATGGTAGGTTCATTTTTTAAAGCATTTTAAAACTATTCTGTTGATTGTTTTCTCTATTATCATTATTCTCGTTTATTTTTATGTGTACTAATATATTTTTTCAATTGTTGCAGGTTCCGGAGAACTTACAGGAGGCAAGGTGAGTAACAACATACATGTGCTTTCTTGTCTATCTCTTTTGCAGTAGTACTGTAGGAGTAATTCTATTTACTCATTTTTATATATTTCATACTTCTTAAATGTGATTATTAAGTCAATATTTGCTATTTATTCAAAAATATTTATACAAATGACTAATTTAAATAAATGTTTAGATTGACCCTAATTAACTTGTAACTGAAAACATTTATCAGCTATTCAATAATTTTTTTTTTGACTTTTAAATAAATAAATACAGGATAAAATCACAAATTTAGGCTAGTCTGGTTTTCACATGGAGTGTTTTGAATTCTTAGGCGATTAAATTATATATATATATATATATATATATATATATATATATAATTTCTTATTCATTTAATATTATCCTTTCGTATAATTTATGTCTTAAAAAAATATCATCAAAATACCAACAAATAAGAAAAATAAATATATTGGAAATTAAAATGTACATGTCAAAATCCAGATCGACATCATGACCTACTCAAAACTGTCCACAAATCGATGGTTTTCGCATCATCATTCCATCACGAATGAACAGGAGCTCTTGTCCGTTCACCGCGGTTAATGGAATCTGTGGTGGTCGGTTTGTCGAGCGAAGGGTTTGTTTGACCAGTGTCTGATCCCGATCCTCATTCCCGCGAATACCACGACGTCAGCCGCTTCCATTCATCTCTGCTGAGGAGCAGGACACCTCTCGGTCTGATAAGCGAATTGCGGCGTAGGACGGTTGATAAACCCAGCCCGCACACACTGTAGCCTCTGTCCCACGTCTCCGGAGACCGTTTTGTCCCTCATTTCGCACTGAATTGGACTTTTCATTGCAGGTTCGACGAATTGCGTTTGTTTGTGCACACTGACGATTTGTTAACGTTGTGAAAATAGAGCAGGACTAGGAATAATCATTAATAGTCTTGCGTTTATTAACATTATATTATGGAAACAACTTTTTTCTTGTAAACGAGTTTCGCGACTTGATACCCAACTAATTCCAATTTATATTTAATAAATGCGATTGTGTTTAAGTGTTTCTAAGACACTATACACCTTAGCCCTCTTGTACCGTAATTGGGATTAAATTTTTATTTTAAAGAGTAGCAAAGAAACAAATACTTATTAAAAGTCACTACAGCTGGAATTCGATTGTAATATTCAAATCATTTATTTCCATGATTTTTTCCGACTCTTTTGTTTTGTTTAAGTTTAATAATTTGTTGATTAAGATTTTCCCCACAGGATGGAGTTAGAGTTCAGAATAGTTGCGATTTTTGTACAGTTGTTAATTTTATTTAATTGGTAATTAAGCAAAATGCTGCTAAAGATTTGCAAGGGAGGCCGCTTTGAGACTCGGTGTATTTTCTTTGCATGTTTGAAATTATTTGATCAGTTTTAAGGCCGGAAATATCTTATTTATTATATTATTGCTTGTATTTGTTAATTATTTATTTGCAGTTTTAAATACTGTGTCGAAACCCTTTGTTCTGTAACATAGTAGTACTTTTAATTGTTAAATCAATTTTCTTTTTACTTTTCTTTATGATAAAATTCATTTCTTATCAAATTTCCCAAAAACCATCTCTTTTTTTACTAATATAGGGTTTTGAAATTGTCGCTCTTTTTCTATTATTTAAAACTTTGCGACGTCTGGTTTAAGATCTTTAATTTTCGTACATACTTTCCGAATTTTTTGAGAACAAAAACGTTGGAACCTCAAATTGTACATTTTCGCGTACCCTTACCGATTGCAGTAATAAGGTATATTGTCTCGTCTATAATAAACGCGGATGTGGCACAATGACAACTGGCAATATACGTTTGAATAAACTGTTAATTAAATTAAAGTTATGTTTACGGTTCGTATTACTCTTAATTACAAGGATATTATTATGTCAGATTTCTGTGATTTGCCACTTCTTAGTTGTCTGTTAGCTGCCAGCGCAGAACTTAATAATAATTACTTGTTACAATATTCGCTTTATTTCATTACACCTCCAAATACGACAGTAGGTAATAATTAAAATACCAAAATCTTTCTGATTACTATACATATACATAAAAAAAGAATTTAACTTGTGAAAAATAATTCATGAGATACTATTACGAATTTAATTATCAAATTATCATATTTTTTATTAAACCTTGTTTCACCAAGTGTTGGATAACAATTAATTTTGTCTTTGTTGTTATTTAAATTGCTATTGCGTAGCTTTTCCTTTTTTTCGGTAGATGCCATGATCTGTTCCACAGAACTTCTCATGTCATCTAACCTGTTGTTAGAGATCTTATTCTCTGCTGGCACAGTTCTTCGTCACCAGCTTCTTCACGTGAACTTTGTTCTAGGTGAAGAAGTGAGTTATACCATACTGATGAGCTCTAATAAGAGCGAAACGCGTCTATGGTTACTAACTGTGCTGGCCAGCCTCTGACGATGCCCTCATAAGGTACTTGGAGGCTGTATTTTGTGAAACATAGCCAAGTGTTTACTTTATATTTTTTATTAAACCTTGTTTCACCAAGTGTTGGATGACAATTAATTTTGTCTTTGTTGTAATTTAATTATCTTCTCCAAAAAAGATTCAAATAAAAATTATACAGATAGACAGTGGTATCGAGTCGGACTAAGGATTTGAGAACCCGAATTCGATTCCCACAGCTGACAAGCAGTTTTCACAACATTAAAATTGTCCCTTTGGCTCCCACACCTCAAATATCTTTAGGGGCTTATAAAAATATGATGTTATACGTTACAGTCCTATGTTCAGGTGTAGCGGTCACAACACTGTATGTGTATAGTACACTTTATCTAGGTCACCTATAATATAATAACGATAAGTGTGAATCAATTTATTGAGTGACCATGGTATATTAACGTAATTACAGTATTTTATTAAACGCAAACGTTGTTTCCGGCATCAATATTAATCTGTATTATCTTTCCAAAATCACAACCTGTTCTTCTTTACGAAATTACCTATTTAACTGCAGAATAACACTGAAAAACATAACCCTTATTCTCACAATTCATTAGAACTAAATTTCCAGTAATTTCTTCCAAAATTCAGAACCGTAATCAAGCGATAGGACTCCATGTTTATTTGAACGTATACAGGTATAATTATGCCCAGTGGAGTAAATTACATTTCCTTATATTTCCGTTTGAAAACGCGATGCCCGGAATGAAAATAAAGTTCTAGTGCTCTCATCATTGTATCTATATCACATTAATTCAGCCGCGAGAATTGTGAGGGCGATATTATCGACGCCCGGAGCGGGAAACCGGCTTGGCCGCAGGTTACGATCGAACTGGTTATAAATTTTAATACCTCACGGCTTAAAATAATTAAACCGATCTGGAATGTTTCATTCAGTGAAAGAGGGTATTGACTCTAATTTTCGCCACCACAAGCGATTATTTTTTGTAGATTAAGATAAATGAGATTAGGAAAGGATTCCTATACTCCTTTCATTATTTTGCTTTATAAAAAAAATTACTACATTACTACGTTCTTCGTGAATATTAAAGAAGAACAATGTAAATATATGATATTGATTAAAAGGTGAACCATAGATGTTAAATAAAATAAAATAAATATATCATCACGCCTTTTACCCATCACTGGGTGTGGCACTCTGCTTAAGCAGATTTCGGTAAGTGATATATTTTTTTTGCGTGAAGTGCGGTTACCAGCCGTCAAATCACGGCCCCCAAAAATATTAGTGGAGGAGGAGCCACAGGGGTAGATTTTTTAAATTGGTGAAAATTGTTTGTCGGCTGTGGGGATCGAACCAGAGTTCTCAAGATCCACAGGCCGACTCGACACCACTGAGCCACCTACCCCATAACCATAGATGCTTATCATATAAAATAGTTATTAATGATACAAGGACGAAATATGCATTTTTTTTGTATAAATGTAGACTGCCGAGATGGAATTGAAATCGACAACTGTATGAACACCAAAAAACGCACCCGGTCGCGTGTTATACACTATTTTTTTATTCGATTGTAAGAAATTTTTATTATTAAAATGTTTATAATCCAAATATTAATTTAGCGGCCGAAAAATATTTTACAGACAGAAAAATAACCATCATCTAGCAACCACAGCAAAAATACCTCACTGTAAAAACTAACTTCATACAAATATCGTAACAAAAAAACTTCACTTTTTGACAAAATCAAATAAAATTAATTATTTTCTGAGTAAAAATTAATTTTTACTTATTTTAGATAAATATTTTTGAAATAAAAGTTATAAGCATTTTCTTTCTGTATCTCCATCGGCCATGACATTTTATTTTGTGTATTTAATTACCAATAAAAAGTATAATTACATTTGTAAAAAAATATTATCTCTTCTGTCTAACTATGGAAGAAAAAAGAATTATTGTAATTTAAATTTTTCATATATGTATGATGTCCCATCATTCCGTTTCGGAACATAGGGGCCGGGCACACCGAGCCACAGTTTTTACACTGCCGTACTGCCGGTTTCTTTAGTCAGATTATTTTAAGGCGTATAAGTGACTAGCTTATAGCGCCCGAGTGTGATAAATACATGTAGCTGTATTTTTTTTATATTTAACGACAAATCACACATTGTCGGCAGGCGGATTCGAACTGACGAACCTTGGTTCGGGTGACGTCACAGTAAGCTAAGAGATGTGCCTTAACACGCTCGGCCACCGCGCTTGCTAAATTTTTTCATATACTATAAACTAAACCATGTCCTACGTAATTATGAATTACAAAGGTACTGAAGAAGATTGGTTCTTCATTAGCATTTTTTATCTTCTGATCAAATTTTTGACAGTTATAAAATTTGTAAAATATAATTTGCTAATTAATTTTGATGTACAATTAAATTCTCTTCAACTTCTATTTGAAGAAGTTTTATCTAAAATAATTTGGGACGTCTTATCCAAGGAAAAGGATTTTCTGTCGCTACTGATATAAATAATGTTCAACGTATATACGTCGTTATTTAAATACACTGCTCAAAATTGTATAGAGATATTTTAAAAGTTGAATGTAAAATTAAAACTATAAATTATATTCTAATATTGGTAGCAAAACCTAAGGGATTATTTTTCTTAAAATTATTTTAATATACTTTATATTAATTTTTATATTAGATCCTTCTTAAATACATATTTATAATATAATTTACAGTTCTAATTTTTAAAATATCTCTGTACAATTGTGTATACGTTCAATACATAACCAAAATTTTTAAATCGTGTTGATTTCGACTTTCGTATTATATGAATGCAAATATATTCAAAATTAAAAATTCCATCTAACCAGTGTTTTTTTTTTATATGAAATATATCTCATTCATCTGTCAGATCTGGCAATATAAAAGTTTTTTTTTCATGCCAGTTTGCAAACAGCTTCAAATTGTCATTATTATTTTAAGTATATTTCCTGAATGAAATAATTAAATACAGATTTCAATTCTAAATATATTTTCTGATGTGAGTAATAGTGACCTTATTTACATGAGAATTCACCACACGTCACTGTCAACCAATAAGATCACGAATTTGTTTGAAAATGAACCAATGAAATGTACATTTCGTCGGAAATTCATCACTAGTAAAATTGATATCAGAAATACCACTGTTAATAATATCCTTGGATACGAATAAAATAAATGATATTTTCAATAAGAAGTATATAATCGACATCTCAGTCTGTCTAGTTCTGGGTCCAAATCCCGGCGAATGCTCATGATTTTTCAAAAATTCTAAGATATTTTCAATATTTTCATAAACGTCAATTCTACATTTGTTCAGTGTACATTTAATATTCAAAATTTTCATCACTGTAATACCTAATTAATAATGTGCAAATAAATACCTAACTATTCTTGTTAATTAACTCTTGTTTGGTAAATTCTCAAGCCGAATACAACTCGTAGTATGAAAATTGACAGATAATATTTTGACATAAATATACATTCGTTGTTACGGAAATAGGAAACACAACTCGTGCTTCGCACTCGTTATGTTTCCATTTCTATAACAACTCATAATTTATGTCAAAATATTTTCAGCAATTTTCATACTACTTGTTATATTATATATGATTATACAACATATGCATGTAGTCGGACTAATATTATTTGTTTTTATTGTTCCCAACCATATAGATGTCGCTGAGGATAATCTTCATTGTACGTCCGAAACGTTCAACACTAAACTTGTAATAAATATTAAACAAGCGTTATTTATAACCTACAAGCAAACATTTTCACTATTGAATATATTTTCCATTTTCAGTTTTATAACTGAAATTATCGCCGCATGGAAAATTTACTGTTGTATTTCCCATATAACACAAATAAATTAGACATTCGATATATGATTATGAATATTGCTAAATTCAATGATTAATATTGTAGTACAGTAATCTCTAAAATATCAATAAAACCATGTTACGAACGTCAGGTTTAATGTGAAAGTTCTGCATCGCTATGAGGCGAGCTAGGATATACAGCATCCCGTACATCTCAGTGAATATATGAGTCACTCTTAGCACGTTTTCCTGGCCGATTTCCACTTTGAGCGGCCGCGGCGCGCGTGAAGTGCTCGAATCTGCATTCACAAATTGCTCGGCAACTCCAAGTCCTCGACGCGGCACAGCCTTTGAAGTTCAAACCATATTTTCATAATGCTCGCCCTGGACGCGATGATGACAGCATGGAATTCTGTTGGATGTCGGATGATGCTGCCAGTTTTTGTCAAATAAGGTGATGTTTTAACGTGTTTGCTACTGGCGTCAAGAATTTTTACGATGTTTATTAATATGTTGGACTTAATTTCAACTCAAAGAAAGAATTCACACTTTTTCAGACCATAATTAAAAAATATATAAAATAAAACTTGAATAACTAAGTGGAACTTGAATTAAAAATAATTTGCAAGTTCGACTAAGCCCGTTAATACGATAATACGATAACTATGTTGTTAGCTAACAGCATGTTAAAAGTTAAAAATGGTTTAGATGGCTTTTGTTATTTATATAACAATGATAAAACAATATTAGTATCAAATGATTATTAGTTTAATTCATACTACAGAAATTATAAAGTTTAAAAATATTGAACTGAAAATCGTACGACACTAATTAACGACCAATAGAAACACTTATACGAGCATGGGTTACCTAGCAACATCAAGATTTTCTTGGAAATTTTTCATTCCTAGACCAACCTAAGTGAAATTAATAAGTGGAAATTTTTATGTCAAATTTGACAGTTGGACAATATAGTGAAACGTCATATTGAATGTTTAGAAATTATAGTTTTATTTTAACGGTCAGTATAATCAAGAAAGCAGTAACTAACGCATATTAATTAAAATTAAAAACACAATTGTTATAAGTAATGCTTCGTTTGTAAGAAGAATCTGATAAAGTGTTAGCAGTAGAAGAACAAATCATACTACCAGATTCAGGTTTTTTTTCATTCCTAATGCTTTCTATTATATTTTTATGATGTTCTGCATCCATTTGCAAATAAGGCCGAATAGAATGCGCATTACCGAAGATTTACTTCTTACAGTATTATTTGGTAATGATTCTTTTACAGCTTTATCAATATTTTGTAATGACAGGGAACCAAAACGTGACATTTTGCTCGAATTTTTCAGTAATTGTTTTTTGTTGTCAATAATTTTATTACGTTGCTATAGTTATACTTGTATTCCAACTTGATTATTTCGAATAAAATTTAAATATTAATTTATGTATTTTTGCTTTTTGTAGCGGTGTCGTTACGATTTTCTTACCGAATCTACATTCGAGCATTAATTCATATCCGGGAAATTTTTTGTCGTGCATTCCAACAACGTAATCGAGCCCTCGTGTTCCATTCGGACCGATTAATACGTTGTTGAAATGCACTCCTAAAAATTTCCGGAAAGAATTAACGCTCTTATGATATTATAAGTGAAAATTAATTTGGTATTTCTTTGATGCGTTTTTTTATTCTACATTTTATTCAACATTTTCGCGTGTATAACAAATAGGTGGATTCGTAAAGCGGATTAGCGTTAACACCACATTTTTAATTTTTAACTCTTTTTTTCCAATTCACGAAATAAATATATTTAATTTGGATTAAAAAGAATGCTTAGTAGTATCAAATTTAATTCATTTTGTGAATCTGTTTTAATTTGAAACAGAGTTATATATAATATTGAATAAGTTAAAAGCACCTAGGTGAAGAAGTGAGTTATACCATACTGATGAGCTCTAATAAGAGTGAAACGCGTCTATGGTTACTAACTGTGCTGGCCAGCCTCTGACGATGCCGAAATAAGGTGACTTGGAGGCTGAATTTTGTGAAACATAGCCAAGTGTTTATTTTATATTTTTTATTTGGTAAATATTAAATTTGGAGACGATAAAATTATTCGAGAAAACGAAAATTCTCAACTATTTTAATTTTCCTCTTGTCTTGAAATTACAAGATGAGATTGCCAATATTTCTCAATTTGAATTTGTTGTCTCGAAGATACGATAAATACAGAATATTTGCAAATAGTGAAAAACCTATTACTATTCATATTCTAATTAATATTTTAATTAAAGAAACAGAAGAGCTGTTTTCTAAAGAAAAATACATATTTTACAAAAAAACTTGACACCCGTATGAAACGTTGTTGGCTAGTACAACATTATTAAAATATTGTTACATTATTTTCATACTTGTTATAATTTTATTTTATCGGGTATAATTAAGTAACATTTTCCATCCATGATTTTAGATGAGACGAGAGTTGGCTTATTTTGTTCTCATCTAATAGCACTAATTTCAATATTGTAAACTTAAAAATAAAATAATAATACTGGAAATTATTTTTGCGTTTGCTTTAAATTTTAATTGAGTGTACGTCATGTTCACAGCAATTCTGATTTGTAGCATTAATGGAAATGATTAATTTTGTAGTAACTAGTGAATAACAGTTTGATGTCAGTAATGTAATTTTGTACTCATTATGGGTATTATTGTAGCCCTAAGGTGGAAATGTTTAATAATAACAAAATAGCTAAATAGAGGTGAAAATTAATGAACTAAGCGAAACCATAGATTCCATTTAGATGAAACAGAATCTACTATCTATTCCATTTAGAGCAAGCTTGCAAATTAGGTTATCAAAATATCGTAAAACAATACAATTACTCGTATTAATTATCATAATATTATTCTCCATTATTAAAACATACCTACATATTGACAGAAACCGAAACCATTTGCGTTAATTCATAGCAACGTAAAATTTCACCCGACGAGTGCGATACGTGAATTTGCATTTTGACAGAGTGTGTACACAGCATTTCATTTCAACGCTTTCCTGACAGATATGTCAATGCTAATTTTGACAAATTCGAATATTGTCTGTCAAGCTAAAAGATTGAATAAATACGTCACGATAAATGCGAATGTTATTTGAGGTCATAAAATTTTCATAATTGTAACAATGTTTTCACACACGCTCATTTACTTTAGATCAGCTAAAATACTGGGACATTTCTTTTTTTCTTTTAGAATTAATATAGGGTTGGAAAAAGTGAATACTCTCATTTCTTCTTTTGCTGATTTAGCGCAATCTGCAAGCAATGTTCTAAATGAACTGAGGAATCTAGTTTTGCTTCAGAGAAAACGAAGTGAACTATCTGCTGGAAGTTTTTGTTATTTGAAAATTATCTCCCAGTTTTTCCTCTTTCTGTTTTCATCATCTTTCAGATTCAATCTAAATGACATCGGATATTTAAACTTTTTCTATACATACTAATATAGTTACAATATATGTTCTACCATTAGTCATTTGAAATCTAATGTAGGTACTCGTATTTATATAGTTGCTATGGTGCACAAAAGAAAATTAATTAAATTAAACTCAATTTTATTACTATACAGTAGACAATCTTATATCTTCTGTCCATCCATCCGTTGCAACTAATAATGCCATAATTTGCGAAGAGACGAAAAGTAGTTATTTCTCGTTCTCGAATATTTGAGGCGAGATTAAGTATACTTTCTTTTCAACAGTTAACTCTTATATATAATAATTGAAATTGCTATAAAACTTTCGATTTTGGTTTTTAGCTAGTTCTTAAATGTACAAAATAGTTATTTGCTGCAATAGTGCAAGAGGATCTTTTACACTCGTGATATGCACATAATATTTTCTACGATTCTAAGTTAAAAAACATATACATACTGAAAATAAATTAAATCTGTCAATTAACAAGTTTATGTTTTATTTGTATCGCTGGTACATATTGAAGTAAGCACGATACTATTAGAAACAAAGTTATTTTTCAATTGTTCCGCAGAAAACGTCAATATTACCATGACAAATGAGAGCGTAATTGTCAACTTTTCATAGAAATCATAGGAAAATTATGTTTGAAGTGATTTTAAATTTTAAACTCTTTCAATACATTTATAAACATTATATGAGGAGGGAAACTAGTTGTATGTCATTCAATTTGTTAATAAGCACGTATCCTCCTAGTTTGTAATTCACTATAAGCCGTTGGTCTTCTGCAATTGTACTGTAATAGTGTAATTATGATAACTCGTATATTATTACAGTTTATGTTCATTTTTGCTTCGATTATTTGAATTAGATCAATTTGTGTAAGTATAAATAAAATAAATAAATAAAAATATCATCACGCCTTGTACCCCTCACTGGGTGTGGCACTCTGCCAAAGCAGATCTCGGTAAGTGCTATATTTTTCGCGTGCAGTGCGGTTACCAGCCGTCAATTCACGGCTCCCAAAGATATTAGTGCGGGGGGAGCCGCAGTGGTAGATTTAATTTGGTGAAAATTGTTTGTCGACTGTGGGGATCGAACCAGGGTTCTCAAGATCTACAGGCCGACTCGATACCGCTGTATGTATAAGTATGTTCGATATAAAGTTGGATCTGAAGTTTTCATTCTCACCTCGTGTTAATCTCGAGTATATTGTTCTTGTCTTCTCTCTCGAAAAAAAAAACCGAGATAAGAATAAAGCTAGTTCATCTCAAATTTCCAAATATTAAAGATGAGATCTCGAAAAACCGAGATTTCGCGTTAAATCTAGGTGCAAATTTCATCTCAGAATCCATGAGTATTAGGAGCTTGAATTTACTAATTTGACATACAAATAGATCTACCTAAGAGGATCATTTTCAGCCACCATTTCGAAACAAAATGATAGCTATAAAACATTTGCTTTATGACTATATGTTTGCGATAGCGGCTTATTGGATTTTTATGCATCAAAATACAGGGTGTTTCAAGACTAGTGTAACAAACTTTAACAGCTTATTCCTGAGGTCATTTTGAGCCAAATATGTCATATGAACATAGGTCCAATTCCTTCTAGTTATCAAAATACAAGAGGTTGAAGTTCTATAAATAACATGAAATTTTCAAATTTTTGTAATCAAGATACTTTCGGAAAACATGAGTTTCATTGAAAAGTTATACCTTATTTATCTTAATTAATTTTATTTATTAATATTAACGAATACGATTTAGAGAACAAAACATAAAATGACACAATTAAATAGACACAGAACAACATAACCAAACATGGAATAGGTTAACAAAATATGAAATAAGATAACAAATTTTTTAAAAATTCCAGCATGCAAGTGTTCAAAATGAGAGCCTTGAACTTGTATGCATGTTAATATTAATAAATAAAATTAATGAAGACAAATAAGGTATGACTTTTCAATAAAATAATTTGAAATCCTATCGAATTTTGTATAAAATTAAAAACCTAGGATGGGAATTTGAGCAGAAATGACATTTGAATATAGAATGAATAGAATACGTTGAAGTAAGCGAGATTTGTATCCGCAAACTCTCGGTTGTGAAGCCACTGCGTTAACCATCCAGCTACAAAACTATCCATAATTTATTTATGCTAGCATTAAACAAGACGATTGTTTATGCTAATTTCAGTAGTAGGTAATAAAAATATCAAATATATCTGCGGAATTTAAACCACGGAATGATGATGGTATTTTAGTGGTCGTGCAAGTACGTAAGCTTGCAGTGTTGGGTTATAAGCAAGACTTTGTAGGGCATCTACACCGATTTCATCCACATATTATTATAGAACGTATAACATAGAATTCCAAATGTCTTCCGGATGGTGACGTCACGCTGTGTACCGAACTACCAGCATAGCGCCATTTTACGGCGACATAAAATCATTGTGCAGCATTTTCATGCACGTACTTGTCTCGCCTCGCCATATTCGTTTTGGTAAATAGGTACCGGAGTTACCTGGTATGTATGTAGGTACGGCACCAAAAGCTACTACAGTCGCATAGAATATTAAATGAGGTACATATTGACTCCTAGTAATCAAACATTTTAAAAATATCTCAGATTTTATGTATGATATGTTCATAATAGATATATGGATATTTCACTATATTGTACACATTTATCCATCTCTACATTAGGAATTAAAAAGTTAGTTTTTTTCAGTTTTATATTTCGAAAGAATAGTTTTAATAGTATTTTATATAACAAGTGGCTAAAAAGTGCTTTTTTTTCATGAGTGAGCCGTTTAGAGCACGAGTGCTAGCGAATACTATAAAGCTCACGAGTGAAAAAAAGCACCGTTAGTCACAAGTTATATACATTATTTTTTGTATCACTACATTCTTAAGTTGAACAGATTTAAAATAAATTTTGAAAGAAAATCGTCATTTTAATCAAAATAAAGATCATAGTTCACTAACTCTGTTTTGTTTTGGTTTGATTGTTTGATTTGTTTTATTTTGCAAAAGTCATCTTGCAATTTTAATCTGATAAAAATGAACGAAAATCACTTTATTAGCAGTGATGAAGAAGAAATATATGGTATTCCGCCGGAAATTAAAGAAAAAGCGAAAGCCGCAAGTTTGGAGTTATTGCCGGCTAAATCTAGAAAAATGTATGAAGTGGAATATGATCTTTTCAGGACATGGTGTAAGAAAAACCAAATAACTAGCGTTAGTGCTAATAATACTTAAAATATCAGCACCAGTACCAGCTAAAAGGGAAGCAGAAGATCTTCTGAATGCATGGCCTGTATAACATTCAGGTGTAGGGAGCTGAAGATATTTTGCGATGATACTAGGTATTATTGAAAATTGATTGATACCCACACGTTGTACACTGCATTTTTCTTTATGGTATTGAATAAAAAAGTTGTCATGACTTGTGTGAGCAGGACGAAGAGAAGCATATTTATCATAAATTTCCAGGGGATTAATTCCTTTGATTGGCAATTCCATAACTGTGAAAATCCTTTCCATACAAAAAAACATCAAAACCACAAGTTTATATAGAAAACTCAGCATCAACATCAAAAGAACGTATAGTTCCTGTATTAAATATTAATAATATTCATAACAGCTCTATTCAAATACATTTGAGTTAATCTTGTTCAGTTTGTAATTAAATTTTAATAAAACTTGATTCATTCTGGTGATTTTTTTATTTCATAGTTTTTTTTATTTTATAGTTATTTTTTTATTTCACTTTTAAATAATGACACGTATTAGACACTGAACAGTGTCAAATAATGACAACTTCAGAATGTAGTGATACAAAAAATTGATTTATGCAATTCTATTAAGTAATAATTTTAAGCAGTTTTATTTTGTATGCAATTAAGTTAATAATCAAAGGAAATAATATAATTCAATATGCGGTAGATAGCTCAGTGGTATCGTGTCAACCTGTGTACGATTTCCACAGACGGCAAACTTTACAACTTTACTACATATTAAAATTTCCACTGTGGCTAGTCCATCACTAACATCTTTGGGAGTCGTGATTTGACAGCTGGTAACCGCACTTCACGGTAAAATATATCACCTTTCGAGACGAATTCGACTACTTTTGAATGAAAATGGTTGAATAAATATTATTATCAAATAACAAAGGTAAAATTTAATTCGTATTTTATAACTAATGTAAATCAAATCAAATTATAAAAAAAAAATTGGGATACCTCCAGGATTTGAACCTGTAACACATTACAAAAATAACGAGGACAATTTAAATAAAATCTGATTTGAACCACAAACGACCGTAGTTAGCGGTATCTCTTTATTATTTTAAGATGAGTTAATTTTATGTTTTAGCTTGTCAAGCAATTATAGATATTAAAAAAGTAGGTAAACAACTTATTATCATATTTATGCAGCTCTAATATTTTTAAGTATTAGTAGTTATTCCAAACATATAAATTTGTCATTATAATAACTATTAGTGTACCTAATGAGTTCAAGTTTATGATAATCTTATAATCCGTCAAGAAGTTTGTCAGTGAGAGGTGAGAAAGTAATAAATTAATCACGAAAACCTTATTTCTACTCAAAGTTAATTTAAACTTAGTGAAAATGCGTAAAGCGTATAATCTGTTCGTTTACATTATCAAAAACAATTAATATCACAATCTAATTCAACTGATTATGCGTTTAAAAGTAAAATTCTCCTTTCACAATGAATAAATTAGATGTGTGAGTCTGGTGAAATTAGCGCGGATCTCGAGATGAGAGCGCCGCATTATTATTTTCCTTGCGGTGGCGCTCAGGCATTTCCGCCGGGGGATTTACGATTACTGCCTAATTCTGATGCAAATGAAGTTGGTAAACTATTTTCCGACATGCATATGTATTTAGGATTTATTTGATATATTAATAGGCAGCCAGACGTGGCAGAGCTGTACCGAGTATCGTGGGCTACATTGACTGTACGCTAGGTATTGTACAGCTGTGCGCGCTGTTTTCACGCCGCTCTCGTTTTTATTTATGGCGTGTGTTAGTATTTAATCTTTTTCTGTTGTTGTCACACTACGTGAATTTAAACTGTTGTGGATTTATCACGAGGATTCTCTACTGCGAAATACAGAATGCATAACGGAAATTTAAGAACCACTTTTTAAATCCCTACTTGCATGGAGTAACAACTTTAAATTCATGTTTTTATTTTTAATACCTAGATTTTTTTTTAATAATTTTTTAATTAAAAATCTAGATATTTAAAGGATACATAATAATTATTAAGTGGATTATAAGTTTTTTTGCTTACACTAAATATTTATAGAAAATATAAATTTCTCTAAATATTGTCAGTTTAAAGTGTTTTTCACAAATATTTCGGAAACAAAACATTTTACGCAGAAATGACCTAAATGAAAAATAAACGAACAGAAGTGGGCCATAATTATGTAATATTGGTTTTGTCACAGGTGGCACTGTTGTCGCTATAATAAAGTCAACTCATTTTTTTAAACGGGAACCCCTATTTTGGATTGTAGATTCAGATTCCTTGTAAAAAATAAAAAGAATTTACTTAACTCATTCTTTGTCAGTATGATAGATGGCGCTGCAATTGCAAAAATTTAATTTACCGTACTTTTCGGCAGATTTAACGGAAAAAAAGGGAGGATCTCTTATGGGGAGGTAATCTTAGTAAAAAAAATAATTTTGTGAACATGCATGTTGACTTTAATTAAAAAACTACGTTAGATTATTTTTCACTCAGGCCATTTCTGCTTAAAATGTTTTGTTTACGAAGTATTTGCGAAAAACACTTTAAAACGACCACCCTGTATATAACATAGCTTTATGCAACCGAGCCTTGAAACAATATTTAATTTTCAACACATTCAATCAAGAATGATTTTAATTTTATTATATATATATATATATATATATATATATATATATATATATATATATATATATATATATATATATATATATATATATATATATACGAGCCCTAACCACTAATATTTGGTACGGCTGTGTTTTTCAAATATATTGATCTTTGAAGCATTTTAAAAATTATTTGGAATAAATTTATGTAATTATATTTATACTATTTTAATAAGTAATTATAATATCTACATCAACACAAAAACATAATAACCAAAAATGAAAATTAAAGGTTATATTCCATTATTCGTAAGATAGCATTTTTAAGTTATGAAATAAATTGGCCACAAATAATTGGTACGGCTATTTAAACTTATATTAATCATCCTTCTATTGCCCTCTATACTATTTATTTTATACTGAACGAATATTCGAGTAGGTTTTGCCTTTGTTTTGAATCAATTGTCATTAATATTGCCTTTTGTTTTCAATAAACTGTCATTAATTTTCAACATGGTACGCGGAAAGCCTATATCTGAAGATATTCGAAGATTATTTATTCAAAAAAATGAATCTGGTAAAAGTTATGGTGAAATTTCGAAGGAATTGAATTTACCTAAATCGACAACTGTAAACATAGTTAAAAAATATAAAATTTCTGGATCTATTTCAACATTTAAGAACAAAAGTGGTAGAATTTCAAAAATTACCGAGCGAGATTTGCGAGCGTTGTCTTCCATTGTCAAGTCAAATAGGCGAAGTACCGTTCGTAATTTATCCGAAAAATGGGCAGCAAAAGTTGGAAAGTCCGTGGGACACGAATGACCAAAAAAAATATTCATAAACTAAAATATGGATTCTATAATGTAAGATTTTTAAAGTAAGAAAAACGTAAATTTATACTTAAATCTTCCAGGCCAAAGAAAAACCATTATTGACCAGTATACAAAAGAAAAAACGTTTATTATGGGCAAAAGAAAGAAGACTTTGGGTACAGAGGCAGTGGGATTCCATTATATTCAGTGATGAATCTAAATTTGATGTTTGCGTTGGTGACTCTAGAAAAAGAGTAATACGGACAAAAAAAGAGGTATACCATAGAGACTGTTTGAAGCGTACCGTCAAATTTCCAGCTAGTATCATGGTATGGGGTTGCATGTCCTCCAAAGGTGTGGGCAATTTGCACTTTATTGATGGCATTGTGAATGCTCAGAAATATGTTAACATTTTGGAGGGAAATTTAATTCCGTCTGTAATCCAATTAATTTCCTATGAAGAATTTATATTTCAACACGATGATGCTTCATGTCATACCGCCAAAGGTAGTAAGAATTGGTTGGAAAGTAAGGGGATAAATGTCTTGAGCTGGCCATCCTCCAGTCCAGACCTCAATCCTATAGAATCCTTGTGGGCAGTAATGAAACGTCGTTTAAGAAATGAGCCTCAAAGAACTGTTTTAGGTTTGAAACAAAAAATTACAGAAATTTGGAATTCAATTACACCAGATGAGTGCCAGGACCTTACAAACACAATGTCAAAACGATTTGAAGCAATTATAAAAGCTAAAGGCGACGTTACGCAATATTAATATAAGTTTTAATTAGCCGTACCAATTATTTATGGTCAATTATTTTCACAACTTAAAAATGTTCTCTTACGAATAATAGAATAAAGCCTTTAATTTTCGTTTTTGGTTATTATGTTTTTGTATTGATGTAGATATTATAATAACATATTAAAATAGTACAAATATAATTACATAAATTTATTCCAAATAATGTTTAAAATGTTTCAAAGATCAAAATATTTAAAAAACACAGCCGTACCAAATATTAGTGGTTAGGGCTCGTATATATATATATATATATATATATTTTGGATTGCAGATTCAGATTCCTTGTAAAAAAATAAGAAGAATTTATTTAATTCATTCTTTGTCAGCATGATAGATGGCGCTGCAATTGCAAAAATTTGATTTACCGTACTTATGGGGAGGTAATCTTAGTAAAAAAAATAATTTTGTGAACATGCATGTTGACTTTAATTTAAAAACTACGTTAGATTATTTTTCACTCAGGCCATTTCGACTTAAAATGTTTTGTTTACGAAATATTTGCGAAAAACACTTTAAAACGACCATCTTTTATATAACTTAGCTTTATGCAATCGAGCCTTGAAACAATATTTAATTTTCAACACATTCAATCAAGAATGATTTTAATTTTATTATATGTATTTTGGAAATATTTCAAGTTTTGTTTTTGTTTAGTGTATAAAGTATTTTTATAATTGTGCTTATTTATCTGCTTTATAATAATAATTAATAAAATTAATAATAAAATGAATGATTGAAGTATTGTTCTACTTGGTTGTGGTCCGTGAATGTACGCAGAAATAGGATAAAAAGTAAAAACAAAGCAAATAAGTGCGGATGTGCACGTATGTATGTACAGGAAAGAATCTCGCTCGAAGTTGTGGTTCTCGCGCTGTCTCGCGGGCGGATGGCGGGAATTGATTGATAGGATTCACTTCAGGAAATTACTTACAGCTGAAAGCTACAGATCTGCGGATCAAGACGGCTTGACAGTATATTTTATCAAGATTTTCTTAACGGTTTTGCGCGAATAAGGCGATATGTACTGGCTGGCGATGAATAAATCGCAGAATAAATCATACTGCAATTTACTTGATTGCATTTGCTTTAAAACGCTCCCAATCCCGTAGTGGCTTTTTGCTGCCCCTCGCGCCGCGCGTCTTTCTATTTGCCAGCGTAACGAATATTCGAACATTCGAGCAATTATTTCGCGGAACAGTTGCCAGTCTAATGTCCCACAATAACGTGTTTCGCAATTTCCAACTCCATGTGACTGTGTGCTACATTATCGTATTCGGTTACAGTTATACTGTTCAGACTTTAAAATTCAATTAAAAACTTTCAGATATTTTTACGTCTGGAGTTCTTATGTCGCGCAACTTTTCAAATAAATTATATTCTTATGATGTTTTGCGGAATAAAAAAATAACTTTGACAAGTGAACAGTTTGCAAGAATCACTGATTAATGGAAACTCAATTACGCTGACACCATTTGCATCGTGCCTTGAAAAATTGCGAAACTGGATACAAATGGAGGGTTTATTTTTCCTTTAAAACACAATAACCACCGCCACGCGAATCAATATCACATTAAGCTTCCATCCTTTTAAAATAAATATTAATCGACGTAACTTGAAACTATTTAACCATCACTCGGTTTTAACCTATTTATTTCTTTCACTGAATTTATTCTATAATATATAAAATCTATATTGACAAGATCCAGTATTTCTAAAAGGTTTATTCAATATGTGGATATTTGAAATTTTAGAATATATTTTCTTTTTAAGAAGTTATATATAAATGAGCCTAACGCGCTGGAAAAAAAATGTCGCTTAAATGTTAATATCTTGCTTCAATCTCGTCTCGTATTTTTGTGACGAGAAATGCGTACGAGAAAACAAGAATAGATTCTAAATATGGTTTAAAATAAATACGCAGTGATTATTAACATTATTGTATAATTTTATGTAAATATTTCATATAGGATGACTCAAAACAGATGGCATCAAATCGTGCAGTGAAAAACAAAAATAGATATAATATATATAATGGGGTAGGTGGCTCAGTGGTATCAAGTCGGCCTGTGGATCTTGAGAACCCTGGTTCGATCCCCACAGCCGACAAACAATTTTCACCAATTTAAAAATCTACCCCTGTGGCTCCCCCTCCACTAATATCTTTGAGGGCCGTGATTTGACGGTTGGTAACCGCACTTCACGCGAAAAAAATATATCACTTACCGAGATCTGCTTAGGCAGAGTGCCACACCCAGTAATGGGTAAAAGGCGTGATGATATATTTATTTATAATATCTGGGGTTCAACTTTAAATAGTTTCATACTAGGTTTACTTGTATAATGTAATTTAAGAAAAAGTCAATCCAAGTTTCATACTAAAAACGTCTTTTCAATCTAAATCCGGATCTAATTTTGGTTTCAGTTTAATGCTAGACCTGCGCACTGAGCGTGTATTTCCTGTTTATCACCCTAACCGAAAGCTTATCTACTATCCGATTTTGTTTGACATTTAGTGATTTGTGGAATTGGTGGAATTAATACTAATATTAATTAATCTATATGAATTACAACCAGTTCTTTATCAGGTAAATATAATTTATTGATAATATTATATATTATAAATATTTGCATTGTCTATATTTTAAATGAATTCTCCCAATTATCACAATAAAATGATATGATCTAATGTAATGGACTCAATTAAAATAGATTTTAAGTCAATATATAAAGTATTATTTAATTTTTTTTTGTTGTTGGATAAGTAGCATTACTTGACGAATGACCTTGTAACTACTATAGAAATTAATTGTGTTTCTAGACAAAAAAGTGTCTAAAATCCAGTTCAAGGTTCTAGCCAAGAAAAGTTTAATGTAAAAGTGGCTTAGTCGGCTGCGAGATATCAACTCGGGTTCGCAAGATCTAAATGCAGTAAAATATAAATGTATAACAATGCAGGATGATACACTGCTTTTCATATTTTTATTTATAAAAATGTTATAAGAAGATTGTAGAAGGAACTGGAATCTTAAAAAGCAGGTTTTAAAGTTAGTTAGAGCAAACAAGATCATATCCATGACATAACAAAATCCTCGCGAATAAAATATCAGGTAAACTATATTAGGTAACGACGAGCGTCTGTCACTTGTCACAGCAGTTCGTTTTTGTTCGCTGGTTGTTTAACGAACCGAACATTTGACAGACGCACTGACAAACAAGCATCACGCTGGTGTATGATCAGCAGTGGAGACATCGCAAATGCAGCTTAGCACCACGACGCAAAAATGCTTGACGTCAATAGAGATGTCTTCGTTCTTCTTGGGTTCGGTTATATTCTCGGCACACGCCTGCCCCCATTCTTTACACAACACCCCTTTTCTTTATTTTTGACGTTTATTTTCTTTCCTGTCGTCGATTTTGGGCGGTTAGGGCGCTCGAAACTGTCGCTAGACGGTTCTACCGTTCCGTTCGTTGTGTTCACTATTCTGTGCGCGATTGACGATGTCATGTCGATGAGTGTACTAGAGCTTTCCTTCGTCAGGACCGTATTGAAGAAAGTTTTATTTAATAATTGATTTTCTTAATTCATTATAAAACATAAGGCATCTACGTACATACTAAAGCTATTATTATATTTGAAATTAATCGCATTGGGATTAAACGATACCTTTTTTATTTCCCGGGAATCAGGATAAAGATATTTTCAAATCTTAGTATTACTCGAACCTCGAGTTTTGAATATAATGAAAACAAACTTAACCTTTTTATATATGTATTTAAATAGTATTATATAAAAAGAAAACAATTCGGTTAATGTGTTTAGTTAATTTAACATTCATTTGTAAATCATTCTCTATATTTTGTGATTTAATTTTTATGATGACATATTTAATTTTTTCGCTCTTGTCCGACTATTTCGGTAATGTTGGTTTGTCTTGTCGGCAAGATGTGCTTCACTTACATATTATATAAGCAATACGGTAGTAAAATTTTTATATTATGTTAAATTTTACTGTAATAATTTTAAATAAAATTGTCAATACAAAATATGTTTAGCATTAAAAACTACATTTAATAAGTTGTAATCAATTATTTTTCATAGACGCAAAATCTTAATAGATTTTCAATTTATTTCTTCTATTTCTCATGGCTATTTCCAGAGCATATTAAATTTTTAATATTATTTTCCCTTTTGTTTCCTGTATTAACATGTCTGACCAAAAAAATAAGCTTACCTATTGAACTCTTTCGTATTCCCAGTTTTTATTTTAATATTAATAGGCTAGATGTGAACTCTACATTTTACTATTATATTTCTTATAAACATTGCTAACTTAATCTTTTAAAAGTAATCTTCCCAGCAACCATTGTTCATTTGGGATACTTACTTATTAATTTATGTTACAAAATTGGCTTCGTGATATTATAGCAATATTTTGTTTTGTATTTGAAATTATTGTATGCATCGTTGTGATGTCAATTTGGTACAAAGAACGCAGTATACTGTCATTCTCTCTCCCAGTTTATTAATCTAAATTTAATTATTCCACCACTTTTACATCTTTTCTTATATCATTGAACAATTTTTTACATGCTTATTACAAACAAAAATCGATATAAAATAATACGTGTCTTTTATATTGAAATAATAATTATTTAATCAGTTATATTAATTTATGAATATTTTATATTATATAACATACAATTCTATTATTATTATAATTATTTATAAAAATATTCAAAATATCAACGTGATAAATCTTTTAAAAACTTAACCGGTACTCGACCCAAAACCTCTAACTTTTTTAATATATGTTATATTATTAAATATAAATAAAATAATTATTGGGTAAGTGGCTCATTGGTAACGCCCATAGATTTGTAAACCCTGCTACGATTGACACAGCCGACGAACAATTTTGACCACATTTACATTTACCCTTATGTGTTTTCCTCCATTAAAATCTTTGGGTGTCATGATTTGACAGCTGGCAACCGCACTTCATGACAGTAAATATATCATTTACTGAGATCTACTACTACGGAATACCATATGCAATAATATGTAGTGGTTTTTAGATTATAAGAGTATATCACACAATTTTACCCATTTTTAAGAGTGATATATTTTTGTACATGAAATTCTGTTCCCAGGCATTCAATCACGGCTTCTATTTTAATGTGGTGAAAGAATTACCTCGAAGCTAAAAATCTGATGTGAACACCACATGACTTCCTTGTACGCGTATTAAACTATAGATAATTGCACATATTTGACATTAAATCTTTTACTTTTTGTTCTAATCCATAGCAAACTTAATTTTTTTTTTAAATCAAAAAATATATAATATTTAAATTTAGATATCTCGTTTATGCAAAAAGCTAATTTAAAAATTCTTAATGTGCTAGACGCAGAATTTAATTCTCTAAAACTTTTATTTGCAGCATTTATTTCTAAAATTAAAATAATACCATTTTTTTCATAGAAAACTGTTAGCAGCTTCGTGTAATGTGTCACTTCCGGTTAGTCTATTTTAACCAAAATCTATTATGTTATTTCCATTGATATAGAAGTGTTATATACCAAATTTGGAAAATTTTAAATTATATTTGAATATAGTTTTTCATGAAAATCTATTATAGGCTTCAAGTAAAGTACCACTTCCGGTAGTTGTATAATGACCAAAAAGGAAGATGCACAACTAGATGTTATAACAGTCCTAACTATAAAATTTCAATTTTCTATGGCTTACCGTTTTTGAGTTATGAGAGATACATACGTACGTACAGACGGCACGACGAAATTAGTCAAAATGGATTCAGGGAGGGCAAAAATACCTATTTCCGTTGAAATCTGAGAACCGAAAATTTTCGCGATTACAATACTTCCTTTACTTCGTACAAGGAAGCAAAAATGTATTGGTTGAAATCCGTCTCTGTTTCTTCGGAAGTATCTGTCGTTCACGTTCGCAATTTACGTCGTAAAACCATATCACAAATGCAGTAAATAGTTCTTTCTCCGGCATCACATACCTGTGTGTATTGCATACTTATCATTATCAGATATTCTTAATTATTCATCATTTACAATTAATGACAAACACACAGCAGTATGCGTCACATCTACTAGAAAACGTGATTATATATTATTTATCGTAATTACAAGTAGTATTTGCTTGTGCTCTATGTCATCATTGTAAAACAATTTGAGTAGCAATAAAGTAGATCTAACCGCGCGATAAGTATAATGTGAACGACGCTAAATTCTGTTTGCACGGAAGTTAGATAAGGCTCTGACCGGCTGACCGCCCAATAACTAATAAAACCTAATGGGAATCCAATATCATTATTGGATATTCACGAGGATATTCATTCCCAGAATGTTGTCAGTTTAAACAAATAAATTTTATATTTTACCTATACACTTTTGTGTAGAAATATCATAAAATCCCTGTTCAGGAAATTGAAATTTATATCATGTCACATGAATATAAAAGAAATAAAATTTTATAACCTCTAATCGCTATTTTGCTTTCAATTAATACTGATTTATTTATTGCCTCTCTATAATATAGGAAAATAATTCGAATTACAGTACAGTTGCTAGTTGTATCCAAACAGATGCCGTTGTGTATTAGACATATCCAGAGCCGAATTAAATATTATTGTGTTATTGATTTTTGAAAAAATAGAATTCGAAATTTTATTTAAAATTAAATTCGAATATGAAAAATTTGAATTTTATTTTAATATGCCTATAGATATTTGAGCGATCTTAACATACATAACATAGCGATATCAAGGTATAGATTTACAGTGTTAGTGAAAAATGTCTTTCTGTCCAATTACAATTAATGTAAGAACTATATTAATATCAGTTGTTATATCTAAGGAAACATATTATATAAACTATTTTATATTGGGCGATTGCCTATACTATTAAATAATTTTTTTATTCTATGAGCAAGTACAATCCCACAAAGAACAAGAAATAAATTTTCATTTTGCTGAATGTATTTATTAGAGATGGGCGAATATCATCCGCGAATAGTCGAATGCCGCGAATATTGACATTATTCGATATTCGAAATATTCGAATATTAACGTCAGTATAGCGAACATTCGAATATCCCGAATATCGCGCCATACTTTGACCTCAATTTTTGACTATGTTTTTCTTTATCATTTGTACATAAACTTAAAGCTATTACAATATTTTGAAGTTATTAATAACAAAGATATTTTGTTTCAAAACCATGAAGACGTAACATATTTCAAATTTGATTTTCGCCAACATCAGCCCATACGTTTCACCTTAAATTTGAAATTTTCGTCCTTTTCTTTTCTTTTTTGTTCGAATTTTATTTTATCTTAACAATTTCATTCAAATAATGAAAAGGGCATAATTAAATTATTATTAATAATTAATAAATTAACTTTTAGGAGTATTCGAATATTCGAGTACTTCGAATATTCGAGATCTGATTAATATTCGTATTCGTTATTCGAATTCGAGAAATTTGATATTCGCCCATGTCTTGTATTTATGTTAACTATAACAAAATATGCAATTTCAAGGGTCTGCATTAATTTGTAATAAATTTATCTATACATATTTGTAATATTACTTGTTTTTCTCTGTTTCTACTCAGTTGTAAATTGTAATTCATTAAACTTTAATATGTTTATTTTTCATTGTATATAAAAGTATTAATCCAACTGTGCTCTCCAATTTAGCATGTTTATATATACAAAATTTTGGACTTCGAAATTTGAAAAAAAAATTCGAAAAAGCCTAGTTTGTTACGGTGATTTCTATTATATTATAGCCAGGTAATATTTATTTTTCCTCTTATATATGCTATTGGAAAAATGGAATCTATGTAAATAAAATTATTTTTTGAGACAAATAAGATTTTGTATAGTATTATCGCGATACAAGTACCTTAAGTATTTGCAGTTTTTGTATATTTGCTCATAAATTGTAAGCGAGGTTTGAACCCGCGATCTTACTAATAATATGCGTATTTAACGACGCAAGAATATCTGTCTCTATTAAATGATTAATATTGTTGATATGTTAAGCTAAATTTTATTAGAGAAAATAACTAAACTTTGAAGATGTGCAGAATAATAATTTAGCAGGTTATAAAATATGCGAAAAAAGGAACGTAATTAAAGAACAAATTTTAAATTACAAAAGTTCAAATTAGAGAACTTTAATTTGTATTTCAGTCCACTTGTCTTGCGTCGAGGCATGGAAGCAATGCAGCAGGGCAGCCAATATAGGTGCTGCGAAGTGACAACTGCTATAAAACCCTGTTTCTGCCGTTCTTGCGTGTCCTGCTAGTGCAAGATACTACAGAGGTACTTACATCCATTTTATTTTTTCTTATTCCATCGTGTGTCGTGAAGGACAACGTAAAGAACCTGGATGGGTAGAACAGTCTTGACTGGTATCGAAAAATACTTCGCAAAACGAAGTTCTGAAAATAGTTACTTAACTTTTGAACGAACGTGGTGAGAATTGTTTCCAAGAAGTTATAATTTAGTAAGAATTTTAAAATTACATTATTCAATTTTTCTACATCATCGCACTAAAAGTCACGTTATAGAAATTTCAGAAGAACTTGACAATAAAGTCATGCCTAAAAGTATATGTTGCTACTGTCGAATGTTTCTCAATAATTTTAGAGAAAGAAAAATGTTGTTAATAAAAGTGAAAGATAGATCAGTTCTTCGTCTTCTTAATTAATTAATGTTACCTTGTTACATTTTATTTAATTTCACAGAGCCACCTAGAATAGAATAAAAATAATTCCTAACATTTTTCAATTATCCTATTTATCTCGATTTTTTATATACATTTATGACAAGTAATACATCGTTGAGAAGAGAAAAAAATGGCGGTTTTTATTTTAAAAAAATAATTCTTGGTTCCCATTTGAAAAATAAAAGTTGATAGTCGTATCATGTAAACCTGACTTTATAAAAAAAATTCTATATGTGTCATAAAATAGTATATTTAATATACTGAAACTTCCATTAAAAGAATATTTTTTTATTTCTTATAATAAAAAAGTTAAGGATTGGGGGGGTTCGTCTTCCCAGACTCACCCTGTATAAAAGGTCTGTACTTGATGTTTTAAAAAACTGTTATATTTATTGTTATCTGTTATACTCATTGTTATATATCACTTTTCTGCTTTATCCATTGTTTGTTAATTGTAATCTTTATTTATGTAGATATGTAATAATACTTGAGTTCATATCATTGGTCATGTTGACTATGGGTTTCACCAAAGAATAAATAAATAAATGTCATTTATATTTAAATTAAAAATACTGATCATATATGAATAAATAAATACATATCGAAACCTGTGCTGACGGTTGCTATGAAACCAATCGTAAATAAATGAAGGAAACAGTTACTATCCTCTCTGTGGAGAGAATAATCAACCTTCATCCCACATATAAGGACAGCAAAGCCTACTTCTGGTTAACCTCATAGAAAAAGAATAATGTACTCTATTTTCCTTTCTTTAAATATTTTGGGCGTTCCGTAGGCGATCCAATTTATCTGATAGATAAGCGCTTCTTATACTGTGGGCGACGGTCCTCTTGCAGGCCATTAATTTTGTTGAGAGAGTTCAATTTTAAGAACAATAAATTAATAGTACAAAACCAAATTTATTGTTGCTCAGAGCTATTGAAAATATAGCCTTCAAGAATCATGTGTTTCATAATTTTACAGGGAGAATCTATACATGTGCACGAAACTTTAATGACATATAATTTGGTATACTGATTATAGAACAAAAAGATTTTTTTTGAAATTCGCAGCATTTTTTGTGTCACAATAATAGTACATTTAATTTAAAAAATGAAAATAAGGGATTACACCAGGTACCTACATAAGAACTAATTAATAAATAATTATTTGTAAGCAGTGTTTATACTTTTATTTCAGTAGTAACATAATTATAAATAATTAAATGTACTATTAAACCAGTGACACTAAATAATAACAATGGAATTAATACAAAATTTAATATATATATATATATATATATATATATATATATATATATATATGTCCGACAGTACGGTGGTATGTTAGCGGAAGATCTCAAGCTAGAAAAAAATATAAACAACCACACTACGATTCGGTGAATTTGGCCCCTGTACTATAATGTGCATTAAGTTCCAATTGTCCAGAGTAACATAAATAATTATATAATAAAATATGCTGCAAATTATTTGTACCTTTTGTCAAAAATATTTTTGCCATTATTATTCCATTTCAGTATACAATAACACAATTATTAATTAGATAAAAATACATAATGTACACTAATATTAATATTTATTGAAACTTAAATATCAGTAGCACTAGCCTATATATTTACTATACTATCTCAGAATTCTTGGTTATCTGTAAACAAAAAATAATTA
This sequence comes from Pterostichus niger, assembly GCA_947425015.1. Lineage (NCBI taxonomy): Eukaryota > Metazoa > Arthropoda > Insecta > Coleoptera > Carabidae > Pterostichus > Pterostichus niger. The sequence continues at coordinate 24,697,312 of OX380344.1, read as the reverse complement.
TAAAATATAATAAAAAGAATGTTTGGAAATATATTGCTTCATTTTGAAGATACGAGAGAGAATGCAAACTGAAAGATATATCTTTCTATTTAGAGCGTGATTGCTTCGTTTATAATTGCGTCATTAATATAAATTAGTACCTTTTTATACATGGAAGAATGAATATAAGCGAGAATAAATGGAGTATGATTGATTTTATTTTGTAAGATAAACGACAGAAAACTTTAATTGTAGATATAGAATGTTCAAAGATACTCCGTTATGGCTTAACTTACTAAGCCTGTGTTGAACCGCACACAGTAAGAGATTCTACCTGTTGGCGCTCAGGGTAGGATTGCAAAATATTTAAATTCGGAAATCTCTAATCTCTGTGCGGATTACGTATTTCAGATTTACTTGAAATAATAATGAATTCGCAAAATTAAACCGGTAGGTAGGTGGCTCAGTGGTATCGAGTCGGCCTGTGGATCTTGAGAACCCTGGTTCGATCCCCACAGCCGACCAACAATTTTCACCAATTTAAAAAATCTACCCCTGTGGCTCCTCCTCCACTAATATCTTTGGAGGCCGTGATTTGACGGCTGGTAACCGCACTTCACGCGAAAAAATATATCACTTACCGAGATCTGCTTAGGCAGAGTGCCACACCCAGTGATGGGTAAAAGGCGTGATGATATATTTATTTTAAACCGGTATTATTACATATTAGAGAAAATAAGAAAACAAAGGCATACTTACTGAGTATAAAAATAAAATTAAATTGGGAAATACTGAATACATACCTGTCCTTGCACCCCTATAAATCAAGCTTAAATCCCTAACAATAGACCCGCTGAGAGGGCCATAACGGAGTATCTTTGAACATAGTATACGCTAGTGAAGCATGATGCTGAATTGGAAACAAATGACTACTGTTTAATGATGTCACTGCCTTGTACACTTCGAATAAATGTTGGCGAATGAGGCTGAAAAATACTGTGAAATGTTTCCCGCGAAATCTAGTGTGTTGCAGAATGAGGACGAAAAATAAATTAATCTTTGCCCTTATATGATCACGATTTTGAATTCAGCATACATTAGGTTTGAATAAAATGTAAGACTGAGATATTAAGCAGGGACTTGCTAAGAATAAGATGGTTTCTGGACCCGTTACGATCGTGTTTTTATTCTGACTAGCTTTACGTACTAAATACGTACTTTATTGTTTACACTGTGAGTTTGGAATACAGCGCTGGCCACTTTTAATGTACCCATTTTTGCAGAAACATCCTGGCACACATACAGCTAGACAAGCTCCACCTTTTGGACGACCGCATACTGGAGCGCATGCTGAACCACAGTTTGTGTAGTATCCATTTGGTCCACAATCATTTTCAGCGGTGGTCACTGAAAATATAACAAAAGTTAATAATTTAATTTAAAAAATAAATATATCATCACGTCTTTTATCCATTACAATTTGCTTTAAATGAGCTCAAAATTGTATACAAGTAGTTTCGGACACGGGGAATTCACTCGTTCAAACCGCATATCAATAGCTTGCTTTGTTTTTGAATTATAGCCCCTAGAAGATTTGCTGTTTTCAAACAATTTTAAAAATCAGATTTTCAACTTTCCCGAGGCTATAACTCGAAAAGTAAGCAAGATATTGAGATGCGGTCTGAAAGGTTGAATTCCCCGTGTTTCAAATGACATTTAGGCAAGTTTTTAGCGATTTTTATTTTTTTGAAAAATTGTCGCCAATTTTTTTTCCTCGTACAGTTTTTGACCATTCTCTCAAAAACTACAAGACTTATGGACATAAACGTTACACCATTGGATTCAGCACGTCGAAATACATATGTATGTAAAATTTCGTTACATTATTCGTACGAGAAACAGTTTTAGAGGAATTTGTTTAAAAAAATAAAAAATTTCAAAAAAGTTAATTTGCTTTAAATGAGCTCAAAATTTGTATACAAGTAGTTTCGGACACGGGGAATTCACTCGTTCAAACCGCATATCAATAGCTTGCTTTGTTTTTGAGTTATAGCCCCTAGAAGATTTGCTGTGATGTGATACCACAGAAGATTTCAAATGATATATTTAACGCAGTAAGTTTGGTTACCAACCGTCAACTAACGTCTCTCCAAAGATGTTAGAGGAAAGGAGTCACAGAGATATTTTTATGCGAAATAAAGTTTATCGGCTGCGGGAATCAAACTTGGGTTTTTAAATCCAAAGTTTGATGCGATTCCTTTAAGCTAAGTACCCCATAATAATAATACACTTTTATTGGATTATGTCTACTTTGTAATATATCTATTTTTAGGGTATCAAAACATATCAAATAAGTAATGGTTAATCAATGATCTTGAACTTAATCTTAATAACTAGAATAAATAAATAAATAAATATATCATCACGCCTTTTACCCATTACTGGGTGTGGCACTCTGCCTAAGCAGATCTCGGTATGTGATATATTTTTTCGCGTGAAGTGCGGTTACCAGCCGTCAAATCACGGCCCTCAAAGATATTAGTGGTGAGGGAGCCACAGGGGTACATTTAAATTGGTGAAAATTGTTTGTCGGCTGTGGGGATCGAACCAGAACTAGAACTAGAGATGGGCGAATATCAAATTTCTCGAATTCGAATATCGAATACGAATATTAATCAGATCTCGAATATTCGAGTACCTCGAATATTCGAATACTCCTAAAAGTTAATTAATTTATTATTAATAATTATTTAATTATGTCCTTTTCATTATTTGAATGAAATTGTTAAGATAAAATTAAATTAAAACAAAAAGTACAAACAAAAAAGAAAAAGACGAAAACTTCAAATTTAAGGTGAAACGTACGGGCTGATGTTGGCGAAAAACAAATTTGAAATATGGTACGTCTTCATGGTTTTGAAACAAAATATCTTTGTTATTAATAACTTCAAAGTATTGTAATAGCTTTAAGTTTATGTACAAATGATAAAGGAAAACATAATCAAAAATTGAGGTCAACATATGGTGCGATATTCGAGGTATTCGAATGTTCGCTATACTGACGTTAATATTCGAAAATCTCGAATATCGAATAATATCAATATTCGCGGCATTCGACTATTCACGGATGATATTCGCCCATCTCTATTAATTCCATATTTAATTTTTACCTAATTTACATAAAGAGAATTTTTCATAAAAATAAATTGAATTGCTACATACTTGTAGATATTTGATATTAGTTCGTGATTTTCATTTAATCCATTTTAAAATGGATTTACCGTAATATGTAATCGAATTAGTAATTCGAATAAAACTTACATAAGATAAGAGCACAGGCAACTATTAAATAGAATACAAGTTTAGCGTCCATTTTGCTTGAAAATCTTGGAAGGAATGACATTACGTTATGCTAGACTTATGTTTTATATACCTGGTATAAGGTCATAAATGATTAAAGTAATTAAGACATGTTATAGTTTTATTAAAGAGGGGCGAGAGACGTAAGATCTGTCTTTTCGATTTGCATAATTTAATATACAGGTATTCCTTCAATATTCCCAGAATCAAACAAGATATCGGTTATTCCTAATTTCATTGCAATAATCTAATGTAATACATTTTCATTCTTGCATATGATGACAAAAATAATTATTGCACTACTTCGTAGATTTTGAAATAAGTAAAGTTACATATTGTTACGATTATTTATGGTACAATATTACGTTTGAAACCAGTGTCATTTGTTGTTTACTTATAATTAAAGTAACACAGTTTTATACTTTTAAAAATCCGAACACTCTTATTTATTAATGCAAATCGAAGTCAAGGCAGATAATTATTGTTTTTATTATACTTATATATGGAAGTAAATAAAAATATAACAGTATATACTCATAATGATAATAGACAATATGAGTACAACACTAAATATGCGCAATCAAAGTTCGGAATGCAGGAACTACAGAGCATAGAGGTTCCTAGGCTTTCTAGCAAACATGGAAGAATCTGGTCGCATATTGTAGAAAATTAAATTTTAAATTAATATAGTACAAATTTATGGATATACAGGTGTTCATTTTAAGTGGTACACTATTGATATTTCGAGAACTATAAGAGATACGAAGTTTGTTAAATTAGCAAACAATTTCTATATTATAAGACTATTAAAACGAGCAAAAATAGATTTTTTAGATCCGTGGTTCTCAAAATACGGGGTGCAACTTTCTTATTTTAAATGACAATCTATTTTTTTTTATTTTCTTATTCGATTCAGTATTTTATTTAATTCAACGATATCCATATGTAATACTTTAATATTACAAAATATTTGAGAAAAATGCAAAATTAAAAATGTAACATTTTTATTTAAATATGCCTATGCAAAGAGTGCCACGGAAGAAAACAAATAAATAAAATGCAGAAATAATTGCAAAAACTATAATAACTAATAATTATTCACAAATTAAAGGAAATTATTACAGTTTTTGCAATTGTTTCTGCATTTTATTTATTTGCTTTCTTCTATGGCAAGTTGCACCCCGTATTTTGAGAACCACGGATCTAAAAAATTCTTGTTTTGCTCGTTTTAATAGTCTTATAATATAAAAATTGTTTGCTAATTTAACCAACTTCGTATCTCTTATAGTTCTCGAAATAGTAATAGTGTACCACTTAAAATTAACATTCTGTATACACTTTTTTTAATTTAATGATTTCAGTTGAGAATTTAAAATGTAAAGATATATCATAATGTTAAGAAATTGCTATTATAATATATTTCTTTTTACTGTAAGTTTGGGCAGTACCAATTTTATTAATAGATTATGAAATGATAGACTTTTTGTTAGTTTTTCTTCGTCTTCTTCATTTTTTTTATTATTATTTACAAATATATTTTTTTGACATTTAAAATATATATATATATATATATATATAATCATAATATTATAAAAATATTTCTGTCATTATTTATAATTTTTGGATGAATGCTATTTTTTAAATATTATTATTGTAAGTATTTTATATTAATTATTTTTATTATTGTTAATTAATTTATAATAGAGTCCTGAAGAAGGCTAAAGAGTTGGCCGAAACGTCGACTTAATAATAAAAAATAAAAAACACTGACTGAATTTCATAAAAGTCTATAATTTCATAATTTAAAAACAGTCGAAATAAAAAATTTATATCCTTTTAACATATTATACTTATAAACATATTATCTAACACGGATAAAAGTATATTTCTTTTCTAAAATAAAGAACTTCAAAATCATAGAATACTCGATAAATACCTACATTATTTACTACTAGTAAAATAGTTATGGTATGGATGAAATAAAAGAAAAATGCAATTTTATCAAAATAGTTCATTTATTGGTGCCATATAAGTAATGATATGTTAGTGTAATATTTTAACAGTAAGCCAGAGAAAACGGTGCTGGTTTTATAGTAAATATAAACACATTTTATTTTTAAATGGTAGCCCTCTATATTCTGAAAGTGGGCAAATTATAGGGAAAACCTCAAATAGAAAAGTAAAGAAGTAATAATTTTTTCAAGAAATCAAAAGAACTTTATTTTTCATTACAATATATTACATTATGCATTTATCTGTGTATATGCAGCTATATACAGAAATATGTAATTTATTTTACTGATTAATAGTAAATTGCCTTTTCTCGTTCGCAATCGTTCTTTGGAATGCAGGAACCACTGGAACTTCTGATGAAATCTTTTTTGCAAAAGCAGCCTTCTTTGCATGCAGTAATACAAGTTTTTGGTTTTTCATTACATACGTCCGGACAATGAGAGCCGCAAACATTATATTCTTCATTTAATCCACATGTATTATAAGCGTGTATCACTAAAAAAAAAATAATATAAAAATTATATTTTTAACAATGATATAGTATAATTATTTACCTAGTACAGCGGAAAATAGAATCACGAAGACAACAATAATTTTAACAGCCATTTTAAAGAAGAATCAAAATGTATTTCTAATTTCGTCGCTATCTAATAGTTTTTATACTTTTCATAGTAGGTCAATTACTCGGAGGAAACAACAAATAATAAAATGTTATCATAAAAACCGCAGTTCATATTTATTTGAGGTAACAAATCAAGTAACTAATATGTTTATCTTACCCATATTATGGCTGTTTAAAAGAATAATATTGATAAAAATCCAGTCTGGTTTCCTTTTCGTTATTTATAATAATGTGTTTGTTTACTAATTTGATAACAATCTTGATATCTCTCCACATATTTGTATCGTCATAGCCAAAGAATACGAGTATTTGTTAAAAAAATCTACAGTACTTTCTCTATGATAAGTTTAAATAATTTTTATCTAAGACGGCTTTATTTTTAAACCAGTCAGCGAGTAAGCATAATTTGAATAAATAAAAAATAAACAATTAATAATTGCTCAAATATCATTTTTGACACTTTTACCTAGAGCTTTACTTAGATATTAAAATCGACATAACATAAAAACAATTTGACGGACGCATAAATGAAGATTGAAGGAACTTTTGAATGCTATATTGTGGCCAATATTAAACTTATTATTTAAAATAAGAATTATGGATAAAAACTAAAATACTCTGCTTAAAAATAGCATTTTATTTTTTTTTGTTCTAGATTAAAAATAGAGAATATCTATGCGATATTGGTAAATAAAGAAAGTTCAATATTTTAAAAATGTTGTGTACGATGAAGCCCTGTTTTACTACTCAGATCTGGCATATGTATGAATGAATTTGAAATAACCTATATATGGTTTTTCTAATATATCAAATCTTTTACCCATTGCTGGGTGTGACATTCTGTTCTTTCGTAGCACATCTCGCTCGACTTCAAATAATCTGATTTACCATTGACTCATTTATCTTCCAAACCAATATACCCACTTTCAAGTAATAATCTTTTAAATTTGTTAATCTCTTTGTAAAGTATAGTTACATTTGCAAAATCAGGAAAATGGTTATGATTCATACAATTGCATTATCATTTGTATGAGAATTTCTAAGGTGTAAGGTGTATGCTGATACAGTCTTTTTTTGGTATTGTTGTGTTTTACCTATACATGTAAAATCACAATCTTTACAAGTAGTTTAGCTTGACTATTGGTTGCAGAGTAAGATTTATAAGCAATTTGTAAATTCAATTCTGTGGTCAATTATTGTAATGTTCTATCTACCTATTTATAAAATGGTAACGAAATATAGAACATTTTGACCATTTTATTATAAAGTATTAAACGTTTATTGTTAGCGATCATTCTTAATCTATTATTGATAGTATTATTTACAAACATTGCCAGATAATTATTTTTCGATAAAGTGAATATAATTAATTTAATATTATCTTCATAGAATTTAACGTTAAATAAAGAAGTTGCACGATCCACTAAATTATTGATAACAGCTGTTGTACTTTATATAGTTGTATGAATTAATATATAAATAATGTCCGGACCATATGTCCTTCCTATACCAACTGGTAGCTATTTTATTAGCTATTCTTATGATACTAATGTCCAAAAAAATAATTGATTGGTCAACTTCTATTTCCATCGTAAATTGTACATTTAGGTCAAACTTATTTGTCCGGAACATAGCAACATAAAATATGATTTACATATAAAGTTAAGTTGAAATAGTTGTTTTTGTTCAGTACTTCAAATTCTACATAAAACATAACTAATTCAGCTAAAATGAAGCTTAAAAACTTCCCTCTGACATCTGTGTTTCATAACTAGAAAAATCAAATCATGTGATATGACTGTGAACAGAGATTTAACATCTAGAGATATAATGATGTGATTATTAGACACTGTGACGTTATAGAATTTTTTTCTAGAATAAATAACTAAAATGATGATATATACTTCAATGGAGCTAAAGTTTTTTTTTACATTTTTTATTATTATGCTTGTAATATAACAATTATCAAAATACTTAATATGACACTATCTCACAGATAGCTAAAATACCCAAATACACTGCTCTTAAAATAGGCAAAAACAGAGCTTGTGCTATTAGCCAATATGTTTTATCATAATTTTAATTTCGTTAGTAATCCATGGCGAAGAAGGTTTCCTAACTATATTTAAAAAGGCATGTATATGTCAAACATTATTTAAATATTTGTATTAAACTATAAAGTTTTCCAATAATATATTTACTGATCATAATTGACATTTTTGTAATCTCTAACGTAAATTATTTTAGGATTGAGGACAGTTTGTTTTACATTAATACTGAGTGTTATAGTCATATGATCACATTTAAATTAGTTACCTCTTATAAATTATCAACACTACTTGTTAATATCAAGTCAGGATTTTAGTAAGACTTGTTACTCTAGTTGTTTCGGAAATAATTTGGATCAAGCTAAATGCAGCTAACGAATTACTGAATTATTTAACGGTCGGGTTATTAACATTTAACATGTTTATGTTTACATCGCCCAAACACAGTACAAAATCAGAGGAAGAATAAATAAAATTTTCTGAACAATCGTTAAACTCTACTAGATATCTTTTAAGAGAGTAGAGTTATTTAATTCTTATGGAATAATTTGTTTAATTTATTTTATAAGAGATTCACAACTGTCAAATATTTGGATTGAGATCTTTAATTTCATCTTCTTTTTTCATTTTTTTGTGAACGACCGAAATTCACAAATTTTTTTTTTGAGAATTTCGGTCGTTTTTGAGGGTGACATGAGACTGCTCTTAATTCGGTGCAAAGTAAAATGGCAGCCAATTAAGCCAATTAAGTAAAATCCGCCGTGTGCGGAATAGCTGAAAAATGTCATCATTCTCACAGTTTAATGTCCGAAAAACGAAGTAGTCACTATCAATTTACACGATGTAGAAGAGCAGTCATATTTTGTACAGCACATCAGGCCATCTTAGATTTATTTTTTATTTACCTTGTATACACGAAATAAAAGAATATAATTTATTTTCAATTTATTGGCATTTTAATAGTGTACAAGACAAATATTTATATTACAAGTACAATTTAATACAATACATAGTAAATATTATTTTATTTAGGGGCGGGGGGGGGGGGGGGGATCTTCTAGTTGATGTGATTGACAGCTGGTGTCTGCTCCGAGGGACAGTGCTGACTCTGCGGGACTCTGCTGGTTTGCAGACATGATTCCAAGGCCGCATACGCTCTATAAACATAAAGACAATGTATTACATCATAATTAACAATAATTACGAACAAAATAGCGTTTTATATAATATAAAATTAATTTTAAAAGATGCTGAATGTGTGTTAGGAATTTTTTAAGAGAAGATAACTGACTGTAAACGATTCAGGAATTTTTTAAGAGTTGAAGAATACGTTATAAATGTGTTAGAAATTTTTTAGGGATTGAAGAATAAGTTATAAGTGTGTTAGGAATTTTTTAAGGAAAGATAAATAAAAACAAACAAATGTAACAAGGTAAAATTAATGAAAAACACGTGAAACAACTCACAAATAAATATCTGCATTGTTGTCATTAATTTTACCTTGTTACATTTTGTTTAATGGCGCATAGGCACCTGGAATAGTTGAATAAAAATAATATCTGATATTCCCAATTTTCTTATTTACCTCGATTTTTTTTCATATACATTTATAACAAGTAATACATCGTTAAAAAGAGAAAAAATGGCGGTTTTTATTTTAATAAAATAATTCTAGGTTCCCATTTGAAAAATAAAAGTTGATAGTCGTATCATGTAAACCTGACTTAGTTTTTTTCTACATATGTCATAAATTAATATATTTAATATACTAAAACTTCCATATGAAGAAAATTTTTCTATTTCTTATAATAAAAAAGTTAAAGGGGGGTTTGCCTTCCCAGACTCATCCTGTATATATATGCATGGAATTAATTAGAAGCTTAACATATATGTTAAATTATTTTTGAAATTATCTATAACTTATGTCAAAAATATTTTATTTCATTTTTACACAGCCTAGTATAATAAGTACTATAATTATTAGTTAGATAAAAATATATTAATAAAATAATACATTTTATACACTAATACTAATATTTTTTGAGATGTAAATATCAGTAGTGTTAATCTATCTCAGAACTTGTGCTAATCTGTAAAAAAAAATACAAATCATTAAAACCATAATCAGAAACATATTGCGTGTTTGATGATGTGGAAGTGAATGGAAATGGTAAATAGATAGATGTTTCTATTTGGAGCGTGAACTCTTCGTTTCTAATTCTATATATACATATAAATTAACTCATTGTTATAGGGACATTGTGAGTAAAAATAAATTGAATACTTTAAGAGTTTACTTGATAGCGTAAACAGAACGAATAGTTATATTGAAAAATAAGAAAAAATGAGTCCATGAAAGAGATATAAATGAGAATGATGTTAGATTTGCAAACATAAAATGGTGATATACCCGGTTTGGATGGTACATCGAATGAGATATTGAAGTATAGAAGTGAGATATTATTTGACTGGTTACATTAATCGTTTAGATTGAAATGATGTGTGGTGGGGAGTTAAATATTGTAAACATGTTGTTTATTTCAAGGCCAAGGTAGTTCAAGTGAATGTGCTAATGTTTGTACGGTGTGTGTGCTAAATATAGTTGAAAAGTTGTATGAAAAAATTTTAGTTAATAAAATACTAACTTAGCAATTTCCAAACTATATGACATGAGATTTTTTTTGTCTAAATCGAAAAAATCGACCAATATTTTTTTTACCCATATCTATGTATTTTTAGAAAATATAAATACATCATTAAACTCAACAACTAATGGGACAATTTTGTCCTAATTTTATAAATTTCGATTTTGGTGTTTCTAAACTTATGCATAAAATTAAAACAGAAATTATTACTTGTTATACTGATTATAGAACAACAAATAAATTTATTTAAAAAGTCCGAAGGTTCAAAATTTTTTCAATAATTATTTCAAATCAGTGGGACCAACCCTTAGTCCCGAAACGTCCCCCTTTTATGTAGAATAAAATAAATTTCAATTAATAAAAAAAGCTGAATTATCCAAATAAGAGGGAGTACAATTTATTTTCCAATTTTACATCGTTACTCCTACATTTAAAAAATCAATTTAAAATTTGCAAAATTAAGTGGCTTACTCGAAGTAAAATATTTTGCTATTATTGATATGCTCGTAATTTCTAATAATATTAAATATTAAATTAAACAATACAATAGTCAAATTATGCATTATAGAACAGCAGTAACAGTATTTGTAATTATATTAATTATTTGTGTGGTTGGCACTTGGTGAAACATTTTAAATTATAAAATTAAAACACTTGGTATATTTCACATACATTTTTTTATTTATACGACGCGTTTCGACTTTTCAGTCTTCATCAGGTAATAATACAATGGTTTACAAAAATACGTATTTTTGTAAACCATTGTATTATTACCTGATGAAGACTGAAAAGTCGAAACGCGTCGTATAAATAAAAAATTTTATGTGAAATATACCAAGTGTTTTAATTTTATAATATAGTATTTGTAATGTTTACAATTACATTTTAATTACCAATATTATTATAAGCAACGAACATAACAGTTGTAGCAACTTTGAATAAATTGCATTTAATTTAGTGAATTTAAAAAAGAACCCTTGTTGTTTTATAATCAGTATAACAAATACTAAATGCAGTTTAAATATAATGCATAAGTTTAGAAACACTTTTATATATATTATATAATACTAATTACGTACATTATTGTTTGCACTGTGAGTTTGGAATACAGCGCTGGCCACTTCTAATGTACCCATTTTTACAGAAACATCCTGGCACACATACAGCAGCACATGCATCAGCTCTTGGACGACCGCATACTGGAGCGCATGCTGAACCACAGTCTGTGTATTGTTCATTTGGGCCACAATTATGTTGAGCGGTAGTCACTAAAAACGTAACAAATATTGGTAATTTAATTTCACTACCAGTAATGAGTGAACAGAATTGTGATTGATCTGGATTGCTGGATTCTAAAATTCGTTCAGGAAATTAAATCAAAAGATTATTTCTAAATTATTAGCTCGTCAATTCTCAAACAGACAAATTTAAATGATCGGTACAGTATCTGTATCATTGACAATAATTTTAAATAATTTTATAGAAACACTAACTAAATTTCTAGATGACGAATTCGACTTTGATTTAGCTGAATGTATTTATGAATATCGTTTATTCAATCGTTCGATCGTAGATCATCAGTCACCCACTTTTTTTGTCCCTAAAACTCCTTCTACAGTCTTAAAACGATTCGAAACAATTTTTTTCCCATTTCAAGTATTCGACTTGTAGATGAACCATTCAATATTTAAAAATTATTGTGAACTTTTTGGTAAAAAATGTTTTTTAAAATAATTTTTTAGGGTTTACTTTTTATTTTGTAGATATTTAAATTTTTTGCATATATAATACATTAATAAAAGATAAACAAAACAAGATAGATTCTAAATTCATGAAATAATAGTATATTATTCAACGAGTGTGTTTGAAGAAAATAATATATTTTAGAGATTAGATAAACGTCAAAGTGGAATAGTTTCTGAGGAACACGAAAATACCAATAATAATCAGTGAGCTGCGTTACTATAATAGCTACAATTTGATTGGTTTACAAAGTGTTGAATAATGGTTCATTAATACATTTTTTTTTATTATTCAGCACATCTACATAATCAACTATCTTATTTATCTAAAACATACATATAATGAATGTATTACTTAATAGTCGTGGAAATAATATTTGAGATTCTATGCTGCGAAATTATTATTTGTGTGCGTAGAAAAAAAGTTTGGCGGCCGAGGCTGATTATTTTCTGAGCGCATCAATTTATTTCGAGGCCGAGATAGACATAACATTTTCTACGTAGTTGCATTATGTTCATTAAAAAACTTCAAAATGTATTAAAAATTTAATTTCGATATGTTGATTATTATAAATATGAATGTGTAACCAAGAAGACATTTTCAGTAAAAATAACAATTTGTTTATTTATCGGCTGCATTTTATAATCGTGTTTTTTATTTGTTTAGAATAGCTCGCCAAAGTAGCTGACAGCCCGGTCATGAATATTTGTCTGCCTATTTATAAAAATGTCGAATTTCGCGAGCTGAATTGTGCGCATAAATGACAACTTTATTTGACGCGTGAAAAAATATTTTTAGCTTCCGATTTCATGTTATTAAATTTATTGTACATGGACAGGTATCTGTATATCATCTCAAACATTGTAAAAGTTATATAAATTATATATTTTTGAATTTCTAACATTAAAAATAGCGACCGTATAACATTGTAATATTGTTACAGAAATATATTAATAGTACTGAATTTGGGTAAATGAAAATTATAGAAATTTCTGTTAATATAATATATATTACAATTTTTTTTTAATAATAATATTTTAATATAATGGTATCAATATAAATAACATTCAGAGAAAAAAATTCAAAATTTATATACCACCTAGATAATTGACGAGTTTAAATTGTAAATACTAGTATCACTGATTTGTATAAGAACTTGCCATAATTAAATTAGTTTAACTTACTTGACATGATGATGCAGACAACTGCAAAACTTAGACAAATTTTAGCGATCATTTTTCTTGAAGTTCTAATAAAAGAATAGCGTTTCTTACTGCCAAACTGATGTTTTATATACCAATTAATAGATCATGGGTTTAGCAAAGGGGCAGATGGGGGGGAGGAAGATGGAGTCCTTCTCCTTCATTTGGAATAAGTAATGTTTTAACAGGTATTCCCACAATATTCTCATATCTCAGAAAAAAATTAATATACTGGTTATTCCCAATGTCAATGAAATAATTATCATATTAATTTTACAGCTGATATAACTATAAAAAGTTACATATTATTATGACTATTTATATCATAATAAGTCAGATGTTATAGTATATTATACATAACGAGAATTGTAACAAGCAGATTACGTGCGAGTGAAAAAGTTGCACACGAGCCCTGGCGAGTGCAGTAATTTCACGAGCAATTTCATTGCGTTACAATTCGAGTTGTGTATTATACTTTATCTACGGCTATAAATAATAATAACAACAATTACAGAATATTTGTTAGGTTATATCCGTAACATCAACTGTCAAACAGCAGTGTTACCGCCTAACAAATCATATATATATATATATTAGAGATGGGCGAATATCAAATTTCTCGAATTCGAATATCGAATACGAATATTCATCAGATCTCGAATATTCGAGGTACTCGAACATTCGAATACTCCTAAAAGTTAATTTATTTATTATTCATAATTATTTAATTATGTCCTTTTCATTATTTGAATGAAATTGTTAAGATAAAATAAAATTAAAACAAAAAGTACAAACAAAAAAGAAAAAGACTAAAACTTCAAATTTAAGGTGAAACGTACGAGCTGGCGAAAAACAAATTTGAAATATGGTACGTCTTCATGGTTTTGAAACAAAATATCTTTGTTATTAATAACTTCAAAGTATTGTAATAGCTTTAAGTTTATATACAAATGATATAGAAAAACATAGTCAAAAATTGAGGTCAACACATGACGCGATATTCGAGATATTCGCATGTTCGCTATACTGACGTTAATATTCGAAAATCTCGAATATCGAATAATGTCAATATTCGCGGCATTCGACTATTCGCGGATGATATTCGTCCATCTCTAATATATATATATATATATATATATATATATATATATATATATATATATATATATATATATAGTGCAGTAAACCCTTAGCAACCGACAACAAGCATTTGCTGTTCTTGCAAATTGTTTTTAATGGCCTACTTACATATATGGTCGTAGATAAACATGTTTTATTTGTTGTTAATCTTGTGATAAGTGCACAGTTTTATATTCTCAAAAATCAGATCAAACTTTATTATTAATACAAACAGAAATTAACTCAACTAATATATAATAAATTTTTTGTCAGATAAGTTTATTATTACTATTTTATGAAATACAGCCATTTACAGATTTTATCATTTTATGAAATTATAAATTTTAAGTGTTTATTTTAGTTTTAAGTAAGTAGTTAAATTTGCAAATGAAATGATAATTGACAATATTTCTAGTAAATATTTTTATTGTATATGAAAATATGAAGTTAATATTTTGTTATATAGGATGTTTCAAATTCAAGGGGCTTCTACTTTTAGTAAACTACGAGTATAGGAGTTACGAATTCGATTAAAGGAGATTTTTTGTTCACATTTGGAGAGACCTTCTCACAATTGTTTTTCCTACAGATCACTAGATAATGGCGAAAAAATTGTTATGAATAATTATTTCATTCTAAATTAATTTGTAAATGGTTGCACACCGAGCAAAAAGTTGTAAACAAAAAAGTATAAACTATTTATACCTCACTAAATGCGTACGTAATAATTTTTATAAGCCAACATTTTTTAAGTATAATACGACTTTTTATTTTTAATATGGAACCAATACATCAAAATGCTACGGCAGAGTGCCACACCTAGCAATGGGTAAAAAGCATGATTATATATATTTATTAACTCCTCCGAATACAGTAATCTGCCCGAAGGCAATAAACGTTTATAATGACATCATGTAGGTCATGAGGAGTATCACTCCAGTGAGGGGGAGCCACAGGGGTAGATTTAATTTGGTGAAAATTGTTTGTCGGCTGTGGGGATCGAACCAGGGTTTTCAAGATCCACAGGCCGAATCGATACCACTGAGCCACCTACCCCATATTTAAAATTTTTATTTGTTACTAATCTCTCTACCTATTATTTATGAATTATTTGAAAACATACGCTATTTTAACAGTTTCGCTCATATCAAGAGCGATCGCTCTTCTAGTTTCGGAGATCCCAATGGTGGCTCTCGTACAGGAGAAAACCTGTATATATATAATGTGTATTAAAACTGGCTCTACTAAAGTATTAACTTTTATTTAGTTGTACCGAAATCGTAGCATTTATTTTTCTAAATCCCTATCTTATCTCTCGTGAAGGAGAAACTATTATTCTGAAACTGAAATAGGGAAAGCTTCAAATATGGAAAAATATAAAAGGTGCAAATGTCTTCACGAAATCAAAGAACTTTATTTTTCTATATATACAAAAATGAATTTTTTGTTCATCTAGTTACCTGTGTATCATTTTTAATACAAAAACATTATTAAATTAGTTAAACAGAATAGTAACATTTGTAAAATTTAACTGAAGTAGTAGCTCTTATAGTTCTTGAGCTTCCATTTACAGCCCTCGTCCAAGAGTCCTTCTCCTTTGAAAGTATGGTAGGAAACTCGCAAACATAGAATAATAAAAATAGCACTAATGTTTTCAAGATGTCTTTATTTTCCTTTACAATATGTGTACTATACATTAATCTGTATATTCGTACATGCAGTAGTGTATAGAAATAAGTAATACTTTGATGACCACGATTAATAAGATGATATTTGTTGTTTGCAATCGCTGCTTGAAATACAGGAACCATTGGAACTTCTGATGAAATCTTTTTTGCAAAAGCAGCCAGTCCTGCATAAAGTAATGCAATCCTTTGTATCTTCATTACATATATCCTGACAATAAGGACCGCATTCTTTATATTCTTCATTTGGTCCACATTTCGCAGTATAAGCGTTAACCACTAAAAAAAATTTTTATTTATATATATATATATATATATATATATATATATATATATATATATATATATATATATATATATACAGGGTGTTTCACAACTAAGAGCAAAAAATTAAAGGGTATATTCTGTACGACGTGCTGATCATGAAACAAAAAGATTTTTTTTTTAATCGCAAAACTATTTTCCTAGTCACAAATAGTGGATGATTATGTTAAAGTTATGAATTAAATAAAATTCTATTATAAATAACTGCTAATAATTGAATTGTGTAATTATTCTTTCGTAGTTGATACCTACTTCATTGTTTGTGTTTAATAGGAAAGCAAATCCAGTACAGTACTACAAAAAATGTTTTAGGTTAACAACCCTTAATTTTTCGAATTAGAAAAAAATTCTTTTTGTTTCATGATCAGCACGTCGTACAGAATATACCGTTTATTTTTTTGCTCTAAGTTGTGAAACACCCTATATATTGACAGTTATATCGCATAATTATTTACCTAGTACAATGGCAAAAAGTATTACAAAAGTAGTAATAATTTTAGCGGCCATTTTCAAAAAGAATAAAATGTATTTAGTAACTTTGTCGCTATCTAAAAGCTTTTATACTTTCCATAATAGGTCAAATAGTAGGATAAGCAATAAAATTTTATCAGTTAAGCCGCTGTAACAAATCAAGAAACATGTGTTTATCTTAAGTACATTATCACAGTTTAAATGAATAATATAGATAATTAAAAATCCAACCTAGTTTTGTTTTCATTATTTATAGTATTGTTTTTACAAATCTTATGATTATTTTTACTTCCCAGCATATATTTGTATAATACAAAGATAAGCAAATTACTTAAAAATATATAGTTAATTATTTATTTGAAAAAGCTAATGAAACTATAATTGCTCCAATTATATTACTTACGATAAAAAAGAAAGTATTTAATTTACTCAATTGTTCTATTATTTGACCTATTATGGAAAATATAAAAGCTTTTACATAGCGACAAAGTTATTAAATACATTTTGAATCTTTTTGAAAATGGCCGCTAAAATTATTACTGTGTTTGTAATACTTTTTGCCATTGTACTAGGTAAATAATTATGCGATATAACTGTCAATATATATATATATATATTTAATTTTTTTTAGTGGTTAACGCTTATACTGGGAAATGTGGACCAAATGAAGAATATAAAGAATGCGGTCCTTATTGTCAGGATATATGTAATGAAGATCCAATACCTTGCATTACTTTATGCAGGACTGGCTGCTTTTGCAAAAAAGATTTCATCAGAAGTTCCAATGGTTCCTGTATTTCAAGCAGCGATTGCAAACGACAAATTTCATCTTATTAATTGTGGTCATCAAAGTATTACTTATTTCTATACCCTACTGCATGTACGACTATACAGATTAATGTATAGTATATATCGTAACGAAAAATAAAGATTTTTGATATCTTGAAAACATTAGTACTATTTTTACTATTCTATGTTTGAGATTTTCCTATTATCACTTTTCTTATCTATACTATAGTTAGTTCTCTATATTTTCCTCAAGATTTCAGTTTTTAATGCCTGTTTTAGTTTAATCTCGAGTAGTATTTAGCAATTCTTTAAAATACTGTGCCCAACCCTCTAATTTTTTGCTGTCGTACTTACTTCTTTATTCTTACAAGGACCCAATGGGCTGCATCCTTTATGTTTACATGTTTTTCTTCTGATAGAAATATCTCATTTATTTTTTCTAGAATGTTCTTCACTTGTTTGTACTTTCCTTTCTAAAAATCCCGTTTTATTTATTTATTTTTAGTTAACTGTCTCATTTTACAGTAATATTTTCTATTTTCTTCTATTCAGTGTTTGAACAGTTATAATCTGGTTTTATTTATTATCTGTTTAGGTGTTTTCAGTTTTCTATTAATTCCCATTTTGCATTTAATTCTTTGTGTTTATGGTCCTCTTAAAAGACTTGCATTTATTTTTATTTACTTATTTTATTTCTGCATTTTGTGAATATTTTATATCATATTTTTAAAAGATTTTCTTTAATTGTTGCTGTTTTCTCTTCAATATTATCAGAAAATGGCCTTTGTTTATATCCGCACCTGTATAGATTCTCACGTCCATAATTGCTCTTATATGCTTTTCTTTTACCAAAACATGATTTATTTGATTTTGTGTTTTCCAGTCTGGGAATATCTATATTGTAGAGATGGGCAAATATCATCCGCGAATAGTCGAATGCCGCGAATATTGACATTATTCGATATTCGAGATTTTCGAATATTAACGTCAGTATAGCGAACATTCGAATACCTCGAATATTGCACTATATGTTGACCTCAATGTTTTTCTTTATCATTTGTACATAAACTTAGAGCTATTACAATACTTTGAAGTTATTAATAACAAAGATATTTTGGTTTCAAAACCATGAACACCATATTTCAAATTTGTTTTCGTACGTTTCACCTTACATTTGAAGTTTTCGTCTTTTTCATTTTATCTTAACAATTTCATTCAAATAATGAAAAGGACATAATTAAATAATTATTAAATTAACTTTTAGGAGTATTCGAATATTCGAGTACCTCGAATATTCGAGATCTGATTAATATTCGTATTCGATATTCGAATTCTAGAAATTTGATATTCGCCCATCTCTACTATATTGCTTTGTGTATAGTTTTATGGTCAAAGTGAGTGCTCATTATTTTCTTTACCATTGTATACTCTATTAAATACTTCCCTTTTTGTTACTTAGAATGGAATAAATTAATTTCAATAAAAAATACCTTACATATAAGTTTCCAAGTTTTTTTGTTTTTGTTTTTCGATTAAAAATTGAAAATATCTAGAATAAATATATACAGTGGGGATTTTTTAATAGACCATTTGTAAAAAAGTTGGCACTAGATATTGATTGCGGGTTAATATGCGATTTATTAAAAATCTTCCGCTAAGTTTCAGTTTTGATGCAAAGTTTAGAAACTAACACCAGGCACATAAAAAGCATATTTATTCCTATTATACTGTATTTATTTTTAATGCAGCTTCTTCGAATTATCACTACATTAAAATTATCCCTGTGGATTAACATCTTTAGAGACCGTGATTTGACTCCTTGTAACCGCATGTCATGTGTATAAATTTATCACTTATCATGATCTGCTATAACAGAACACCATATTTAGTAATGGGTAAAAGGCCTAATGATACATTTATTTATTTTTTTTATTTATAATGTTTTTCTTGGGTTCTAATGTATAATATTATTTTAAATAAATTAGATATTATTAGAAATATGTTATCTATTTAGAACAATATAACGATATCATCCTCTTGATTGACGGTATCCTCCGGCATCTCGCTGCATTAGAACGCGGTCTAAACCAATTGAAATGTTTTCGGCGTGGATTGCTCGGCATCCCGCGGGCCGACGACGGCATTGCAATCGGTAAGTCGCCGAGTGATTTATTTACGGTGCTCGTAGCCCAAACGAGATTACTTCGCTCTGTCCCGTCCCGCAGTTGTTTCCTCTAGGCTTGGGAAGAGGACAAGAGTGGGACTCATTCGTTGTTCCAGGAAGACTGTCCAGTGTCCAGTGACTAGTGCCCCGCGACAGGACTGTAATCAACTGGACGGTTCTCTATCATCACGACATCTTAACTTGGAGCGACATAAACACTATCATTTAAGCTAGCCAAATTAAACTCTGGTTTTTGTCTCTCATAAATCAAACTTTCTTTAAGATAAAATACATTCAATTGTATTCGTATTAAACTCTGGGATTTCCGCATAACATTGTACGGTTCCTACTATAGTATGTATATAGCTAGTTGAACAAGAAAAGAGTTTATGAAAGTTATTTTGTTTTAAAATAGCGGATTAAGATAATTTTTAACTTGTCTTACGTTACTTAAGTATTGTTTCTACCTATATTATTCGAGCTTACGGTTTGGAGAAGCTTGCATTTTCTTTTAAGTTCATGGCGTTCTGATCTGCCGATTATCTTGTCAAAGCCCACTGGTCCATCGCGCCACAACCTAAAGCCGAGACAAATCGCCGTGGAATCTATACAGGTAGGTTGATCATGATAATGTTGATGTCCTCTGTCTATTTATCTCACAATCCATCTTTCTGTATTCATGTTTATTTATTTCTTCACCTGTTTGTTTTACATTACATACATACTATCTTTAATATATAAATATGTTACTAAATAATGGGGTAGGTGGCTCAGTGGTATCGAGTCGGCCTGTGGATCTTGAGAACCCTGGTTCGATCCCCACAGCCGACAAACAATTTTCACCAATTTAAATCTACCCCTGTGGCTCTCCCTCCACTAACATCTTTAGGGGCCGTGATTTGACGGCTGGTAACCGCACTTCACGTAAATAAATATGTCACTTACCGAGATCTGCTTACGGCAGAGTGCCACACCCAGTAATGGGTAACAGGCGTGATGATAAAATTTTTTTTTTATTATTTATTGTTACTAAATACATAAATAGACATATGGAAAGATAGATATGATATATAAATAGGAAAAAACTATTTTTACACATACGACAAAAAAATTTTGAAATATGAAAATATTAGTAAATTTAAAAACAAATCTCTTTTAATATAGATTATTGATTAGACCTTTATTTTCTTTTTAACAAAAAAAATAAAAAATATTTGGTTATGTCAATATTTGATATGAGTAATTAAGTAAATAATGCGATTGATGAGTTGACATTTAATAACTTTTTAGTTGTTTACTGGTCGCGCTATTACGCGTGGATGTCACTGATGATTAAGTAAATTTGGTATTCGGTTACACATATTTTTAAAAGTCACTTACTTGAGTCAAGTTTGATTTATTTTACGAAATCGTATACTTGACTTAAAAAAAAGTAATTATTCCATGTTGTTTATACTCGTATAGCAACAAAAGTGGTTCTTTTCTTTATGATAAGTATAGAGATTAAAATATTACTAGCTAATATTTCGGCCATCAAAGATAGTGAAATTATTATTTTCTTAATGATAAAGTATGAACAATACATGGATTTTAAATAAATTACTCTTCCCAGACAATACGGGCCTTGACACAATAAGTTCACACAGTCAATTAATTCTAATAATCATAAAAAATTGCTGTGTAAAAACTAAAACAACTTCAATTTTTGCTTTTATTTAATTAAAAGAATCAATTTGGTTTACAGAAACAAAGACGAATTTCACTAATTATATACATTATATTATAATTATATTCAGTAACGTCGCCTATTGTTTTCATACTGGCTTTTATGTCTTCAATTGTTTTAAAACAGAAGATGTGAGTTAATGGAAACGCAATTGTCTGAATTTATCGAAGCAGTCTTGAACCACGAATCTTTTATAATTTTACGTTTACAGTTATAGAAACACTTCCATTTATAAATGAAAAATAAATAAACCATTAAAGAATAATTATAATGAAGCTACTTCATCATAATCACAGTAGTAGTTTCAAAATATTTCCCAACAAGCATACAATGATACTCATTTCGCACGAGGATGAAAGTTTGTATCATAAGCCAGATGTGAATGCTGTAATTCATACAAGTGGGAAAATTCTATGTATAAGTTGTACATTATGCATTACAATATTACGATATTGTTTCCCAATAACATTTTTAATCCTAAATTAATAGCCTATCAACGTAACAACTTGAGACATTCACTTTGCCTATGGTAACCTTGAGAAATAGTTATTTGTATCACTAGTCCCGAAACTGCTATTTTGCGAGTGCGAGTATATTTTAAAAGGACGAGCCGCGGGCGAGGCCTTTAAATACGAGCACTCACAAAATAGTTTCTGGACGTGTAATACACAAGATTTTTCTCGCCGACGTTTTTGTTAATTTAATAAAAAAGTTTAATTTATTACTCACATTCTAAATGTCAGGGAATTTTTTTATGTTGGTATCATCTAATTGTCAGAACTGTATTTTTAATTTTAATTAATTATTTATTGTTCATCAATTTACATCTTCAATAAGTTTAATTACACTGTACACTTTATTTAATAAACATAAAACTTAATTCATTTCTTTGTCTATTTCACGACTTGTCATTCCAGTATTATAACCTAAAAAATCAACATATTTTATTTGGATTTTACGTTGCTAATTCAATTATAATTACTTACAATTTTGTTTAAAATATATGTATAAATATTCTGTTTTCTTGTATTGAAAATACTCAACTATGAATATTTTATCATAATATTTTTACGGCAATGCAATATTTTGACATTTCGTAAGTTCAGGAGTTCGCTATACTAGTGATGCCAACATATAACCATAAAAAGTCAATAATTTTTGCCGGCCTCGGCCGGTAAACACATGGTTTCCGGACGATTTTGAGTTATGTAATACTGCTAATGCCGGACGGTGGCGCGAAATAAAAATGTTTGTACAATGAATTATATTTCCATATAAATGGGGTAGGTAGCTCAATGGTATCGAGTCGGCCTGTGGATCTTGAGAACCCTGGTTCGATCCCCACAGCCGACAAACAATTTTCACCAATTTAAAAAATCTACCCCTGTGGCTCCTCCACCACTAATATCTATGGAGGCCGTGATTTGACGGCTGGTAACCGCAATTCACGCGAAAAAAATATATAACTTACCGAGATCTGCTTAGGCAGAGTGCCACACTCAGTGATGGGTAAAAGGCGTGATGATATATTTATTTATTTATTTATATAAATGACAAGCATACAATGAGCAGACATCTTAGTGGTCGTAGAAAAAAAGATGTTTAGTTTGATCAACAATCTTCCATTAGCTATTAGAATAGCCCTCCATTTAAGAAACAAATTACTTCTCTACTACACAACAAATTGCACAATAAAGCAACAATGCCACAAGTATCTCTTAAACCCTAAAAAACCCTCTAGAAACAACGAACCAGACAATCAAATCCTCAATCCAAAGCTAGACCAGCGATTATTTCAGTCAATTGAATTTCATTATGAGTGGTAATCTGTCTTGGTTATCGTGTTTCTTGCATCCAATGCCACACAAGCACTACCGGCCACGAAGCTAATACACTCCCCGGAGCACGAAGCTTATCACGCGCACGAGGCAGCGATGTTTGATCTTCGCTTGTCGTAATCCCGTGTAATCTGGCTATAATTCGGTGCCGGGAGCTACTTGCCAGTTGACACCGCGATGAGATGCCTTCGTGATGCCAATGAAGTGACTCCAGCAAACATCGTTGAAATGAATGTTAAGAATTAAGTACTAAAAAATTTCGACGCGGTGGGAATTTTGCTGAGGTATGATCATGAAGAGTTGATTGATATGTGAATAGTTATTTACGTATCAAGTGCAGAACTCGCGGTCTTGCAGCATTCGCTTCGGTCATGCAGCAACGGGCCACTCATTCAAAAAACCCCTTTTTACACGAGTTGCGTACACTATTTTTTCTACAACCATAAACCATATTTTGATAAAAATAATAAAACAAATTTCAGTAATTGTAACATCTCTGAAATTTTGTATTAATTTAGAAACTTTAGAAAGATACCTGGTTTAATGTATCCATGACAACTGACAATGACAAACTCAATTATTTTGTTGATAATGAGGAAAAATGTCTCCGTGCTTTCAATTTAAAAAATGTTTGAATCGAGTGGCGAACACGTATTAGATTCTATAGACATTATAGAAGAAGCAAATGCTGCAACATTAAATTTGCTTCCATAAATATTAATAGAAAGTATACTGTATAGAGTTTATTTATATTAAATTACTTTTCTGCACTAGTGCAGAAATAATTCACATTTTTGCACTAGTGCAAAAATCTGCTACTTTCATAATAAAAATAAGTTCAAAAACGCCTACTTTTTTTTAATGGTTGTAGAAAAAAGTAATTGCTGTTTCATTTATTTTTCCTATTAAATTGGGAAAATTATACAGGCGCATTTATTTATTTATTTACTCTGCATAACAGGAAATTAAATTCATCTTAAATCATTCAAACTGATTTAGAAAGAAAACAATTGGGATACCGCCAGGATTTTTACCTGAGACAATATGAACTCCGGTCATATGCTTTACGGTCGTCTGTGATTCAAATTTGATTTTATTCTTATTTTTACCTGTATTATTGTTATGTGTGATAAACAGCCTCGATCCTATGATCCTTTCATAAACTTAAAGCCTTGACACAAGAATCGTCTACAGTGACACTGTTAGTTAAGGAGAATAGTAACCAAATTAAATATTTAATTAGTCATAGAATTATTAAGATTTTTTTTTAATAATCTAAAAATGTTAAAATTTGTAGAAGCATATGAAAACGAATATATTTGCTGTAACGTAATCCATATCCTCACTGCTAATTCAGTTAACAGTTGAAAGAAACCCCCAAACAAATAAGCAGTCAGCTCACGCGATTCTAAAACAAACTAAACGTTATAACGACAAGTGAATAGCTTGGAGAGAACAGCAAACCGAGACGTAACAAACACGCTCGTAAACGACAGTTCTGATGGACAACCCGTTTAACGAAACATTTAAAGTGCTTGTTGGAAATAACTGGCGGGTGACGCATGCAGCAGGAAATAATAACTGCGAAGCCGAGCCAAGCAAGACTGAGGCTGAAGACGTCTTCCTTGCGGGAGCTGAAGCCCCGGTCGCGGACATTAAAATGTATGAATCCAAGAGCTATGCCGTGGCACTCTGGGCGCGATGTCGGGACTGTTACACTAAGTTACGTACCCACTTCACCTACAAATGCGTTTTTACTTCTTACATAGGCGGAGATAACACACATTAAATAATGGGGATACATCATTTCTGTCATCATAAATTGTCTAATTAATTAATTATAATATATTCTTTAAAAATCTTATGACATCCGACATCAAAAATATCTCTGACCTTGTCAAAGGATTCTATTTTATTTTAAAGCAAAATACTTCAAATGGTATATAAGTATGAAGAATCAAATTCACAGCAATTTTTCTTAAATAGTTATTTATGGTACAAGTGTGTTATATTACAAATAAGTCACGCAAGAAAAATATTAGTCCACGAGGCCGCAGGCCGAGGGGAATAATTTTCTGAAGTGACTTATTTGTAATAACACACGAGTGGCATACGAAATTTTATCCAACAACTACAATTAAGACATTAAAATATAAATTTTGACACAATTGTCTACATTTCAAATAATATTCTAGTTAGCCATACTTTCTTGTTTTGTTGTCTAGGTTACTCAAATTTTTTAAATAAACAAAGTTGAAAAAATGTTGCAGCTGTAGTATTCGAAATGGAAGATGAGAATTTTATTTCCGAAATAATCATTAAGGAAGCGGAAGAAGCGGTTGTTGACATTTTACCAAAAAAGTGTAGAACTTCCTATGAAAAAGAATTTCATATGTTTGAAGACTGGATGACAACTAGAAACGTCAAAGGTATGAATGAAAGTGTTTTTCATAGGAAGTTCTAGACTTTTTTCGTAAAATATCAACAACCGCTTTTCTGCTTCCTTAATGATTATTTCGGGAATAAAATTCTCATCTTCCATTTCGAATACTACAGCTGTAACCTTTTTTCAGCTTTGTTATATTTAAACTCAACAGTGAGTTACAAGTCATAATTTATGCGTGACTTATGACTTATAACTCACGTGTGACTTATAAGCCACTTAACTAATCTAAAATGACAACAATAATGACTTTATAAGTAGTGGGTGTTGGATAAAATAATTAAATATAAGTTATAATAAAAGTTAAACTTTTTAAAACCTACTAAAATAACAAACAACCGAGCAGTTGTGGAGTTCAAACTCCTCAACCAAAATTAATATTGCATTCAGATTCCGATATAAGCTTCCTCTCTTATCCTATGAATGAGATTAATTTCCTGTTGTACAGCATGTAGTTAATAAATGATTGCCAATTTAGTTACAAATCTTAGGCAGCGAAGAAACAAGCATCTTCTGTTGGAAAGGGATATAAGTCAAACTAATAATAATAATAATACATTTAATTCTTATTTTTGGAAATATTCTACCAATATATTAACGAGTGCATGATGTTTGAAGCTACGAAATAACTTTTTGAAGTGTAGATCCACAATGTGCATTAATGTGATTGACTAAATAATGTTTTTCCTCTTTATTACATTTTCTTGAAGTGCTCGTCAGGAAAAAATTCTTTAACATATTAAACAGCGTGACGCCCTCAAAAAAATTTTGGAGCGCCGTTTAAGTTCATCCCGTCTTTGCTTTCGGAACCTCAGCTCTTGTTGAGGTACGACAGCGAACGTTACAGTGTCAGCAGATGGATAAGGACCTCATAAAAACCAGACAAATTCAGATTGAGTTATACACGACTGAAAAAAATATTTGCCGCGACGCAGAAAAAATGCTTCACTGGAAAAAGCTTTCCCACGCACTGACGTATGGCAAGTCGACGGATAATATTTTCCTGTGCTAAAATAAATATTTCGTTTCAAACGCTCAGCTCTTGAGATTAAAATAATAGCAAGCAATACAGACGTCACTACAAAAAACTGACAACCAGAGAGAAATACAAATGTTAAAAATACTTAGATTCACACTGAAGTAGGAAACATTTAAAGAAATACTTAATCTTAATATATTCGAGCCAAAACAAATTTCTCTTGTTAGTAAATACTGTATTCTTGAACATATTGTTATGATATTCAATGACTTGTTTTAGTTAGTAGCTGCTTATTGTTATTTTATAATTCTTTAGTAATTGTTCATAAATTGTTCAGTTTTATATTTAAAACAATTTTTGGTTTAACTTCTGTAAATTTTAATTTACATTGGGTAAAGAGGCAGAATAATTTCAAAAAGACTTAGTGAACATAAGCGCTTCATCGACTGAATTACCCCGATAAATTCTTAGATTGCTTAGTATGCAACACAATTTCTATACCAGAATTAATTTGAAAACACAAAAATCGTTGACAAATACAGGCTGTTTCACAACTTATGGCACTTATTTTAAGCACAAAAAGTACTCAAAGTACTGATTAAGTAACTGAAAGATTTTTTTTAATTTGCAAAATTAACTGCACTTGACATTTTTAGTGTCACTAGTTTGAAAGTTATTTTTAATATATTAATAATTAAATTATAATTATAAACACTACAATAGTCTATTTATGCATTATACAGCATCAGATACTTGCCTGATAGTAGTGTTATATTTATAATTTAAATATTAATAATTAAAAATGTAAAATGCAATTAATTTTGCCAATTAAAAAAAAATATATTTTTGAATCATTCATTTTTAAAAGAATGCAAATTCGATTCATTTTCTATTTTTACTACTGTCAATATGTCACCACTTCTATCATTTTCTAGAGTATTTCTATTTCATTCTCGGCTGTGATTTTCTATTTTTGTTAACTTTGGAAGCATAAAGTTGAAGTTTGCAAACCCTTGCGCTAATTTCAGTACTGTGAACGCATACTACAAATGCGCATGTGAATCTTCTGTGTTAACGAAAACTACTAACCACTAACTACTGACTTCGTATTGTGAATGAGGCTTTATTGTACCGAAACGTCGCATTATATAAAATTTATAGAATTTAAACTTAAAATTGTTTTAATTATTAAATATAACTTTAAATTTATCATCGTCAGTCATTGCATATGAACAAAATATAATAAATATGGGTTCTGAAAACTTCTCCATTTGTTCTGTTTAAATTATTACTTTATCGAACACATTTTACAATTATTTGGTAAAAATTGCATACAGTGAAACACTTTATCATTTATATAGAATTTAGTACGAAAAGGTATGGGCCATATTGTCTCGAGCGTCACAAAAGTATACCAAATTTGAACAGAAACTGCTGTTCTGTTAAATAGAATTATGTATTGCGGAAGAAAAACTTATAATTTTCTTCGTGAAAACGCAATAAATTACTGGCAGTATATTTTAGGTGCGAAAAGATTTTTAATCTAGGAAATGTGTAGGTATATGAGGTACTTAAGAAAAACCATTACATTCAAGTTATTTTCCTCAAGAAAATTAAATTTTGGTTTATGTCTTATGCGGGGAATGTATACATTTGTGCTCTTTCACAAAGATAAAAGAGGAAAAAGCTGAAAATACACAATATCATTAAGAATTTAAGAAAAATTATGTAAATAATTTAAACTTATCTATTCTCTCTGTTAAATTAATATCCATGTGAAATACACCTGGTGCATAAACCAATTATCTTACAATGTGAAACTGATTTCACCTTTGAAGATTACGTTTAATTCGATTTGATATAACGTTACATGATATAAAAAGTAAGTTATATTTAACACGCTTTCGTGAAGTTCACAACGTTAATTTACGTACTTCAACTAAAATTAATACCTTTTCTTTGAAATTACACACAGCACGCCAACAGACAAAGCTAGGAAGCATTAGCCGGCGGTTCATAACGCGAACATTAGCCAGTCGATTTCGTTCAACGAGAATTCCAACATCATCAAACAATCCTGCTATACCACATTCCTCTCCAATTTGGTAGAGAGTAGAACCTACGCTAACTATAGGTCATGTCAAATGTAAAGTTAACAAGGCAAATGTTACTTGGTTACTCATTTCTTTACTATTATTTACATTTTAAATACACTGAACTATTCGCCGTTAGTATATGATAGTGTATTATGCAATACACACACGAGTATGAAGTTTAAGTAGACGAGTGTTTTAATAGCTATTATTCTAGAGTTGCAGATATTATTTTTTCTAAGACCAAATAGAACATCCAAAATTAATAAAATAAATGTCACTCTTGAATATCAATAAAAATAACAACAAAAACTTACAATTTTATTGAGTAAGTCATGGTAACCATGGTAAGAATCAATGCTATGCAGTTATTAAACAATAATATGTATTATAATGAAAATCTGTATCGTAATGGATATCTGTGTCTTAAAGAATGTTATAGAAGTACTGAAAATACATATTTAATAAGAAAATGAAAGTAAGGGTTTTAGAAACACAATTTTTACATTTGGAAGGTCATTTTGTAAAATATATTAGGTAGGTATATTTCTTACTGTAGTAACTAAAATAAATGTGTGCTACGCGTTATTAACCAATAATTATGAAGTTACTATTGAGGTAAGTAACAAAATGAAATCAGGCAAAATGAAAAAAATACTTACATGTTTTTTTTTTATAATTTGCACATTTTCTACGAAATGGACACACAATATATTATTTAATGATTGAGTACCTAATGATAAGTAATATTGACAAGAATGAAGCTCATGTGGTATTTTATTTAGCGCAAATTCAATATTATAATTTTTCTACAATTTCTCATTAGGAAGTTTCACTTTTAAGTGTCGATAGAATAAAAATAATAATTATTAGAATTTCTATGCCGTGAATGTCAAAATTTAGAAATCATGTTAACTCTCACTAAATGGTAATCATTTTATTTTAATTGTATTTATACAGACAAAAGAATATACATAGTTTGTCTGTGTTAAAACTTCATTGAGCTGTATTTTTTGGATAACCTCGATGTGATTGGACACAACCCGTGAATAATGATCTGCATTATGTATCAAAAATTATTTACGAGATAATTAATAGATTTATTGCTTAATAATCGTAGAAAAGTAACTTTATTATTTTTAGTAAATTCATTCAAGGAGTACTTTTATAATATTTATTGTAAAAATTAATTTATTTTATCGCATGCATAAAACTTTCATAGTCTTAAGAAAACAATAGTTTATTTCGTATTTTAATGCATTCTAAAGGTTTAAAATTGATGTAAATTACTCAATGATTTAATAAAGATATGAGTATAAACTTAAAACAATATAGTCGTATCGTAACGTGTGCCTATTACGAGTACTCGACTATAAATAAAAATAATTGATTTGTAGAATTCTTAGTATTTATTTATATTCATATAATCATACATCTATTGTCTTTTCAGCAGAAAAAAATCACGCGTTTTTTGAACTTTTTAACTCTTCCCCCTTGTCACACTATGTTACACATCGTGACCCCCCTCCCCCTCTTGTGTTACGTAGCAAAAATATAAAATATACTTTTTACAGTCATGACTGATCAAAATGCACAAGAATTGCCGTAAACAATATACACTGTATAACAAAAGTCGCCATATTGTTTTCACAGCGTTTCACTCGCGACAAATTGAAATACAATTTACGTGACGTAATGTATGATGGAGAACCTCTCCCACTATTTCGTCACACTTCCTAAATCATCTTCTCCCCATATTTTGTGACGTATTATTACCCATTACTGAGTGGGGTATCCTGCTGTAGCAGATCTCGGTAAGTGCTGTATTTATGCACGTGAGGTTATCAGTGTTTAAATAACATCCTCCAAAGATATTAGTGAGGGAAGCCACAGAAGTACTTTAATATGCTAAAACTTATTTGTCGGTATTGGAAACCGAATCTGGGCTTTCAAATCCACAAGTCCGACTTAATTCTCCTGATCCTATAAGTAATTTAGATATACTATCATTAGCTAATATCAATATGCTATACTGAAAGCAAATAAATATATTTCTTTGTACGAAAATTTAGAAAGTTCTCTTTATTCATGATTTAGCACTTATTTTATATTTTGGAATAAGGTATAGGTGGCTTTTCCTCGGTATAACACCAATAACAACACCATCAAGCAAGTCATGACGATCCCGCGCGATCGTCCATTTACAAGTGAAGTGATGCAAGCTGATAATCCACGGGGCACGCTCATCGCTCTTTTAATTTCCTTCGACCTTATTAAATTCGTCTCATCGTCTCGTGACTACGAGCTTCCGACCAGTGGCGTTCAGACAAACTGGGCCTAGAGAGCAACATACCCTACCCGTGAAATATGCGGAGAAATGGAAATCTTTTTCATCTCGGTCGGCCGCGCGAAAAAATAAATAAAACTTTTATTTTATGTTTCAAGTTTGACCAGGGAGGGCAAAGTTACCAACGTGACGTCAGATAGTAATCCGGAAGCCATGTTTGGAAGTTTTATTTGTAATATTTAGTGAAGCATTAATCATTTGTTTTACGACGTTGTTTTGCAACAAGTTTTGTTCCTGGTGCCGTTCTTTTGGTTTAAAACAAGAGTTGATGTGCAACTCTCGCAGTTTCTGTAGCTTATAGTTTATATTTTATGCTATTGATGATAATTTTATGTAACAGTAACCGATTTGCATCCTTCCTAATCGCGCATTTATTGTCTGATTTTATCAGAGTCGCATCTAGAGATATGTTAGTTTTATTTTAACCTTTCGTTAGTTTACTGAATTTTTCTTACCTTAGTGGTCTGCTGTGGTCCGATGGACCCCACAGGTCTGTACCATGATTTTTGCTGTATTTAGTTTCTTCCATCGTTGCACTTATTTTAATAATAGGTATAAATAAGAAAGAATACAATAAACAATTGTTTTATTGTCAAAATAAACCAAATAAATAAAATATAAACAAAAAAGAACAAAATTATGATTCAAAAATTTTTAAAATAAAAACAATCAAATCTGCGCACTCGTTGCACATAAAGTTAGCATGCTGACAAACAATTTTTTCACATTTATTGCAAAAGTATTGGAATTTTCTGTCTGACCCTCTAGGACAAAAATCGCAAAGTCGTTTTTTCTTGGGCACGTTTTGATTTGCTTCGTTTTGAACAAGACGCCTTTTTTGTAACGGTTTCTCAGGTTCTTTACTTCTTTTACTTAAATGATTGTGAATCATCTCAAGGCCCAATTTTTTCAAATAATTTCGTCTTTTTGTAGTATAGTTGTTATTATTTGATCGATAAACTATTTCTGAATAGCTGAAATCTATGTCGGATGAAACTTCCTGCCATAACTTCAAAAGTTTTTCTAGTTCTCTTTCAAAATCTCCCATTGTAAAATATAAGACCTTTTTAATATAAAAACAATATTAATTTTACACTAAAAACATAAAAAACCTCAAACTTACGAAAATAATATCACCAACGTGAGTAGTCTGTGGGGTCTATTAAACCCGAAGAGTTAAAAATATTCTAATTAACACGTACTCGAGCCAATGTCAGACAAGCCGGGAATGACCAAGTTTGAGGTTATGCAAAAGAGGAAGGTAGTAAAACTGACAGCATTTAAAACGCGAAGTTTGAACTTTTAAATCAATTTTACGGTTTAACTGGGTCCATCAGACCCCACCAGACTAACGGAAGGTTAATATTATTTGATTGATACCGACTCAATAACACACTAGTGTTTATAACTTCAAATATGATTCTTGATGACAAGCTGTTAAGTTTAATGCGTACAATTTTGAGCAGTTCAAATTTAGAGCACCAAATGATATTATCGTATCTTGTCAGTTCTCAAATACTATTAGCTCTTAAATAAACCGTTTCAGAAGATACTAAATGTTTAAAGTCAAATAATAAATAACTTCTTACCAGATAGACAACGGTGTTATTAAATGCTTTCTATTTTCAATTATCTGAGAAGAGATGAATCATCAGTTAAAACTCCATCTTCCGAAAAATCCTGACAGTAAAAACAGATTTATGAAACATCAAAACGATAATATATCGAGTAGTGCTGAAACGACTGGCAAGAAGAGAAGCTCTAGAATCTAGAGTAACGATTTACTGATAAATAAGACTCCAGAGAGGAGTGAATGACGTGCTCACTTTATCACGTGCGCGTCTGAATAATCGAAGCAATAACAGACACGGCTGCTTCAACGAATTAAGAATATCTGAAACTGGTGAACAGCCCTTACTCAAATTGCTTTTATTAAAAATGAGAGTTGTTTAGCAAGTATCAAGCTTTTTGTTGTTTTCCTTTCTTTATGAGATTCGCAACTGTTGAGTGTTTTACAATAATTACTTCAAACTCAAATAACAGTAAATTTAATTTCCTAAACGTTCCTATTCGCGTTTGACACATTGTAATATGACATATGGCGATAAAATTTGATACTACATATACAGGGTGTTATATTTTAATAGACCCAGCAAATATCTCGCTTATTTATCAACTTAACAATTTATTTCATATAACATGATTTATACAACAACATGAAAGCTAGTTGATGACGGATGTACATTCATGATATCATTTCCGGTTTATTAGTAATTAATATCAACTTTGAAATTTCAAATGGAACATACTATATTTTTTTACAAATTTGAAAAGTGCATAAAATTTGCTTTACAATCATGTACAATAATCCATATGTTACATTATTAAAAAGTAAAATGGCGGGCACTTGATTATACACAAAATCGGAAAGAGAATAGTGAGCCATGACTGTGCCTTGAAATAAAACAATTGTATTTATTATTATTCATCTGTGACGCTACAGCCCAAATCGGGCCTGGGCCTACCGGACACACCGAACTGACGAACCTTGGCTCGAGTGACGTCACAGTATGTTAAGAGATGTGCCTTAACACGCTCGGCCACCGCAATGATGAGATGATTTATTATTATTAAACGAAATAATATTATTTGTCATAATAATACAGAAAATAAGAATAAGGAACACTTAATAACAACAAAATAGAAAGGACTAGTTATTCTGTTTCAAAACGTTGTGCATAATGTATTGAAGAGGCTGGGAGCCATTTTGAATATTTGTTATAAAATCATTTTGTTGTTATTAAGTGTTCCTTATTCTTATTTTCTGTATTATTGTGACAAAAAAATATTATTTCGTTTAATAATAATAATTACAATTGTTTTAGTCATGGCTCACTATTCTCTTTCCGATTTGGTGTATAATAAAGTGCCCACCATTTTACTTTTTAATAATGTAACATATTGATTATTTTACATGATTGTAAAGCAAATTTTATGCACTTTTCAAATTTGTAAAAAAATATAGTATGTTCCATTTGAAATTTCAAAGTTGATATTAATTACTAATAAACCGGAAATGATATCATGAATGTACATCCGTCATCAACTAACTTTCATGTTGCTGTATAAATCATGTTATATGAAAGAAATTGCTAAGTTGATAAATAAGCGAGATATTTGCTGGGTCTATTAAAATATAACACCCTGTATACATAACATTCACTAAACAATTTTATGTTTTTGTTATAGGATTCAGTTATTATAAAATTAAATCAAATATTTGACAGCAACAGCAAATATTCCATTTTGCATGTAATTTTGATTTGCATTTATTTATTTAAATCAAGTTTATAATTTAAGCTTTCTAAAATCTAAAATCTTTTGCAATACTGCCAGTTTTTTATGCTCGTGACTTAGATACATTTACTTGGTCTTCTATTTTTCAAGTTAAAATCATATTTGTGTTACGATCGGGTTTTCTTAAACATTCATGTTGCTGCATATTTCTATCTAATCTTCTAAATTTTTTATCATTGGGTTGCCTTCTCTTAAGAAGGTTATTGAAATACGTTTTTGTGGCAAGACAAGAATTTTTGTAACATCTCATATATGTACAAAACATTTCATGTTTCTGTAATATCGAATAATATAATAACTTCACCATTTAATAAAATTAAAAACAAATATTTAATTGTTTTTTAATACCTGAGATACAATTCACCGTTATAATAAATCTTGTTTTATTGTCACTTGCTATTCCCCTACATTTGTTTCGAAGACTATTTAATTTGATTTAGAATTAAAATAATTTATATTTTCAATAAAGTTTAATCAAAACATATGTCGCTACACATGAAAGTAGAAAAAAAAACATGCTAGTAAACCATGTGAAAATCCGATAAAATATGAAAATTGTTATTAATATCTTTAATTTTATTCTGACATCAAGATTAAGTTTGCATCATATAATTATATAACTTTTGTATAAAACATTATCTTATATCTTTTATAATTCCGAAGTAACTTTTTTTTAAATCACGACTTCAAGTTTTGTTTAATAACTTTCAAATTGTTCTGAATTTTAAATTTTTCTCATCGTAATCAGAATCAGCCCTCAAAACTGCACAATATTTATTTAAGCAACCTCGTATCTCTTATAGTTTCCGAGATCCTGATAGTAACCCACTTAATTCCTGAGTATAGTATTCTGCCATATTAGATTTTGGTAACTGATATATTTTGCGAGTACCAGCCGAAAAATCACGCCCCCTAAAGATGATAGTGATGAGAGAGGCACAGAATAATTTTAATGTAGATTATAGTTTGTCGGCTGTAGGATTTGAACTCGGGTTTTCAAATCAAATGGCCGACGCGTTTCTATTTGGCTATATCTGCCCCATAATATCTTTAAAACTAATGATATAATTTTTTTAGTTAACCTATTGTATTTAAATGTAAACATTGTTAAATGAACCGCATTCCGCCGTACGTAATAATAATAACGACTTTATTATTAATAATTATGGAAATTAAACAATCTGTATAAAATTTTATTTGAATAAAACAAATTTGACTTACATCCATGAACAAAGTGATAAGATTTAAGAAAATTTTGAAAAAATTCTTTATAGCTGTTTTTCAAAATTATTTCTTTTCTTGTGTTAAAATTTTATTTATCATGAAAATCAATTTCTATAAAAAAGCCGTTGAAAATCGTTGAAAATTATGAAAATAAATCTCATCAATCTTAAATTAACTATTTCCGTCTGTCGTCCGTTTCCACATAGCGTACGTATGCAAATTCGCATTTCACAAGTGTAAGTAAAGTTTGTGTGGAGCGGCCACGTCGGCAGTCGACAGTCGGAGCCCGTCACAGAACAGAAAAGTGAAAAATCTGATAGCGCCCTGTTCATGACGGCGCGTGATATTTCACATTTTATCTTTACAATGGCCGCGTTGTACTAATTCAATTTGAGCATATATTTTGTATGCATTGCGCCCGAGACGTTTATGATATTGTTCGCTATAAAAACGCACACTTAATTTTCTTTGTGGTGGGAACAAGAAAAAGAAAACCCTCGGGTCGGAGAAGTGCTTGGAAAATTGATAGTGGTGTTATTTTGTTTTTCAGATACTTCAAATCTACATAATTTTTCGCCCTACTTAAGACATGCAAGTTGTAATAGTTATTAATTTTATAAACTGTAGTTTTTAATTTTTTTTTGTGATATTATTAAGAAGTTTGAATATCAAATATGGAGGCTCTTGTATAATTATTGAAGTCACATGAATGATCTACTTTATTTATAAAAATATATAAAACTTTATTTATAAAAATTTAAAAAACTTTATTTATAAAAATATATAAAACTTTATTTATAAAAATATATAAAATGAGTTTAAATAACTTTCCTGCTAAGTAATTTAAAAAGTTCATGGACATTAATTATTTCAGAGATTATTTTTTCATCCCCAATTTCGATCAATAATAGCGTGGCATTTAGCATAGTCTAAATTATATCGATAATTTTTCGATAATTTCCCGAATACCGGGATCCCGGACATAAATTGTTCGGTATTCAAACCGGTATTTAGCATAAAAATAACGGTTTTTCGGTATTTTTTCAATTGAAGTATAAGATAAAATTTAGCGGAATGTTATTATTATTTATTACTTTAACGTTTAACTTCTTTTTAAAATTATGCTATTGAAGAGTTGGCAAGCTTGTGTATTTGTCAACTTGATGAAAGATTACAAAAAATACTGGAAAATTAAGTAAAATGTAAGCCAGTGGATGAAAAATTTTCCTAACCAATAGAAATTCAAGAATCGTATCCCTATTATTATTTTGTAATTTTAATAAATATTAAAAGTTTTCACTTATAATATCATAAGAGCGTTAATTCTTTCCGGAAATTTTTAGGAGTGCATTTCAACAACGTATTAATCGTTGTTGGAATGCACGACAAAAAATTTCCCGGATATGAATTAATGCTCGAATGTAGATTCGGTAAGAAAATCGTAACGACACCGCTACAAAAAGCAAAAATACATAAATTAATATTTAAATTTTATTCGAAATAATCAAGTTGGAATACAAGTATAACTATAGCAACGTAATAAAATTATTGACAAAAAACAATTACTGAAAAATTCGAGCAAAATGTCACGTTTTGGTGAAATAAGGTTTCATCCTGGATATCTGAGTCCGCTCAGAAGATTGGAATAGATACAAAAAAAGTTAAAATCACCAATCATTCTGTTAGAGCAAGTGCGGTCTCGAATTTGGCGAAGCAAGGTGTCGGAGAAGAACAGCTCATCAAAGTTACAGGGCATAGTAATGCGCATTCTATTCGGCCTTATTTGCAAATGGATGCAGAACATCATAAAAATATAATAGAAAGCATGAGGAATGAAAAAAAACCTGAATCTGGTAGTATCATTTGTTCTTCTACTGCTAACACTTTATCAGATTCTTCTTACAAAGGAAGCATTACTTATAACAATTGTGTTTTTAATTTTAATTAATATGCGTTAGTTACTGCTTTCTTGATTATACTGACCGTTAAAATAAAACTATAATTCAATATGACGTTTCACTATATTGTCCAACTGTCAAATTTGACATAAAAATTTCCACTTATTAATTTCACTTAGGTTGGTCTAGGAATGAAAAATTTCCAAGAAAATCTTGACGTTGCTAGGTAACCCATGCTCGTATAAGTGTTTCTATTGGTCGTTAATTAGTGTCGTACGATTTTCAAATAAATTTAATGTTTACATACCTATTTTTGTGTTTAAATATCTTAAATATTGATAAAATTCATATACATTTAATTACAAAAATTATTTTTTAAATTAATATAATTAAATATATGACATATTCAATAAATAATAGTTTTTGTGCATAAAATACACTCGAAAACATTTTGAAGTGCACTGGTTTATTCTTTGTAATCACGTAGTGTGCATGCACTGCCTGCCAATAGTTTAAATGAATAGCAGTGGCAGCTAGATTTACTGATAGATAATTAGTGTTTTTGATTGAAAATATCAATAAATATAAATAATACCTAGTGTCTTCCGTAAGTATAAACTTTAATCGGGCGATTTTGATAAAAATTCCACGTGGACATATAGTTTTTGATACTTAAAAATGTATGAATAATATGTTACATGAATGGCTTGTTACCGAACATAAAGAAAATATTACATTTTAACAATTAAATTTGAGATAAACGGCTTTAGCATCATATTTGGACGTTTTAAAAATAATATTCTTTCAAATCACTATAATATTTTTGCATATCTTTAGATTTTAACAGTTATAATAGTATTTCTATTTCGAAAAACGTGATATATATTATTATTTACGTACATAAATAATATTTTTTATACATGAAAATGTGTAAAAGTAATATTTTTTAATGTATTTTGTGCATTTTGTATCGATTTTTAAAAGAATTTAGTTTGTTCAAACGATAAATTTGCCGAAGTGAACGTGTTCGTTGCATAAGTGTAGTCAGTATGACGCTGGGTATCGTTGAATGTAGCTGGATAAAATATTTGTACTTCATAACAAAATAATGGGTAAAAAATTCATTTGATTAATATTCTAACATTTTCGATAGATATTTGATTTTAAATGTAGTGTAAAAATGTACTTTGTAATATACCATAATAATGCATTTTATTAGTTGGTTTTACTAATTGTTAATTATTATTTTAAACAATATTATATTCATTACGAGTATTTATCTCAATTTTTTAATTTCAACAATTAAAAATTTAATTCAATTATTGTTTAAATTACTTATTATCATTTACCTATATAAATTTTGTTTTCTATGCATTTAAATTGGTACAAGTATTAATTTTGTTGTGTGCTCCGATGTTAATTAAACAAGTCTGTGCATGCAAGTCCACCTACTCTCAACAAGCAAAGCCATTTATTCGAGTTGTCAGCGTTTACCAATACAGTCTTAATAATTTGTACTCGTAATTCAGTCATTTTGTAGTCAGTGACCAAGTTAAAATTCAAGTGAAAAGTCGTGCGTGGTTTAAATCTCGAGTGAAAAAGTTTTCGTGTGTAGTGTTGTGCCCAGAGAAGGTTCCGGATTGCAGTTGGCATTTGTTGATACCATGCTAAAGCCTTCTAAATGGTAGGTTCATTTTTTAAAGCATTTTAAAACTATTCTGTTGATTGTTTTCTCTATTATCATTATTCTCGTTTATTTTTATGTGTACTAATATATTTTTTCAATTGTTGCAGGTTCCGGAGAACTTACAGGAGGCAAGGTGAGTAACAACATACATGTGCTTTCTTGTCTATCTCTTTTGCAGTAGTACTGTAGGAGTAATTCTATTTACTCATTATTATATATTTCATACTTCTTAAATGTGATTATTAACCTGAGTCAATATTTGCTATTTATTCAAAAATATTTATACAAATGACTAATTTAAATAAATGTTTAGATTGACCCTAACTAACTCGTAACTGAAAACATTTATCAGCTATTCAATAATTTTTTTTTTTTGACTTTTAAATAAATATATACAGGATAAAATCACAAATTTAGGCTAGTGTGGTTTTCACATGGAGTGTTTTGAAGTCTTAGGCGATTAAATTATATATACAATCCCAGAATTTTTTTAAAAATACATATAAGAATGAATTATTTATAAAGTAAGATTGCATATATTCCAGAAAAATTGGTAATGTTTTTCTAAATAATTCATTTTTAAGTACTTTTAGATTTAGTTTTGCTAAAAAAAAGTAAGGTCTTTTAAATAATACATATAGGCCTTGATTAATCATTAAAATACTTGTAAGATTGTATATTTTCTAGAAAAATTGGTAATGCCTGTTAAATAATTTCTCTTAAGAGCGAAACGCGTCTATGGTTACTAACTGTGCTGGCCAGCCTCTGACGATGCCCTCATAAGGTGACTTGGAGGCTGAATTTTATGACACTTAGCCAAGTGTTTATTTTATACTTTTTAATCAATTCAATACTTCTAAAAAAATGTTCCTTTGGTTTGTTTTTAAAATGTGGCCAAATTGCAGTCTTCACCTTATCGTCGTCATAGAAATGCGCCCTCGAAGGTTCTTTTTCAAATTTCCAAACAGATAATAGTCACTGGGGGCCATCTTATTTTATACACGCTTTAAAGCAATTATCAGAGTTCCATGAGAAATAAAACAAATTAGATAACTTAATAATAGGTATTTATTTGTCTAGATTATGTGGATAAAAGAAAATAATAGTTGCTATAATTAATTTTATTATTAAATTAAATGCTCGAATAAATAAATAAATAAATAAATAAATTAGAGTAAGCTTACAATTCTTGTCAAATATGTCAAATAATGTCAGACACAACAAACAAATTATTGTTTTATTTCTCATGGCACTCTGATAATTGCTTTAAAGCGTGTATTTTCTTTTGCTTCTAACTCGGACATAAAAAACAATTGAACAACAAACTTATACTCTATAGATGCAGTTTTTCATTCTGAACATTTTTATTGCGTACAATTTTGTTCTAAAATTAATAGGTAAAGAGATATCGCTAAATCAAAATTTTAACATTGAATTTCCTATGTTCGGAAAAAAGTAGGCACCCGTTATATACCACACGCACACACCACACACTATTGTAAATAAATGTTAAATAGATTCTATTTTTTAAAATTTATCAATACCGGTATCCCGATTCTCAAAACGAAAATACCGAGATACTGGTATTGAAATTTTTGACCGGTATTGCATTCCCTAGAACTAATGTATATAAACTGCATGATTTGTTGTAATCAAGAGGCTTTCAAGAGTCTCCAGGAAACTAACGAGACTACTCTGGCTCTATGCGCTATTAAAAAAGGGGTTTTAATTATCCTTACTTTCTACCAATAGTTTCTGGCTCTGCCATGCCTGCTGGCCACCTTTCTCATAGCAAAGCGCTTCTGGCTCGACTATGGCTGCTGATCATTTTCCTCATAACCAATCACTTCTGGTTCCGCCATAGCTGCTGATCATCTTCTCCATAACCAAATGCTTCAGGCCGCTGGTATTACCTTCTATCACCAAACATTGTTAATTGAACCTGTGATTTAATGTCATAATTCAGTTTGTTACTTTCTCACAATAGTAGCAATTATATCGGAACTACGAGTATCATATTTACATTTACTAAATTATTTATATCTTTTATTCATTTCAATCTTTCCCGAATTCCCCCACTATTGCCAACTACTTGGTATTACGAATTAATGGGGCTACATTTCTTATACACAACGTAGGTCATTTTACATTATTTTATAATATCATTTAAACACAACGTAGGGCTATAAAATATTGTTTTATACTAGATGATCACACAGTGAAATTAGTTTTTTTTTACTGATATAATTGGTTTCGCGATCAGCATATTTTATATTTCAAGAATGCTTACTATTACAATATTATTTTAAATTGAAATATACTTCATTTGCCATGTCCTTTATTTCACTGATATGTATCAATTTAACCAAAGTTTTGAAGTAGGCACTATTTAACAACAAATTTTACATATACTTAGAGCAAAAAATTAAAGGGTATATTCTGTACGACGTGCTGATCATGAAACAAACAGATTTTTTTTTAAATTCGAAAAATTTATTGTTGTTTACCTAAAAAAATTTGTGTAGTACTGCACTGGATTCGCTTTCCTATTAAACACAAACAATGAAGTAGGTATCAACTACGAAAGAATAATTCCACAATTCAATTATTCGCAGTTATTTATAATAGAGTTTTATTTAATTAATAACTTTAACATAATCATCCACCCAGTGGCAGTGGCAACGAAAAATTTTTGACTGGGAAACATGGAAAATAGTTTTGCGATTTAAAAAAAAATCTTTTTGTTTCATGATCAGCACGTCGTACAGAATATACCCTTTAATTTTTTGCTCTAAGTTGTGAAACACCCTGTATAACATATTCATTATTTTTTTGTAAGTATTGTAATAGGAATTTATTTAAAACAAATTTATCAAATCCGTATCTAATGTCATTACCAAACAGTAATCTTAAAATTAACTGCCTGTTAGGCGGAAACAAGACATAAAAAATAGAACGTATTTGGAAAAGAATAGAGAGGACTAAAGAGGGATTAAAATGCTCTGATATAAATGTATAGGTTATTTTAAAAATTATTTTATTTGCTGGTTGCGATATTCCAAATGGGCGTCTCATTTTAAATGTTTGTTGCGTTATCGCAGAACTATTTATCTATTTAGGCATCGTATTAGTTGATAGAAATATGAGCGCAAATGCGATTTCCATAACCGACTGATTTTCACCACATTAATTACATCTATGACTTCCTGTACACTACCAACATCGGGACCATGATATGGCTTACTGAAATCTGCTACGGCAAAAGTCCATACTCAGTAATAGGTAAAATACTATGATTTATTTCATTTAATAAGTAGACAATTGTTACTAGTTTGAAATTTTCTAAATTATTCGCATTAAAAATTACAGTGGTTGAATATAAAATAAAAGATGAAATTAGCGAAGGCGTCTATTGAAAGAAATCGATATCGAAACTCATTAAAGTATATCAATTGTTCCTGTTCGGGAAATAAATTCAATCAAACTTAATGAACGACGGTTGAGAGAGATAAATCTTTTTATTGGTCTATCCAATCCCATACTTTTCTAATTATTTCAATATTAATCTGATCCGACAACAATTTGAATGCGATGTGCACATCAGTTCGATTCGTTAGTGCTCAACGGCGGAAAATAATGAAGCTGCACTGCCGCGAGTCGAAAACGAGAAACTGGAAAAACACAAAGCAGAAGAACGATTGGATTGAACGTTTCACTTAAAATACTGATTAGAAGACGTTCTCGTGCACAAAAAGAAAGGGACGTCAATCTTGTGTGCTGCTCGCCGTTGGCCAACGCTTCGATTCTACTTTGTCTTCGCCCGAATAAGTGACGAACGCTGTCGCTTTTCGAATTGACTTCGATGGATTTTTTAATTATACGTTGTTCTTTTTGATTTTACTTTAAAGCAACTAAGCGTATATTATTTTAATATTTTATGAATGAATATTTTAAAAAGATGGAATAAATTTGAGGTTGTGTGGTTCTGGTAATACTGAGAATATGACTTTGACCTTAAAAAGTGTAAAACAGAATTTCAAAACTAGTTCAATCGTTCAGCCAAGTTTCCAATTACCAATAAATATCAGATTTCCCATATCTCGTAATGGAATGTTCTCAGCGTACCAGCGTACCCCAACAAACGAATACCGGAATAACCAATTTTATGATTAGATGTTTTACTTTGTACATACATAGAATGCAATTTGTGGTAGTAAAGTAAGATAATCTCATTTTAAATAAGGTATGCGGACCTATCTACAATTTACATATTTTGATAAAAATATTTATAAATTTTTAATCTTTTTTACGAATATAAAATATGACAATCATAATAAAAATAAAAAATAAATATCATCACTCCTTTTACTGTATAATCTGTGGCACTCTCAAACATGCAGATCTCAATAAGTGATATGCTCGTGAAATGTGGTTACCGGCCGTCAAATCATAGCCACTAAAGATGTTAGTAGAGTTGTAGCCACAGGGATAATTTTTAATACGATGAAAATTGTTTGTTGCCTGGGGGAATCGAACCCGGGTTTTCATATGCACAATCCGACTCGATACCCTAGTAAAGTATTAAATTTATATACAATGTATGTATATACGAAAAAATGCAAGGAAGAATTTTTTTTGCATGATTTAACACAAATATTTCAGTTATTAAAACATTTAATTTATTCAAGGTTCGATTATTATCACTTTTTTTATATTTCGCCGTCGACAGTTATACTAATGTTTCTAACCATGTTTTAGTTAGCTTTGAAGTATTGTCAAATGATTAAATGAAATCATAATTAGTGGATGATATTGTCTAAATATTTACTTAATTTCTCCTATTTGTGGCGTTAAAATTATGTAAATTGAATGAAATAAAATGTGGGAAGACACATAAATACTAGTACAGTATTGCTAGGTTAAACAATATGT
Organism: Pterostichus niger; assembly: GCA_947425015.1. Classification (NCBI taxonomy): domain Eukaryota; kingdom Metazoa; phylum Arthropoda; class Insecta; order Coleoptera; family Carabidae; genus Pterostichus; species Pterostichus niger. Next base: position 24,652,624 of record OX380344.1, on the reverse strand, counting down.
CTTTATTTATTAGCAAAATATGACATTACAAACTAAATTATAAATGTAAATTATTATTTATGGAATAGATAGCTCAGTGGATCTATGAATTTAAAAAACAAGAGTTCGATTCTCGTAGCCAACAAACACACTTTACTTCATATTAAAATTATTAACGTGCTTCCCTCTCTATTAACATCTTTGGGAGGTATAATTTTCCGACAAAATATATTACTTATCGAAACTGCCACTTCTAGTAATGGGTAAAAACTAAAAACTGTGATGGTATATTTGTTTTATTTTAAATTATGTGTTTATCGGGAATTTTAATAAAAATGTGTTGAGTTCTAAGAATTACAGAAAAATATCGATGCTCAGAAACCCTAACATACTTTTAAAAAGAAACGCAGAAATGTGACATCTGTAACCACTACAGTGAATTTCCTATTTTATCTTAGTGCAACACTGACTATAACATTATCTACACTCGTAATAATATAAAGTTATTTTCAATCTGCGTCGTCATGGCGGTTATATTCTCGGTTATACAAGTCGCAAATCGGTAACCGGGTAACCTCAGCCTGTGCAATATGTTTGGATGCTCGCATGGAGCATGCTACATTAAGTTTGATCGCTTGGGTCGCGCTGCCCTCAGCATGGGTTGGAAGCCAGGCGAAGAACACGGCTATTACACGTGCATTTATGCGTTGTAAGCGCTCATCGATGAAGTGGTTTAATATCGCTTCCTTTACTGAGTGCACACAACTGTTCACTGTTCCTCGGTTGCTCCTTACTCTCTTCCTCTTCTTCTTCTTCTTCGTTGCGATCCTGGTGGTTTCTCCTCCAGTTTTGCTTCGGCTTCAACGGCTCTTGAGTTGCTACGTGCATGATTAACGGTAGCTCTTTTACTAGATGCATGAGTATTTGCGTCTGTTGATGTTAATGGATCGTAATAAGATGACTCCATTTGCCGCAAATAAAGTCACTATACAGTTTTGCAAGCACACTACCTATTAAATAAAGTAAATTTTCATGTAGTACATAGCTTTGTGGTCTTGTATTGATATGAATTTTCAATATTGTGAGTTTGTATATAGCGGTAATTTGACGGATAGTATTCACTTTTCAAGCGAAAAATCTGAATCATGTTTCTAAAAATATTGTAGCAGAACTGCTATAAATGTGTAAAATGATATATTTATTTTTATTTTGATTTGACGAATTGCTCCCCGATAAAATCTTACCTTTGATCCCAGTTTCTAATATCCCAATTTAAAAAAAGTTAAAAGGGCATACAGTAAGTATAGGACGATAAAGTGTAGATACTTTGCACTCACAGCAATTATTATTTTTTTAAATAAATAGTCTTATATCAAACAAATTATTTACAAACATTCTTCATAAGTATTTTCTATACTTATCTATATCCTTGCTTACTACGAGAATAAAATAATTGTAATTTATATAATTAAATTTATTGCGAATTCAATTTGTGGATTTAGTTTCTTTCGAATGAAACACAATAATATGAAACATTTTACATTTGCACTAATCAAATTTGGTGCACCCGTAGCGTCTCTGTTTTATTCATGTTCACCTAAATAACGTCATTTAAATTCTACGAAAATCAGATTAATTAATTTATTGTCGGAAATGAACCATTAGATAAGAAATATATATTCATTCAATATAGATTGTAATTAATTCATTTATTTATTTACTTTATAAATCGGTTCAACAAGTCGATAACCCAATAACTCATCCATTATAAATAGATGCATATAATACGAAGGTGTATACAAAAAAAAAATAGAATGCATATACTAACTTAGTAAATCAATTACAAAATTATATTAGAGGAACAAGCTAGAACATTTTTGTAATTATTTTTAAAATTCAATAAAGCAGTACAAAAAATATCAAGGGAATTATATAAAGTGTTGTAAAGTGCGCACATGGAGTATAGTGGAGATTGGACAAGTGTCTTTGTAGAACCTTTAGACAAATAGAAACATGAATTGTGTTTAGGATTAGTTTTGGGAGTATGAAATAGTAGCAAGTAATATTCGATTTCTTAAAATACCGTCATTTGATGTCAAGAAATTTGGGATTCGAGATTTTTTGTTTATAGAATTAATACATCTCAAAATTTATTCGGATCTTGTTTTCAAAAGTTTAATAAACAAGTTACAATAAATCTCATCAATTACTTTACAAAATGTTGGTTCACGCTAAGTTAGGCTGACGTTTTATGAGTATTTTAATGAATTTTTTAACATAAACAATTATTTAAAATATATACGTGCTTCGAAATCATGTATAATAGAATCATAGGAATTTGGTGGAGTTGATGGCAATATTGAGCAATGTGGTACGTGGCCGGTAGCTGGTTCCTACTCAAAGCAACTGTGGTACTGCAGGATATAGATTGGAAATATACAGTGAAGAGAAATCACGATTTGATATGAGTTGGTTGTCGTAGTAAAAAGTCGCTTCGCCGCTGCATTGATGAGCTATTAATATTTGATTGATTTTTAATAATAAATTTATTTTATTATCAAAAAAGTGTTAGTTTTTTTTTTCTTTTGAATATGTATAAATCTATCGAGTGAAAGTGAGCAGTAAGTTGAAGAAATATACAGTGCTTCATCCATCCGGTAAAGATAAGTACCCATTTTCTGAAATGCTCCCTCCTTTAACTCGCAATTAGGTTTATATGAGTTCGCACCTTCTGCCACAACTACATACATCTTGTTTCATATATCAACATTTTATTATTTTTAACAATCTTTGACAAAATTTATTAAGTTTAGGCGACATTTTATTTATTTTGTAAGTGCACGACATTTTTTACAAAAACAGAAAAAGAATAACATAATTGTTTGTACCTATATATGTGGCGTATCAACAAAAAATCTAAATAATTCAAAAATTTTATAAGTCTCAGCAATAGAAATTATTTATTTATTAATTAATTGTACGACTTTGTTTTTACCAAAATAGAGAAAAAAGTTTGGCCGTTTGAAATCAATTGGCAGCTCAATAAAAAAATATTATTTTTATTTATAACTCGCAAAATCGCGTTTATAATGTGCATATTTTTGATAATTTAGGCTATTAAATTTTCCTATTTAATTTTACTTCCGTTTTTAAATAAATTAATACAAGATATTTTACATAGGCATATTCAGAAATAATAAATGTACTTATGCTAAATTCATATGGACTAATCTTATATGGCACACACAATAATAGAATAATAATCTTATCATATAAAGCAAATTTCAAATATTATAATATAATATTTCGTTTATAATAAAATAGTTCTTTTGTGTATTAAGAGCGTAAAGCGATTCTTTGTTACTCGAGCATAATAATTCCAACGCGAGTCAAAGGCGAGAGTTGCAATAGTGTAAGAGGAACAAAAATACTTTACGCTCGTAACACATATATAATTTTTTTCTACGATTGCATCTTAAATTATTAAAGAACGTATATATATACTGAAAATAGATTCATTCTGTCAACTGTCAATACGATAAGTTTCTGTTTGCATTTAATTACTTTTTTGCGCGTCTCCAATGGCAACGCGCGACAAAGTAATTTTTCGATTGTTTCCCAGAAAACCTCAATTTTACTATGACAAATGAGAGCGTAATTTTCAACTTTTCATAGCAATCGTAGAAAAAAGATATTTTCTTTCAAGGAGATCATCGTTCTGATGCTATTTTCAGTCCGATGGCCTTGGTAGAATTATTTTGTTTATTAAATATTATTTTCTTTTCATATTTATGTGATTTACAATTTATACTATGATTAAATGTGGGTTATTGTACAGTATAATATAAAAAGAAATCCGTACGTACATAGCTTGTCTTATTATTTTTTTGTAATGAGTATCAATCTCCCTATTGTAATAAGCAAGTCTTGATTTACAAATAAGTAATTATTATTATTTATTTTATTTTATTATTATTTGATTATTAGATTTCTTATTGGAGAACTGTAGGAAAATTCCATTCCAAAAATAAATTGTTATCCAAATCTCAATCAGTGAAACCAGTAAATATATCCCGCGGTATCTAAATGAAGATTTACATTCAAGTGTACGTTCAGACTATGCAAGAAGCTAGAGCCAAACCAACAACACATAAGTAAAACAAAATACAGACCAGCCAGAGAACAGCGAAATAAATACTAGAGAGAGGGAATTACAGCTGTTCTCATTATTTACTGATGAGCCCCTTCCCCCTGCCGGAGGCGGCGAATGTTTTCATTACTCCTGACCCCAAAGCGCGCTTTCCTCCTTCCTTTTCCTGTCTTCCGCGGCGCAAACACAAAACCTCGCTGGCTGAGTTGTTCTCGAACCATTGGCTCGGCGATTTACATTTAAATAGCGTGTTAGGCATGTCCGTTTCTTGTGGACACTAAAAAGGATAAAACTTGCTGAATATAACCGGACTGGGCTCGCGGCACGCACGTGGGTGTCGTGAACAGAGGCGTTCAAAATACGAACAGTAATAGATAATGAACAGCGCTTCCGATTAACAGGCTGAAGAACGCGTGTAAAGAAGCCAGACATGCGAACCCACCTCACAGATAATACTGTGTTATGTTTTACACTCCACTAAATGTTATGTTCTAGAAGTACCATTATTGTTTTGAAATGTTTAGTTTATTTAACTATTTTACAATATAAAAATTGTTTATAGCAGGTCCAAAGATAATACAGTTACATACAAATAAACAAAATAATAAAAAAATACAAATGAGAAGTATAACTACAACCATATCAAACCCAGTCCTCATTCAGCCAGCTATGATTATAATATTCATTTACAGAGTAAAAGCAATGACGTAGTAGGAAACTCTTAACTTTACGTTTAAAAATATCTTCATTGCATTTCGTAAATCAAGAGGTAGAACGTTATATAAATTAATATCCAAGGAATTATTTTTTGATATACTTAGTTTATAACACTGGGGGCGAACTAAATTTGAATTTCTTGTTGCATAATTATGAATATCTGAAGCTAATTTGAAATTATCTTTATTTTTGTGAATTTCTAAAAGTGAATTATAAATATATAAACAAGTCAGTGGTAATATTTTGAGTCTAACAAAAAAAGGTTTGCAGTGTTCTCTCATATTATTAACTCCCAAAATCATTCGTACAGCTTGTTTTTGAAGATGAAAAATCCTGATTGCTTTCGGAGAATTTCCCCACAAAATAACACCATAGTGTAAACAGGAATGAAAAAGACCAAAATATACTGTTAGCAAGGATTCCAAACTTAACACACGATATAGTTTACGAATAAAAAAATTTACACTTGCTAGTTTTTTAGCCAAAAAAATGACATGTTGTCCCCAGTTTAAGCGATCATCAATATAAATTCCTAGCCCTTTGAACTAATAGAAATCTAAGCTTTTACTAAGAATCGCTAACATCTAAATTATAATAGCTACAAATTCGACCAAAAGCGACTTTCTGTGCTCATTCGAGGGTACATCTTATTCGTGATTTAGTTTCTCCAAAAATTTCTATAGGTTACTAGATAATGACAAAAAATTGATTTTAGACGAATATTTTTATTCTTATTTGTTATTGGTTATATATCCAAAAAAAAAATAAACAGAGAAAGTAGGTGACATATTTTAGAAATATGATATAATCTTATGATTTATTAAATTTCAAAAATCCTTATTCATAAAATAAATAAAATAAAATGGGGTAGGTGGCTCAGTGGTATCGAGTCGATCCCCACAGCCGACAAACAATTTTCACCAATAAATCTACCCCTATGGCTCCTCCACCACTAATATCTTTGGAGGCCGTGATTTGACGGCTGGTAACCGCACTTCACGCGAAAAAATATTTCACTTACCGAGATCTGCGAAGGCAGAGTGCCACACCCAGTGATGGGTAAAAGGCGTGATGATATATTTATTTATAAAATAAATAAATGCAGTTTTAAAGCTTATCTATTAATAGGTACAAGACAAATTTTACTAGTGATTATTATGAAATTCGCAAATCATAGCAAGCGTAGCATCGTTAACATTAAAAATTTAATAACGATATTTTTAAGTATTGGTTCAATTTTTTAAATCATAAGTTTATGTCATATTTAAAAAATATGCCCGTAGAAAAAATTTGTCGTTCAGGACAGGTTAACTATCAATAGTGTCTTCTTTTTGTTAGTTGAAACTTCTTTCTTCCTATGCAACCATTTATGAATTAAATGAGAATGAAAAAAAAATCGTCAAAACTTAGTCTTTTCCCAAAATCTAGTAACCTATTTGCCTAGTTAAAAAAAAACTGGTTTGAAATGACCTACCAGATACGCACAAATTCATTTTCATCACTTTGGGCTTAGGGCTCCTTTCTTAACTTAGCCGACTATGACTAGCATCACATACTAGAGTACCTATCGTAAATATATATTTTTTTCCGTAAAAAATTGTCGCGCCCCCCTTATTTTTTATAACAGCCTAAATTCAAAAATCGTAAATAATTTATTTTATAGAATACAAAAAAATGTGTACTATAAACAAATATTGTTATTATATAAGATATTTGTTATAACAAATCTTTTTCTTAACCTAAAATTATGTTTATTACAACATAATAATAGAACAAAATAATGTAACATTTATAAACATAAAATTGTAATAAGATTGGAAATTATATTTAATTTAAATTAGGCATATTTAATACAATATAATCATAATTTTTGAGTGTGCTGAATGGGCGCTTGTTTTTCAATTTCTCGAACTAGAGAGTCATTGAAGATATCGCCACTCGTAATTCTTTTTCAACGAATAATCGAGTTCGATATTTTGTCTTTAAAACAGCTACAGTGGAAAAGCCTGTTTCACACAAATAAGATGTTACGAAAGGTAATAAAAAGACTTTGTTTGTTAAACTAGGGATATTTTACTGCGAGCACGAGTTAAAAACACGTGTGTGCTATGATGTGAATGGAGAATGTGTTCATAAGCCTCAATTATATTTTTATATATCGCGCCCCCCTCTAAAAATCTCGCGTCCCTCTAAGGGGGCGCGCCCCACAGTTTGGAAACCACTGCTTTAAGTTAACAGTTCTACGTATTTCTATCAACATTTTAATACGAGTGTGGTCCCAATTGCATGAGTAAAGAGAAAGAATGAAGAATGAAAATTCTGTCGGGTGTGACGTGTCGGGCATTATTGCAACCTCTCGTGTCTGTAGTCCGGTTAGCTGTGCGCGAATGCGTTTTCTAAAATGTATTATCCAGGCCGAAGCTGAGAAGCCGGGCAAGGCGCAGGGCGCGCCCCATGATGGACTGCTGGCACTAACTCAGTCTTGACGTCCTGTTTAAAATATCTCCGAACGCCGCCGTGTTACAAATAAGACGCCCTCTACATGTTTATTTTCCTCTGTCTCAGTTTTCGCGTTTTCGGGCAATCTCTCCGCTCTCGCCAGTGCTTTATTACCTTTTAATGACTCTTGGAACGGCGGCTCCTTCCCCCTTTGATGGATTGAAATCCCGATTCTTCTTGAGATCGCTCCGCGCTCGGTGCCGGTTTTCGGTTCTGTTTCCAAACTGAATTTGCGGTCAAAACACGATGCAGTGCATCAATTCACATTATGTTTGTTCATCCATCAAAAGAAGTTTTACTTTAACTATTCTTAAAACTGAAGCAGTTTATTTTAATTTTCATAAAGTAGTGACAAGGGAATTTCAATATTAAACAAAAAATCATTTTACGCCTAGCTTTCATTTGAAAATTTCTCTGAATGTTTGAATAATAGAACATATTCGACACAGCAAATATATTTAGTACTGTAACAAATTTTTTGGAATCGTGTATTGGACATGCAAATTAATAACTAGAAAGATAGCATTTAATTTTGGAAAAGTGTACAAGATAAAAGTGAAAAATTACATGGTAAACAAATATAAAAGCACAGATTTAAAATCCCAGTATCCCCAGTTACATGGTAAGCTTCTATTTAACATCATTAAATCATAAAAAAGAAAACAAACATAACCAAACAGAACGAAACATTTTGTTTACAAACAAAACACTGTCTCACATGGCACGAGCAAACAATAAAACAATGATAAACCACGAAAATAACCGGTGCGATATCTCGACAGTCGACACCCGAAAGTGACCCACCACACCGGAAGTAAGTAGCCAGTGTCCGGCACCGACGCATGCGCCATCTACAAACAAACACTGGTGCGGCCCTCGAAGTCAATTAAACGTAAATGATAGATCACCAGTCATGTCGCGAGATATTAACGGATCGGCTTGCACGCTGTGGCGATTTGCGCGCATAAATTAATTACAAAGACAGTTCAGGAACTCGCCGTGGAACATGGTTATGCCCGGCGCCACTAGTACTGCGAGCTGCTATCATCAACTTGTTAAACGTGATATGAAATCAAACTTCCATCTGTCATTTCACCTGATAATGTATGTGAGTGTCCACGTTAGCGCTATTTGCGGCACGTTGGCTACTAACCTAATCGCCGACTTACGCTACATAAATTAATTGTCTGTTGTACGAATCATCACTATCCACTCTACATTAATTTTTTCTAGTGAAAATAGCTTCATGTTAACCGTAACGCATTAAACCAGTGGTTTCCAAACTTTTTCTCTCAGCGGCCTCTTTTTTCCGTAAAAAATTGTCGCGCCCCCCTCATTTTTTATAACAGTCTAACTTCAAAAATCGTAAATAATTTATTTTATAGAGTACAAAAAAAAAGTACTATAAATAAATATTGTTATTATATAAGATATTTGTTATAACAAATCTTTTTCTTAACCTAAAATTATATTTATGACAACATAATAATAGAACAAAATACTGTAACAACATTTATAAACATAAAATTGTAATAAGATTGGAAATAATATTTAATTCAAATTAGGCATAATTAATGGACGCTTGTTTTTCAGTTTCTAGAACCGGGGAATCATTGAAGATATCGCCACTCGCAATTCTTTTTCAACGAATAATCGAGTTAGATATTTTGTCTTTAAAACAACTACAGCGGAAAAGCCTGTTTCACACAAATAAGTTGTTACGAAAAGTAACAAAATTTCTAAGGCTTTGTTTGTTAAACTAGGGATATTTTATTGCGAGCGCGAGTTAGAAACACGTGTGTGTTATGATATGAATTGAGAATGTGTTCATAAACCTCAATTATATTTTTATATAGCGCGCCCCCATTGAAACAATCTCGCGCCACCTTAGGGGGCGCGCCCCACAGTTTGGAAACCACTGCATTAAACTGTGGAAATGAAAATACGAGTTCGATTCGTATTTTACAGAAATTGATAAATGTCGAGATATTATTATATTATTTAAATTTAAATTATTCCTTCCCTTTGAAAAGATACTAACAATTAATTGATATCCTCTTGTCATATGCCAAGCGCGGTAATATCTGCATAACAAACATAAATGTTTTCATCGTATTTTTTTCTCAAAATTTGGTTTTGATTTAATAAATTGCTAGTACCGATTTCATTTCAAATATGATAACTGCAATTTAATTTTAGTTTTGAATGTATTTTGAATTAAAATATGGAGTGTATCATCACGGACGAACCTCATGTCAATCTACATTATTAAGAGACGCAAGGACAAATAGAAAGAGGAATTAAAATGATAGCCCTGAGTTTAAATTATAGCACTAGAACATAAGTCTATTTTTTCAAAAAATTACCTATACTTATTTATTTGATTTTAATCCCCCTATGCAGAGGGTGCTTGATTCCTGCATGTTGTAGACTGCAGATTCGAATCCCTTTCAAAGGAATCTATTAAAGTTTTTGATGTGGTTAGCGGAAATAATAGCCCTCGACTGAAATTCATCCTTTACCTTCGCTAAAAAAACAGATATGTACACCTGGTTGGTTGTTTTAAAGTAACTCCCTGTCCGTCAGTACGGTGGTGTGGATAGCACTACGGAATACGAATCCGGAGATCCCGAGTTCGAATCTCACTCAAGCTAAAAATTATATAAACTATCACACTGCGGCTCGGTGAGTGCGGACCCTGTACTGTCATTGGGATTAAATTCCTATTGTACAGCGTAACATAAATAAATAAATATTATGTGATTATAAAATATTCTGAAAAATAAGAATTCGTTAATGTCAGTGTCCTTTTAACATATTAGAAGATAAAGTGGTAGATAACATATCATGTAAGATATCATGGTAAAATAGTATGTCAATAAACAGTTACAGAATATACATTGAACCAGACAATACAGAGTACACTATCGGTCTGAATTTTTTTTACTCGATTATTTTAAATGTTACCGTAATTTTTTTCAAACAAAGTTTATTTTACATTAAAATATCCACATATCTGCAGTATAAGTTTATCTACAGGGTGTTCCATTTTCGCGCAATTATATGCAACTTTATATTATTTAATTGAATATCATATATATTTTTACAAAATTTTAAAGATGTTTTGTTTTTCTTTAACACAGACCTTATTTCTTATAATCCTAAAATGGTCAGTACAGAAATTATTCATGTTTTTATTAATAAATAATCACACTGAAAGTATGCCATGGTTTCACTTGTTTAAACAATTAGATTAGTTGCTGTCAGATTTCTAATAATTATTATTTACTTTTCACTTAATTTATCAACTTTTTTATAATAAATTTAGTTTGTTTATGTAAGTATGAATTTTACAAAACACGAATGATATTTATTCTTGGTGAATGTCGAAAAAATATTAATTCAGCCATGCAGTTATATCGGGAGCGATATCTTAATGACCTTAGAGATATACCGTAAGGAAACTGTTACAAAGATTTACTCATTTTGGCAAAGTATTTTATCAAAAAAAAAAGTTTACAGAAACAAAAATGTTTTCATAGTTGAAGCTGAATTGAACATGTGTGCGGTTTATGAAAGACTTCCGTACAAAGAGTTTTTAAGAAACATCGCTTCTATGGATATCATATGACAACAAATCAAGAACCGCACTGACAAGATTTTCAAAACAGAATTAAATTTTGTAATTTTATCACTGAAAGAGTACAGCAAGATTTTATTTTCTGATGGAGCCTCATTTAAAATTAATGGTAGTGTGAATAAATTCAACGCTCATTTATACGGAACAGAAAACCCGAAATGGATGCGTACTATAGATAACCAGCGTTTATGAACTCTAAATGTTTGGGGAGGAATTTTAGATAATTACGTAATTGGTCCCTATTTCTTTAAAGGATATCTAAATCGAAATAATTATCTACAATTTCTTTAAAATGAGTTACCAATACTATAGGTATTAGAAAATGTAAAGAAATCAGATAATATTTCAACATTCTGCAAGAAATGTAACTCGGTATTTAAATTTAACATTTAAGGAATGGATTGAGAGAAATGGAACAACAAAATATCGTGCAACATCGCCGAATCTTTGCTATTAGATTTGTTCTTGTGGAGATGTTAAAAAGTGTATGAAGATGTTCCAGCTACAATTGAAGACATGAAAAATAGAATTACAATAACATTTTCATCAATTACAAGACCCATGCTTTATGCAGTGAGAACTTATTTCACTCACAGAGTGCAAAAATGTTTTATGTTGAAGGTCAGACTTTCGACCATCTATTATAAATTTATCCATTTTTCATGGTATATTTTCTGTGTGATTATCTATTAATAAAAACACGAATAATATCTGTACTGATCATTTTTATGGGGTAGGTGGCTCAGTGGTATCGAGTCGGCCTGTGGATCTTGAGAACCCTGGTTCGATCCCCACAGCCGACAAACAATTTTCACCAATTTAAAAAATCTACCCCTGTGGCTCCTCCACCACTAATATCTTTGGAGGCCGTGATTTGACGGCTGGTAACCGCACTTCACGCGAAAAAATATATCACTTACCGAGATCTGCGTAGGCAGAGTGCCACACCCAGTGATGGGTAAAAGGCGTGATGATATATTTATTTATTTTATTTATCTGATCATTTTAAGATTATGATGAATAAAATTAGTATTTTGCGCACTGTTTTGCACCCTAATGCGCAAAATGAGTATTTCGCGCACTTTTTGTCAGGTTCCATTAGTTACAACACATCATTAGTATCAAATTCATATTATTGTTGATTGTTCTCCTTCAATTTACTTAAATAAATTAATAATTTCTGTATTATTCTTTATTTACAGCAGTAGCAAAAATGTTGTTTGTGTTTCGTAGACAAAATTATTGTTTTTGGCGCGTTAGAATGACATTCTCACGCGTAGCAAAAAAGCACTCATTTTGCGCACTTAATACAAAAATAACTATTTTAAAATTCATGAAAAGTAGGAAAATTGTTTGGAAAATTTTAATTTGAATAAATGCAGGATAAGAAAATATTTATTTTTCAAAAATAGTTGAGTGAATTGTTAATATAAAATAAAAAATTTAAATCAAAATAATAAACATCTAACTACTAAGTGTACCACTATTTCCCGTAGCTGATCTTGGTTGATGATATACTTATACGCATGCTATGCGATTACCAGCCGTAAATTCGCCGCCCCCAAAGATGTTTGTGAAGGTGAAGTCACAGAGATAATATGTAAACTGAAAAATACGTAGAAAAATTTAAATTTCCCTAAACGATAATATTAATTGTTTAAATCGATGGATGCCGATCTAATACAGTTATTAGTGATTTTGATGTGATATTTTTCCACTTTATCAGAATACTGAATAACGGATAATTAAATTGATCAGCCGTTAAACGAATCTAGCTCACACGTTAAAGTGTTTAGCAAACAGTTTACCGGTAACCCTGAGATCCAATCCGTTTCACGCAGACAACGGAACCAAACACCGCAAAGGTTAAATCTCGGGGGAGATATTAGTATGTCTTGTTACTGAAACCACCACTGCCATTGCACTATAGTAGGTATAAGGACAAGATGAGGGCGTAAGTTAATAGTTATCTGAATCCCTTTAAGACAACCCTTTGTCACGCCAGAGAATGTATACATTGTACAGGTAATTCCAACAAGATGTATTTGATTTATTGGCTTGCGCCGAAATTGTGACATTTCAAACTAATCACCACCATCTAGGAATTAATTCTTATACACGAGTATATTTACAAGTTTCACGTAGCTCACATTTCAAGTGTTTTTCAAATTTGTTTTCTATATTTATGTTGTATGGAAATTCGAGATTTTATGTTTGATATTATTTAAAACTAGTACAGATAATTTATTGTACTTGAAATTTTGTTATGATTGAGAGAAAGAAATACTGATATTGATAAATGATTATAATTTATTTAATGATTAATTGTTTGTATATTTCTATGCCGTTTCTCAAATGGCTTGATGATCACATTATTGCATTTGTTGATGTAGGTGTATAATTATTTATTTATTTTAATGCAATTTAAGTTTTAAATATTTAGGAACGGTTGACGGCAGCAAAATAAAATGATATTACAGCTTTTAATTTAAATAAATAAAGTTAGAAGCAGTAATTTAATTTTACGTTTGATACAAAAATTTCTTCAAATTAATCAATATATTATTATGCTATTTTACTCACTAAACTTATGCTTGAGTTATACCCAGAAAAGTGTCAAAACCGACATTTGTCACCCACGTTTTACACAGAAAAGTGTCAAAAGCGACCTATGTCATCTACATTTTACCTAAGAAGGTGTCAAAACTGACATGTGTCACCTATAACCCCTTTTTTCACGCAAAAACAACGACATGAGTCACCCACGTTTTACCCAGAAAAGTGTCAAAACCGATATCTGTCACCCACATTTTACCTAGGAAGGTGACAAAACCGACCTATGTCACCCACGTTTTACCCATAAAAGTGTAAAAACTGACCTATGTCACCCATATTTTACCTGGAAAGATGTCAAAACCGACCTATTTCACCCACATTTTACCTATGAAGGTGACAAAACCGACCTATGTCACCCACGATTTACCTAGAAAGGTGTCAAAACCGACATCTGTCACCCACGTTTGCCCCAGAAAAGTGTCAAAAGCGAGATATATCACCCACATTTTACCTAGGAAGGTGACAAAACCGACCTATGTCGCCCACGTTTTATCCAGAAAAGTGTAAAAACCGACCTATGTCACCCATATTTTATCTAGGAAGGTGTAAAAACCAACCTATGTCACCCACATTTTACCTAGGAAGGTGTCAAAACCGACCTATGTCACCTATGACCTCTTTTTTCACCCAAAAACAACGACATGGGTCACTCACGTTTTACCCAGAAAAGTGTCAAAATCGACATCTGTCACCCACATTTTACCTAGGATGGTGTCAAAACCGTCCTATGTCACCCACGTTTTAGTCAGAAAAGTGTCGAAACCGACCTATGTCACCCACGTTTTACCTAGAAAGGTGTCAAAACCAACATCTGTCACCCACGTTTTACCCAGAAAAGTGACATAACCGACCTATGTCACCTACGTTTTAACTAGAAAGGTGTCAAAACCGACCTATGTCACCCACGTTTTACCTAGAAAGGAGTCAGAACGGCTTATGTTACCCACGTTTTACTTAGAAAGATGTCAAAACCGACCAGTGTCTCCTACGCCCTCTTTGCTGTAAATTTCGACATGTGTCATCCACGACTCATTTTCTTTTAACCCAGAAAAGTGTAAAAACCGACATGTGTCACCTACGACCCCTTTTCTTTTTACCCAGAAAAGATTCGGTGACGTGGCATTGACTACAGAAATCGTAGGCTGTTTCAAGCCTCGCTGTCGCTCAGCATGAAATTATCTACGCATCCGATAAAATGTAACATTTTCCTGACTTTTACGTAAATAACAATATTTTTTACTCGACTTAACAAGACATTAATTATATCATATATAAGTATACTTGTATCGTATGAATAAGGAAATGTAATTATTTAAAGAGATTGTAATGTTTTTGTTTATATTATACATGTACCGGCGAATAGGGCTGTACAACCCTGTGCGAATCTTGTGAAACCAGTTATAACGGGTCATATTTTGAGTTCCTTTGTAAACGTAATTGCTGTGCATTTAATCGTTTTATGCCGATTCCTCCATTTTAAAATGAAAATAGTATAGGCATGTCGATGGGCGACAGTAGAGGCGTGCCTATGCATTTAGCGACAAACGGGTATCGCACTAAATATTAAATTATTAATACTTATTCATATCATGATTTATTAATTAATAATTAACATCTTATTCATCATCTGTGGCGCTACAGCCCAAATCGGGCCTGGGCCTACCGGACACACCGAGCCGCAGTTTTTACACTGCCGTACTGCCGGTTTTCGTAGTCAAATGCTACATTATTTAAGGCGTATAAGTAACTAGCTTATAGCGCCCGAGTGCGATAAATACATGTAACTGTATTTTTATATTTTACGACAAATCACACATTGTCGACAGGCGGATTCGAACTCACGAACCTTGGCTCGGGTGACGTCACAGTATGTTAAGAGATGTGCCTTAACACGCTCGGCCACCGCGCCTGTAATTAACATCTTATTAGTGTGACATAATTAATATGCTCTTCAAGCCTCTTATGCAGTTTTAAACCGATTTGAGATGAGTTTAAGAGTTGCGTTTGGAACACATAAATTCCTAAACAAAATTTCCGCCGCACAAAAATGAACGGAGACAACGATAACAATAAATGGATTTATAGTATGAGGATAGCAAGTAGCTTATAATGCCTGCAACACTAATTTAACATAGGATCTTATGGAATAACAGTAATTCTTATTAATTTCAAATTAGGATATTTTACAAAAATATGAACATATTTGAATTTTTGACAATAAAATGAAGAACAAATATATTTATTAATATGTTAGAATAATATAAATTTTGTTTATAACTTTTAAATTTTGAAATGTATGAAATATATATATATATATGATATATTTATGCGCGTGAAGTGCGGTTACCAGTCGTCAAATAACAATCTCCAAAAATGTTAGTAGAGTAAAACGGGATAATTTTTAATGTGGTGAAAATGATTTGTCAGCTGTAAAAATAGAACTAGGATTCCCAATTCTCAAATTATTTGAATGAAAAATGATTGAACTACGAAGATCTAAAGTATCCATCACTTCTATTTGAAGCATTTTTCTCCAATATATTTTAGCAACGGAAAATATACGATGCCAAGTTATTTTGAAAGTGCTTTAGACAGAACTGTAAAGTGCTGGTGTTAATGAGGTACTTTAAAATTTCTAAACAACGACAAGTCCAAATTTTCAAATCGAATTCCATGCCTGAGTGTAATAAATCTCTATGATAAAACACCAAAACGCCAAAATTAATGTTAATAACCATTTTCATAAGCATTGGTCGCAACGCAGTTTTTTAGTTAATGGTGCGTATTATGTGTGCGCATGTGTGAAATCTATTTGATAAACAAAACTCACATTCCCACACGACTCACTTAATCAAATCACGATGTAGGGGTGACCAGGGGTGGCGGTGGCTGTGGGGCAGCGGAGGCAATGCTCACAGCGGCTTCGATTAATAATTCTCCCGGTTGAAACGCGGAGCACTGGATCTACCGCAATACCGAGCAGGGCTCCTGTCTGTGATATACTGCCTTCGCGTTCTGCAAATGTATATGATGCCATATAAGCAACCATTTATTTATTTCGTTTCTGCCACCGGATGTAATCATGTTTATTTGATGAATTTCACGAGTTTTCAAATTATTTTTAGTGAATATTTTTATTGAAACTCGCTACTCATACACCTATTAATGAAATTACTTTTATTGTAAATTTTTAAAACTATTTCGCACATATTATAACAAAGTTACGCTTTTATCCACATCAAATTTAGTTCGACTATTGATCTATCTATAACATAATATGTAATATTGAAATATTAGTCTAGAAATGAAATATTTGTATAACAACAAAGACAAAATTAATTGTCATCCAACACTTGGTGAAACAAGGTTTAATAAAAAGTATAAAAGAATTTTGTGAAACATAGCCAAGTGTTTATTTTATACTTTTTATTAAACCTTGTTTCACCAAGTGTTGGATGACAATTAATTTTGTCTTTGTTGTTATTTAAATTGCTATGGCGTAGCTTCTCCTTTTTTTCGGTAGATGGCATGATCTGTTCCACAGAACTTCTCATATCATCTTACCTGTTGTTAGAGATCTTATTCTCTGCTGGCACAGTTCTTCGTCACCAGCTTCTTCACATGAACTTTGTTCTAGGTGAAGAAGTGAGTTATACCATACTGATGAGCTCTAATAAGAGCGAAACTCGTCTATGGTTACTAACTGTGCTGGTCAGTCTCTGACGATGCCCTCATAAGGTGACTTGGAGGCTGAATTTTGTGAAACATAGTCAAGTGTTTACTTTATATTTTTTATTAAACAAAATATTGTTTTACCGATTGAAATTAAAACTGACCATTTGCAATTGATAAGCTATGAAGTGCTACTTTCACAACCTAGGCTATAAAAGTGTTGCTATGCAAAAATATCATAGTTGATATTTATTTAATTTAATAAATATAGTTGCAACTGCATGTCAATTTTTATTTCCAGATGTGGTTAACATTCCTTCATCACTTTCATACATCAACAATAAGCTTTTATTGACAACTGACATTCTGCACAATACTACTTTTACAGCGTAGGCTATAAAAGTATTGCTTGCGATAACATAAATAATCACAAAATTAAATTTTAAACAATCAACAAAAAAAATATTTTATACTTTTTATGAAATATTTGTAATAGGTATTTATGAAAAATGGTGGAATAGCTTTTCTTCATACTTACGTATTGAAATTTATGTAGTAAATTTGTAAATTTGTTCTTTACAATATAGAATTCAATTATAACAATATTAACACGAGCTATGATAGTCAAGCTGTTAAAGCAATAGATAATGGCACTAGACGTTCCGGGTTTTATCCTTGTTTCTCATCATGTTACATTTGGATATTTTATGGTAAAATACAGAGCACTTCGAGTATATTGTTAATACTGGTGGCTTTTGTAACTTAACAGCTGCTAATTGTATTTCACTTGACGCATCGTGCATTAGCTAAAATTGCGACTGCAGCGGGTAACGTGGATAAAATACAAATAAGTGGCATGATACAACTCTCAGATATTTATTATGAATTAGAGATGTCATGGATATCCGGTTACTATTCGGTATTTAGTTACCAGACCGTTTTATTGTTATCCTTCCGAATACCAGATATTAATCTGATATCCGGTCGTCCTTGGATTATGAAGAAAATACAATTAATAATTTAATTTTTCGTAGTTATTAGTTACAAACTTATTATTCAAAATTTGTAGTAGATTATGGTAAAAATAAAATGTTGTAAGCGTTCACAGACAACGGACGATTCCGTTTGTTTTTATACAAATTATCAACAACAGCTGACTGGTATTTATATGCAATTCTCGATATAATTCGGTCCCGATTTAGTAATTTTTTTGATTCATCAAATTGCAACCAAATATCTGCTGGCTTGATATTCAACTATTTTGCCTAAGTGTAGACCGAATACCCGATATCCGGTTAATTCAATATCCGTTGCATCGTAAATTTTATCTGAACTTCGAATCGGATGTTTCATTCAAACTTTGGATTGGTTGATTTTCCCGAATTTCGAATCAGATGATTTATTCGATCTTCGGATTGATATTTTATCCGAACTTTTGTTCAATCCGATCCGAACTTAAACTTCAGATCATCGGATATTTTTACCTCACACACAGTCTTTATTTTATAACTGCGTCCGAATGGTTCGAATTTTACAGTATGAATGTTTTCCCTTTTTCACATCAGTTGAAATAAATTTACAAGGAATCTGTTTTATCTTTTTATTTTTTAACTAGAGTTATGATTCTGTCAATATTTTCGTTGTAACTATTTTAAAGCCTTTAGACCCAAATTTCATTTCTCTTCTTGTAAGAATTAGATCAAGATATTTTCAAGCAATGGGGCAGTTTTATTTTTAAGACAGGAATATAATATATAGGGAGTTGTAGCACCAAGGTAGCTGATTAAAAAATCACTGTTAGAGATCGACATTTTCGAAAATTTTATATCCAGTTCGATCCGATTCGACTTCCTTCAAGATGTGATCCGATCCGATCTGATTCGATTCAAGATTCGATCCGATTCTAATACAATTCCCATATCCGATCCAAGATTCAATCTGAAATCCGATCCTACCATGTATTATTTATTTATGTTACGCTGTACAACAGGAATTGAATCCCAATTACAGTACAGGGTCCGCACTCACCGAGCCGCAGTGTGATAGTTTATATAATTTTTAGCTTGAGTGCGATTCGAACTCGGGATCTCCGGATTCGAATTCCGTATCGCTATACACACCACCGTTATAAATGAAACTAATCTTTTAATTTTATTGTGAAAAATTAGGCAGTATATAAGTTCTTATAAATTTTCCGTAGCAGTATCATTATTATGGTGTGAAATTGGAATTTTTGTGTTTTTTTTTTCTCGAAATACACCTAAAAGCTACGAGTATGTTTGAAAATTACATATTTCATCAAAAATTTTATCAGATCAAAACTTCTGATCGGATGATTTATCTGAATTTAGGATCAGACTTTTATTTGAATTCGGATCGGATATTTTATTCAAACTTTGGATCGGTTTCGGATATCAAATATTTTTGCCTACTTGCATTCATTGTCTTTGTTTTATAACTGCATTCGAATGGTTCGAATTTCACTATAAGCCATTGTAGATCTGTGTATGCTGTTGTGATTAAGTTAACATTGTATGTAGTAATGGAAATGTAAATAATCAGGAATCCAGTCAAAATTATCCGTGTATTTTTCTAAGCCAACGTTGTGGGATTGCATGTAGTGCATAAACTAAACAATTTACAAAAAAATGATATTGAGGTACAATCTTACATCCAATGACTTACGAGAATAGAATATGTGGTAACGAACGTAGATAAAGAAAGCTTGCTCGTCTACATCTGCCTGGAAGCATGAATTTGGGATAAACTTATGTTTCTTGCAAATGTCTCTTGGAGGATCCTCATCCAATCTTCGGACGATATCACTGGCAATTTCCAGTTCCGGTGGCCATTTAGAACCGCTTGAGCACCGGACAGGGATCGTTGCTCGTTGGAGGGCCTCGCCACGTTTTTAATCACTTAAAACGGGCGCTGACGAATTTGGAACGCGGTCGGCCGCGGCGCAGGATGTGTGAGATGGACGAGTTTGTCTCTGTCGGGCCGTGTCTGTTGATTTATTGTTTAATTTAATTAACGAACCGGAATATCTGCGCGTCCGATCGCACTCGTGTCCGGGCGTTCGTCTTCCGCCGCCGCCGACGCCGTCGGACCGATTCGACTTTCGATTTTTCATTAAACCACAGGAAAATATCGACGGACACGGATGCTCTGGGATGGCGATTGACTGACCTCTTCCAAATGCCACTTTACCGCTGCCTCTGCCTTTGCAATATTTTGACGAACATCGTGACTTGCTAAATTATGTTCTCACGTTTTAGTGGTCTCTAATTTCATTTCAAGACGGCCTCAATTTGACGAAGAACATTCCCACTGAAATAGCTATCTTGTAGGATTTTTAATACATTTTTATATCACATTTTTTAAAATTATTTTGGAAACACCCGTGCCTCATTTTTTGTCCAATTAACATACCTCTAGTATCCATATAATAATAAATATAACTTTTTCTTTTAAATTTAACAACTTTTATACAATTTTTTTCTTTGTTATTATAAAAAAAATATATCACGCCTTTTACCCATTACTGGGTGTGGCACTCTGCCTAAGCAGATCTCGATAAGTGATATATTTTGTCGCGTGAAATGCGGTTACCAGCCGTCAAATCACGGCTCTCAAAGATATTTTTAGTGGAGAGGGAGCCACAGGGGTAGATTTTTAAATTGGTGAAAATTATTTGTCGGCTGTGGGGATCGAACCAGGGTTCTCAAGATCCACAGGCCGACTCGATACCACTGAGCCACCTACCAGCTCTAGTAAAATTAGCTGACTAGTTATATACAGACTTAGGTTTTTTGGGCCACCATTGAAATCTTAGGTAACAAAAAAATGTAAAACGACGATTTTCTTTTCATACTTATATATATATATATATATATATATATATATATATATATATATATATATATATATATATATATATATATATATATATATACATTCTAAACCTCATATACCCATAGGGTGTCGAGGATACCAAAAAATATTACTATTCTTCCTCAACAAATTTCTTCCATTTCTTCCTGTTCTTTGCCAGTTAAAAATAGTGGGAGATAAAGAAAACAGCTTCAAATAAAAAAGGTAAATACATTTCAGACGTATCCAGTACAATTTTTTCTGCTGCACATTTTTATTTAATTTGTTACTCTGCACAATGGAATCTTAATATCACTTAAAGTACAAAATGTGTAATTAACTGCCAGGTATCGCGGCATCTTAACATTTGCCGGCCTCGAATTCGGGACTACCCGGATGTCATAAGTCACAACAAACCGTGATCTACACTCTAACACAAACATGATTTTTAAAATGAAACTAATAATTAAATATATCTTTATTAAAAGTGGATATTTTTTCTGATTTATACGATGCTATGTTTACTATCATATACATAATTACTTATTTACTAAAAACAAACAAAACTAAAAATAACTTTTAGTTATGAAATTTTAAGATAATCATTGTATATAAATAGAGTAAAAACTATTAAAGGCGACCCATGCAGAGATTTCGAAATAAAGAAATAAATAAGGATTAAGGTTCGAAAATTTAAGCTACATGTAAACAGATAGTGTCCTTAATTCCGAGCTAAATTTAACGTGTTAACCGTTTAAATTATGTAAAATTTCAAAATTGATCAAATTTTCATGTCGTGATTCCGCTAAGGAAAGAAATTTTCCTTTTTGAATAATGTCCCGTTAACAGAGGTTTATTAAATATCTCTGTACATTAACAACATTTTAGTACGAAGAATATCTTGCTTTAATTTTAGCGGTTCAATATCAGTTTTTCTTCTCTGGGGACGTTTAGCAATCACTGATGCGAACCACTGGGGTGAAGAACGCTTCCTCAGCAGTATTCTAATATATGCGAACTGGGCAAACACTCACCAATATTCTAGTCATTACATTCAATTCCCACACGCTAATCACAAGTCCCATGAGGTTTTATTCCCAAAGTGTATAATTTATATTGTTCTCGTAGTCTGAATTATTAATTGATGCTTTTGATTGTCGGTAAATCTGGAACAATGAAACTCATTAAGTTAAACTGTAATTATGTAGCTTTTGAAAGATTGTTGCCTTTAGAGTTTTTAATGAGATTTGTTTTCTCACTATGCATTAAATCATTACACCGCTAAGGTAAATTTGAATTACAAAATCTGGACGTTAATAAGCTAAATCTCGATTATCAATTCTGATTGGAAATTAAATAATATTAATTCGACTTTGATCACAGCCGACAACTGATTTTCACCACATAAAATTAACTCCCTCTTTAAGGACATCTTCACACTACATGATTTGACGGCTAGTAACGGTACTTTTCGTGGAGAAATATCTAAAATATATAAGTGCTCTATAATAATAAAATCTACTAATGCCTGAATTGATTTCGTTTATTAAAAAAATCATCCATTTATTGGGCAGAAAATATATAATTTTTAAACTAGTCCCATTTTTATTTTTACATTTTTTGAATAGTGGTACTATTTTTATCCTGGCTTGATACTTGTTTATTTTTAGAATTTTACTAAACCAAAAAGTAAGTTAAAAGCGTTTATACAAAGGAAAAAGATAAGTAGCTTTGATTTTAATTAAAATTTAAACAACGATAATGTTTCGGCCTGTGGTTGTGGCAAATCATTTATTTCTGTTTACATTTATTTGCTTCTACTTATTTTTACATTGTTTAACAAACTTCAAAAGTTTGTAACAATATTTTTTTTATAACGTTACCATGTTATGCCTATGGCACACTGGTCGATGAGCGTCGATGACCATCGATGAACTCCTCGATGAAACAACAGAACGCACTCTTCATTGACAAACAATAAAAGCTTCTAAAGTTGAGAAAGAAAAACTAAATTTCAAAAATATGCTAACGTGAAGTGAGACACAAAAGATACGAGTGAAATGAGATACGTTCGATTCATCGATGAGCTCTTCGATGGAAATAGAGGAGCCTCTAATTTTCGTCGATGACGGGTGCGTTTTGTTGTTTCATCAAAGAGCTCATCGATGCTCATCGACGCTCATCGACCAGTGTGCCATAGGCATTAAGATTGTTCTGTTGTTTTATTTTCAATCAACTTTTGGAATTGTGTATACTAAATACACGTATATTTTACTATTTATATAAATTTAAAGACAGTAACTCTTAAAATAATTTTCCTAATATAATATTGTAAAGATTTAACCTTTTTTTAGACAAAAATGGTTACAACCAAAAATCGGAACGTTGTCTTTACTTAAATTTTAAATATTTATTATAACCTATCTTTAAAATAGTTATTTATAAAATTTGTTATAATTTGATATAAGAATTGTAATTATTTAATTCAATTCTAAACAAAATTAGGATCTACATAAAATATATACAAAAAAAATAATCTTTTTAAAATATTCTATTTGAGAACTAAACATAGTGTTTATACATAGGAATAATTGTAAAAAGCTTATACGAGTATATTTTTTGTTATTTATCGGTTATAATTAAATTTTTATAATGAAAATTAATTAAAATTAAACGAGTTCCGGGTTTGGACCGTGTCAAAATTTGAGTGAGGGCTCGACGTTTCGCTCGCCATCGTAGGGAGCTTCTTCAGGAGGAAAGGAAGAAAGATCAAGGTTACCCGACGTGTAAACTACGCTAGAGGCTAAGAGCGATCTTCTCCTACCTCTACCTTGATCTTTCTTCCTTTCCTCCTGAAGAAGTTCCCTACGATGGCGAGCGAAACGGCGAGCCCTCACTCGAATTTTGACACGGTCCAAACCCGGAACTCGTTTAATTTTAATGACTCAGACCGTGGAAGTCTACGCTTTTATGAAAATTAATCTTGAGTAAATATTAAGAAGCGGTTAAGTTTAGAATAAAAAAATTCGAATTGTCAGTATTAAAATAACTTAATTAAATTAAAATAATTTTCATACAATTGACATCAAACAATACTTATTTTCCATGAAAATAATTTAGTAAGGTTTGGCTATGGAAAATATACAAAATTATTTTAAATATATCAAAATCTCTTTAGCATTTTTGTGGAAGGTATGTAATTATTCTACAAATAGATGAAAGCAGGACATCTTAATTTATATTTAAGTTTGCAATCACAAGAAAAATAAATAACCATGTCGACCTGAGGCAAAAAGCCATTGAATTGTCGGTATTATAAAGACAGTTGCCGTCAGCGTTGCAGGCGCAACCGTCTAGGATAAATAATACAGTTAACAATCGATCTCCACGACCGTGGCTCGAGCTCGATCACGCGAAATTGATTACCGACTGTCTGCCGTTTTAATTTATATCGAGACGCGGTGCGGAATGAAGAATGAGCTGCAGACTCCTTTGAGCGCGAGCCAGTGAAGCGAATGAGCCGCCGGCGGCAGTGGCGCGGAGCCGGGGGTAGTGACTGACAGACTCGCGGCTGCTCCAGGGTTGATATCTTCCTGTGAGATGGGATATTGTAGACTTCGGTTTATTACCAGAAGCAAGTTAGTGAATCTTGTACCATAATGACTTTCTTTCAAAAAATACTACTGGAAACGATGAGTAATGACAGTTTCGGACAGTTTGGTTACTAATTTCGTTGCTTTTCTTACATTATATGGCTCAAAATTGTACTAACATTGTCACTTCTTAATTTGGGTGAGACGGTGAAACAAGAATAGGCTGCGATCTCTATCCTGTTCAAATCAAACACCCAAATAAGCAGGCATATAGGCCGGTAATTAATCTAAAATAGGCGGGATTTTAGGCAGCCTAAATGTAAATAATTTGTTTTTAAAAAAATAAACAAATCCTTTTTCTAATATTGGTACTCGGAGCTTCTCTTCGTTAGAAAAAATAATCATTTTAAACAAAAATTAACGCAATCTGAAAAATAATAATGTAGGGTTCTCATTTTATTAACTATTATGCAAATTCAAATTATGTAGTATACTTTAATTCACAAAATATTACGAGCAACTGCTCTATGAAATTTTCGGAAAGGGACTGTCTTCGGTCAGTCAGAACTTGCTTGGAAGTTGAAAACTTCGTTCGACATCACAAAATGTGACAGGAGCGTTCTTATATTTAGTCATATCGTGTAAAGTTACCTCAGCTCCATTGATTAATGGCAAAGACACAATTGAATTGCCACGTAAAATTTTGACTAAAAAACGTTTTTTCTTTCGGCATTTTAAATTCACACACAAAAACTTGATTAAAGTAAGTACTTTAAATATTATAGGATATGTTGAAACACTTTGTCGAGTGCTGAATTAGTCAACGAAGTAGATGATAAACCTTGTCTGCTCAATAAAAGTTAGAATAGGCAAAATAGGCTGTATAAGGTAAAATAGGCACAATAACCAAAATATAGAAAAAATAGGCTCTAAGGCACGAAAAAAAAACCTTCCATTACACGTAAACATATTACCTATGTATAGAAAAACTAAATTGCCTGAAGTATATTAAAATTTGAATCTAGGCAATTGCCTAAAAATCCGGGATTTACTGATGGCCATCATATTTAAGACTTCAACGACAACCCTCAACATGAAATATATTTTTCAAAAATATCTAAATAATAAAGTAAGTAGTGGTATTTTAAACATAGAATGTACAAAGTGGTGTCGTGCTGGAAGCGCTTCCTATAATATCATTGTTCATAGCGAAACTCCTGCTGCGAGTACATACATCATACCGCGCATAAGTTGTTTATCCTTTTAGCAGTACTACATATCTTCTTGCAATGCATCATAAATCTTTAAGTGCAGCGCTTACATATTTCTTCTAAATTCCTTATTAAATATAACATTTTTGAAAAGCTAGTAATGTAGAGTTAAATTTTATAGTTGAAACAGATAATTCATACTACTTAGATATATGTAAAAAATTTACATCTATAAATTAGTTTTGAACGTGATAGATGATACAATTTTGACCAGTTTATTTATTTATTTCTTTATATTACAACGCAGGACAGGAACTTAATCCCAATTGCAGTACGGGATCCGGTCTCACCGAACCGCAATTTGGTAGATCATATAATTTTTAGCTTGAGTACAATTTAAAATTGGGATCAACGGATTCGAATTGCGTAACGCTATCCACACCATCATACCGACGAACACTCTTCACAATTGTTGGAACACTTATCACATTTAAAAATAATAGCACTCTTAGCGCATCTATTTCAAAATTATGATTTTCTTTCAATTATTAAAGCTATATATATATATATATATATATATATATATATATATATATATATATATATATATACACAGGGTGGTGACTCGCTCAGCCGGTCATAGGGATTTAACATGGGAAATCAGAATTACTTTTACGTGCTTTGTAACGACAGAAATTAAATATGAAAATGTCGAAAATTACGTTAAAAATATTGATAGCCATGGAATTGAACAAAAAAATAAATAAATGGTTGACGTTTTATCTGTCAAAACATCAACGTTTGACGTTGTGACAGATAAAATGACCAGCTCGGTCACCGGATTTGTCACCTAATGACTTCTTTCTGTGGGGTCGTTTAAAAAATAAAATTTACAAAAGTAGGCACCCAAATGTGGATTCTCTAAAACAAAGAATTGCAGAGGAATGCAGGAATAGTACAGCCCGGCAGCTATCAAATTTGCGCCGTAATTTTTACGAAAGACTTTACGACTAGAATATTTATTTATTATGTCCATTATAGTTTAATTTTGTTATAAATAAATTTTTCTGATATTCAAATTAAATAAATAAACTGTTTACTTGCCTACTTGCAAAAAACTGATTTCCCATGTTAAATCCCTATGACCGGCTGAGCGAGTCACCACCCTGTATATATATATATATATATTTATTTATTATATTTTTGACAAGTAGCATCCAGCAATTAGTCACCAAGTTGTGACACATTCCAACAATTTTCATTTTTGCATCAAAAACTGTTGCAGGCACAGAAACGCGACTTTTAACACTGATTACAACAAACTTCAGTTTATCCTAACTTCTATACTAATAAAGGTACAGATTTAGAATTTAAAGAATACATCTATATTCTTAAAAGTTCTGTCAGGAGACCAAAAATTAATCTAATTTTCTAATATTAAAAGTGCTCTTCTGAAGCATTTTGCTCTTGCAGGCAGGTCGCTGTACATTCTGTAATTAATATTTCCTTGCTGTCACCTTAAATTATTTATTTTTATGTACAGAAAACCCATGTTTTATTCCCAAACTACTTTAATTTATATTTTTGGATGTCTTAATTTGACGATTGATAACTAAATTTCACGTATAAACATAAGCAAAGAATCATCTGAAATTGGAAAAATGTGTTTGTTTATTTGTTTCACTGCTTATAAGAAAGTAATCCTAATTATAGTACTATTGTAGAAGACCACGATTTTAAAAATTAAATGTTATTAATGGGAAAATACAAAACCATTCAACTTCAACTGTTTGTATTTCTTAAGATATTTTTAAATGTTGAGAGCCCTAATCATTCGGTCGCAACTGCTCATTTTAAAAATATGTAGCATTTATTAAATAATGATTTTTACTAACACGTAGTCCATGTCAGTTTCCATCCAACCCAGTACTTAACTTTTTTGAATCACTACTCTTCTTGGTTGTAAAGACAAGTTTCAACTAACGAATTAGAATGATAAATGATAAATTGTACGCAAATTAAAATATAAATAAATAGGGCTACGCTATCGTGGTCGTAGAAAAAAATACTTACTAAATTATAGTTATTAATTACAAATGATATTTCTAAAAATATTTAATATTTTATTACATAATGCACCACCTCATTTTCGCCCATTGTCATGTGCTTAAAGCCCCTTGTCACCCATCATCATGTCATGTACCCCCTTAGATAATTGAAACACCCCTACGGGGCGATATCGTCCACTTTGATAAACTCTGATCTAAATTGTAAACCGTATTATCTATTACGAAAATGATCAAGTATTTCACTGCATCCTATATAATGTCGGTCCAAGAGTAAATTATGTCTGTAAATAACATTTGATATATAAAGCAATGTAACCTCGGTCAGCATTCCTCTAAAACAGCGCTCCGTGTGCTCACACTAGCTCACTAGCATCTCGCTGCAGAAACGCAGAGGCGAGGGCGTTCCGATAAGCCGCAAGCGAGAGATTTCACAGGCAGCGCCGTCGACAATTCCATTAATTTAACGCGTCCGCGCGGTACGACTGCACCTTACAGCTTCGCCACCCCCTGTCGTCGGTACCCCTCTCAGGACCTATCATTGCGGAGAAAGCCAATTAAACGAATACTTTTCTTAATTAGTTTCCAGTTTTACACGCTGTTTTAAATATTAATATCGAAGAACGGCCACCTCGAAGGTTTGAAGGAAGTGGAAGATGAAATAAAGATGGCTTTGGATGATAACAGATAATTAATGCTGTATTGAATTTATGTGTTTTGAATTTACTATAAATGCTGATCGAATCTAAATTCAGTAGATTTATTTTATTCTAGGCACAATTAAGTAAGTATCATTTTTTAATCTCACTCATGTTAAGTTTTCAGATATATTTTAAATATATGTTCTAGTAATATGAAATATTCTATTCAATGATATATTTTGACGTATTTTTTATATTTATTCCTTGCAAATTTTCACAATTTTATCAAGTTTTACATTTAGCGCAAAATAAAATTTATAAATAAAAGATAGTTAAAATATATTACCACTTTTTTATACATCACTGAGTGTGAGCAGATGTCGGTAAGTGATATATTTTACGCTAATACGGAAATTCCAATATTTTAATCAAAAGCGCTAGTACCTAAAATTTCTAATGGCTGTCTGTGAATATAGAAGAGATACGGAAAATACATGATATATACTATTTTTATTCAATGTATCAAAAAGTGATCTTTGTACAAACAGATATCCTTTTCAATGAAGTATTCATGTTTGCGTGATTCCTAGGTAATATTACTTTTCAAAATTTTTGTTTTAAAAAATTCCTTACAATTGAATAAAAAAAATAGTATATGGCATGCAAACAAAACAGATTCTCATACGGATGCCGAATTCGATTTCACCATGTCCGTCAAATTCCTGCATTGCTACGAGAACCTGTATTGTTCTTTCTTATATCATAAATAACTCTTGTGATTTGCTAAAATTTGTTATTCGTGCAAATATTTAAACGTATTGTCTTCAATGATGAAGTTTCTATATATGTATCTATTACTTTAAAAAGTAGGGGACAAGTAGCCAAAACATCAGTAGCTTAAAAAATCTAAAATAATTATTTGTGTGCTAGAGCAGAAAGTATTTTATTGCCGATCACCCATCTACATCGATGATCGAAGCTAGAGGCTCAATCAAGAGCAGTAACTACTCAAATGCGACAAGGGCGCTTTCTGCATAAAGTGTTAGCTTATCTACGATTATTTATAATTACAATTGATAATTATTAATATTCGTTCGCTCGAAAATGTTAATAGTTTTTGTATATCCATAGATATTATAGGCGCCAAAATGAGAAGAGAATGAGTGCGAATGTATCGCACAAAAATTGTTTATTAGAAATAAAATAAATAAATAAATATATCATCACGCCTTTTACCCATCACTGGGTGTGGCACTCTGCCTAAGCAGATCTCGGTAAGTGATATATTTTGTCGCGTGAAGTGCGGTTACCAGCCGTCAAATCACGGCCTCCAACGATATTAGTGGAGGAGGAGCCACAGGGGTAGATTTTTTTTAATTGGTGAAAATTGTTTGTCGGCTGTGGGGATCGAACCAAGGTTCTCAAGATCCACAGGCCGACTCGATACCACTGAGCCACCTACCCCATTTTTTTATTTTTATATTGTTTATTACAAATATTGAAATTTTGAAAATTGACTTTATATTCAAACTTTTGCAGTTTTACGTATACTATGTTCAAAGATACTCCGTTATGGCCCTCTCAGCGGGTCTATTGTTAGGGATTTAAGCTTGATTTATAGGGGTGCAAGGACAGGTATGTATTCAGTATTTCCCAATTTAATTTTATTTTTATATAAATTATAATAATGAAACAGAGAATTTTGTACAAATATTATTATTGATAATGAAGCAAAAAAAAAAATGAAACATGAAAGTATCATTGTATATTATTCAAGTAAATCTGAAATACGTAATCCGCACAGAGATTAGAGATTTCCGAATTTAAATATTTTGCAATCCTACCCTGAGCGCCAACAGGTAGAATCTCTTACTGTGTGCGGTTCAACACAGGCTTAGTAAGTTAAAGCCATAACGGAATATCTTTGAACATACTATACATTGTAATATTATTTTGCCGCTCATACTATACTATTTTCATTTTAAACTCAAGGGATCGGCATAAAACGATTAAACGTCCCTGTCCCATATAACTACAATGAAATCCATTAGTGCGGCTACCTCATATCGCTTATCGATGGTCAAAATAGGTATATTTTCAAGGGTCGTATTCAGCCTAAAATTATTCTTGTTTTTTCGTATGATTGACCGTACCGGCGAATGTGGCTGTACAACCCTGTGTGAACCTTGTGAAACCAGTTATGACGGATCATATTTTGAGTTCCTTTGTAAACGTAATTGCGGTGCATTTAATCGTTTTATGCCGATCCCTTGAATTTAAAATGAAAATAGTATACACATTATAGGAAGATCTTGGAAATATTACAGTATTAGGATTGAACATACACTTGATTAAATCTGAAGTTGGTTACTTAACATTGCTCTTACTGTTATTATAAATGTAACAAAATTATGTATTTTACATATTTTTAAAATCAAAAGTTAAAAATTTAAAAATTTTAAACTTCCGCGCAAATAATAATGCTTAAGTTACTTTGAAATGTTTTTTTAATTTCTCAATAGTACAGTATATTTATAATTATAGTGAGCTATAACTTAATTACTATCTATAGCATTTAAACTTGGTAAATTGTAAATATAGGGCATATTTATATTATTTTATTTACACAATAATTTATTACTTCCTTGTACGAAGTAAAGGAAGTATTGTAATCGCGAAAATTTTCGGTTCTCAAATTTCAACGGAAATAGGTGTTTTGGCCCTCCCTGAATCCATTTTGACTAATTTCGTCATGCCGTCTGTACGTACGTATCTCACATAACTCAAAAACAGTAAGCCATAGAAAATTGAAACTTTATAGTTAGGACTGTTATAACATCTAGTTGTGCACCTCCCTTTTTGGTCATTATACAACTACCGGAAGTGGTACTTTACTTGAAGCCTATAATAGATTTTCATGAAAAACTATATTCAAATATAATTTAAAACTTTCCAAATTTGGTATATAAGACTACTATATCAATGGAAATAACATAATAGATTTTGGTTAAAATAGACTAACCGGAAGTGACACATTACATGAAGCTGCTAACAGTTTTCCTTGAAAAAAATGGTATTATTTTCATTTTAGAAATAAATGCTGCAAATAAAAGTTTTAGAGAATTAAATTCTGCGTCTAGCACATTAAAAAAAATTAAATTAGCTTTTTGCATAAACGAGATATCTAAATTTAAATATTATATATTTTTTTATTTAAAAAAAAATTAAGTTTGCTATGGTTTAGAACAAAAAATAAAAGATTTAATGTGAAATATGTGCAATTAAAAAAATATATATAGTTTAATACGGGTACAAGGAAGTCATGTGGTGTCCACATCAGATATTTTTTATTTTGAAGAATATGTAAAATACAAAATATATAATAACACAAATATATTGTTTCAAAAATATCAAGTCAGGCCAAGGGTTCAACTGAAAATTCAAATACAATTAGGGGCATATGTCATTTTATATATATATAATCGTGACATCGCTTATAATAAAAAACGAATTATAGCTTCTGATAAATATGAAAAATATAAATTATTTGATATGTCGTATAGACTATTTTTCTTGATAAACAGCAAAATGTTTAATATAAATGACTTTATAAATTCATAATAGATAGATTAAAACATCTAATTTAAACTAATACATACTGCCACACTAACGAACGAGTGTACACCTCGACCATCAGAACTAAGACAACATCTTGCACCAATAACATTCCACCAGTTCTCATTTTCCACTTTCCAGTCTGTTCGTATTTTCTCGATGACCGAACTATGGCCTCGCACTTGCGGTCTTGTCGTTTCGTCTCGATGGATTCATCAACGATGCATCGGTGTCAGTCATTAGGTGTCGCAGTGCAGGACATGGATATTCCATTTACATTGAAATCCCAACGTCGGGACACGATACATGTACTTAGCGACCGAAATAGGATGAGCATTGCACATTGCACCGTTGTACTGTCGTCTGGCTCTGTTGGGACTTGGGGAATCGAATGCAGGGTCCGGTAACGGGACAGATCAAGTGCAAACTGCGAAGTGAGCACGTGATCTTGGGAATTGAATTATCCTGACGGAATTTGATCATTTTGACATTTAAATATCTTAGGACTAATTTTCGACTAGATCTACTTTACTTGTTCAGCTAGCAAACTAGTTATTGGTTTTCGTTTAATAATAATAATAATAATAATAATCTCTTTATTACTTAACAGGTTCGAACCCTAAACAAGTAAATGTAACAAAGTTATAGAGCATGAAACATAAAACAAAATAAACAAATATACATAACATTAAGAAAAAATATCATACATAGTACAGTTGTTATTATATAGGGTACACATAACAAAAATAGGTGACTTACTTAATGCTAATGATTTATAGTGTGGCAAATAAAATGTATTACGTGAGCGGGACGATGTTCTAGGTACATGAAAAGCCAGTTTACCTAAAAGTTGCGGAGCGTCAATCTTATTTTTTATCAAATTACTTAAAGTATTTAGAGCTATACAATCGTGCCTAGTTTCAAATGACTTTATATTGAAATATGAAAGTAAAATATTTTGCTCTGTACCTCTTTCAGGGTAACTATGGTATAATTGATTCATTTCTCTATTCTTCAGTTTACTACTAGTTTAAATTAATTCAAAATAACATACAGATTAAAAATTCATATACTAAAAAGTGTAATTTTTTAAGAGTATATTTGAATATTTTATTGTTTTTGCTGGATATTTTAAATGAAAAAGTTTTTTGTTTAAATAAACGATGTATATTTTTTCAATTAGATTTTTTTTTAATTATTGCTATATATTGTTTCGACATAAAATGAGAACGACATAAAATTCGTTAAGTAATTGAATCTTTTTTCAACTAAAAATACAGTTTATAAATTTTAGCTTGTTTTATACAATTAAAATTGTTTCTTAAATAGGGTGAGTTATTGAATCCGCTAAGTTTTCAGTTAAATATCAATTGTTTAAATAATTTTTAAATTATTATTTCAAGTACTCTATAGTAATATTTTAAAGTTTTAATTCGCGATTAATAAAATTCAGTTGCATTAGTTACGGGCCGCATAAATAACAACTAGTATATATACAAATTATCAAGCAAAGTATTAAACAAAACAAAACAAAGAAATAAAAATGTAATGAAAATTGTAAGTATGTTGCACATTGCATTCCCATTGGACAATCCGCGTTTAACGCTCCAATCGCGAGGCAGAGCGTCTGCGACGCTCAAATGTTTCGGCTGTGTCTGTGTCGGCGTCAGTGGGCGCCAGTGCGCGGACTGGCGCAGTCGGAAAGGCGCCGCGGAGTACCGGTTCAACAGTCGCGTTTCGCACGGTTAGTCCGCGTTCGCCTGTCGTCACGATCGGTTCGCGTTTCTCGCCGCCAAACTCGCTCGCTTGCGAGAACTTACGCTGTCCGTGTTTTAAAACTGAAAGTATTAAAACTAGTTTAAGGATAAAGTTTCCCGCTAAGGACAATTTGATGATCCTTTAAAGAGTTGTTAGCGGTGGCCGCATGTGAGGCCAAGCATGTGTTGATTGCGCAAAGGCGCTGAATACTTCAGACTTCACCTGGTCCGTGGCTTCTGCCGCTGCACCCACATCATGCATCGAGTTACGGAGTTCTGCGTTTTACTTACCACGCTATTTTTATACGGTATGTTATCTGTTTTCAGTTTGCTTCCGTTACAGTTTCAACGTTTCAGAACGTTGCATGTTGATAAAGGATTATTAAAAATAGAAGCACTTGCTCCTGCTGAGCAAAAGAATAATTAGTTTTACTCATTTGAATATTTTGCACTTAGGTGATTACACTTTTAATAGTTCAAAAAATTTAACGGTCTAGGAAATTCCGTGCTTATAATATAAATAAATATATAGTTCATTTTTTATGCAAGGAAGATATAAAAAATACGTATTATTAAATGTAAATATTAGTTTTTAATTATAACTGAAAGTCTAATTAAATTTTTATTTTAGTAACAAAAAATACAGATTGAAATGGTTAAAATTTACTCAACTGCAATTTATTATCATTTACATAAAGAAAAAAATGTATTTTCTGCAGCAGGTATTTTTATTCTTTAAAACTTTTTAAAATTACTTTAGAGAAAAATGCTTTTAATAATAATATAAAGTATTTTGTGTGAAATAATTTTTGAATGTTTAACAGCGTTGAAAAAAGTTAGTTATTATTATTAGCAATTAGCTTCTGTATCTTCAAGTACATGTAAATATTATATAATAAGTAATCATCTAAATTATGTATATCTACTAAAACAGAATCAATTTAATAATTACTTTTCATCTAAAATGTTTTGAATACAATAAAAGTTTGTTAATAATATTACAGAAAATTCTAAACAGATATTATAATTATAATAGTTTTTGAATTTATGTTTTTGATATAATACTGTAATTAGACAAATAACAAAATGAATGTAACATTTTTATTCCGGGGGCAATAAACACTATAAACATAAAGCACTATCACGAGCCATTAAATAAATTCATGCGATTGTGAGGTTAGGTAAAGCACGTCCAAGCTTCCAGCCTCCGCCGCTGTTAGGCGCTGGTATCGCAGCACGCGTCATCCAACAGCCGTTCATTTTTTGCTGTATCAGTAAAAAGCGCGCCGCATTTTTTACGAGGCCAACACCGTAGCTTACAGATTACCAGGCTGTGTATGTAGGTATAATCCAACAGGGGGGGTAGCTTCAGCTTACAAGGCTGAGCCGATTATAGCAGGGGCAGTTACCAGTTACAGCTCTGCCGGTGACCTGAGGATAACCACGGTAATGCATACACGTTATCGAGAACAAGTGATCTTTTTAATTGCTTTGGGGCTTTAAAATTTAGTAGGTTGGTATTTTCACGTTTCCGTAAATTAGTTTGTATGTTAGCGACCATCGAAATGAATTCGTTCGCTGGCTGGTTTTGTCTACCACGATCGCTGAGAAGCCGAATGGCATAGTTAAATGCAACTTCATTTTATATTTTATATCTCTGTTGTCATTAACCGCTATAACTGTCTTTTTATTACGTGGAAAACGTAAATACCTTTCAATGGCGTTTTGACGAGATTGCGTCAAGTACCGTGGAATTTGCCAAGTCAATTCATAATATTAACTATCAGATATGTCATTTTATTGAATATTTTCAATATTACAAAACTAAATTATGCAAATAGGATGTCACCATTTTTTCTACTCATATATGCTTATATTACATACATTACAGATATTGCTCAAAAATTAAATATTATGAAAGGAAACACACTTGCAAACATGACTCTATAATTAGATAAAACATTAACTAACTAGTAGAGAAAGTTATTATTTACAAAGAATCATAGTCCAGTAGATAACATGGAAATGCGTCTGAAATTAGAGCCCGTGCGTTCAAATTTTACTCATTTTAAATTATATAAAAATACGATTTAATCTGCTTTGATTATGTTTCTGTTGCTCTATGTCACGATGTTTATGCACCGGCGCAAAATCTTGCTAGTCGAATGCGTATCTTTGGGCTCCCCGAATAGTAGAAAATTCATTAAAATTTTATTCTTTAATTGAATGTTGTTCAAGTTGTACCCCTAATTTTAATATAATTCCTTTTATTATTATTCCTATCTGATTTTAAAATATTTAAGTTTATATTATTGGAATTTTAAACGAAATATTAGGGTAGCTATATACGAGTAGTATGTCGTCCGATGCACCAATCATAACTATATGGTTATAATCCTTTAAATCCTCAACAAAATACTTACAATTTGAAAATTTTGAAAAAGCTATTTAGAGAAAACTATTTTTGTAAAGATGTTACCAGATATGATTAATTTTGATTACTTTTGATTATTCCGATTTGAACTGCTGAAAGGTCTTTTTTCAGTATTAGACTCCAAAAATTATATTTAAGAAATATAATGGGCCAGAGAGGTTGGTTGTAAGTATAGTAAATACACATCGGAATCTCACACATTAAATCTTAACGAAATTGCCAATCTCAAGCTGACTTAAGATAACAGATATTTGATATTTAACATTAAAAATTCACTATTCTTATTGTTCTGATTATAAAATACATACATAATTACCTTTTTTATTCACAATAAGAAGCACATATCAACATATTATTATTAATAGTCATTATTTAAATTTTTGAAGATACACCTGTAGCAAAAGTAAAATTTAATTATACTTGATTGCCTTTTTTGTCCTCCTGTCCCCAATAATTTCTTCAAGTTTGTACCGGTTGATATATGTTCCTCCAATAACCACGGATATGTTATGATAATGCAATAAATTTATATAATAATATACACTATAATTATTATATATATATATATAATTTTTATTACTATTAGAAAATACATTTGTTTAATTTTCTTATTTTATAATATATTTCCTTTAATTCAATTATTATATACTCCAATCTAGAATGTATAGTGAAATCCTAACATGTTAATCAAATAATATTTTTGATTTTAATTTGGTGGACTTAAATTTTCGCTCGCTCATGCAGCGAAAGTGTAACTATAGAGATAGAAGATGGAATATAAATTTTTGTAACTTACTGTTTCTTTCTCTTTTCATGTATTTTTATCTCCAGAAATTAAATATATATTATTATTATTACTACCATTGCTCGTTAGTAAACCCGTCTTTTTCTTATTAGATAGGATGTAAATATAAAATTAATTTTTACGCTCTTAGACAAAATTTAATAAAAAAATAATATATGTCCTAAATATCTTTAGAAAAATTTTGTAATATATATTTTACTGCTATTTTTATTCCAAAATATTAAATTTTTATGGTCTAAGTAAAAATTTTAGTGTTGTGATTGAATTTATTTTTTTACATAAAAAATGGAAACGAATTTAATTTGCATGAGGGTTACTTTATTACACATAAAAATTGAAAATCCCCTGATACATATGAATAAATTTGAGCTAAAGAGGTTTATTCATATCGTTGACTTATCACCGTACTGTATCTATATCGTGCTGTTAAATTTTACACGCGAAAATGTTTTCAAAGGATCAGGATTACATCGTGCTACAATTCTTGTTGTTAGATAGGCGTATCCTTTTATAAGGACATGAATAGTTTTCGTGTACATACAAGTCAATACTTATTTACAAAACGAGATTGTGCATAGTATATTTTATAAAGCATTACTCGAATAATAAAGTTCAGTAAATAAAATTAAAATGAATTATGTTGATCGGAAAACATGACCTTATTTTACCGGCTTATTACTATTTTTTCATTGTTGAATATATATTCTCGTGCTGAGCTATGAATTTATTCAATTTTTATTCTCAGATAATTTAGACATCCAAAGTATAAAATTAGAATAATCTATTAAATATTTTATATCAAAATAAGAATGAAAAATGATACTTAATACAAATGAACGAGGAGTCTAAAATTCTTACGGGTCTAAGGAGATATTGAAATTATGAAAAACTTAGTTCATTTTAAGACAAATTTGATCATTTCACGCAATCTTTTTAATAAGTTGACTTAAAGATTAATAAAATAATTAAATTAAAACTTCATTCCAAATTTTAATTTTGGTAGTTTATCTTTGTTTATATTATAGAAATAACTAATTTTATGCAACG
Source organism: Pterostichus niger (assembly GCA_947425015.1). Taxonomy (NCBI): domain Eukaryota; kingdom Metazoa; phylum Arthropoda; class Insecta; order Coleoptera; family Carabidae; genus Pterostichus; species Pterostichus niger. The sequence goes on along the minus strand of OX380344.1, from coordinate 24,614,309 downwards.
TTTCGACCTTTTTGAAATATTTTGAGGCAATATGTGCATAGTTCCTTTAAATTAAACATAATCTAAATAATATTCAGCAGAATATCAAATTTATTTAAAATCAGACGAAATATATGATTTTTCTAAAGCTTTACGCGTGCCATATTATTTTGTGTGGATCAAATTGTACAAATTATTTAAACTATTTTTAAGTATATATCATCATTTATTTGTTAGTCTTCTTACCATAGGGACAATAAGAGTACAGAGTACAGGGGGCATACAGCTTTATAGTGGAATCCGAACCACTTAGATACGATCCTATGTTTTAAATATACAGGGTGTTATAATAGTTCCGGGGCGGTGAAATATCTCGAGAAATACACATCAAATCAAGAAACAAAAAAACACGTGTTTCATATTTTGCAAAAACCTATCTAAGCACACCAAACAGAAACCCCAACTCCCACCCCCAAGAGGTCGGGTGGGGGGCAACTTTGAAACCTTAAACTTATTTTTGCGCCATCTATTCCGAATTGGAAAAAAGTTTCAGATAAAATAAACTTAATACGAATCTGCAATAAAAAATAGGGGTTCCCATATATGGTTTCAAAGTTAACCCCCGCCCTACCCCCTGGGGATGGGAGTTGGGGTTTCTGTTTGGTGTGCATAGATAGATTTTTGCAAAATATGAAACACGTGTTTTTTTGTTTCTTGATTCGATGTGTATTTCTCGAGATATTTCACCTTCCCGGTACTTTTTTAACACCCTGCATAATTTGCAATCAGAGAAATCACGACTTCTTGTTTGAGGCGCAAGTTTTATTTCGATTTTATCCACTGGGCTACAATGATTTTCAGTAAGACTTACGTCTGGATTGATTAAATAGTGAGGACAAGAAGGCAGACCTACATATCGAAGGATTATGTTCATTAAATTTTCATGAGATTACAACTAAATTGTATTATTTTTATTTAGGTTAGACGCGTGCAAGTAGTGTGAAAGAATTTTAAATTGAAATTGATAATTGGGGAAACAACAGTAAATAGTAGAATTAAGTTTTGTAAATGAATGTGTGTAGGTGTTCGTATTGTTGTTTGATTTAATTTATAAACCCTAGTTCTTTTAAAAAAGCAAGTATAAAACTAGTTACACGACGACATTTCATGAAGCTGCAACTCTCTCTTGAATCTAGAAGCCAATGTAAAGAATCCTCGTTCGTTGGTTCGTTCGTCTGCCACCGTTGCCGTTTCTCCTCCGGTCAACTTGTTAGTAATCCCATGCGTTGTTACTGTGAAATCCCTAACGTAATTTAGTTTCACTCGTCTCGGAAAGAGACTCGGCATTAATCTAGCAGCCGTGGTTGCTACGCTGGCTACGCGCAATTGTCATCAAACAGCGAGAGCGTGCGAGCGTGGAAGATTCGTCCAACTGAGCACTGAATCATCCTGACTTGCAAATGTACCGACCCCAACCCAACCCTGAATCAAGTGAAGGGTAAATGTTGATAACGAGGATATTTACTGACGGACACTGTTTATTCTACAGTCATACTCATATAAAACATATATTCAAATATTCATCTTTTATCCATTGAACTGTTTCTAGATTCCTTTTACTTTTTCTTTTTCTATTTCTATAATGATTAACTCAAATTTTTGCTATTTAAACTAGTGATTTGGGAATCTGAGTTCGATTTCTACAGTCGACCAACAATTTTCACCATTTTAGAATTATCCTTGTAGCAATATCGTCAAAAACTATAATTATGGTGATTATTTTTTCAACCTCAATTTCGACCAATAAGAGCGTGGCATTTAACATCACGTGATACAACTAGGTCTAAATTATATCGATAATTTTTCGATAATTTCCCGGCTAGGTTGCTAAGCGATAAACAATCATTTTTCTGACAGTTGTAACCTATGCGCTATTTAGAATCATCAAAAATAATCAGCCGGGAAATACCCGATAATTTTCAAGCTCTCGGGTTATTACATTTGAAAATTTATTAAATAATTTCATTATCAAATGTCTTCAAAATGATGCTGGAATTTTCAAATGGTACCTTTATCATAATAATATGTCTAGATTAAGATCCATAATAAACCTTAGAAATTCACGGATGGACTTTGAATTTTTATTAAGTTTTGTATTGCAATCTTTAATACAAATTTAGAATATATTTTATAATTATTCAAATTAACCCTTACATAATAATAATAAAGACCTTTTGGCATATTCAGCGACTGACTTGGTAAAATTTTAACCCCCATTAATATGTTTATCTAATGACAATGAATGACCAAAAAGCAAGCTACAATTACCATGTTTTCATAGAGTTTTTAAATTTTTAGGAATAGAATACTTTATACATCTCTATTCAATAATAATAAGGATTAAGCTAAATACAAAAAAGTGGTAATGTGATAATAAACCTAGCGAAAATATTTATATTGTATCTAGAGAAAATAGTGCAGAATAGGTATCAATTATAATTTAGAAACTCATTTTATTATTAGATCAAAACATACGGGTTTGATTCCTGATCATTTAAGGAATATTTCAGCGCATAAACCTTTCTTTTGGTGCCTCATCTTTAACTAACATTTATAGATGATATAATTTCACATTTGTACTACTAATATACATAATTTATAATTTTATACACTCAAAATTTAATTAAAATGTTAATATAAAGTGTTAGTTCATGCAAAACAATTGCCTAGGTACGTCAACTTTTAAACAACCGCAACAAGAAACAAACTTTATTTTTTTCTTAAAACATTTTAAAACGGAATAACAGAAAAAAATGATTGACATGTCTTGAATCACATACAAATTAAATGCCATAATTGTCATTTTGTCTCTATTAAACTTTTTTGTAAAAATGGATGAAAAAAGCAAGGAATAGAGTTAATTTTATTCTAAATGCTAATTTGAGTTGTGAGATTCAATTTCATTCTTGTATGAACGAAGGTAAAGTATCAGAATTAATAAGTAGATAATAAATACACAAAGAGCAACTTAGTGAAAATTACATTTCGTAGCGTCATAAATCAAACAACAATTAAATTACAATGGAACTACTGTTCACTGTAGATGCTAAATACAATTTAATTTACTCAATTTAATATAAATTAGTTCCAGTAGTCAATTTATTTCGATGTGTCATCAATAATGCGGTTCTGCTGATATATTTATGCAAACACGGACAGCCGCAGGAAAGGGACGAAGCGGGACACGGCGTGGGTTAAATACACACTGCCAATCGATGTATGTACAGCTATAATCTCTGACGTCCGTTCGCAAAACAAATTTTTAGCGAAAGCTCGAAAATTGTAGTAAATATTTTATAAAATGTTTAAACATTAAAATAGCGTACAAACTACGGTTAGACACTAATAGGCTTCATTAATTAAATATAAAATCCATAATATCGAATAGCAAAGTTATGTTTTTATAAATTACAAAATTTCTAAATTATTTCAATCTTTCGTAAATTCTGTTTTATTGTAAAATAAATGAACGAAAAGTATGGTATAATTTTAAATCACAGCGCTGAATGATAATGATTAAAGCCCGTATTAATTTTCAGCATCAGTAATTACTGAAATAACCAACAAATTCGCTTTTGATTTTCGAGAATAAATTTCAAATCCAGATTTTTACGCTTACATATTCGTGTGCATTTTAATGTAAAATTATTAATTTATTTTTATAAATCATGTGGTCATTCAACAAAAATGAAAGTGATTTATTTTTATTTATTGTAAATGCAAAAATTCCAATTAATTTATTAATTCACACGGAAAAAAATATAATCACTAGAATAAATTATACATTTACTAATTCATAAGGATTGATGGCGAATAAATAAATTAAATTATACATTCACATTTTAGTTTAATTCAAAGTAAATAATCAAATTCATTCATAATTAACATATTTAGCGTAGGTTTTTTGTCCATTTTGAGAACCGAGAGTTATAAAGATTAAAAAATCAAATACACCATTACAATCGTTCTTACGAATCTCAAGATCCCAATGGCGACAATAAAAACTCACTCTATATAGACAAGTCATAAATGCTAAAATTAAATAACTCCGTTTTAATTCAGAACTGCAATTATTGGTATTCGTATTAAAGCTGCAGTAAGCTATTCACAAAACAGAACAAGATCGTAATTACATTATAGTTACTGTTAGTACGTTATATTAATTATCTATTATTTTTTTTACTTAATACAAATTTTAATATCCAGATTGAAAATATTATCGTTTGTTAATATACAGGGTGTTTCTGTATTTAGGGATCAAACTTTAAGGGTATATATAACACGTTGTACTGATAACGGAACAAAAAGAATTTTTTTAAATTCTCAAAATTAAGGGTGGTTTACTTAAAGGAAACATGTTGAGTGCCACTGATTTCATAGCTATTTATGTTGTTTTATTTTATTTTATAATTATTTTGCATTTATGTTGTTACATTACGTATTGCAATTTTGCTAGTAAATTAATTTCAATTATTCTGTTTCTTTCACAGTAATGAAACCAGTGGCAATCAACATGTATCCTTTAAGTAAACCATCCTTAATATTGCGAATTTTTAAAAAACTACAGAAACACCCTGTATTTTTAGTTACATATTCCTGTAGCAGACCATTTTAATGTTATTGTTAATTTCACTAATTTATACTCCTTTTTTTCTTGTATGCTACACACGTAGTTAGCTTAAAGGGAAGTATTGTAATCAAGTGCGAAACTCAATTCAATTCATGATCGGTACAACAAGAGAAAGTAATTAAATTAAATCTGTCAGTCTGTCCGTATAATTTTACTATTTTACGTTTTACTTGACTCTGTCTTCTAGCTTACTTTACTGATCCAGACTAAAATTTTATAGAAATTAGTCATGTAGTGCATAAAAATATTTTAAAAAGTTTATAAAACTCGTTCAACATAAATAAAAATAAATCATATATCGCTTTAAAAAACTTAAAATGGATGTAAAATTGTATAATACTCATATTTATGAATTCAATATAAACGTTAAATAGTAATATGAAATTTAAATTGGATTGCAATTTAAAATAAAGTTTCATGATTTTAATAGCCTCAAACGTACCGGACTAAGCACTTTCTCGACCGAACATTTATTTCAGGTGCATAGTCATATAAACCATCTACATTTAGCAAATATAAAAACGAGGTAGTAAAAGGTTGCACCAAAATTTATCTTATATTACTTGTATATATACAGGGTGTTTCACAACTTAGAGCAAAAAATTAAAGGGTATATTCTGTTCGACGTGCTGATCATGAAACAAAAATATTTTTTTTAAATCGTAAAACTATTTTCCATGTTTCCCAGTCCAAAATTTTTCGTTGCCACTACCACTGGGTGGATGATTATGTTAAAGTTATTAATTAAATAAAATTCTGTTATAAATAACTGCTAATAATTGAATTGTGTAATTATTCTTTCGTAGTTGATACCTACTTCATTGTTTGTGTTTAATAGAAAAGCGAATTCAGTGCAGTACTACAAAAATGTTTTAGGTTAACAACCCTTAATTTTTCGAATTTAAAAAAAATTCTTTTTGTTTCATGATCAGCACGTCGTACAGAATATACCCTTTAATTTTTGCTCTAAGTTGTGAAACATCCTGTATACAAATAAATAAGATAATATTTTCGTTCTTAATACACACTTGATTTAAATATTTATTTATGCTAGTCTTATATCAAATACAGTACAGGGACAAGACTTACCGAGTCGCAGTGTAGTATTTTTAGCTTTAATGGGATTCGAACTCGGAATCTCTAGATTTGAATACCGTAACGCTCTCCACACAACAGTATTGCCAGACAAATTTATTTTATTTTTCAAGAATTGGAATTATGTTCATACTTATCACAATGATGGGGTAGGTGACACAGTGGTATCGAGTCGGTCTGTGGATCTTGAGAACCCTAGTTCGATCCCCACAGCCGACAAACAATTTTTACCAATTTAAATCTACCCCTGTGGCTCCCCCACTAACATTTTTTCTTTTGAACAAAAACGAAATTAATATAATCGGAATTAAACGGAAATGAAACAAATAGGTCTATTCCGGGTTCCTCGTTTCAATAGACAAACTGAAGTATATTTTTCAGTATTTGAACAACTAGTAGTCAACTACCTTAATGTAACACATCAAATAATTAAACATATAACAGAACCGGTCTACAAAAACAAATATTAGACACAGAGCGATGCACTCTCATCGTTTTATAGCATTGAGCCATCGAGTGTCGCAAACCACTACAGTCCTGCCGCAACGCAACGCTGATGGTTCACAGTTTATTGTGTTAATTCGCGCCCATGCCGCCAGAGTGTTGACAGAGCTGCCGTGATTATGCCTGGCGCTTTTTCGCCTGTTACGTTACCTACCCTGATTTGCAACCGCAGTTAATTTACGCGCTAACCGCTGCCCGGAAATGGAATTTATTGCTTGCAAATTTCGATGACAATGTTTTTCATTATTATTGTGATTTGCTTACTGGAGTTTTGGTTTTTGGTACGTGAATAAATTATTGCGAGTATAAATAATTATATAACGGATTATTTCATTAAACTATATTTCAGTGTGTATATTATTAAATACATCTGGTAATTTATTATTATTTTGACCTACTTGTTGCTATGTTGTCATTTAGTTACACAATATGTACATTTCATTTATTTAAATATTTTATAAAGGTACTTGTTAAATTATTGCCTATATTATATATTTACCTATAATTAATTCTCCACTTTTTATAGTTTTCCATATAGGGTAGGTGGCTCAGTGGTATCGGGTCGGCCTGTGGATCTTGAAAACCCTGGTTCGATCCCCACAGCCGACAAACAATTTTCACAAATTTAAAAAATCTACCGCTGTGGCTCCTCCTCCACTAATATCTTTGGAGGCCGTGATTTGACGGCAGGTAACCGCACTTCACGCGAAAAAATATATCACTTACCGAGATCTGCTTAGGCAGAGTGCCACACCCAGTGATGGGTAAAAGGCGTGATGATATATTTATATATTTATTTATTTATTTACCTATAGCTATTATGTATATTTTTGTTTTATTTTTAATTGATTATTTACCAAGTATTTACATTTCTTGATTCAGTGCGATTTTGAATCTAACTCGAAACCTTAAACCAGTGGTTTCCAAACTTTTTCTCTCAGCGGCCCCTTTTTTCCGTAAAAAATTGTCGCGCCCCCCTCATTTTTCACACAAATCTTTTTCTTAACCTAAAATAATGTTTATGACAACATAATAATAGAACAAAATAATGTAACAACATTTATAAACATAAAATTGTAATAAGATTGGAAATAATATTTAATTTAAATTAGGCATATTTAATACAATATAATCATAATTTTTGAGTGTGCTGAATGGGCGCTTGTTTTTCAGTTTCTCGAACCGGAGAGTCATTGAAGATATCGCCACTCGCAATTCTTTTTCAACGAATAATCGAGTTCGATATTTTGTCTTTAAAACAGCTACAGCGGAAAAGTCTGTTTCACACAAATAAGATGTTACGAAAAGTAACAACATTTCTAAGGCTTTGTTTGTTAAACTAGGGATATTTTACTGCGAGCGCGAGTTAGAAACACGTGTGTGTCATGATTGAGAATGTGTTCATAAGCCTCAATTATATTTTTATATAGCGCGCCCCCCTTGAAACAACCTCGCGCCCCATTAGGGGGGCGCGCCCCACAGTTTGGAAACCACTGCCTTAAACTATCAAAAGTCACAATGGACCATATTTAATCCAATGGACTATCATTTAAATAATTTTTGAAAAATCATTTAACTCCATCGGTGTTAGAACACAAAACCTCTCAAATCCTATGTGATATTAAAATTAAGCCTGTGGTATTTAGTATATCGAATACGGTATTGGAAAAACTTCCTAGAGCCGCATCACTACATACAAAATATCGTCAGCTGGTACCCGCATATTATGTTCAACATTGCTAACCTTCTAAATGAGATCTGCTAAAACATATTTATATTTGATAAAGTCAATAATCATTTCATTTTATTGTTTTTATGTATGTTATTATGCAGGATTATTATAAAGTCGGACATAGTTTTTGGGTAGAAGAATAAAAAAGATTTAAACTCACGAACTTACGCTGGCGAAGTAAATGTCCTACGCACTATTTCTATTTCATTTTATAAATTCATAATCAAACCTTTATATTAAATAATTTTTATATAGATTTGGCAAAACATTGATTCTCATATAAAAGTATACTATTTTCATTTTAAACTCGAGGGATCGGCATAAAACGATTAAACGTCCCTGTCCCATATAACTACAATGAAACCATTAGTGCGGCTACCCCATATCACTTATCGATGGTCAAAATAAGTAAATTTTCAAGGGTCGTATTCAGCCTAAAATTATTCTTGTTCTTTCCTATGATTGACCGTACCGGCGAATGGGGCTGTACAACCCTGTGTGAACCTTGTGAAACCAGTTATGACGGATCATATTTTGAGTTTCTTTGTAAACGTAATTGCGGTGCATTTAATCGTTTTATACCGATCTCTCGAGTTTAAAATGAAAATAGTATATGTTTAAACCTTCTTCACTCTGGGAAAATTCCATCAGGTAGAAAGGCTGTGAAATAAAACCCAGATCAATACCCAATCGTAATTACCAATCACCCAATTCATCGTTGAGAGCCTTGTGATCGGTATTTATATTGAAATAATCCACTAGCTCAATATCGGAATGTACCTATACGAATACAGTATAGCTCATGCGATCCAATTCAGCAGCTCTGTGCTGGGTATCCGTATTGTAGCGAACATATACCGCCCACCCGCCTGTTTCGCGATGAATTTAAAATGCATTTGAGACTTTTGTTCCACGTTGAGTTTTACCGTAAATGGGATTTATTTGTTTGACAGAGAGCTTTAGATTACTGTGTTTATATACTTATATAAAAGATTTTCTGACGTTTTTGATGATATATTATGTGTTAACTTGACAATTCTACCTTTGATGTATTTGTTTTACTTTTCATCACAGATTTTCTTTTTAGATTTATTGTCAGAGTTGCCATGCAAAATACGTAAATAAACTAACAACAGATTTTCATCACATAAAAATTACCCATTTTGCTCTCCGACCAGTAACATCTTTAGGAATAGCGATTTTACTACTAGTAACATCAGTCATTTACTGAAATCAACTGCAGCAATAATAATATAAAATATATAATAGTATAGATGCGAAGATGGTGCCAAGGGGGCTAGTTTTTTAATATGGTGAAATTTGTTTGTCGGCTGTGGGAACCGAACCTAAGATATCACTGAGCCACCTACCCCATAGATAGAGATAAATAATTTGGTTATGGTATATTTGAGTTAGTGTTTTTTTATTCTTTTGCAGGGTGATATTGAGATCTTGAGAACCATAAAACATACTGAAATTACAAAAGTAATGTCACTTTAATGATGTGTTAATTTCTCCAAAGTAATACATAGATGATTAGAACAGTAGTGCACTACCTTTTTATACTTGCGACAGAAATTCGATATTACTAATAATTTTTTTATTGTAGGAATATACTCGTATAGATAGTAATAATAAATATATTAGTTGTTTTAATACACACATTTTTAATATTTATACTGCGTATTCCAGAAAAACTGCACCAGGAGCAATTGACACTAAGGATTAATTTTTTACTTTTTATAGTTTTCTATGGTGTAGATGACTCAGTAGCAACGAGTAGGTCTGTAGATTTCAGAACCTAGTTTCGGTTCTTCCAGTCGATAAACAATTTTCACTACATTAAAATTATCCTTAAGGCTCTCTATCCACTAACATCTTTGGGGCTCGCTATTTGACGTCTAGTAACTGAACTTCACGCTTATAAATATATTACATATCGCAATCTGTTGCGACAGAATGTTTGATCCAGTAATGCGTAAAAGGCGTGATAATATTTTTCAACATAACTTGTGAAGATGACATTTCCCTCATTCAATATTTTAAAAAAACATACGTGGAAAAGGGTGATTGCAATATACTATTATATTACTTTCCTGATTACTTCACAGAAAAATATTGTAAATAAAAGCTGTAGACTATAGAGAAATAAATTCTGCATCAAAATCATTTAACACATTCAAATTATTTATTTCATTACTGATAAAATTAATACGAATAATATGCAAGGTCTATAAACTGGAACAAATGCAAAAACAATTGGATTATGTTTAATTATTAAAAATTATATTATTTTAAACTTAATTTTTACACAAACAAAAAAGACAAAGGCAAAGTTAGATGTAAAATGTAATCCTCTAAACACTGAAACGAATTAAAAATTGATTTAAATAAAAATAAAATAAATAAATAAATATATCATCACGCCTTTTACCCATCACTGGGTGTGGCACTCTGCCTAAGCAGATCTCGGTAAGTGATATATTTTTTCGCGTGAAGTACGGTTACCAGCCGTCAAATCACGGTCTCCAAAGATATTAGTGGTGGAGGAGCCACAGGGGTAGATTTTTTTTAAATTGGTGAAAATTGTTTGTCGGCTATGGGGAACGAAAAAGGGTTCTCAAGATCCACAGGCCGACTCGATACCACTGAGCCACCTACCCCATAAAAAAATAAAAAATAAAAAATTTAAATAATTAACACATAGTAGCAAAGAACAAGATTGAATTAAATTTTATTGTCATTAAATATTAGTTTCTTAAAAATCTCCCAACCCCGATTAGCTTTATCCGATACTTAAGGGGACCTCGGCCCATAAGTTGCGCACCACTGGAATAGATAAAAGCGAAAATATAAAACGAGGATTTTATTTAAATATATATCTTTGTTGATATTAATTTGGGTATAATAACTATTTATGTAACATGAATAAGTATATAAAGTCCGATTATGTATGAGTTGCATATAAAGCTTTATGATCGATTAGAATGTAGACAATTTATTTTCTTAAAAAAATGTAATGTGAGAAACTTATATCTTAAAGTGTTCTTGTTGCTATTGTTTAACAAAGTTATTTATAATTATTAAATTGTTAAATTAGTTTTTTTTTTAAACTAGAAAATTGTGTTCTTAATGTTTCAATACTCAGAAGAACCCCAAAAAAGTAAAAGAAATTACATTAAATGCAAAGAAATTAATGAATTAATTAGGTATAATACATATTTTTCATTTTTGGACATTGACAGGGATTCAATATTTCTCTTTTATCGTACTAGTCCAATAAAGTGCTATCATAACAACACCAATCAGTGTCAAACATAAAAGATTTATTAATCTTATATTCAATAAAAAAACATACATACATAACATCACGCTATATCCTATTAAATGGGGCAGCACGAACCCCTGAAACATTCATAGAGCATCCACTAAAAGATTCATAAAAAAATATCAGTTCACGTCAACATTCTCATCCTGACACACGATACTCGTTTCGATCACATTAACACTTCCTCCATACGAACTCTTTCTTTCCTCACAACCAAAATCCATCATCACTCAACAAACCTTCATTCACATTCATCCATTCGCTCCTGTACACCTGTTTCGTAAATCTTCACTTACGCCCACTTCTTTAACAACGAATCTATAAAGAAATAAGGGCAGCATCGCCTGCGCTTGTTTAAAAATACATTTAACATAATTGCAATTAGACACTGTATAGTAAAAACTGAAAATGAAGAAAAAAAAGATGAGGCAGGAAGGGAGCGTCTATCTGCGCTTGTTTTTGAAATTGAATTCCACACAATTGCAGTTGGACACTCTATAGTAAAAACAGAAAATCAATCAAAAAGATGAGGAAGGAAGGGAATAAAATAAATAGAGTAAATTATTATGTAGTAACTATTATGACTTAATTAAGTTTTTGAGCTTGGTATAAAAAAGGATTGAAAATTTTGTTGACATTCCAGTTGCAGCAGATAAGAAAAACACCTAGATTCGTACATTCTTATCTTCTGCAGAAAATGTAAAACAAAGCAATGAGTTATTTTCCTAGAAAGGTCGGTGACTGGAATTCCAGAGCGGGAGCCGCAGCTCTTCAGCTAGAGTACAGCGTGTAGTATTGAAATGAAGCCTGTACTCAAAGAACCGCGAAACTTCGGTACCATACCATTAACTAAAACACAACAGGGCAACGAGTCGCCTCGTTGAGAGCACACAGCAGAGACGCGCACACAGCGAGTGCATTAGTCCGCTCTGCATATTCGCACACGCCAATGTAAACGATGCTTTACGCTGAAACTACAAATTCCCATGTTTTCTTTGGCGGCCACGGCCACTCTCCTCTGCTTCGCAATTTGCGGACGCAGAACAAAGGAGAGAAAGAAGAACGCGTGAAAGCTAATAAGTTTTTTCACTGCTCTTTGCTTTGTTTACATAAACGTACGTGAAAAATTGCATAGAGGGGCTTTAAGATTTTATACTACTGGATATTTTTCTTGTCTTGATAATATACTTTTTCTTGCTGAACAAAAGGACTCTGAATTTGATTCTTTATATTTTGTTTTATTTTTGTTTTCGCGCCAATAAAGTTCCTTGTTCGAATTTTGTAAATCTTTTATTTGTGTCTGTTTTTCACGTTTATTTTATCGCGTCTGTCTATTTGGAAAATATGTATTCAAGTTGTCGCTTTGGAAATATGTTTTCTCGTAAAATCTACACTGTTTTACACTGTTTTTATTTTACAAGTCTTGCTTTATATTTGATATCGAACAAAGGACAACATTTTAAATTACTCTCATATTTAGTACATTTTTCTAAATAAAGTGAAATCTAAGAAATATTTTGTAAAAAAATATTTTATTTTCTCTAGTTACCGATGCACAAGAGTTTCAAATAAAATAAGATATTCTATCGATATTTATCAAAATAAACAAGTTTTCTTTTCATTGCTCTTTATTTAGATTCCGAGAACAGTAAGAATTATGATTTCGCTTGAATATTACGAAATACGCTAGATAAACCCACTAAATCTTTATTACCACCGGGATAAATCAAGGAGCCTGTCATTTGTTTGAATATAGAGGCATTGTCTAAAATGTAAAACTGAATGTACTAGTTTAATTTTTGAGTTTTTGGTCGATAATACGCTGTCGGATTTTAGGTGCACTAAGAGGGTGATTTTAGTTATCTTTAGAATACTAAAACAATTTTCTTAGTACATGCAAAAATTGAGCTTGTAATAGTAGCTAATATGACCAAAAATATTTGTATTAAATTTGAAATAATCTTTCTATTTGTACTGTTTTTTTACATGGCAGTATTTCGTTTTTATATGTGATTTTTTGTTTGAATAATTCATGTTTTGAAATCTGATAATAAATTTATGCGTCTAACAAACAAAAAATGACAGTTTTTCATAATTTGAAGTATGATATCGATGTGACATTTATTGTTTGTATGCAGATATAATTAGAAACTTTGTTATTGGTCCTAACACTTTTAAAATTGTCGAAAAAGATTACAACTTTATGTGTTTTACCACCTTTTTATATCTTCAAACAAAAAGTACTCATTATATATAAAATAAATTGTAAAGTACTAAAAGCTATCTAATATAATATGTATAAAATTCTTCTTAATAAAAGTAAAATGTCGCTAAATATTCATATATTTTTACTAGCAGTTTCAACTAACATGAAATTTGCCTTGCTTGTTAGAGAAATATCCCTCCAGCCAGAAACATCAAAATAACAATTAAACAAATGAAACATCCCCGTGAGACTTAGCGGCAAGTAGCTCGTGTAGCAACACTAGTTTATTTCAAATGAGCGGTGGTAAAGTGTGAGAAAATGTGTAAAGTTGGCGTTGGGTAATGCGAATGAAACTCGCGTACCAACGCGTTGTGACAGCCGTCGTCCCAGCCACGTGCAAACGAGAAACAAATAAACGGGCTTCGCCTGTTTGGCCAAGATTATCGAGAATATTTTTAATTTTTAAATCAGTTGTAGGTTTCCTTTTGAGTGTTCATGACCTCTTGTCGTGCTGCTGCGATTGGTTATGTTACAATTTGTGGTTTTGTTGTAAAAACTTTTATTTGTGATTGAAATGAAGTTATGATTGTCAGCGTTTAATGGTAACTTGATTGAGACAGGTATTGTAACTTATTTTATTATTATAGATAGATTATAAAATAAAGTAACTGATAATATCCTTGACAAAGGAATATGAAGTCCTGGGAAGTGTGTTACTGTGTTGCTATTGATAGTATCGCTTGTATACGTGGATTTAAAATACGGTTCATATTATTTCCAATTTGTTCAAAACAAAACAAAAACCAAATATGTATATACATTTTCATTCATGGCATTACTGAATAGTGCTACAAATATATTTAATATATCAACAAGCCTTATCCAAAGGAATGGAATTAAGGGTCCAACACCACAGATATATTCTTATAACTTGTTACGTTCAAGAAATCTAAATTTTGGAGCCAAATAATTTTATTTAGATATATGTACGGCTTCAAGAAGTTGAGGCTGGCGTTTGAAACAGTATAATAATATTTCTGCCGCAATTCAAAATGTATTTTATTTTCTTATAGAAATTAGAATGAGGTGTCTGGAAATTAACACTGTAACTTTTTTTTATAAATTTAAAATCGTAAATGTTATAAATAAAAATATTTTTTTCGGATCCATATACTTCTTCTTCTTCTGATGGCACTACAGCCCAAGTCGGGCCTGGGCCTACCGGACACACCGAGCCGCAGTTTTTACACTGCCGTACTGCCGGTCTTCGTAGTCAAATGCTACATTATTTAAGGCGTATAAGTGACTAGCTTATAGCGCCCGAGGGTAATAAATACAAGTAGCTGTATTTTTATATTTTACGACAAATCACACATTGTCGACAGGCGGATTCGAACTGACGAACCTTGGTTCGGGTGACGTCACAGTATGTTAAGAGATGTGCCTTAACACGCTCAGCCACCGCGCCTGTATCCATATACTAAGTAATTGACAAATTTTTTCACTTCAGCGATGATCTTCTTCATTTTTTCAATTCCTACCTTACAGATCGTGAAATGACTGTGTATTTTAATAACTTTAAATCAAACTCGTTCATTGCTACTTCTGGTGTGCCCTAAGGTTCGAATTTAGGCCCTCTGTTATTCAATCTTTTCATTAACGATGTGGTGGACTCCATTCAACATTCTCAAATACTTTTGTATGCTGATAACATAAAAATTTATAAAACTATTAACTCAATTAATGATTGTATTCTGTTACAAAACGACATCTACAATATTTTAAAATGGTCTCATAATTCAAAATTATTCTTTAATTTCAGCAAATGCAAGATAATGAGTTATTTAGTTAAAAAATATATTTACACTTATGCATACCAAAGGGAAACTATTTCGCTTGAGAGAGTAACTCAGTTTAAAGATCTTGGGATTATATTTGACACAAAATTATCATTTAATGTACACATTGAGACTACTGTAAAACCATCCTACAAAAATCTCGGATTTGTAATTAGAAACTGTCGGTCTTTCTGTAAAATAAGCACACTTAAAAGCTTATATTGCGCATTTGTCCGTTTTAAGCTAGAATATTGTCTACAAATTTGAATCCAATTTATAACCGATACGTAGCTAAAATTGAGTCTATTCAGCATAAATTTATGAAATATTGTTATTTTAAATTGCATGGACAATATCCTAGTTGGGACCAAGACTATTCTAATTTATTGCCTGAAGTGAACTTAATGTCATTAAGTAGCAGAAGAACTTTACAATCATCTCTCTACTTATATAAATTAATTAATAACAATATTGATGATGCATGTAGTCTTGAGCTAATATTATTTCATATTCCACGGGTCACTTCAAGAAATAAAGCACTATTTCATTGCAAAAGAGCTAGGACTAATTATGAATTGAAATCCCCTATAAGACAACTCTGTGTAGCATATAATAATTATCATGTATCATTGACATTGACATATTTGGCGATTCCTTACCTAGATTTAAGCGTTTATTAATTAATTATTTCTCTGTTTAAGTTACTTGTATATTTTCTTATATTTCTGTCTATTTCTTTTGTGACAACTCATTCTTTTATTTTTTGTATTCTGTATAATCGTCCTGTAATTGGGATCTTGTATCCTGTTGGATCGATTAATAAATAAATAAATAAATAAAATAAATAAATAAATAAATAAATTGTTTACCTCATTTGAGGTTAACAATGGAGGGTAAATATTATAACGCGCGGGACGCTATGAAAATTTGCGGATTTTTTAGCATTCATGCTCACGGTGCGACATATAACAGATTGAATTACAATTAAATTAATTTGACTACATGAACGTAACTTCAGTACAATTTAACAAATGTAATTCTTTGCATAAATTCAAGTAAATACGAATCTAATTTTAAATTATTTATTTGTTATATAAATTTATTATAATAATTATTTTTAAAACGAACACTTGAATTTTGAGGTTATATGTGAAAAGATACATATTATGCAATCTTTGAGTATGTTTCGTTACTTGTTGCTATGGTTTCAGTTGCGAACAGAACATCGACATTAGGGTTGTATTCTACATAAAAATTAACTGTGTTTCTTATGGATGCAAAAAAATCTGGCGTCCTACGGGAGTCTAACGGCAAATTACATTCCTCAGCCCTTGTGACGCAATATACTATTATTCTAAAATATTAATAAAATTAAACTGTCTTACGCTACATTCCATTACCAGATTTTTTCGATATAAAGTAGATAAAATTTGAAATTAATAAGAAATATGATTATGCCATAAGACCCTATGTTAAGTTAGTTCAATATTGAAGACGTTATAAGCGGTAATGTACCTCGCTCTCTGCCCAGGGTTGCTGGTATTTTGCCCAGCCCAAAAAAACCCACCCAGGTTTTTTTGGAAAAACCTACCTAAAAAAACCCAATTAAACCCACTAAAAAAACCCACTTCAGGAAAATAAAAATCGTGATAAATACAGGGTTCAGTAATACTGAATCAGTATAGATTTATTAATCATTTGTTAACAAAATAAACTCTTTCTCTTTAGCTATAATTATCACATTTTTAATCACATACAACTGTATCATCGTTGCCATCTGCTTAATCACCTAGTCATCGTCGGTGGGCTCATCCTTGTTTCGCAGAAAGCGGTACACTTTGACGAGTTTTTCAACCTTCTCCAACCCTAACTGGTTTCGCAGCTTGGTCCAAACTAAACCGAAGGTTGAAAATATCCTCTCGATAGAAGCTGAACTGGCAGGGTAGTTGATCACTAACTCACTGACTGCAGTCTTCAATAACCAACTTCACTGATATTGTTTTTATTTGGGTGGGTTCTTTGGCTAAGTCAAATGTGGTTTTATGGATAATTAAAAAAACCCAATATTGCCCAAAAAATCCCATAAAACCTAATAAAACCCAAAAAAACCCGGATTTTTTGCAACCCTGTCTCTGCCACACCTGACTATATATTTATTGGTATCATTGAGTCTTCTTTTGTGCGACGAGAAAGTTTATTAGAAGTTTATGCATTTCAAACGCCAACCTTAAATATAGTTATTCAGGACACTAGTATAGTGTACTCTGGGATCATCTAGCTAATATTCGTTAACGTTTTATTACGGTACTACAATAACTAAAACCACTAGCCTGGCATGTGTCAGGGCTGTAAAATTGAAGAATTTGAGTATGGATTTTAAATATTTCATTTCTCACGTTTTATTTTCCAAAATAGTAATAAAAATTTACTGTAGTCAACAAAATAATGTTTTAAAATCTTTTGTAGATAATAAAATTCCAGTTTCAACCCAATCGCTAAATTTAACATAAATAACAACATAATTTCAATTATAATTGTATTTTTGATATAATTCTTTCTTAATATATTGTGCATAGTGTGTATTATTATGTAAAAGAATATTATACAATAATTTCACGTTCAACGAAACACAAACAATAAACTACTATAAACATGGTTAGCACCACACGAATAGTTTATGTATTCGTACATTCGTAGCTAAGGGTTAATCCTCTTTATAATTCTGTATGTTACATTATTAATTTGTAGTAACGACTTAAATATGAAGGAGTTTAGAAGTAGGTAAATTATCGCAATGAACAATTAATTAAACTGTAGCAAGTTAAACTTCCCGGGAAAAACTTTCGCCATTCTTAATATTTAAAATCACAAAACAAACAGAAACCCGAAGCACGAACAAACTATAAAATTTACATCCAACTTAAGAACACATTGTTAAACATACATCCAGCTAAATTATCCAGTCTGCAGAAGTCAAATAAAAGGTTTGTTTATCGCCAATCCGAAATTTTACGCTTTTTGGGGACATTAAAAACCAAACTGGGTATAAAAACTAAGTGAGATTCAAAGTTTTGACGCGTGCTCGGTTCCGGCAGCGGTAATAATAAGTTCTGGCTGATAAGGGCTCGTAATATGACTCATTACGTCCAGTTTATGACGGGCGGACGGCCGGGATCCCGAATGGCTGAACCGTGTCTGTCGTCACGACTTTGAAATCCCTGGAACCTGGGAAATGCTGACGCCGCACGATTCTGTCTATCTGTCGGACTCAGCGACGTAATGGTTAATTTACTGAAGGAATGCGTTGTTTATTTGACGCTAAGTACAGCGTTTTACTTTGTTTAAACTGCGCTTACGGCAGCGCATAATTTGAATTTGTCTCAATAAAAACCTGATATATTTTTCGTTACTGTTTTCTTTTTTATGCCAACTAGGTTTTTTCATTCCAAGACTTATTTTAAGAGTTATTAATTTCTGCGGATTAACTAACTTTTTAACTAATACATATTTGCTATGTATTATTCATTGTTAAGTATGCAGATATACAAGTAATATATTTATGTAAAGTATTTAAATATTACACGAATACTCGTAGTTTATAGAATTACATAACAATGAAGAAGGATATACACCGGCTAAAAGACGAACTAATTTGACATTGTATATAAATTTGAATTCACGTATTTATTTCGTTTTATAATAAATAAGTTCATACTAAATATATTAAATACGTCGTATTTTTGTAATTTATATTTTTTTAAACTGATTATAATTTGATTATGCAATGAAAATATAACAAAAACTATTGTTGGAAACACTCACGAAATGTACCATTTTGTTCTGGTTTTGGATTCTGGAATATTTATTAGGGATTTTTCACCCTGCGGCATTTAATAAGTAATATTACTTATTAAATATATATATAATAATATATAAGTAATATTACTTATTAAATGCCTACGGCTTTAAACAAATATATCTTATATCAATTTTAACATAAGACTGTTATAGTTAGAGAGCAGATAGTAAGCACATAAGTTTTTTTATTTAAAAAAAATGTTTAAAATTTTGGAGAAAAAAGTTGAAAAATTTAATACTTTTTATTAAATATATTTTTAAATATAGGATAAAACATATCTCAAAAATTAAATTACTATAAAAAAAATTATAAATATTTCCAAAATATAATAAAATTAAACTTAACCTTGAATGAATATATTGACAAAAATTTAGAAATGTTTTAAACCCGGTTGCATAAGCAGTGTTAACTATATTGTTAGCTAAATAGCATGTTAAATGTGAACAATGGCCAAAATGGCTGACACCAATCATTGGACAATTAATAAGAATGGATGGATAACTTGGCTTGAAATTACATTTATTGTAAATGACAACGTTTCAACGTTTATGGGGTCACCTTCAGGTCGGTAGTAAGTTACAGGTTGAAATTGCATCGTCTAACAAACCAGCCAATCAGATGTGATTACATTCTAGAAACAACTAATTGTAGTGTACACTACTAGAGACCAGTCATTTACAATAAATGTAATTTCAACCCAAGGCATCCATCCATTTGTTATTACTACACCTATTTGGCTAATAAATCCTGCATCATTTGACAATAATTGTGAAATATTTTCTAGCATTTGCTACACTCGTTTTTTTTTTTTATAAAATTGTTTGTTAACAATTTTGTCAATATAAACGTTAAAATTATTTGTTTAATTTTTAAGGCAGTCTGTAACTACCAACAAATTGTTAATTTTATTTTATATCTATCTCGAAGTAAATATTATATCATTAAATTTGGACTCATTAAATGTAGTTCTTTTACACGTTTGTTTTAAAATTAATGGGGATGAATCTATTAACAAATGAAAATTTTAATAATATATTTCTCGTATAAGAAAACAAAAAACACATATCCACTAAGTGATGCGCCCGTTTATGTATTTAACGAAAAGCGGCGCTAGTCTAACTTCTCCTAAGAGCCATAAAAAAATATTTATATGACTTATATTTATGCACTTCCTACCTTAGATATAAATAATAAAAGACCAAATATAAATATAAAATAAGTATAAAAATCACATAAAGCATGTAATAATATATGTTTAACCCTTTTCACTCCAGCCTAAATACTTATAGAGGATACCAATAACTCCAACACTATATTAGTTACATACAAACATAGTATACAAGTACATGCATGTAATGTAAAAATGTCGCAATTACGGCGACAACGGAGTGCAAAGGGTTAATAATTGTGTAAGCAAAAAAGCTTAGAATTCACACTCTAGTTTAATCAAAATTATATTTATAAAGTGGTGTTTTGTGCGGACCGCGCCATCTCACTTAACAACAGATATTACAATATAAATGTAAGTTATTTCTCACTATTAACACTATGTGGCTATCACAACATAGTTGCCAAAAAACCATAATAGATTTATTTAAACTTTATAAATTTATTACTGCAGTGCTGAGCACTTCTTAGCCAAATAAACAAAATAGGGGTCTAATAATTTTATGCATACATGCATAAAAAATATATGTGAGAAATCTCCATCCTCTGAATTGAATTATAGAGAAGTTAAAATATCATATTCTTGGGAATTTCTCAAAGGAGTCGAAAGACAATGAGAATTAATGAATTTTCTGGTATATGAATTTGGAAATTAGGATTATTTTGTTAACAAATCGACAGAGCTGCATGAGTTCAAAGTTGGAAATCCTACGTCGATGTGTTGTCATTCAATTGCTCGAACTCGTGTTCAGGAGTTAAGGTTTATTGCCATTCGAGATTGCTTTACGTTTAAGTTTTAAAATAACTGAATTTACTTGTTCTATTTCAGATACGTTTGTTAATAAATCTTTGTTTCAAGACATAATTATTATTATTATTTTGGAATATTTCTAGTTATTTCTAATAATAGCTTCGTGGGTTGTTGAATTAAGAAAGCTGGTTCTTTTCCCACAGACGATAATTGAAATTTTCGCCACGTGTACTTTCGTTTCCACCATCAGCTTTGGGAATAATCACACTTCGCATGTAAAAATACAGGTGTCATACGAGTAGGTATACGCACTTGCGTAAATAGGGTCCGCAAAACCTCGTAATGCGGGGGGTGGGGGCGAATTTAAGGGGGCACAACACAATTTACCACGAAACTATAATATACCATTTGGATATTAATATCTCTCATTACATTTTAGTCGGCAACAAAATTACAAAAACATTATTGCAGTGATTTATCAGAAAATTTTCCGATGCAATTAATTAATGCGGTGCATTTTCTTAAAAATGATATTAATGCCAATAAAACTATAGAGGAAATGACAAATATTATTTTAATCATTTATTCCTTTATAGTAAGTGATTTATGTAAAGTTTTCACTGCCTTATTACAATTTTTAGATAGAGCAGAAAGATCCTTCAGCAAATTAAACATAATTAAATCATATCTTAGAAACAACATGAATCAAGATAGATTAAGTAATCTCGCTCTTTTGGCAATAGAACATCATGCAGCAGAAAATTAAAAAACTCTTATAACGGATTTTGCTAATAAAATGCCCGAAGAACTGATATTTAATTTAATTTTATATTAAGTATATGATTTATTATATATTTTTGTTATTTTTTTACCTTTAAGAATTATAAAAATATTGCACTTATTACTGTTTTCCTTGTACTTAAATCTTAGAATTTTCAAAAGCTTATCGGGCCCTACATTTTGTTTTGAGGGAAGACCACCAAATCCTAGTTCGGCCACTGGGTATACGAAGAGCTTCTATAATAGAATTATCACACTCAGAAATAGGGAAATGGCTTAAAGATATTTATATTTAGTTTATTCTTTGGTATTAATATTAATTCTGTAAGAAAGTTATTGAAGTACCTAATTGTATTTGAGTGTTTAGCACGCTCATTTCAACTATAAATTTAGTATATAAATAAATAAATATTGTAAAAAGTATGAACTCCATTCTATAAATATTTATTGTAGATTTTATTTTAGTTACAGGGAAAACATGTATTAATTAGAAAATTCAATAAGACTTTGGAGATTTCGACCGTATTAGATATAGAGTTTCTAGACAGCCGCGATCTGAAGATAAGTAAGGTATAATGTAGCACGTTGATCAATTTACTGTCTGAACACGAGTGATCTGTCTCTAGTCATGGTAGCTGGTAGCGACTTCAGCCGTGTCTGCTCTGGATCTAGCAAAAAGCAAAGGCACTGCGCGATCTGTGTGTAACTTATAGCCCGCCTGCTTCTTGGCTCCAGACGCGACAGAATCTAGTCGACTCGTAACTCTCTGATTTGCTTTTTTATCTCTGGAGGATTACAGAGAGGCTTGCCATGAGCATCAGTCGTAATGTTGAATTTATTGATATTAAGGCTTACATCGTTCGCATTTTTTAAAGAGACAAATATTAGATACAATGTAACTATTACTTTTATTTATATATTGAATGCTAATAAATAATACTTCAGTTTGAAATATTATGTTTTGTTTATGTTTCTCTTAAAAGTAATAATAATATAAAAAAAAAAATATTCAGAACAAAATTTATTAATAAACACTATTTTTTAACTATGATTGTGTGTCTTCATCTTTTAAAATGTTTTCTGGTTTAGATCTTAAAACTTTTAAATTTCTCTTCTACGTAAATCTATGTAAACCGTGTTTTTATGGCTGATTATCTTACAACCGATTAGCTCAATAACATAATAACAAAATAAAATTATTTTTTCAATTTTTCTTATCGCCATCAATTGAGGAAATAATTTGTGTAAAATTTCTTGAGGCGATGAACCAAATATAAAAAGATTTGATTAAAAATAATAAATGTGACAGTTAATTATTCTAACTTCCCGACCGTCAGCAAGAGAATATTTTGTTTGTAAATTATTTAGCAGGGAAACTAAATATCGACATAGCTGTTCGCTAGAATAATTAATTGACTTTTGCTTCCTTTCGAATCAATGTTACGTTATTATGGGCTGAAACATCAATTTTAATGAGAGCGATGCGATTTAATGAACCGAACCACAACTGGCGTACGCTGAATTCAAATTACGAGTAGGTACGTTTGTGTTTGTTACAGAACTCTGTTCGTTTCTTTTTACTATTCTCACATTTAATATTTAATTTGAAGGTTTTTCAATGCCTTGTCTTGAATTCTTCCTTATCAAGATAATTGTTATCTTTTTCTTTATTGAATCATTTTTAATTCCATTTAAAGAATTTAATTTTTCGTTACCTTCCCTTGTGCTTTAAACTAATGAATCAGATAAAACGCTTTGAAGTTAATAATAATTTTATTTCTATCGTAATAATAAAATTTTATACAATTTAACAGGTCCTAATTATTTTTCTGAAATCATTTATACATACAGATTCATAAAGCGGATTAGCGTTAATATCACTTTCAATATTATTTATAACTCTGTTTCAAATTAATATAAATGCATGAAATGAATGAAATTGGATGGTAATTAATTTTATTTTTTACCCAGGTTAAAATGAACTTGTTTTTGTGAATTAGGAAGAGATTTAAAACGAAATAAAAAAAAAACATTTATCGCTAATCCTATTTTTGAATTGATTAAATAACAATTATTTAAATTACTTAACATTTCCATAAGTAGGTATATACAGTATATTGACAACTATCGACAAATTTATCATGTAATATTAGATTTATGCAATTTCCTGCTCACCTATTCATTTTACTGCAAATACTGTCGAATTGTATTTTCACTTTTTTCTAAATTAAGTCTTTGGCTTGTCTACTATTTGAAATAGAAATTGACAATTTTTTTTTCAAATAGGAGATACGTTATAGTCATGACTTTATTATGACACTGATACATTTATCATTTAACAAAAATTTAGCAATTTCTTTATCGAAGTATAATTGTTTTTATAACGAACTGTTAAAATTTTACGAATAATGTAATTTTATCTTATTTTAAATCTGAAATGAAAGATTATAAATCTATTATTAAAGGAGAAAAAATATAATTGTTGTACTTTTTGCAGATATTGAATCCTAAAAATGAACACTAAAATTCCAGTGATATCATGGCACTTACACATACAACATAATAAGCTATATCATAAATTACCTTTGAACAAACATTCAATATAATATTGTAACACGAGCAGGAGCTAGGTGCAGTGTTGAAATTTTATTAACACATTGTTATAAAATATTTTTATACTTAATGTAACACGAAACGTTGTAATTGAATATGAGGATGGAAACAGAATTATTATTTAAATTACATTTTTATTAATTATAATAATTAATTCACTAATCAAGTTTAAAATTAAGTAAAACGTGAACACCGCGTGATGTGAAGATCTACATCTTCACGCGTTGAGTCGATGGACGAGACTGATGGTTTCCACCAAAACACTTGCTGTCCTGAGTACAATACCCACATCTGGGATCCATCCCTCCCGCATCGGGGTGGACACAGATGCCTCAAGTGTTTTGGTTATGTAGTCTGACACTCTGGCACTGCAGATTACGCGAACATGAAATCTTGTTGGAATTTTAAGAATATTAACTATAACTATCTCTTTTTATAATTTAATGCCCTATATTCAAAAACCAAAAGATCTCACACTCAGCCTTAATGGCACATGTGGTCACGAGTGTCAAATTACACGAAACTAATCTTACCTAAACGCAACATAACAACAATGAAATAGCTCATATTGTTACAATATTCTTATTTATTGTTTGTCTACGATAAACTTCTTTTGTTTTGAATTTCAAATACTAATTATAATTTACTCTTAGAGTATAAGTAGTGTTATTGAAATATTAAAAAAAAACTAAATATTTACATATTACGCAAATATGCCAAGTTCATCTTGTTTGTATAATACTATTTTTATGTTACTACTTTAGCAAGGGCCATTAAAATCATTTAATCGTTTTGCTACTAAATTAACAAATATTTGTTTGGAATAAATTTTATTCAAAATTGGTAATAAATTTTGCAGTTTTTTAAATGATAAATTTCCTTCTCATGAGTTTGGTAAAAGTATTCAGAATACCGTCTGCCTCTATAATAGATCCGGCCGACAAATTCAATTTATACGCCCAATCCTCATTTTATGGTCTAATCTATATATCATGTAATTTCGCAAATACTATAAAGTAGAGATGGGCGAATATCAAATTTCTCGAATTCGAATATCGAATACGAATATTAATCAGATCTCGAATATTCGAGGTACTCGAATACTCCTAAAAGTTAATTTATTTATTATTAATAATTATTTAAATATGTCCTTTTCATTATTTGAATGAAATTGTTAAGATAAAATAAAATTAAAACAAAAAAGAAATATCTGATGTGGACACCACATGACTTCCTTGTACACGTATTAAACTATAGATATTTTTTTAATTGCACATATTTGACATTAAATCTTTTATTTTTTGTTAGATCCATAGCAAACTTAATTTTTAAAAAAATCAAAAAATATATAATATTTATATTTAGATATCTCGTTTATGCAAAAAGCTAATTTAAAAATTCTGTGCTAGACGCAGAATTTAATTCTCTAAAACTTTTATTTGCAGCATTCCTTTCTAAAATTAAAATAATACCATTTTTTTCAAGGAAATCTGTTAGCAGCTTCATGTAATGTGCCACTTCCGGTTAGTCTATTTTAACCAAAATCTATTATGTTATTTCCATTGATATAGTAGTCTTATATACCAAATTTGGAAAGTTTTAAATTATATTTGAATATAGTTTTTCATGAAAATCTATTATAGACTTCAAGTAAAGTACCACTTCCGGTAGTTGTATAATGACCAAAAAGGGAGGTGCACAACTAGATGTTATAACAGTCCTAAATATAAAGTTTCAATTTTCTACGGCTTACCGTTTTTTAGTTATGCGAGATACGTACGTACGTACAGACGGCATGACGAAATTAGTCAAAATGGATTCAGGGAGGGCCAAAACACCTATTTCCGTTGAAATCTGAGAACCGAAAATTTTCGCGATTACAATACTTCCTTTACTTCGTACAAGGAAGTAAAAAGACGAAAACTTCAAATTTAAGGTGAAACGTACGGGCTAATGTTGGAGAAAAACTAATTTGAAATATGGTAAGTCTTCATGATTTTGAAACAAAATATCTTTGTTATTAATAACTTCAAAGTATTGCAATAGTTTTAAGTTTATGTACAAAAGATAAAGAAAAACATAGTCAAAAATTGAGGTCAACATATAGCGCGATATTCGAGGTATTGACTTTAATATTCGAAAATCTCGAATATCGAATAATGTCAATATTCGCGGCATTCGACTATTCGCGGATGATATTCGCCCATCTCTACTATAAAGTTGAAAGTATTCGTACCCTATTGTTACAAATATAGAATATCGTAAATTCAAATGCTTTTTAAATTTATTTCATTACTGTGTCCAAGAATAGTTTTCATGTAGATATAATAATTGCTCTAAATGTTCTTATTCCTCTTCAACTGAAATCTTGATATTGAATATTATAAGTTTGAAACGTTGTTGCATTGTTTCATAGTGAAATAGACCAGTTAGATTAATGGAGACAAAAAGTATAACAAGTCGTGCATTGTGCTGCTCAACATTTGTATGATTTGATGCTATACTGGGATATTGTTTTTTGATTTAAATCGGGACATGTAATGTAATGTAATGTTATTCAGCTTGTGTATTATTCAATTGTAGATTTACTGTGATGACAAATTTATATCTTTTACAATTCAGAAAACAGGATATTTCGAGGGATATTTATTATTTAAATCAGAACCGGATTTATCATAGACATACTTGAATATTTAAGCAAAACGAAAAATACAAACTCAATATAACAAAATAAATAATGCTACATACAATTTTAAATGCTAGACAAAAATAATAATAACTGTGACGTAAGAGAAACGAATGTAACTGCTAAATTTAGTTATAATATAATATTTATTCGTGCTTAATGGAATTGAATCGCTATATACAACTATACAGAAATATAAGGAAATATTTATATCAAAATACTTTTAAATTATATTTTACGTAGTTCTGCAATATCATTGTCATCAGTTCTTCTCCTTTTGCGGCGTTTTCTAAAATTTCTCGCATACTTCTTTTATCATTTCGTACTTTAAATTCGTATAACGTATTTCATATGCCATAAAGTTTCCTCTCTGTTTCAACATTCGCTCTTCTTTTTCTTCTACCTCTTGTTTGCATTTTCTTTGTTGCCACATCTGAATCTTGCCAATGTCTCGATTAATCCTTTTCTTCTTTCTACGAGGTACTACCCAAAAGTTCCCGAACTCTGTGTTCTGTCCTTTCGTTTTCACAACATTTTGCGTTATTTTGTCGTATTAGTGTGATGATATCTGTGTTACTATTTGTTGTGGTCTGCGATAGCGAGATGAGTGATTTGAAAGAGTGACACGTTTGCATCAAATTTTTTCATGCTCGGGAAAACGGTGACCAAAACTCACCAAAAAAAGGAAAAACTCATGCCTTTCAGTGGTTTAAGATGTTCAAGAATTGAAGGACGAGTGTGGAAGACGATAAGCGCTCTGAACGTGTCCTTCAACTAGAATAAATGACCAAAACATCCAAATTGTGCGTGAAACAATTTTCCGAAACCGTCGACAATCAATTCATGGCATCTGTAATAGAGTAGGAATGTCCTATGGAACAGTCCAAAGAATTTTGTCGGACGAACTTGGGATGCGCAGAATTGCTGCAAAATTTCTTCCCCGTTTATTGATACATGATCAAAAGTAAAATCGTATTTTAATTTGCCAGGAACTGAAAACACGTGCTGAAAATGACGAAAACTTCCTTTCTTCCACCATTATGGGTGACGAGTCATGGATGTACGGACACGGGCCGATTTTGAGACTTAAACTATATAGCAGGAGGTCCTAAGCGCTTTTGGAAAAATGACTACAAAAAGTGGAAAAAAGATGGGACAAGTGTATAACTGTAGGTAGGGAATACTTTGAAGGAGATATTTTGTTGGTTTGAAGTTTTCATAAATACAACTTAAAAAAAAATAGTTCGGGATCTATTGGGTAGCACCTCGTATTATTAGATTTTTTTTGGTATTCTTTACGTTCTTATATTCTTATACATAGGATTATATTGTGATTTTACAATTATATTTTCTTGCTTCTGCTTTTCATTTTCTTTATTTCTTTCGATTATTTCTTCTTTAGTTTATGCAACGTTTATTACTTTTGTGTAAGTAGCGTGTTTACAAGTATTAAATTATCATGTATAATTTTTTTTTAAATGTAATGACAATTGTAGTTATATCTGTAAATTAAATTTTTTATTCGTAATATCCTGAACAATAGAAAAATAATGTGAATTATACAAATTGTAATCAAAACCCTTCAATTCCAAGTTATAACTACGGCAGGTAGACAAATTTGTAAAATAAATTTTATCATTAATTAATAAAATTGTAACAAAATTGAATGGTACATTTATCAATTCTTGTATAAAATGACAGATAACTTATTTGTCCGATAAAATAAAAAATATACGTATAACTTTGAAATCGGAGTACAAATTGTAAAAATTATATTAACTGTCATTTATAGCTATGATTTCATGAAGTATTTTAATAATGCTAATAATAAAATGTTACAAATATTCCTTCTCTTCTAAATTTGCCGCATTGGGTTAAGTTATATTATATAAAAATCATACTCTGATCAAAATATTATTACGTTCATGATAATATATCTTTAAAAAAATGTTAACAGTAAAGATTAATTAACACAATTTAGATAAAAGAAAGTACCTATAGTAAAATGGTTTCATGTCATTGTTACTATACCATGAAGATCTTAAAGAAAGATTAATGCACTGCTTTTAAGTAAAACAGTTATGCTAATATTTTAATGGCCTTATTGTGCAGCTAGTAATTAAAAATATGAAACAATTCTTTATTATTTATGGTTCGGTTACTTGAAGTCTACAAAGGTTTTAATTTTAACATCTTTTGCAATTTTATGCATAAACAATAACTGTTTTATTTACATTACAATAAAATTGAGTTTAGAATAAAAATAAATAACTTGACTCAATTTGCTTTTCATGCAATTCAAATTGAATACAAATGTCGGTTTATCCTAAAAATACATTTTATTTACTTGACGAGAAAAGAATTTTTATAGTTTGATCAATATCAAAGTCACGTGACTATAATTTTGTCACCTTCATCTTGAAAGACTTATAATATTGCACGCCATGTATAGAAGTGATAATAATAGTAATTTTATAATACTCCAGTAAATTAAAAAGAAAATCTACATAAATCACTTTCGTATAATTTCTTAATTTTTAATATTTACATGAAGAGTAATTTTAAATAACTAGATATGCAGGGTGATATACGAAATCAAGAAAAGTTGAAAATGTAATAATCTGTGTTTGTTCTACATGTTTCAAAATCTGAAGTGATAATTTTTGTAGGTTTCTATCCCTATTTCTTTACTGGAATATAATAAAAGTTTAAATTATATTATTCCTAGTAAAAGTACATAGACAAAATTATATACTAATACCCAGTACTTCACTTACAGAAATTTGAACAATTTTCACCAGATTAAAACTACTCCTATGGATCCTCGCTACTAACATTTTGAGGGCCTTCATTTGAGAGCTGATAACCGCACTTCACGCTTAAAATATATTGCTTATCGAGAGTTACTATGACAGAGGGGTACACCCAATAGTGGGTAGACGCCCTATGATATATATATATATATATATATATATATATTTATTTAATTTAAATCTAAATATTTCTTAATACTTCATATTATTAATATTTTTCAGATGTAACTCATGTTTTGACTAAATTTGTTTAGATTTATTTTACTAAAATAAAAGCACAAGAAACAAATATATAAATATATTCCCGGACTTCTTTGTTAAAACCTAATATATTGAAAATGTTTTTGGCCTTGTTGAAAAGTAAATAGTATTTATGTTGATATTGGAGCGAAGAGAGCTTTGCAATAAATGCATTTCAGGTATAAATAAAATATTTTTTCTACAACCATTAAAAAAAGTAGGCGTTTTTGAACTTGTTTTTATTATGAAAGTAGCAGATTTTTGCACTAGTGCATAAAATGAGAATTATTTCTGCACTAGTGCAGAAAAGTAATTTAATATAAATAAACTCTATACAGTATACTTTCTATTAATATTTATGGAAGCAAATTTAATGTTGCAGCATTTGCTTCTTCTATAATGTCTATAGAATCTAATACGTGTTCGCCACTCGATTCAAACATTTTTTAAATTGAAAGCACGGAGAAATTTTTCCTCATTATCAACAAAATAATTCAGTTTGTCATTGTCAGTTGTCATGGATACATTAAGCCAGGTATCTTTCTAAAGTTTCTAAATTAATACAAAATTTCAGAGATGTTACAATTACTGAAATTTGTTTTATTATTTTTATCAAAATATGGTTGTAGAAAAAATTGTGTACGCAACTCGTACAGAAAGGGTTTTTTTTGAATGAGTGGTCCGTTGCTGCATGAGCGAAGCGAATGCTGCAAGACCTATATAGGCATTGACAACCGGGTTCGTCTACAGTGACACAGTTTTTGATTATGAGGGAATCATACCCAAGCTTAGAGCTAATATTATTAAGTTGTGTGATTATTAGCTCTAAGCTTGGGTATGATTCCCTCATAATCAAAAACTGTGTCACTGTAGACGAACCCGGTTGTCAATGCCTATATAGGAGTCTCTCGGAACGAAGCTACGCTTAGACACTGTGACAGAAAAATTCAGTTGATGCCATATTTTGAACACAGGTGACGTGGTGTAGCGGTTAGCATCTCTGCCCGGTTTGCGGAAGGTCCCTGGTTTGAATCCAGGCGTCATCAGAATTTTTCTGTCATAATATAAATTAACTTTAGTCAAAAACTACAGGTATGATTACCTTTAATAATCACACAACTTAATAATATTAGCTCTGTGTAGAATCTTTATTTTTGTTAAGGCACAAAATATTTATATTATACTAAATTAACATCAAATAATGAATAAAATAAGAATTCCAAACAATAATAGAATGAACATAATTTCAAAATTTTCCGTTTCCATGGCCCAACACTCTGACATGGAATCTTTTATTTTTTTGTTATATTTCTTTGAGATAGAACTCTTCTGAAAGGTCTCACAATAGAATATATTTAGGTTTTCATCTTAGACTGTGATAGTTTTTGCAGTAGTGTGAAGTACAAAGCAAGTGAAACAATAGAAAAGGTTTTTGGAGTGTTGTGTTAGTGTAAGTGTAACCACTATACATGGAAATGTGCGATGAAGTGCGCAAAGGAAGTAGAAGAACAGATAAAGACTAGGAAATTGGTTAGGATAAGAGAAATCGGAAGAGGGAGAGATAAGGCAGTGCGGTAATCGAGAGAAGAGCAACCCAAGATAACAGACAAAATATTTGTACAGAGGGTTGAGCATACAGTGTGTATTACCCACACGATAGCGAGGAGATATCCTTGTTTTAGTACGGACCTATATTTGCACCTATAGACTGCTGAACAATTCTTCTCTGTTATGAATTTACCCCGGATTAGAATTAATGTTACACATTTAATCCTGTTCTGAAATTGTAAAAGGTGGATTGCAAGAACACGAGTGAACTCCGTACTTTGATATTATTTTATAATTAATGTTACATACTGGATTCAATTGCATATTTACGGTAGATTATTATGAAATACAACTCTAGGTAAAATTTAATTTAATTTTATATTAAAAAATAGTACTTACAGTATTATCATTTTATATTTCATGACTTTGAAATATGGAGCTGCCCAATGTTGTAGTACATGATACCTCATTTCAGATATTCTTATAAGTTTTGTCATGATTCGTTACAAAATTCCATTTAAACAAAAAACTAAAATTTTGAAAAAAGGAATTTACATAATACATACATACATACATAACATCATGCTATATCCTATTAAATGGGGTAGCACGAACCCCTGAAAAATTCACAGAACATTCTCATCCTGACACAAGATACTCATTTCAACCACATTAACACTTCCTCCATACGAGCTCATTCATTCCTCACAACCAAAATCCATCATCACGTAACAAACCTTCATTCGCATCCATCCATTCGCTCCTGTACACCTGTTTCGTAAATCTTCACTTATGCCCACTTCTCTAACAACGAATCTATAAAGAAATGAAGGCAGCATCGCCTGCGCAATTGCAGTTGACACTATATAGTAAACACTGAAAATGAATCAAAAAGGTGAGGAAAACTTATTAAAATTATTTAACTATAGTATAGACAAACACATTAAAATTACTCCTGTGGGTCTTCCACCATTAACTCTCTGTAGGCCGTGATTTGACAGCAAAATATATTATGTATTGAGATCTACTTCGGCAAACTGCTACATCCAGTAATAGTTGAAAAGTGTAATGATAAATATATTTTTAAGATTAATATTTTTTTTACATTTATTAGGGTCCGTTTATCAATGGTAGGATACAGATAAGTTTAATAAATGATAATGTTTATTGTGTAAATTATGTTGCGACTTTTACCCGGTAAGTACTTATTTACTTATTTATCATATAAATTATCTGCCACTTTATTTTAGTAGTGCTTAACGTTAATATCATTTTCCTTTTATTTACTATATATTTCATTTGAACTTTTTAAATATAAAAACGTATTAATAAACATATTCAAATGAAAATGAAGTTTGAAGATTTATAATGGTACATTTATAAATACACAGACGTTGATTTTATTCTTATGAGAATGAACTTTGCGACGCTAACCGTTGGCGAATGTTGTAATTTATCCGCCTTTATAGTATTGAACTCGCGTGTAATGGCGGTCATTACATGCGAGTTCAATATTATACTTTTTCTACAACTATGTAACTAGAAAATTATACTTTTAGGTCTAGATAAGATTGACTAAAATAATAATTATTAGAATTTATAAATAAAATAAATATATATTTATATGACATGAATATTAAACTTTAATTGTATTTTTACAGCAACGTAGTTGTGTTTCTGATTAAAAGTATTACTCACGACCGTCGCTACATTATAATAGCACTTTCGATGTAATTAGTCACAACCAATGAGTAATAAATTATTACTCGCAGCCATGAATAATAGACTACACATTACCAGTCATAGAAAAAGAGTTCATTAAATTTTCAGCGGTGTAAAATGTAAATAATGTATCAGAATATAAAAAAAAATGGAGAAATACTGGCACACCCCTGCCTAGCCTAACCTACCTGAGTGTAACCTGTTCATTGCACGCAAGAATGACCAGACGCCACGATCGACCAGGAATCCCGCAATGAGAATTCCTGCCTCCGCTACCATCGCAAGAGCCCACGGAATTTTACCGTTCTTCGATCGTCTTCTGATTCTGTGATGGCTTTTCGATGTCATATTTTTCTGTCGCTCGTGACAAACAAATAAGTTAGATTCGCAACGCCCTGATTCCAACACCGGGCGCTCGAAACTCCAGACGCTGTAGAGAAGTTGTCATATTTAATTCTAGAAGGAAAATGAAATTTGAGATTGGTGGTTGGTGATAGAGGAATGTTATTTTATACCGTGAATTTTAAATAAATGGAAAACATCATTTCTAACTACTATCTTTTCATTTCCAGTGTTATTATTCTCGGTTGTACTACAGTTCATTACGATAAAATATCCACCTTATTGAATCTGAGGCTGGCACTGTTCCTTTGTAAAT
Organism: Pterostichus niger; assembly: GCA_947425015.1. Taxonomy (NCBI): domain Eukaryota; kingdom Metazoa; phylum Arthropoda; class Insecta; order Coleoptera; family Carabidae; genus Pterostichus; species Pterostichus niger. Next base: position 24,580,100 of record OX380344.1, on the reverse strand, counting down.
AAGATCTTATTATTTTTACAGGCAGACTGGATACCACTGAGCCATCTATCCCTGGTTCGATCCCCACAGCCGACAAACAATTTTCACCAAATTAAATCTACCCCTGTGGCTTCCCTCCACTAACATCTTTGGGGGCCGGCTGGTAACCGCACTTCACGCAAAGAAATATATCATTTACCGAGATCTGCTTCGGCAGAGTGCCACACCCAGTAATGGGTACAAGGCGTGATTATAATTTATCTTTTTATTTATTATTTTTACAAATAAATTAGTTATACTTCGTTTTGCACATATTTTTTAAGGTAATGGGAAATGAAATAATTAGAAAATTGCTTTCATTTCTAGATTTAGATGACAGAAAGATAATAAAAACTTGAATATATTTATAAATAAAGTAATCTATAGCATAATAAATTTTAATTCCTTTCAATAAAATTGTGAAAAAATATGTAAAAAATTCACCAGAAACACATATATATATATTTTATTTATAATATCTTGTTTCAGATATCAACTTTGAACCCAATTAGGTAAATGTTTTACCTTAAAAGAGTTCCTTAGCAATGGTATACCTTTTTTTGGTTGCACAAACTTCATTTAAGAAATACTTACTTAAGAATTGATCACCTGGTTGCAGGAGACGGTAGAAGCTAGATGATATATTTATTACGGTGAAGTGCGGTTACCAAACGTTCGGGTTATCCAGTGGCGGATTGATATGTAGTCCTGGTTTCGCTCAAAAACAGTTTTAAACTGATTACATTTGGAATTGTATATTAAAATTTAAAACTTACGGAAAGTAATACAAGGAAATATAAATTTTGACCTTAATTTAAACGTAACCAATGTAATAAATAGCGAAAATTTTGTCATAAACAAGTTTAAAAACTTACAAGTGTTGAGTGCGCATTTTACGAACTTATGATTCATATTTTTCAAATGCGAGCAAAGTGAATCTTTCTAACAACCTGTTCTTTATTTAAATAAAAATATGAAATTTTAAATAATTTGAGTTAGAATAAAATATAATAAAAAATATAAAATAAACACTTGGCTATGTTTCACAAAATTCAGCCTCCAAGTCACCTTATGAGGGCATCGTCAGAGGCTGGTCAGCACAGTTAGTAACCATAGACGCGTTTCGTTCTTATTAGAGCTCATCAGTATGGTATAACTCACTTCTTCACCTAAAACAAAGTTCACGTGAAGAAGCTGGTGACGAAGAACTGTGCCAGCAGAGAATTAGATCTCTAACAAACAGGTAAGATGACATAAGAAGTTCTGTGGAACAGGTCATGCCATCTACCGAAAAAAAGGAAAAGCTACTCAATAGCAATTTAAATAACAACAAAGACAAAATTAATTGTCATCCAACACTTGGGGAAACAAGGTTTAATAAAAACTAACTGTGCTGGCCAGCCTCTGACGATGCCCTCATAAGGTGACTTGGAGGCTGAATTTTGTGAAACATAGCCAAGTGTTTACTTTATATTTTTTATTAAACCTTGTTTCACCAAGTGTTGGATGACAATTAATTTTGTCTTTGTTGTTATTAAAATATAATAGTTTGTATGTGAGTATGTATGCTACGGGCTAAGGATTTGCTTGTTAGAATTATGTGTGAAGCGACTTTTATCAAACATATATTAATGTAAAAAATAACTAGTAAATAATACAATTTTAGCATTTGGAATTATGTGCAATATATACGTTGCCTACATTTTAAACTCTGCTGATATACTTATACGAGTAGAAACGATTATATTTCAATTATATATTTCTTTCGTTAGTACAAAATTAATTAATCATTTGTGTATTTCCGTATTTCATATTAATAAAAATGTGAGGAGCATATTTCAAATATTACCTACAATACATAAATAATAACAACGCTCCATAACATGTTTGTCCCCAGTGCCAATCGCCATAGATGAGGTAACTCCTGAAGTACCTAATTATTATTTTTGAAAACACATATGCATCTCAAAAACTAAAGGAAATATTTAAATGCGATTTTTAGCAGTGAATTTCTTTACTTGATTTAACACTGACCAAATATCCCAAATCTTAAAATTTTCTATTAGTTTGAAATGTTCTAAATTAAGCTTACCTAATTATACGGGTGTGGCAAAAGTTTGGAAACGGTCAAATATCTCGAAAACTAATCAACCAATTGCCAAACAAAAATATACGTCCAAAAAGTTTTCAAAAACTCTACTCAAAAATACTAAAAAATGTCCCCCACCCATCCCCCTGGGGGCCCGGGGGGGGACAACTCGAAAATTTTAAATGGAAACGTACACTTTTCATTGCAGATTCGGATTCTGCATAAAATTACGAGTATGTGTTCATTTTGTCTGGGTCATTTTTTAAAATTCGCGATAGATGGCGCTGTAATCGCAAAAATAACATTTAAAATCTTAAATGACAACCTACATTTTTATTTGCAGACTCGGATTCTACGCTGAAAATGTGTTTATTTCGTGTGGTTCATTTTTTTAAATTCCTGTATAAAACAGACAAAAACTGAAGACGGTCATAGGGAATCTTTCTTATTTAATTTTTTCACTGAAATTACATTATCTGTATTATATTTTACTGATTCAAGTAGAAACTTTTTTTATCCTCAAATTAATTTTTGATGTGAATTAAGTAATTTTAAAATAACATGAGTGTTTAATGCAGTATTTAACAATATGAGTAAGATAATCGAGTAGAATATCGATAGAATCAGGTTTAACAATTGACCGCCGTAAATTCCGTAACGTAGATAGTGGTGTGAAAACGTGCGAATTGGGCGGCGATGGCTGGTGGCTCTAACAAAAGCACGTCTTGGTAGGGTCGAGCGCATAATGGCGTCAAGGCGGCGGTCGCGACGCGGTTCGGCCGCAAACAGTGCCAGAACCAAGATCGGGTGGCGGCCATGGTTCAGATTACAAGATATCTCACCCCTCGCCTCTCAACACAGTTACTTTACAGCGCTAAGTACAAAAGCAATTATTTGAAACTCATGTATATAAACTGGTACAGCGACCAAGTTCTCTACTCTTTGGTCTTCGAGCAGTGCCATTTGTTTTCTTAACTTATTTGTTAAGTTTGTCGCTATTAAGATATTTGCTGAAACATTTACTGTAACTTGTAGTACAGACACGTTGCATCTACAGCCACAGGAGGTACCTTTAAGCAAACTATCGCGTTACATTCAATAGAACTTTCTTGTTTACTACTTAGCTATGAACAATGCACCTTATTCAAAGTGAAATTTCAAATTATTACACGTTCGACTTACTAGCTTCATTTTCTATTTTAATTATTTAAAGTGCACATATTATTTTTTCTGCGACCATTTAAAATACCTAGAAATAACATATTTAAATATAAGATCGGTAACTACTTTTATAACACGAGAACAAAATGTTTGAAAAATGGGACGCATAGGACTAATCAAATCAGCATCGTTATGAACCATAACGGGCTTACGTTGCATTTTTTCTTTAACTTATTTTTCATTGTTTCCATGACAACCACAGTCAGTTCAATAAGTTCATTGGAATGTGACGATAGATAAATATAGAAAAAAAAAATTTAAAAATCTTTTTTTTTTAATTATCTTGAAAACGCTAACAATGTTCGTGAATACATGGATACTTAATACGATATACCCTGTCAGAAAGATATCTGATTACTGCATACAGGATGAGATGTTGAATAAAGACTGATTCTTGGTAATATCTTGAGCGGATGTTCTGTGATTCTTTCAGTGCTACTCCATTTGATGGGATATGGCATGATGTTATGTATGTATATATGTATGTGTTTAATTGAGATATAGTCTTTTTATACATTATCGAGTGATTTGACGGCTGGAAACCGCACTTCACGCGAAGAAATATATCACTTACCGAGATCTGCTACTGCATAGTGCCACACCTGGTAATGGGTAAAAGGCGTGATGATATATTTTTTTATCGAGTGTTATTTTTACTACATGAAAATTACCCCTGTGGCTCCCCATCCACCAACATCTTTAGAAGCCGTGATTTGACATCGGTAATTACACTTTATGCGCATAAATGTATCACTTATCGAGATCTGATTCGGCAGAGTGGCACGTCCAGTAATGGGTAAAAGGCGTGATGATCAATTAATTTTATTTTTATTGTATCTTCAGCATTACAAAACCTAGTGTTAAATGAACACTGAATTGAGTAACGTACTTGTTCATCAATATTAGAATAGTGAAATCTGAACAACCTTTTTATTAAAATATAAATTAATAGGCCAACAATATCAGAATCGTCGAAAAAAGGTATTGTAAAATATCTGTTCATTTTATTATACGCAATTTACATGTAATATACATGTAAAATAATACTTTAATATTGATAAGGTATCTATGTATATTTTGCATTACTTTTCTCATATTAAAATGAAAAACGTGCAGTATAGTTACTTTATTGGGTACTACAATGAACAAAGTACGTTAAATAAATTCCCAAGAATATGAAAGACTACACGGTTGTAGAAAAATCTTTAAAAAATATTAAAAAAAAAAAACAATTTGAAGATATTTTATTGAATATTTTCACTGTCAATATTTTGTAAATTATTTCAAATAAATATGGTCTAAATAAAAGATTTATCACTTTTATTGGAGAATTTTTGTCTAAAATAATTTATAAATAAAGAAAAATATGTCAAATATTCAAGTTATTTAAAATACCTTACATTATTTCTATCTACGTTATTTATGTTTGAAAACATTTGTACAATATTGGCCAAAAGACAAAAACAAAACGTAAATATATCTGAAACGAATCAAAGTTGTGGGAAAGTTTGTGAATTTCCTATGATGCAATTTGCTTTCGTTATATTTACATTTCTGCAATTTCCAACTTACATTTTAAATTATTAACTACTTTTCCACAAAGTTAAAATATAAAATCAGTTACTTAACACAAATCATTTAAAAACTAAATTTTATTGAATATTGAATCATTGCAATAAATTAATTTATTTTACATAGAGTTACACAGTTTATTAAACATTTTATTAGAATGTAAATATCTTCCTGCTTCATATCATAATAATGCTTATGGGCTATGTGAGAATTCAATAAATTTTTATGTGTGAATCAGCCATTTTATGCTCTATATAGTCTGGCGACATTTATTTTATAGTCCTTTGGAGATTAAACAGCGTAATCGTTAGTAATGAAATAATACATTATTTTTGATACAGTTTTTAATGTGATAATGTATTACTTTCCAAATCAAGGAATAACAAGAGTAAGTTCTTCTTTATCATGTAGGGCACTACTTTTCATTTAATCTATGCAAATACAGTACTGATAAAAACAAAACGACAGAAATTTAAATGAATGAATCTTTAGGCCTAATAAACATTAAAAAACTGGTAAAAAATGTCAAAAGAACTTCGTATTTTTGAATGAGTCGAAGTGAGCAAAGCGAAACAAATATATTTTTAAAAAAATGTCATAGTAAACGTTTTGGATAGTAAAGAACTGTTTATTTAGCTCTGTCTCTAGGGGTTAGGAAATGTAAAATTTGTACAGAGTTTTTCATATTTTTATATAAAATAATCGATAAAGGCTATTTAGTATTTAGTATATATAGAAATATAAAAAAATTGCACATATTTTGCTTTTTCTGACAGCTTATGTATTTTTACATTTCAGTTATTTTGTCGTCTAGCAAGCAGTAAAATTAACTTTAAAAAGTTGCAAATAATTAAAGCTGAACTGTCAAGTGACTCATATTTTACAGAGATTTTAACATTATTTGACGTTAATTGCTGCCGATGGCACGAAAAATATAACAAGCGACTCGAAATTCTAAATACAACAACTATTGTCTTCCGGTAACATGAACTTCAGCTCTACAAGATCCGCCTCAATTCATACTCGTCCTTGTAGCTTAAATAACTATAAATATAGCCGCATGTATTTATTATTTTATTATTGTTCAATATAATGGCAAACGAGTCTCCGGCAGAGTTTTACATTTTTTTATTTTTCACTGCACATTATTTGTTGGTTATTATTTGATATAAAATATACAAACGACTCCTTAATGACCGGGACATTATATGCGAACATTATGATTCATAATATCCGCTCTGTTCATTACGCTTGCTCATTATCCCCGCTCATTATGCCCGCTCATTATGCCCGCTCTGTTAAAAATTTATTTTACATATTCTATAGTAAAAAACCAAATAACGTGTGTACCATGGACGTTACTAGATGATAATACCTTCGGTGCATAAATAGATATTATTTATTGTTTAGGTGCAGAATTTTATTATTTTTATTTAAAGCTATTTGATTAAAATAATTATGGAAGCAAGAAATTGCGAAAGTATTATTTTACATGTTAAAGTTCTACTTACCAATTACTGTGTGTGGCATGCTGCTATAGCAGATCTCTATAAGTAATATATTTATGCACTTGAATTGTGGTTAACAGCCGCCAAATCACGGGTCCTGAAGATATTAGCGATGGCTCGAAAAGAAGGAGAATCACAAGGTTAATTGTAATGTCTTAAAAATTGTTCGTCGATTATGGGAATCGAACCCAGATTTTGAAATCTACACTCCAAGTCGATACATCTAAGCCTCCTACCACTTACATCGGTTATATATAAAACTTGAAATGCTTAAGTCCGTTCTTAGTTCAGGTTTGCTAAATATGTATTTGCAGACATTTTAAGTAGGTGTGCTATTATACAGGCCTGGCAGTTGGTGTTGAATCCGAGTGGGTAGTTGACTTGGGTGGGGGTTACCCCCGTCTCCCTCTCACATCCCATCGAAAAAGTATTTAAAGAGAAAAATACGAAACATAATCGATTTAAACATTTTAATCGTTATTTCCCGCCGTAAATTCAAAAGTAGAAATTCGATCATATTCATTAATAAGTATGAAAAGTCAACTGAAATAATCTTACACTGATAGAATTGAAACAATGAGCATTTAAATATTGAAATATAACAAAAACTTTCTTTCATTTTGTTTAACCAATTAACAACTATTGTTAAACGATGTACAGGGAATAAAAAGGGATATTGACGGTTAGGAAATGAGGTATTTCTGGAATTCAGCATTTATGAAATATTTTTCTCATCCAAAATCCCGAGTGGGTACTTTCCCTACTCGGAGTGTCTCGAGTGGGTACTAGTACCCACACTACCCACACTTTCTGCCGAACCTGCTATTATATCATTGTAACTTTTCAAGACGAATTGTAGGAAGACATATTATTTTGTGACATAACTTACTCAATTCATCTAATCTAGTAACTGTAGTTCGTGGTCATATTATTAGTGAAAGAAATAAATGCTATATAAAATTTATTAAATATGAAAATTTTCCTACCTACTGTGTTATTTTCATCTTCTATTTATATTTTAAGAACAAGGTTTCTCAACTTTGATTATACTTGAGTAAAATGAATGAAACCGTATATATTCCATTATTCACAAGCACTGGAAAACTAAATTTGATTCTGTTGACGTCAGCATCCACTCAATTACAGGATAATGAGCCAGTATCTCTGGAGGTGTAGATATGAGAAACGTAACGTAATTATGATTGACACCCTCATATTAGGTTCATTTTTTAAATCTGTGCCATATTTTGCATATCTGATTGTTAACAATAACTCAAACAAAATTTACAGAGCTGCAAACAAAATTCAGAAATTTTTTATGTGTCATTAAATATGTATTTTTGATTTGTGAAATGATATTACCAATGTTTTGCATGATTTTCTATTTGATCAGGAAAACAAATTTCAATTATTTTATGAGATTTTATATAAAATATTAATTACATACGATTTTGTAGATTTATCATCACGCATTTTATCATCATCACGTCCAATTTCGAATATGCAAACTCATTTTTTATTGTAAAATACTCGTATACGATAATAACTGTGACTGTTAAACCCACAGAAAATTAATAATTTTTACAGATTTCTTGAAGTTTTATAGATCCATAAATCTGTAAATAATACACAAGATTGCAACGAATTTTATGAACTTATGAAATTCTACTTATCAACAAATATTTATGTGGTTTTGTTTATTATTTACAAATTTAACTATCTATAAGGTTATAGATTTCACAAAATTCCACCATATTCATTTCAATTAAGCAATAGACTTATTTTTTCTGGTGTAATAACAATGAATATAATTATTTTCTTTCCAAAATAGGTACTGTTTTTAATTAATAACTACATAGTTACTAATTTGGTAGAAATGTGCCTTAAATGAGAAATTTAACAAATTAAAATAGCATATAGTTTATATTATTTAAAATGATTTATTTCAAGTATTTTTATATAAAATTATATATGAATTTTTCCAGATAGAAAATCTGATTTTTCATGTTAAAGATCTACGGCGCTGATATTAATTAATATTCTGTATATTTATATACTTATTTATTTATGCTACTTTGTTCACTAAGTCCCAATTACAGTACAAGGTCCGGATTCACTGAGCTGCAGTATTGTAGTGCATATATTTTTAGCTCGAGTACTCGGGATCTTCGGATTCGAATGCCTTAACGCTAACCATATCACCGTACTTCATTATTCCATTCTAAAGTAAAAAAAATAATAAATTAAACAAAATGATATACTGACCTCAAATAAAAAAATTCAAAAAATTCGCAAAATTATTATATAATACATATTTATTACATATTTATGGGGTAGGTGGCTCAGTGGTATCGAGTCGGCCTGTGGATCTTGAGAACCCTGGTTCGATCCCTACAGCCGACAAACAATTTTCACCAAATTAAAAATCTACCCCTGTGGCTCCTTCTCTACTAACATCTTTGAGGGCCGTGATTTAACGGCTGGTAACCGCACTTCACGAGAAGAAATATATCACTTACCGAAAACTGTTCCGGCAGAGTGCCACACCCAGTAATGGGTAAAAGGCGTGATGATATATTTATTTTATTTTATTTATTTATTTTGCAACTGGTTTGAATTTATAAATTATGTTATGCAGGTAATGTTTCGGTAATGAATAAATATTATTTAATTATTTAGACAGAAACTTAAAACCAGTGGTACTAAAAATGCGTGCTTCGTGTGCAGTGTAAATAATTTTGCGATATTCATTTTTTTTTATTCTGTATAGCACACATTATCTTTTTCTCTATAGTATTGAACCATCCGTTTAATGTAAAATTTTCTTGGAAAAGTTGTAATGTAGCGACTACAGGTAGCATATTAGATACAATTAAGTAGCTACAAAAAATCCATTTCTACAGTAGGTTATAGATCACAATTACAATATAGAGAACCCACAATTTATAGTGAAAGTTAAACAGCTCTAATGAATTTGTACTTTTTATTATAAATTGATATCAGCAAGGGTTTGTACCACGCTAATAAAGTGACAGATGTACCATGCTATTACAATTATAATAAATTTCTGAAAAAAAAACGATCTTTGCTCGAGAAATAATGCGAGATAAGAAGCGTAAAATGAAAAATATGAAACCAAGAAATAGATAAACAACTTTTCTCCCTAATTTTCGCTTATATCTCTAAAACTGTATGTGATATCGAGTGATATCGAGTACTCACATGCCTATATTTTGAACTAAATTGTCATTAATTTGCTCTCTAATTTTCTTTCAAAATTGGTTATATTAAGAGTATAGGATAAAATATCAAAAGAAAAAATAACTAGAAGCATTTTAAAAATCTGTTATTATTTTTAGATATATTGTAATAAATACTATTTAGCATATTTTTAATGAATAATTAATTTTTTAAACAATATTACGATATGAAAAATAACTTGTAGGTATAATTTCTCATTATGTTCGTATATCGGTTACAATGGATATATAGTTACTCCACTACATAATATTAATTATGTGTTTCCCGACGTAGGTCATTGATAACATATTTTGCGTGACAGAGACAAATAAGCAATTAATATACTGTAAGTACATATATTATTACCAATTAAATGCGTCAGAAATTAATGAGATTTAATAATAAACTGCAAAGTTGAGTCATTAATTTCAGCGAAGAAAGTTCTTAGTTTAATTGTTTTATTATTTATGAATTCTGACTAAGACCTGCTGGTTGATATGTAAATTTTGACATTGTAGTTTCATAGAATTATTGCGTTATTTTGAAGATCGTAGGCGTTATAAATACTGGAATTATTCTACAATTTCGTGAACATTTTCTTGTTTCACTATCGCTCATTATTCGAGGGGGTAGAAAAATGCACGAAGTATAATATTAAAAGCATGCACATTATGTTATCCAAATTAATCATTTCTGTACTAATTTAGATTTTAACGAACTAATATTGCTTTCCGGGAAACTCACAAGTTACTAGAGAATACAATTATCTTATAAACATCTTTGGTAAACGCACTTCACGCGAAGAAATATATCACTTATCGAGATCTACTATGGCAGAGTGCCACACCCAGTAATGGGTAAAAAGGCGTGATGATATATTTATTTATTTATTTACAGGTGAAAACAAAAGTTGCAAATAAATTAATTTAATACGAAACACTATTTTTTCTTTCATTGTTTAGATCTGGGCAGAAGGTTTTTCAATTATTTTTACTATTTATAATTATGTCAATCTTTTATCGCGGTATATTACACAGCATGTTATATTTAAAGATACCCAGCAAATATCTCGCTTATTTATCAACTTAGCAATTTATTTCATATAACAGGACTTATATACAGCAACATGAAAGCTAATTGATGACGGATGTACATTCATGATATCATTTCCGGTTTACTAGTAATTAATATCAATTTTGTCCCGGGTGATGGCCGCGCGGGTTAAGGACCTAACTCACGACCCTGGTTCGATCCCCTCAACAATTTTCACCAATTTAAATCTATCCCTGTGGCTTCCCGTCCAGTAATATCTTTGGCGGCCGTGATTTGACGGCTGCTAACTGCACTTCACGCGAAAAATATATCATTTACCGAAATCTGCTTGGCAGAGTGCCACACCTTGTAATGGGTAAAAGGCGTGATGATATATTTATTTATTTATTTATTTATTATATTATAAAAATGTATTAATTCGGTAAATAATAATAGTTACCATTGTCTTTGTAAATTGATTTATTTGACAATTGTTTTCCCAATTAGGGCATAATTTTATTTTGTATTAATATAATATATGAATTATTTTATATAATTATAAAGCAAATTTGTAGTATGATTCATTTGAAATTACAAAGTTGATATTAATTACTAATAATCCAGAAATGATAATAATTAGAGATGGGCGCATATCATCCGCGAATATTCGAATGCCGCGAATATTGACATTATTCGAAATTCGAGATTTTCGAATATTAACGTCAGTATAGCGAATACCTCGAATATCGCGCTATATGTTGACCTCAATTTTTGACTATGTTTTTCTTTATCATTTGTACATAAACTTAAAGCTATTACAATACTTTGAAGTTATTAATAACAAAGATATTTTGTTTCAAAACCATGAAGACGTACCATATTTCAAATTTGTTTTTCGCCAACATCAGCCCGTACGTTTCACCTTAAATTTGAACTTTTCGTCTATTTCTTTTTTGTTTGTACTTTTTGTTTTAATTTTATTTTATATTAACAATTTCATTCAAATAATGAAAAGGACATAATTAAATAATTATTAATAATAAATATATTAACTTTTAGGAGTATTTAAATATTCGAGGATCTCGAATATTCGAGATCTGATTAATATTCGTATTCGATATTCGAATTCGAGAATTTTGATATTCGCCCATCTCTAATAATAATAATAATAATAATAATAATAAACTGATAAATAAGCGGGATATTTGATGATCTCTTAAAATATAAGATGAATGAATGTTACCGACCGTCAAGTTACTCTCCCTTAAGGATGTAACTGAAAGGTTTGGAATAAATTTAAGGTAGCGAAAGCAGTAGATGTATGTATAAATTTTTGTGTTTATATATATATATATATATATATATATATATATATATATATCATCACGCCTTTTACCCATTATTGGGTGTAGCACTCTGCCAAAGCAGATCTTGGTAAGTGATATATTTCTTCGCGTGAAGAGCGGTTACCAGCCGTCAAATCACGGCCTCCAAAGATATTACTGGAGAGCGGGCTACAGGAGTGGATTTTTAATTTGGTGAAAATTGTTTGTCGGCTGTGGGGATCGAACCAGGGTTCTCAAGATCCACAGGCCGACTGAGCCACCGACGCCATAATATAAAATAATAATATCAATTTGATATTACAAAAACTACATGGAGCTTGTAGATATTTCGTATATTTAAGCAAAGAGAAATCCAACATGAAAAATTCCATAGTTGTGAAATTCCTCATCTCTAGCGAATCTATAAAATGAACAAGTATTCAATTCGTTGGCGCGCATACCGGATACTCGTGATCATACGATCGCTTGTGCAGCTGCATTTCTCAGTGTAAACTTAGGCAAAACGATTTAATCGAATCGCTTTGGATAAATTACGGGATTGAATAACCTGGGCTCAATCGGCCGCCTGGTACAGTTATCTGTAATGAAAACTAACGAATTCCTGCGATTTCCACCCTTATGGAAAGAATACTTTGTGAAAGAATATTCCCTAACTACTCTGGTCAACTGTACTGATGTATTTCATCGCAAGGTATGCAACGTTTTGTGCGGGAATTGTCGCTTAAGTTTCAGTTATTGAATGTTAACTTGTAAAAGGTTTCTGCCTGGATATAGCATGATGCCATTTTCAAAATGGGGAACGTTAACTTCAATGGATATTATCTTATATGTCGAAGCTTGCACTGACATTTATTTTGCCATAATCATTAAGATTTTAAAATATTGTTTCAGAAATTTACTCAATGACACTTTCCGCTAATTATTATGTTTATATTCCCTATAAAGAAATATTATTGATTATTTATAAATTAACATGTTTGTTATCAACTACTGATTTTTAAAGCATTACGTTGAAAAAATTATTTATATGCTTTTATAATGGTTTCTAAGAAAATGTTTAATATAAAGTTCACAGAGGTTATTTAAATCTGAATTCAACTTTGACATTTAAAAACTTTTAAATTTATATACACGATTGCAATAATTTGAAAGGTAGGCGCGGTGGCCGAGCGTGTTAAGGCACATCTCTTAGCATACTGTGACGTCACCCGAGCCAAGGTTCGTCAGTTCGAATCCGCCTGCCGACAATGTGTGATTTGTCGTAAAATATAAAAATACAGTTTCATGTATTTATCACACTCGGGCGCTATAAGCTAGTCACTTATACGCCTTAAATAATCTGACTAAAGAAACCGGCAGTACGGCAGTGTAAAAACTGCGGCTCGGTGTGCCCGGCCCCTATGTTCCGCAACGGAATGATGGGACTCATATATATATATATATATATATATATATAAATATTTTGTAAATTTAATTACCCCAGTAATGGGGTAGGTGGCTCAGTGGTATCGAGTCGGCCTGTGGATCTTGAGAACCCTGGTTCGATCCCCTCAGCCGACAAACAATTTTCACCAATTAAAAAAAAAATCTACCCCTGTGGCTCCTCCACCGAGATCTGCTTAAGCAGAGTGCCACACTCAGTAATGGGTAAAAGGCGTGATGATATATTATTATTATTATTATTATTTTAAGTACTGCATTCTGATATGAAACAGAATATGGTAACATATTTAAAAAAATAACACAGCTGTCCTATCTTGTACCTTTTCTACTGTCAAATATTGTTAAATTATTATTTTTTTAAATACTCCAAATGAAAGAGAACTATGCATACGAATAGAATGATATTATATAGTATTTTAAATACAACTTGAACATTTAACATCATTTATTTTCCGATGGCAAACGTTTTTAAATTACTGAATTTCTAAATGAAGTAATTTTCTCTAAAATAATATATTATTTGTAAATACTGTTATATAAAGTAACTAATGAAAACATGTCTGCATTAAACTTTTTAGCTAAAAGTCAGGAAAAAGAAACACTCCAAATTAAAATCATTTATTTAATCTATTCGACCTTAATAACTTACTGCCGGTTTTTTATTAAACAGACGAAACCTTCACACAGTCCAGCAGTCCTGCATAACAAATGTAAACTAATAAAACAGGCGAAGCAATTCACGTCACAAACAAAACACAAGACAATCGTCGACGTTCAACAACGGCAACCGGGAATGGGAACGAAACGGGTCCGGCAACAGAACCCGTCAGCGGATCGGGATTGATTTCACTGTTAGAGATTCTGGAACCGGTGAAGGACTCTCATGATTATGTAAAGCGCTACCTGAAAGACATAAACCGTGCTAAAACCGCTGTCCTACATTCTAAACAATTATTGTTATCGTTTAATTATATTCTTATAAACTAATTTCGTTGACTCCTGAACATTTAACATAAACGTTTGAAAATGATTGTTTCTTTACCACAAAATAAATATTCTGCAAAACGACGTAGTTATAAGGAAAAATTTAATTTCTTTATTAAGCAGTTTTAGTAAACAAAATTGTGTCACAACTGTGCAACAATTATCAGTTTTGAAGTACAAAATAAATCATTGAAAAGTAACTATATAATTAGGCGGTTTTGTCACATGAATAAGAAAAACTATACTTCCATCAATATTTTATTTTTAACAATTTTAACTTTTAACATGTAAATTTAATGCTTATAACATTGAAAATATTAGTGCTACTGCTTTTATTTTAATTAATATTACTTTGAATTGATAATGTACCCATACATTTGTCCGAAACGTTGCAATTAAAAAAATGAAGTTTAAAATCAAATAAAATTAAGTTTTCCAAATATATAAGATACATTTAGTCACAATCTAAATTTAATTTGTTTGTGTAACATTATTTAGTATATTTTTCAAATATTTATGCTGACAAAAAATAATTTTTACTTAATGTTATATGTAGAGCATTTTGCTATTTTAAAATGTCCGTTCATTTGATATTAAAATTTATTTTTACTTAAAGTTTACTTAAACTTTCAACAAAACTATTTTTCCAGAAAATCATTCATCCTCGTCGAATAAAAATCATTTCTTTTCTTAATAAAACTATAAACTTTCTTACTAACTAATACCATCGTCATTCTGGCGGCTGGCTACAAGAAGAAGACATATACGTTGAGAAATACGACAAGATGATTGCACTTGTTCGGGGCAAGAGAGTGCGCACGGCGGTGGCACTGACGGCGGCGGTGGAACAGGGGCGGCGACCCCCACGGTGATTTATTATTCACGGAGAATGGTTTTATCGGGATCCGTAATCAATGAGGAGCCAGCGGGAGCCAGGGATGGGCGTATCATCGCGTGCCAAACAGTAGAATTTACACCGGCCACGCTGGCCCGAACCCGGTTGTGTATTTGCGAGATAAACCACCGAAATTAGGAATTATAACGTTTATTCGTTTCACTTATGGTGGAGTTTAGCAGTATAACACTGCGTCAAATATTTCGCATACCAATTAATTAATAATGATTGTATCGATTCAAACGAAGATAAAAACTTTTTACAATTGACATATGAGCAAAGATTTTGATTTGAGAACTTCCATTACTAATATACATACATACATAACATCACGCTATATCCCATTAAATGGGGTAGCACAAACCCGTCAACATTCTCATCCTGACACACGATACTCGATTCGACCACATTAACACTTCCTCCATACAAACTATTTCTTTTCTCACAACCAAAATCCATCAACACACAACAAACATTCATCCATTCGCTCCTGTACACTGCGCTTGTTTCTGAAGATGGTCTCCACACAATTGCAGGTAAACACTCCAAACATCTAACCAATAATCTCTAAAATCAAGAATCATACGCTTGTCTTCATTCATCATATTTATCCCGCAATTAATTTTCTCCAAACATTCCTATCCTGCCACACCACTTTTGCTTCAACCACATTCATAATTCTTTTCATACAAGCTCGTTTATTCTTCACGCTCAGAATCTTTCGCTCACGCAACAACCCTTCAATCATATTCATCCACTTGTTCCTAATATATTTAATGTAAAATGGCAAGTATCTATACTAACAACAAACCAGTAATCAGGTTGGCTCGTTGTTACATATCAATACAAAACATGATAGATTTGGACGCAGATCTAGCTAAACAGATTGATCGAAGTATCAAAATCTTAAGATCGTCAATTAACTAAGTATTAAAAATTTTAGATCTTGCAGACATAATTGTTTTTACTTAATGTTGGCACAATTAAAATAAAATAAAATGTTTGGATCAGCTACAGATCAAACAAAAGTATTCAAACCATTTGAAAACTGCAAGATAATAATGAATATATTATTTTGAGCTAAAATTGGTAATATTTAAATAAAATTTAAATATCTTCAAAGTTGACTTGCCAGAAATTTCGTTAAAATTAATTAATTAAGACTACAAAAATGATATACAATATTTAAATAATAATTGAAATGTTTTTGTCATCTACAAGTTGAACTGGACCTGTAAAAAAAGGTGCAAATCTGTTGAAACCCGTAGGAACAATTTCAGGAACAAAAAAGCGAGCGTTCGACGACCGAGAAGCAAGCTTTCGAATGAACGCCATACATACATACATCCATCGAAACTAAAGTCGGATTCGTCATCCAGAGACTCTATCCAGGATTTTTATACACATTTTAAAAATTATTGCCGATGATACAGACACCGTATCACTTAAGATAAAAAAATAAAATAAAATATACTGACGATGTCCTCATAAGGTGACTTGGAGGCTGAATTTTGTGAGACTTAGCCAAGTGTTTATTTAATATTTTTTATTAAACCTAGTTTCACCAAGTGTATGGATGACAATTAATTTTGTTTTTGTTGTTATTTATAATATACTTACTCAAATACAATACACTCTGTATTCAGAAATTTAACAGCACCGAAATATGTCCATGTCATATTATAATACAATTTCTTAATTGAATTTGTTTGTGGTAGAAGATTATGCATATGTTTTTCATTTTGTTTCTGTTACTTTCTATATATCTCAAAAAACAACAAATTTTGTTTGTTATTGAATTGTGCGGATTTCAGAATTAAGTAACACTTATTTCTCATTTTATTTTATGTCCATTACTAGATTTACTTATTAAGAGTCAACTTGATGTAATCTCTAATTATATAAATAAATATATAATCACGTCCTTTACCCATTACTGAGTGTGGCATTCTCTCCGTAGCAGATCTCGGTAACTAATATATTTCTTCGCGTGAAGTACCGTTACCAGCCATCAAATCATGACCCCCAAAGATGTTAGTGGAGGGGGAGCCACAGGGGTAGTTTTAACCACTGAGGCACCTACCCCATATATATGTTAATCGTTAATTGAATACAACCAATGTATTGTATTCCATATGTCACTTGTCTCACTTATTTTAATTTAAAAATCATGTGACTAATGACCAATTACACCACTATCCTGAAATGAACTGTTTAACTTATTATGGAAATATTTACAATAAAATAATTTTTATTTGAGAAGTTACAATTTTATAAGCGCTGCCACCAGATTTTACTGTCGAAGATTGAAAACAAATCTAATTTCGTTTTATTCTTTTATTAGACACAAAGATTTTTTGTTTATTGAATTCAAGAAATTAAATTAAAATGCTGTTGTCAAATTTCGTTTTCAGTGCTTGTCAACTTTCAGGAAAACAAATTATGTATATGAATTTTAAAAAGGTACATGTATAACTTAGATTCAAACCTGAACCTTCTATTATCGCTTGATACAACTGCTACGAAAAACAATCAAAAATAATGCAGAAAATATTTTCTAATCTATATAGAGCTACAATTATTTTTCAGAACTGAATTCATCCCCCTTCGTTACTTCAGTAAAAATACTAGTTAACATCGGTTTATCAGAGTAGGGATAAAGTGACATATAATTTATCTGTCAGATAAATTTAAAAATATTGCGTCGAAATCACAGTATGAATTGCCAAAATTATATTAACTATTAATTATTTTCATTTATTTCACTCATACATTGTCTGTCAATTTATTTCAGTATTGATAAACGCCTCAATAATATGTCATTTTAAGAATTAACAGTAAATACAACTTTTTCTATTTTCTGAATAACAATCAATAATTTAATACGAAATTAAAATGGAATTACTCAAATCCACATTTAATTTTCTTCAAATACGAATATCAGTTAAACCCACTTTAAAAATATAATAAAATAAATATATCACTACGCCTTTTACTCATTATTGGTTGTAGCAGATCTCGAGATATGATATATTTGTGCGCGTGAAGTACCATCAAATCACGGCCATCAAAGGTGTTAGTGGAGAAGGACCTTTAGGGGTAATTTTTATGTGATGAAAATTGTTTGTCGGCTGTAGAAATCGAACTCGAGTTCTTAAATCCACAGTTCGACTCCACTGAATCACTTACCCATTAAATATAACAAATACTAAGACATATTAGTATGGGGTAGGTGGCTCAGTGGTATCGAGTCGGCCTGTGGATCTTGAGAACCCTGGTTCGATCCCCACAGCCGACAAACAATTTTCACCAATTTAAATCTACTCATGTGGCTCCCTCTCCACTAATATCTTTAAGGGCCGTGATTTGACGGCTGGTAACCGCACTTCACGCGAAAAAATATATCACTTACCCAGATTTGCTTAGGCAGAGTGCCACAACCAGTAATGGGTAAATTGCGTGATGATATATTTATATTATATTAGTAGTGTGTGCTGTAAAAGTTTATAAAATCATGTTTGCTCCGAATTGAAATTTGACGGGTAACTAACGAATGCACGCATCCCGGCTAGTGACCGTACCTCTTCGTAGCTTCTCGCGAGAAGCCACTGAAGTCTCCGCCAGCCGCTAACGGGTTTATATAGACGTGATTTCAGCACGACATTTGTTTCACGTTCACGTTGCGGTTGTTATACATAATCCGCCGCTTACACCGCCAAGCGGTAATCATCGAAACGATCCGCGGCTTAGATAAATGGCGGAAATTGCACGTAACATTCACTGTTCAGAGTCTGTTTTACTTAACTTTGTGATTAAGATAACTCAACTTTCGAGCTCAAGAAGTATTTTCGTAAACGGACGTTGGCGGACCCGCTATTAAACAGGAAATATGTTAATGGGAGTGTTGCGTTACTGGAGTGGGAAAGGAGGTAATGACATTTTAAAAATGGTTTATTTGATGTTATTAAAATTAAATTAGAACATGATTGGGCTATTTGCAGCTATCATCATGATAATATTATAATTTCAAATCACACTTGTCTTTAATTATTTTCACATTTAAAAGTTTACAATTATTCATAGTCTATAAACTATTTTCTTTATAGAATATTAAAACAATAAATTTCTTATTTCAATAACGCATTTTCTTTTATAACCTGACAATTTGTATCTGCCAGTAGAAAATAAGTTTATAAAAAATAATTATGGGTATTATTTGCAGATTAATTAGTAGAAAATTTAGGATGCAATGAAACTGATGGTTAAATAAGAATAAATTTGCTTCATTAAGGGGCTAATTTAGACACGTTTCGTTTTCCTATAAAAATGGATAGGTAATTAAATATGACCAAAAATGTAAATTTTATCAATTTCATTTTTTACCTATAACTTTTTTGATTGGATTCGCATAAAATTTTAACATATTCATTATTGATATTTTTATCGAGGAATTCACAGCATTCCTTAAAATTTATATAACTCGTACGAAAATTGATAGTAACAATAATAATAATCTAATCTAGTTACAAATTTAACATGAATGTTTTAAACTAACAGAAATAACAAATTATAGAAAATTAAATGTTTTAATTTAAATAATTAATATTTTGTTAACAAATATTGATTAAAAATCAATATAAAACTACCACGGATTCCATATGAAAAATAAAATCTGGCATGAATTTCTCGGAAAATATACGAAATATATAAATTTTGAGAACTGCAATGAAATCCTGCAACTAAATAATAATTTTCTAATAAAAAATATTGGCAAAATCTACATTTTTGCTTATAACTAACCACCTATGCATTTTTTATCTTCGTATTTCTTATAGTTCTCGAGATTACCATGCTTGATTAGTTTTTCTGGACACGTATACTCGTATAGACGTCCGAGAATTTAATGAGGGCATGTCCTACAATAATTAGTTTCCGAAAAATTTATTCCTACAAAATAATTTTGAATATGGAGATTGTTTATGCTCATTCAAAAATATGTTTCACCAACTGTCGATTCATGTTTCCCAAAGATTAATATACTTGGAAAGGGTGTCATTGAGATACATTCCTTATCTGCTATGGAAATCAAACGAAGGTTCTCTATTTATTCCACAGATGAATAAAATATGTATATCATCACGCCTTTTCACGTATTACTTAATGTGCAACCAAAACATAGCAGATCTCGGTTAGTGATATATTTATGCACGTGAAGTGCGGTTTCCAGCTGTCAAATTACGGGCTCTAAAGATGTCAGTGGAGTCAGGTAATTTTAGTGTGATAAAAAAGAACTTTGTCGGTTGGGGTAATAGAATATTGATAACAAATTATGTAATGAAGTTTATTGCTTATCTTCAATTTAAATCAATTATGTATATATATATATATATATATATATATATATATATATATATATATATATATATATATATATATATATATACAGGGTGTTTCACAACTTAGAGCAAAAAATTAAAGGGTATATTATGTACGACGTGCTGAACATGAAACAAAAAGATTTTTTTTTAAATCGCAAAACTATTTTCCATGTTTCCCAGTCCAACATTTTTCGTTGCCACTGCCACTGGGTGAATGATTATGTTAAAGTTATTAATTAAATAAAATTCTATTATAAATAACTGCTAATAATTGAAATGTTTGTGTTTAATAGGAAAGCAAATCCAGTGCAGTATTACAAAAAATGTTTTAGGTTAACAACCCTTAATTTTTCGAAATAAAAAAAATTATTTTTGTTTCATGATCAGCACGTCGTACAGAATATACCCTTTAATTTTTTGCTCTAAGTTGTGAAACATCCTATATATATATTAATAATAATAATAATAAAACAAATATATCGAATGAAATTGGTTGAGAGAAGATCACACGTGTCCTGAATTATATTTGATATATAGTTCAATGAAAATCATTAACCCACGCATATTCTGGGTGATTAGCTTTGAGCAAATTAATTTTTAATTCCGAGTATCGGTATTTCAAACATGAAATCTGAACTGTGTTATTTGGAGTGTATATTTATTAGAGACCTTCAATATTGATTTGATACTGAATATAGCACATTAAATCAAACATTTAAATACTTTTTAATATTTTGATGATTTTTAAAATGATCGGCTTTCAAATTTAATACATTCAATATTTGATTTTAGTTTTGGAGCAAATATTTACTACTAAATAAAAATGGTTCATGAAACATTTTAATTGAAAACGCAATAAATATTTGAATTTACCAATAAATAATCAGAAATTATTTATATTTGATAAATTTCAGTATACTACGAGTGAGTGTTTATATTTTTAATTAAAATTATTTGAATAGGGTAGATGGCTTAGTGGTATCGAGTCGGCCTGTGGATCTTGAGAACCCTGGTTCGATCCCCACAGCCGACAAACAATTTTCACCAATTTAAATCTACCCCTGTGGCTCCCTCTCTACTAATATCTTTGAGGGCCGTGATTTGACGGCTGGTAACCGCATATCACGCGACAAAATATATCACTTACCGAGATCTGCTTAGGCAGAGTGCCACACCCAGTAATGAGTAAAAAGCGTGATGATATATTTATTTATTTATTTATATTTGTTTGAATTTTAAAAACGATTAATAAAATTGCAATGTACTGGTAATAATTTAAGACTGAAGCAGAATGCAGAAATATAATCCAATTTATCTTAATTTTAATCATTTCACTTTAACAAAGATTTACTTGAATTCAAATTAGAAAACAATAAATGAATACTGTGGTTGACTTATTTTAATAAAACTTTGAAATTTAAATAAGAATAGCAGGCAGTTTTATCTTGACACCTAACCGTTCTTCATATGCTGCTATTTCATTACTTACGTGTTTTTTTTATTTTGTGCATATTTATGTCTCATTTGTTATTTACGCTACGGTTGCTACGTTGTGTGATATTTAAATTTATATGCAATGTAAGCCAACCTTGGACTTATATATTCTCTGATTTAAATTTATTTTAAGACTATGAAAAATTTTAAATGCTTCGCTCGTTTAATTACTCAATACGGAAATAAAAATACAGCTATATGTAAGTATTACAAAAAATGTATAGTGCCTTGTGATAAATTCTTTATCATGATATAACTTTATACTTTGTAAAGATCCTAATAAGATCTCAAAAAATAAATTAAATTTGAGAATTATAAACTTTTTTTCAAATTAATGAATAGCAGATCTCTGTAGGTTAAGTAATCTATACTCCATTTTCAATCAAGCTCATATTTTCGTTGCTAGTTGCTTTCAGATCGCGTAGGTTTATTTTTAATCAGAAATAAAAAGCAATAACGTATATTGTCCGCTGGAAAATCATGTCTAAATTAGTTTAAAGAAAAATATTTCAAATAAAAATACTAGAAAATATATTTCATCATTTCATTTACCAAGAGTTTTTCTTTAAAATTGTCTACGAAAAAATTATAGCAATTCTTACTATATATACTTGTATCGATGATTTCGAGTTCGAATCCCACACAAGCTACCATACTGCACCTCGGTGTACTGTACTTTAATATTGGGAATAAGTTCCTGTTTTATAGAATAGTTTAAAAAAATAAGTAATATTATTCAATAATATTTGGATATTTTTATCAACATATTTTTTTCTTTCCCAAATTATCACAGAATAGTATTATTTTTTTTATTTACCCAGTCAATTTTCTCAAACCGCTTCAACAAAAGAGCCAAATAAATGTCACTGATTTATAAATTCTATAAATCACTTTCAGTAATAAATAACACCCAAAACTGAAGATTTCTCACAGAAGAGGTAATTTTAGTTTTTCGTTCGTAATAGGAGCAGATTTTTTTTTAATGTTTTTGTTTAATATAATGATTTGAACGACGTAAATAAATAAAAATGTGTTGCATACTACTCGTGTATATAATGTATTTATCGCATCGGATATTTGATTTGTTATAAGATTATTATTCTTCTATATTTCAAATTATTTATCAAATATTTTATACATATGAACAATACGTATAAAAGGCAGTTTAAAAAATATAAATCTTATATTATATTTAACAGGTAGCAAATAAATTATCTTATGGGAAAGATACCTCAGTCATATCGTGTCGGATTCTGAATATGAGAACCAAGATTCGATTCCCGCAGGTGACAAACTTTACATTAAAATTACCTCTGTGGTTCTTCTGCTATCATCTAACTTCTTTGACAGCTGATAATTACACTTCACGCACAAAATATATCATTTACCGAGGTATGCTACAGCAGAGTGCAACACCTAGTAATGAGTAAAAAGTTTAATAATATATTTATTTATTTTCGCATCTTACAGAATATATCTAAAAATGTTTATACTTATGCGTTCACCGCTGAAACAGCAAACACATTTTGAAACTCAGCTTCAAAAATAAACTTGGTACGAAAAGTTAAAAAAATTAAATCATTGGAAATGCATACTGCTGTGAATTTGAGAATTCGGATTCTATTCCCTCAGCCGACAAACAATTTTCATCACATTAAAAGTACCCCTGTGGTTCCTGCTTTACTAACGAGATTTGACAGCTGGTAACCGCGTTATCGAGATCTGCTACGGCGAAATGTCACCTATTAAAGGGCGTGATGATATATTTATTTTATTTTATTACTAGGCGAAATAGAACTTAATGAAAACTTAAATTATTGCAATAAAAATTGAGGAAAATTGTATGTCCGATGCGAGAAAATCTTATACCTACATTAAAATTTTTTCGATAATTAAATTTGAAATTATTTTGTATCAGAGCTCATATGAATATTACATCTTTTTTTCCTTTTTATTGCTGATATTATTTTAATATTATATCAGCTGCCTTGAAAAGTTTAGATCCTCCACCGTCTACTGCTCACAGGTTTAGGTTTTAATTTATAATTAACAGTAAACACGCAATCATCTGATATCTAAAAATAATATTCGTAAGTAAATTATTTTTATACATCAAGAAAACTATATAACATTGCAATTAATTGAAACTGATATTGAACAATTGAATAGTTTATTCGTTTACATATCTGTTTATTTTTACTTTTGTTTATTTAATAAAGGCTTTATTTAAGTTTTGAGGTGCAAACGGACGTAAAAGAAATATATAAATAGCAAAATCTGCTAAAATCTGTCAACTGTGTAACTCCAAAGCAATTTTGAAAATGAATTGAGAATTTTCGATTTAAAAATTTATCTTCTTAATCTAGTGGAAGCTTGGTGCTATAAACACACCTATAGTTACGCTTTCAATGATACCAAGTTTACGACGAAAAGTAAACGACGGCAGTAAAAAGACAAAACTGTTAAAACTTTACGTTATCAATCGCTTTCAGGGTTCAGTAGCACTACTCACCCAGACAACGGCACATCGTAAACGTCAGCCTAGCCTCCTACGATGAAAAATGTTTCAGAATCTGTCAGCGAATGCGTGTGCGGAACATAATTGACAGAACGCGGAGTGCGAATTTGAGCTGAATCGCGGCTCTCCAGCTCTCGACAAATGCCCGCCTGCCGCCCGCTTCAGCGTGAATATTAGGCAAATTTAAGTTGACGTTTGACGCGTATGACAATACAACAATTTTATGGTAATTTAAAAGCGTCATGCTTTTCACAGCTTTTCATTCGGAAAAGAGAACGTGGATGTCATTTTGTGTGGCGTTTTTACCGTTTTACTTTTGTTAAATTGTTTTTTGTCATGTGCAGAACGTGACTCGAGAGATTGTGCTCGTACTTTGTACTGGTGTTGTTTATTGTTGTACGCGGTTAAAAATATTATTCCTACATGGACCGTATTTATTGTTTTTATTTCTACTAAATAAAATTTAATTATGCGTTAAATTATACTGTTAGTCATTCTTAATTTAATTAAACTAAAATATTTATTATATTCATATTTTTCTGTTGGATCCCAGCTGGCACCAAAATCTTTTCGGGGCATAAAAATCAGTTTTGTGGGTTATCATCCAACAACATATGCCGGTGATAAATGATAACCACGCATTCTATCTTCTTTATACATTATTTATTTAGTCATTTCGCCTCAATATTTTGTACCAGAAAATATTAGATCGCAATAAATTTTCAAAAAAATATAATAATGTTGAGATTTTATATATTCAATTAATATACTTGTTTTTCAAAGAAATACGGAATAGTACATTATATAACGAGCATAGAAAATGTCAGATTAAATATGTGATTCAAATTCACAAGCATTGTAATCACACATTCAAGAGAACTATGTAATTGTTATCAGTGTTGTACTGAAACATTCTTAAAAAAAAAAATGTTTGAAGTTAGGTGTTCCGACCGTAATAATATGAAATATGAGTAAATGTTAATTTAAAAGACGACAGTTTGTGAATAAATATATTGCAATATCTGTCAAATATTTGATTATTATTAATTGTTTTTTATTTCTTTTTTTAATAGCAGACCATCTGTTGTCAATTAGTTGAACTCTAACTGCTAAGTTATAATTAGTGAACCGATGTGATTTTTTTGTTTACACCCAATAACATAACATACATTTTATTAAATCTTGCAAGAATTAAACAAAAAGAAGTTATTTGACTATTACATGTCTTTTGCTTTTTTAAAGTGATTTGTATGTTGATTTTTAAAAATTATTATACACGCAGTAATTTGTTATTGCTACTTTCTTAATTTTGCATACTATTTACCTGAAAATACTTTTGGCAAATCAAAATAATAATATTAATATTAATATATATATATATATAACATGGAAAAAAATAGATAATTTTATGAATGGATTAGTACGCTTCATTGTACAGAATAATAAAATAAAAGTGGTAGATTTATTTCATATTGAAAAATATAAATTATAATTCGTAGTTTGAAACTGTATCTTACTGTTGTTGGTAAGTTTTGAAAAATAAATCTAAATATAATCGTACGATCATTTCCTAGAAATAACAACAAAAACAAGCAAAATCCCTGCGGGTCTAAAACTTTTGACTCGAATACATTTTTAATTTCATAAAATGTTTCCGACATCTCTGTACGAAACAAAACATGAAACTTTTCCTAAAAATATTATTTTCTTAATTCCATCACATTTCTTCAAACCACAAGACGAAAAAAAATTCTACATATCCCACAGAAAAACAAGGAAAGAAAAAACACAACAAAAACGAAAAGTTCCTAACAACTTTACTGCGGCAAATTCCATTCAAACGTAAAGTTTTGAGAGGGGGTTACGGGGCTAGGGAATCGCCACCTCTGGGTATAATACGTGCGGAGTTCTTGTTTAGGATCTGAGAGGGCTAGGCTGAGGACTGTGTCTAGCTACGTGGCTTCGCTGGACCTTGTTTTATTCGCCTCTTCAGCTCTTGTAGTTTTGTATTGCAAGGGCGGACAGCCTAAAGAAATTCACTGGATTCATAGACGCCCTAATGAAACAGAATCAAACATTTTCATTCATTTTCTTCCCTATATTTAATATAAAATAACAACGAGTATATAAAAAAACTAATAAATATTTTAATACTGTTTATCATTAAATAATAAAGTAATATTTTTTAATTAAAAATTTTCATTTCAAACATTGTTGTAATTTTAATAATAACAATAATGTTATGCAACAATCAGCTCTTGAAAAGTAACAAATAAAAAATAAAAAAGCCAGTGCGGTGATCGAACGTGTTAGTGCGTAGACAACTGCTTATTGTGACGTAAGATACCCGTACAGTCCCTGGTTTAAGTCTTCTGGCCTTATGTGTAAGGCATACAATTTGGATGAAATAATAAATATAATACTATATTCAATTAATATCTATTTTACATAAAATATTAAGTGGCCTTTTATAGGCGGTTACAATTTCATTATATCTGCACAAAAAATATTAACATAGGTAAAGTAGTTATTTTTAGAGATAGGCGAATATCATCCGCGAATAGTCGAATGCCGCGAATATTGACATTATTTGATATTCGAGATTTTCGAATATTAACGTCAGTATAGCGAACATTCGAATACCTCGAATATCGCGCCATATGTTGACCTCAATTTTTGACTATGTTTTTCTTTATCATTTGTACATAAACTTAAAGCTATTACAATATTTTGAAGTTATTAATAACAAAGATATTTTGTTCCAAAACCATGAAGGGGTACCATATTTCAAATTTGTTTTTCGCCAACATCAGCCCGTACGTTTCACCTTAAATTTGAAGTTTTCGTCTTTTCTTTTCGTTTTTGTTTGTACTTTTTGTTTTAATTTTATTTTATCTTAACAATTTCATTCGAATAATGAAAAGGACATCATTAAATTATTATTAATAATAAATAAATTAACTTTTAGGAACATTCGAATATTCGAGTACCGCGAATATTCGAGATCTGATTAATATTCGTATTCGATATTCGAATTCGAGAAATTTGATATTCGCTCACCTCTAGTTATTTTAAAATATTAACGGATTTTGATTTTACGAATTTAACTTATGAACATACTTTTTTACATATTAAAAAATGTAAAAAGTATGTTGCATTTTTTTGCGATGCAAAACCCCTTTGATGAAATTTCAGTCGCGCCACTGGCGAGAAACTGTGCTTCAACACTCCGACAAGAAATAGTCTTTACGTTGGCGCGAGAGAGACGCCATGTAATTAAGACAAATGCCTTCAACGCATAAATGACTTGTTTTTGTTGATGTCGTCGGCGCGATAAGCCGTCTAGATTACACGGGGGCCGGCACAGCGCCGATATAAATCAGAAACAGAACACAATCACCGATGCTAATTATCGCGAACGCCGCGTATTTGTTGCCTGGATTATTATTAAATGTTAGCGGTGCGCTAGAGTCTGGAACTGCGCTGTTGTGCATCATAACGACAAGGAGGGAAGGGAGGTTTTCAACGAATTGCGCAATTTAATGTGCTAAGAATGTTTTCGCACGACGAAAACTAGTTCATGTTTGATGAAATACAATTATAGTTAATTAGAAACCGGTTGGTAATTAGCGTCTTGATTTTCTACTGCAATTCATATTACTAAATTGCTTTTAAGCTAGGTAACTTGAAACAGATACCTAATATCAAAAACATAATAGATAAAATAAAAAAAATGTTAGGTATATATTTTACAGCTCCTTCAATCGGATTAGATACTCTAGCTTCTAGCTTCTCTACTTTTGAACTAGGACTGAGATATATTAAATATTGAATATATATATAATACATACATACATACATAACATCACGCTATATCCCATTAAATGGGGTAGCACGAACCCGTCAACATTCTCATCCTGACACACGATACTCGTTTTGACCACATTGACACTTCCTCCATACGAACTCTTTCTTTCCTCACAACCATAATCCATCATCACGCAACAAACATCCATCCATTCGCTCCTGCACACCTGTTTCATAAATCTTCACTTACGCCCACTTCTCTAACAACAAATCTATAAGAAATGAAGGCACCATAGCCTGCGCTTGTTTAAAAATACATCGTGGTAATTATCACTTGTCCATTATGAGAATCGAACTCGGTTACTCACTCAACTATAGAGTTCGATTTGTTGTTATTCAGGGGTAAGGCCACTCTAGACAAGGAAAAAAAATGGTCATTTTCTAGATTTTTTTAACGAAATCTAAACGCTGCTTAAAAACTGTTTTTGGATCTTTATTTAGTGGCCTTTAAACTTTATTTAAAATTTTTTTTTTAAGAAAATATTCAAAATTGTCAGAAATTTAAAAAAATGGCGACTCCTCTCGGCGCGTAGGGCAAATCGGGCGAAAACATTCCGGAAACAGCAATAGACCTGGATCAAAAAGGGATATGTATTCTTAATCTCTGATGTATACTCTAAAAAACTACGGGCTGGATTTTGAAAATTTAGATTTTTAACAAAATGGCGCACGTTTGAAAAAAAAGTTCATTATTCGAGACTAAATTTCTGTATAAAAACGACCATAAAAAACGAATGAAGCACTTTAAAAGAAAATCCCCCGTAGTTTTTGAGTATTTTATATCTAGAATAAGAAATAAAATGATTCAGCACGATCCATCAGTTAGTATTTCAGATTTCTTTTCGCCCGATTTTGAAAATATGATTTCGAGAAAAACGCGTTTAAAATTTCGAGTCATATATATATATATATATATATATATATATATATATATATATATATATATATATATATATATAAATACTAGTACTAATAGATATATGCTTTTTTCCCTCTGAAATACTTCCGCGCGGCATTTTAATTAATTGTCCCTTATTCCTAGGGTTTAAACTATAATTTAAGCAAATAATAAAAATTCTAGAGTGGCCTTACTCCTTAAATTGTGTATAGGAAAAATGTGTAACTGATTGATCAATCGCCATCAATCGTGAAAACTACTTAGTAAAACCAGAAAAACCTAACACAACAAAACACAAATTTTATAAAAGAATATTGAATAATAATTAAATTTTCTATAAATACATATATTATAAGTCATGATCCCATATATAGTGAAAATTTTTTAGAAAATATAATAGTATAATTTCTGTTATTAATGTTGGCAATGCTGGTATAAGTAAATGTTACATTTTTTTGCTATAGTTCTCATTAATATGTCAATTAATTCACGATTGAATATTTGTTGTAAATCTCAAGCGGTTTTTTGAATTTATACAAAGAAAGAGCGTATTATAAAGACTTTTATGGCCGGTTTTATAAACGACAAACTAATTTATTCATTCAAATGATAATCGAACTTTTGACAGTAATGTTTATATATGCTATAAAATAAATAAATTTGATTCGAATTTATAAATTTAAATAGATTTACTACACCGGACATAAATTTATAGTAGTTTTAACCGCTGAGCTACAATAATGCAATATAATTTTAAACCGGATATCAATTTAACATGTAAACATAGCGGGATATTACATTCGTTACATTTTTGACGTTAGTCAATCTATTAAACATTTCTACTATACCACATTTAAAATAAATAAATATATCATCACGCCTTTTACCCATTACTGCGTTTGGCATTCTGCCGCAGCAGATCTCGGTAAGTGAAATATTTCTTCGCGTAAAGTGCGGTTGCCAGTCAAATCACGGCTCCCAAAGATCTTAGTGGAGTGGGAGCCACAGGGATAGTTTTTTAATTTGGTGATAATTGTTTGTCGGCTGTGGGGATCGAACTAGGGTTCTCAAGATCCACAGGCCGACTCGATACCACTGTGCCACCTACCCCATCATATACCACATTTATCACATAAATATCATTCAATAATAATTTGACAATTGTAAATGTAATGCTTTTACAGCCCCAGGAACGTGTAAAAAATATATATTTTTATCTGTTAGATTAAAATTGTAAAACCTATTAATTAATTTGTTTTGATTAAGTTAGTAGTATAAATTAAATAAGTTGTGCACCCAATCAAAAATAATAAATTTTAATATGATTTACCTATGTAATTAAAAATATAATTTATGCGACAAAATAAAAAATTAAACAAGTAAACAAGTACAAATAAAAGCAAACAATTATTACCAGTTGAATTTTATCTACCTATTCATAAATGTAAATAAGTTGGTTACGAACTACAACGCTAAACAAATTAGTGTGAAAATAGACGAAAGTGTTTTCCAACTAACGCTTTATTTTCCGCAAAATGAAAAGCTTTAATTCGCAACATTTTATTTTTGTTTGTTTATGTAATTGTACAAGGTGTTTATTTGTTCATCAGCTTGAATCCATACCACAATTGAACTCACTTTATCATTCCAACGTTATGCATAACATATTTTTCTTTGGCGTAATGAATACATTATGGTTTCCTTTTTAAATATTTTAAATGGAGAAAAATATGCCTGCTTCTGTTACGAGGTAAATAACTACCGTTTCAGTTATTTACGAAATACGCTTTTTCTTTTTTTGTATAATATTGACATTATAAAGTTTTAAGCATTAAATTTGCAATCAAAATTATTGTTTTGTTCACAAGTTCGATTCTCGCAACCGACAAACTTGAGAACCCTAGTTCGATCCCCAGTCGACAAACAATTTTCACCAATTTAAATCTACCCCTGTGGCTCGCCCACCACTAATATCTTTGGGGGCCGTAATTCGACGATTGGTAACTGCACTTCACTCGAAAAAATATATCGGTTACCGAAATCTGCTTAGGCAGAGTGCCACACCCAGTAATGGGTAAAAGGCGTGATGATATACTTGACATTAAAATTATTTCTGTTTCTCACCACCACTAGCATCTTTGGAGGCTTGTTGAAACCATACTTTATGCGAAAAAATATGTCACTGAGATCTCTGATGGGATCCTGAATATTTTGCGTTAGCGCAAGTAGCGTAGCGCTGCTACGCTATTATTAATTAGTAGTCTGAATCAAATATGCTGTGCTACAACGTAGCGGTAGCGATTAGCGGAAAGTAATTAAAATGAAATTGTAATTTTTGACAGCCTGGTGTTAATTAAAGTTGCACTTTAACATAGCAGGATAGCTTCAATAAAATCAAGCGTTAAATTCTGGTGTTTTTTATTTGTTCGTGCAGCGCGTTGTTTTGAATTCATTCTAACATTGAAATTAATAATATAAATGTTAATTTCTAATTTCGGTGGTATTTACGTGACAGTAATTAATTTGACATAACCAAAATTTCAAGAAAATATAAATTGCAAAACATACCTTCTTGATTTTTTAAATGAACAAAACATGATTTAGCTCGAATTCTTTATTTACACTATAACTGTATAGCGTCTAACGTAATAGCTTGTGATGCGAATATCAAAAACGCGTAAAGAGTATAGAGAGGCAAGGAAAATTTAGCATACGTTACAATAACGTATTTTCAAGATCGCACCTCTGCTACGGCAGAATGTTACATTAATGGATATAAAGCATGATGATATATTTATTTATTTATTATCTAAAAAAATCGTTAAATAATATTATTATTAGGAATGTACGTGAATAATTTTGTAATAGTTATTTTTGTAATAAGTGCGCAAAATGAATGTTTTTTGTTGCGCGTGATAATGTTACTTTTAATCGAGACCGCAGGTCGAGACAATAAAAGTCATTCGAACGCGCCAAAAAAAAAACAATAATTTTACCCATGAAATACAAACAACATTTTTCTACAACTGTTAATAAAGATAATACAATAATTATTTATTTATTTAAGTAAATTAAAGGAAAACAATCAACAATAATATTAATTTGATACTATTGATGTGTTGTAACTAATGAAACCTGACAACAAATCATTTGGGAGCGTGCGCGAGACACTCATTTTGTGCAGTAGAAAACGAAACAGAAAATGAGTATTTTGCGCACTAGGGTGCAAAATAATGCGCAAAATACGCGTTGTCATGGTAATATAAATGATGACAAAATCATGTACTTCGTGTATTGATATTAGTGAAAAATGATCATTTTTTGAATTTAGCCGTTTTGACTCTATAAGTTTCGGTTACGGGTTTTTGTCCTGCTTCAACGTAACAGAGTGGTTCGGATTTCACTATAAGCTGTAGGCTGTATTAACTAATAATGAGTAAATAATAAATGTTACAAGTATTTTATGAATTCCTCGAACAAAAAATTTACAATATTCCGGAAACTCATAATTCATCATCCCCAACCACAAACAAACAAAGACAGGAAACCATCATCAGCAGCCGTCATCACGATGCTAATACCCACAGTATGCAATTCAAATTAACTGGGCTCGGGCACTAGCGTCTTGATTCGGCGTGTCGCTAACGACAGCGTGATTAGCAAGGGCTCGGTTCTACGGCCTACGACGGCGCGGTTGCCGGTGTCGGTGATGAGTCGGGGTCGCGTTAACGCGAAGATGCATGATGATGGATGCTTAACGAACAACGACGCTGGATTTTGTTGTTGGATCTTTCCCGTGATTTCAGCCGCAATTTTGAGAGACATGATTGATCAGCTCAGAAAATTATGAGCTAGGTGAACTTTTGATTTCTAATTTATTTCTGATAAAACAAGAAACGAGAATTGTATTTTAGGATCATTTTTTTTTGTATTGTCACATATAAAAACTGTACCACGTCCTTCATACTTTACCTATATAAAAATAAAAGGTGTTAGTAATTTTAGAAAGAAAAATTCTACCGACTTGAAAGCGTTGCACAGCATGGAGAATAAATTTCCACATCGGTAAACGGTTGATCGCTGTACGAATTGAAAATATAACAAAAAGTACAATAGTAAGTAAGACAAGTGAAAATTATTTGTATTTTTCTGTTTGTGTCAGTGATAGTATAACGGTTTAATTCAATTTTGTAATTGTGGTAATATTTCGAAAATTAAAAAAAATATTTATAATAATTTTTCGCTGTGTAAATTGATCTACTAAGAAGTTACGGTGAGACGGGCTATTGATAGTATATCTATTTATTCAATTTTAAGAACATAAAAGTTTGCTATGGCCATTACAATAATTTTCTGACTATATGTTTTGATAATTTGAACAAATTTTTCAAGAACAATTGACAATTGTTTACATATTATTTGTAACACGTTTACTAAAATTCTCTGCTTAAGAGTTTTTTAAACAACTGGTAATGCACACTTCAATGTCATTTTTGACATTCAAATATGAGTCTGAGTACTTTAGTATTATATTATATGATTTTGATAATATTTGTTATTCACATATTTTACAACGATTTTCAAAATTGTTACGTTACTGTGACCGAATAAACCGACAATAATTTCAAAAATATTTCATGTAAAAGTTGTTGTACATCATATTAGGGTTCATTAGGGTTCAGTTATTACGTATTTTGTAATAAACATAAAAACTTTAAAAACCCATCAATAATATTGTGGTACGACTGTTTATACCTATAAACAGGATGTTTCACAACTTAGAGCAAAAAATTAAAGGGTATATTCTGTACGACGTGCAGATCATGAAACAAAAAGAATTTTTTTTTATATTGTGGTACCACTGTTTATACCTATATACAGGGTGTTTCACAACTTAAAGCAAAAAATTAAAGGGTATATTCTGTACGACGTGCTGATCATGAAACAAAAAGATTTTTTTTTAAATCGCAAAACTATTTTCCATGTTTCCCAGTCCAAAATTTTTCGTTGCTACTGCCACTGGGTGAATGATTATGTTAAAGTTATTAATTAAAAAAAATTATATTATAAATAACTGCTAATAATTGAATTGTGTAATTATTCTTTCGTAGTTGATACCTACTTCATTGTTTGTGTTTAATAGGAAAGCGAATCCAGTGCAGTACTACAAAAAATGTTTTAGGTTAACAACCCTTAATTTGTCGAATTTAAAAAAAATTCTTTTTGTTTCATAATCAGTACGTCGTACAGAATATACCCTTTAATTTTTTGATCTAAGTTGTGAAACACTCTGTATATAGCCCAATAACAAAATTAACCTATTTTTTTTTACTTAAAAGCATCAAATATAAAGTTTTAATCCTAAATTTCGCAGCGTTTTTAAGTTATCGTGCTTTCAGACAAACTTACATATCGACGAACCACTATTTGACTATGTTTTGGATTCAGGTTCTAAAACTTGAAAATGTATCAAAATCTGGTAGATTATAAAGGAAAAGGAAAAAACTAGAAAAAGATCTTTTTCTTCTATCTAAATTAAGTTTCTATAGAATGTATCACATTGTTTCTCGTTTACACTAAATTAAAATTAGAAAAAAGAAATAAATCCTTAGGTCGCATGAGTCGCAACCTTTACCTCAGCTCAATCGCATATCAGCCAGCAGATCTTGGCGGATAGTACACGATAATTAACACGTGACCGCACCGAGGAACAATTTAATTCGTTCGAGTAGAAATCAGCGTGACGTAATTAAAAATAGGCGCGGGAAACGAGCTCCGAGCGGGTGGGGAAATGGAAATTTGGTGGGAGCGCTCAGTAGAGTCGAGTGCCGAGGTCACGCAACGTTAAGAAGTAACTCACCCCGTAATTACACGCTAGGCATGTTATTAATGAAGAATTTAATATGCTAATATTATGCGTACGTCAGCTTCTTACCCGGCGCGGTTCTGTGACTGAGGAGTGCGGCATATGTCGCATCCATTAGAACAGATTCCGGAATTACTAAATCTTGTAATCTCATATTTGTACAAAAAGATATTATTTTTAATAAAAATTTATCAAATTAATTTATGGGCATAAAGAACTGTTTATTTAGCTTTGTCTCTAGGGGTTACGAGATTTTTAACGGGCTAGCCCGTGTACAAATTATAACGGGCTGTTGACGTCTGACACTTAAATATTATAATAATCTGTCACGCAAATTGTATCATCGTAAATATTTGAATTTACTTGCAGCCCGTAAGTCAGTTGGCAAAGAGCATTTGACTGGAATCCAAAAATTCTAGATTCAAATCCTTGCGATGTCTCTCTACAGGGTGTTTCAGGACTAGTATAACAAACTTTAACAGCTTATTCCTGAGGTCATTTTGAGCCAAAAATGTCATATGAACATACGTCCTATTCCTTCTAGTTACCAAAATACAAGAGGTTGAAGTTCTATAATTAACACGAAATTTTCAAATTTTTGTAATCAAGATACTTTCGGAAAACAAGAGTTTTATGTGTTAACCTATTCCATGTTTGGTTATGTTGTTCTGTGTCTATTTAATTGTGTCATTTTATGTTTTGTTCTCTAAATCGTATTCGTTAATAATAATAAATAAAATTAATTAAGACAAATAGGGTATGACTTTTCAATAAAACTCTTGTTTTCCGAAAGTATCTTAATTACAAAAATTTTAAAATTTCGTGTTATTTATAGAACTTCAACCTCTAGTATTTTGGTAACTAGAAGGAATAGGACTTATGTTCATATGACATTTTTGGCTCAAAATGACCACAGGAATAAGCTGTTAAAGTTTGTTACACTAGTCCTGAAACACCCTGTATAACAAAATTACAAACAGATGAAGTTTTTGAAATGATGCGTCACACAAAAATCGAGGTAAAACATATACGTCACTCATTTTATTACGTTTGTGCTGTATTTTCTCATTGATATTGTAATATATTGTGATTAAAATTATAATTTATTTTTCAAGCGTTTTAATTTGAAATTAATTTGAATTAACTAAAATTTAAACATGAGAAATTGTTCTTATAGTTTTTCGAATATATTAAGTTGTAACTTATCGCTCTTTACTTTCGTGCTTAAAATTTATACAGTGGTTGGTTTTCCTATCAATAACAATAGTAATTTTAGCCCTAATTGATAACTAGCGTTTTTTTTAAATGCAAGTTCATTAACAGCAAATTGCCTCCTAAGCACAGTAAGGGACGCGTATGTACTTTAGAGTTCCACCTCAACCGTGTCGTAAACCTGGTGCGGGTGAGCTGAAGGATTGTAGGATTGTCAAATGCAAATAGTCATTCCAGGTGTATAAATATTTACTCACGAGCATCCTGAGTGATATGGTAAATAATTAACGTCTGATTAATGTTATTTTGTTCAAATTAGTTTCATGCATAACGTAATGAGATACAACAAATCGCATTTAGATTACTAGATTATATAGTTGCATCTAATTCAGCTAAATGCTTCCTCTTAGGAGGATCTTTACAATTAGAGCTTTAACATATTGTTCTTCTCTCTTGATTTACTAGTAAGCAATATACTGTTCACGTCAAAATTCAATTGTCATGCGAAGAACTTTCAATTCTAAAGTAGCTTTGAATACATCTTTAATTACACAATAGTTATTTGATTAAGTAGCATGTTTTTTTCCGTGGCTATGAGCCTAGTAACTTAAGCAATTATTTAGTTTTTTGCCGGATTCAACACACAATTTTTTTACTGATTGATTAAAATTAATATTAATTTTATGATTATATTTAATATTTTTATGTTATCGGCATCATTGTAGTCAGTGGCTATATATCTTCACGCCTTTTACCCATTACTGGATGTGGCACTTTGCCAAAGCAGATCTTGATATATTTAAGCGCGTGAAGTGCGGCTACTAGTCACAAACATGTTACTGAAGGGGGAGTCACAGGGGTAATTTTAATGTGGTGAAAACTGTCTGCAGTTGTAAACGAACCCAAGCAGACTGTGGATTTAATCCAAGTCGATACTACTAAGCCACCTACCCCATAAAAACAAATTTAACGGTTATAACATAACAAATGTCATTCAGCTTGTTGTAAATGTTTTCAGTCACTATATATCAGTAAAACATATAATGGAAGGTGACGAAGGAATCTTAACTCCACCCGAGAAAAAGAAACGAATTACGGTTAGAAATATATTAATTAAATTAAATCATAAATGTCAAATTTGCTTTTTTCCACAGCAACATTTTACGACCTGCGCTAAAAAGATAGCACTTCACAGTTTGTCGATTGTTAATAAAAGACCACTTTTAATGTAAATCGGCAAAAAAATTGTCTTCATTTTAACATATTAATCTCGACTATTACGAGCCCCGTCCCACATCAGTTGGCCCACTTGCTGAAATTTTAATTTATGTAGTTATTATAAGAAAATAATTATATTTATGTAATTTAACTGTATTTATTTAACCTAATATTGATATTTACACTTTTTATAGTTAATTGGAAATAAATATTTAAAGGAATATTATTTTTTATTACAAAAAATGTAATTGGTTTTTATACATGAAACTTTTGCATTTTATATAGTTTATAAGTCTTCAAATTACCTACACTTTGTTTAGAAATTTGGTAGCTATCGAAGTGGCTATGCATAGATACGTCAAAACAATTGTTGTTTATTGACATTAGTTTTTCAAAAGACTTCAAATTAATTTTATACATTGAAATGACTAGAGGTAAAAAGATAGATGAGAATCTTTGATCTATCATAATTAATTTATCTAAAACTGGAAAATCAAATTCAGAAATTGGAAAATTATTATGTTTATCACGATATAGTGTTAGAAATATTATGCGATTGTACAATACAAGCGGATCCATTGCCTCAAAACCCCAATATGTGAAGAAAAGTAAAATTACAGATATTAATAAGAGAGCATTAAAAAAAGTTATTCGTCAAAATAGACGTGCTAATGACGGAAAACTCAGCGTATTGTGGGGTGAAGCAATTGGAAAGCAAGTTTCAAGATCTACATGCCACAGAGAAGCTCAAAAGTTGGGATTCAAGACATACAAGGTTGTGTTTTAAAATTGTTGTCTGAGTGAAAAATTTCAAAAAATCTATATAATTTTTTAGGCTAAAGAGAAACCGTTATTGACAATAAAACAAAAGCAAAACAGATTGAAGTGGGCTAAAGAACATAAAAACTGGATTCCTGAACAGTGGAATTGTATACATTGGAGTGATGAGTCTCGGTTTGAAGTTTCTATTGGTGACAGTAGAAGCAGAGTAATTCGACAGGAAAACGAAGCGTATCATCCAGATTGTATGAAAAGAAAGGTTAAGTTTCCAGCATCTGTTATGGTGTGGGGATCAATGTCTGCAAAAGGTGTAGGAATATTACATTTTATTGATGGAATTATCAATACAGAAAAA
Organism: Pterostichus niger; assembly: GCA_947425015.1. Lineage (NCBI taxonomy): Eukaryota > Metazoa > Arthropoda > Insecta > Coleoptera > Carabidae > Pterostichus > Pterostichus niger. Next base: position 24,541,166 of record OX380344.1, on the reverse strand, counting down.
TACTTAAACATTTTAGAAGAATCTTTACTACCATCAATGCAAGACGCTTTGGATTCTGGAGAAGATTTTATCTTTCAACAAGACGGTGCGGCCTGTCATACGTCTAAAAAATCTTCGAAATGGTTTTCAGACAATAATATTCCACTCTTAGAATGGGTGTCTAGTAGCCCTGACTTGTCGCCTATTGAAACATTGTGGAACAAGATGAAAAAAAGGTTACGTGCAAGTCCTGCAAGATCTATACCAGAACTGAAGCAAAAACTTCAAGAAATTTGGGATCAATTTACGCCAATAGATTGTCAGACTTTAGTAAACACAATGCCTCAAAGAATTACGGCAGTTATTAAACATAAAGGTGATGGTAACTTAAAAAATGACACTAACATTTAAGTTCTGGTTATTGTTTTTAGTTAAACTTTTAATTAAAAAAGAAAAAACTTTAGTTAATTTACGTTAAAAAGAGGAAATATATATAGATGATATAAAAAATATAAGTTTTTGATATTATAGATTGCAATTCGATTGTTAAAATTATAATAAATGCATTTTAAGCAAGTGGGCCAACTGTTACGGGACGGGGCTCGTATATTAATTCTGAAACAATTTGTCAAAATAAATTATGTAAAGTTGTCTTCATAATTTGTTTTGCTATATCTTAGATAGCGAATGAATTCCTTGATAATCCAATAAATTTTTATTACACTAGAAGGAACAAGGTTTTTTTTTGTTCAAGTATTTATTGTATAATTCTTTAAATGAATGTAGAAAATTTAAAATAAAATATAATAATTATATCATCATGTCTTTTATCCATTATTGGGTGTGATACTTGACTGTAGTAGACCAGCCATCAAATCATGGTCCTCAAAGATGTTAGTAAATATGTTTAGATTCCCAGCTAATTACAATTAATTAATGACTTGAGTTTATTTATTTTAATATATATTTCAAATTACATATGAGGTATATATATATATATATATATATATATATATATATATATATATATATAGCGTCGCTATCAAGTAGTTTGGCGACGTTACATTATTTCGTCTCCAAGTTACTTCTAATTATTACTCTGTTGTTTATGTTTACTTTTCTGTCAACTATTTATTTATTTTCATTCTTCTTTCAAACTTAAAAGTGTACACATCTTCTATATTATATATCTCTAAATTCAATGTTATTATTGTTTTTTATTTAAATAAAGTGAAGCCTTATATACATCTAAATTTAAATGCTTTACATATATATATATATATATATAAAAGTACAAGAATGAAAAGTTTAAAATATTTAAAAAATAAAATGCGACATTTTTGTGCAAAATATTAAAAGAACATAAATTTAAACCTTATCGGCCTGACCTCACTTATACAATTTTAGAACGTGTTAGAGATGAACGATTCGGTTTCGGTTATTGGTTTTTATTTAAATTAGAAAGTTTTACGAAAAAAAATATATATATATATATAAAAGTACAAGAATGAAAAGTTTAAAATATTTAAAAAATAAAATGTGACATTTTTGTGCAAAATATTAAAAGAACATAAATTTAAACCTTATCGGCCTGACCTCACTTATACAATTTTAGAACGTGTTAGAGATGAACGATTCGGTTTCGGTTATTGGTTTTTATTTAAATTAGATAGTTTTACGAAAAAATTATGTACACAGGTGAGGCTATATGAACGACGACTAGCGGCACAAGAAATTTTCAAAATTTAAGGTACCTACTGGTTTACAAATAATCCAAAGTGGGCAGTTAAATGCAGAACTCAATACTCAGAAAAAATTGATATATGGTGCGGGATAATGGGAGATTATTTGTACATTTGTATATATATATTATATTCAAAGTATTGCAAATTTATATTTCGTAAAATAAGCAATAGTTTTACCGCCACGACTTCTCTGAAAAATTATACCTCTGAATATTTAAACATTTTAAGTCTTATAACTTTACATACCTAATATAGATTTTGTAATATAGATTTTGAAACTATCCCTGTGCTGACATCTCAGTCAAGCTTTGCTTTAACGCTTCCAATATCGAAAAAACCAAACCTGTTATAAAACGTTTACCTCCAGTAAACCGATTTCTATCTGACCGTTAGTTGTCGAGAAGGACAAATAGGCATTTGAAAAGTAACCATTTGTCCACGTCTCGTGTGAAAGGATCTAACAGTTCCGGGATAAAAAAAACAACAGGATAAAAGGCCGGCAAGTTGAGTAATTGGCAGGGTTGGACAGTGACCAATTATAAATCTATGCTAGCACCTGCGCCCTGCATCAACGGATATTTATCAAACCGCGTTCGCATCGGTGACATAACAAAGTACGGGGAGAGACTCGAGGGTATTTTTCACCCCCTCACATATCATGTGGGATATATGACGACTTGATGTGCCATTAATTTTAATTAATACGTTTTAGATTTAGTTTATGTTACGCGAGGATGTAACAGAATGAAAGAGATAAATGGTAGGTGTTATTTATTGATTTGTGTATTTAGGATTGTGGTAAGTATTAATGTTTAATGTCTTGAAAGGATTTGTTTTTGTGGTGAAGATTCAGTGTTTACTGTGGGATTGATTCAAAGTACTAAAGTAGAGAATCTAAATGGGTTATTTCACTACAGTTACTGGGTCTGAACTAATTTCTCAGATCCGTAACATTTGCCCGCAGCTCACTGAACAAACACGAAGTATATTTTATACACACTATCTACTGCTTTTGGATATTATATAGTATAGTATAGTTTAGTATATAGTATATTCAGTAATATTTAGAGTCAATAGCTAAGATTATTATTAGTATTTATAAAATTAAAAAATAAAGACATCAATCACATGGGACAATAGGTGCTTTCACGATTTTTAGATTTCTTATAGGGTAGGTGGCTAAGTAGTATCGAGTCGAACTGTGGAATTGACCACAGCCAATAAACAATTTTCACCACATTAAAACTGTGGCAAAGATGTTAGTGAATAGAGGGCACTACGGAGACTTGGGGCTAGAAATTTGTGTAAATTTGTTGAGATTCCCAGCTAATTACAATTAATTAATGACATAAGTATATTTATTCTAATATATATTTCATATTACAAATTACTAACATCTTTGATAGCTGTGATTTGACGACTAGTAATCGCAGTTCACGCGCAAAAATATATCACTTACCGAGATCTGCTACTGCAGAGAGCCACGCCCAGTTATGGGTGAAATGCGTGATGATATATTTATATGAAAACTAAAAAAGAAAATTAATGCTGGAGGAAATCACAGAAACTTATCTTTGCTGGACGGCTGGTCACTTTACTATTGAGATTGATTAGATGCAATCGAATAAAAATTAAACTAACACTAGCTTATGCCAATGGTAACACTGCCTGCATCGATTATGATCGAAGAACGTCGATTAATAGCGACTGGTTTGATATATCAAACACATTTGATATTAAAAATCGATTGATAGTGTTCGCTGTGCTTTCATTTGCTGTCTTGTCATATATTTCATATGAACTGAGAACAATTTATAATTTATTTTTACATATAAAATTAGAAAGTTTTCCATTGTTAAACGGAGACAATTTTAAGTTAGAAATAGAATCAAATAATTTTTATCAAATAAATCTATCGTTTTAACTCAATGTGACATAATCAGTAAAATATTGATTGATTTTTTAAATCTATGTCAATTGAACGATTGTAACATATCTAGTGTGTCCGCTACCTAAACTTTTGTTAATAATTTATTAGTATAAAAATAACATGTTACTGAGCATATTTTGTATTTTATTCTGTAGGTGGCTCAGTGGTATCGAGTCGGCCTGTGGATCTTGAGAGCCTTGGTTCGATCCCCACAGCCGACAAACAATTTTCATCAATTTTAATGTACACCTGTGGCTCCCCCTCCACTAATATCTTTAGGGGCCGTGATTTGAAACCTGGTAACCGCACTTCACGCGAAAAAATATATCACTTACAGATATCTGCTTAGGCCGAGTGCCACATCCAGTAATGGGTAAAAGGCGTGATGATTGATATATTTATTTATTTATTTTATTTTTAATAGCAATTAAACTCTTTAATTAATGATAATATACATAGCAATTTTCATCTAGTGTGGCCTATTGCATAAAAAGGTTAATGATTGTTATAAATAAACAAGATTAGTCTCAGAATACACATGGCAACAATTAACTAATATTTCTGTATATTACAGTGACACCTTTACGAGTATAAATCCAACTAACTACATCTTCGCATCTGATAATACATATTACAATTTAATTCTGTAAAATCTAATTTTGTTTTGTTATAATAATCGATAAATAATTCGTTATAATGTATATTTTGCGGTTTTAAACAAATTCATCAAGGTTAAAATTAGCCTCAAGTGAAAGGGAACGTGAAAATATTTTCAGGAATTTATTAATTAATTTACGAGTATTCATAGAATTTCAAATTATTTCCGTACGAACAAACTGTGAATAATATTAATTTAGATATTATAAAACTGTTATCTCCACATTTCCTCTGTTGTAAGATAAACTATATATCACATAACAAGAATCCGGCATGTCAGTCGGTTCGTCCTTCCGTCAAATAGGAACAGGATCCGTTACGCATACCGGTGGACCATTGTCCTTTAGGTAGTTTCCCTTTGTGTCCTTCCTTGTCATGCATGTCAATGACTTAATATTTCCTTTGCGTATTTCCTTTTGCCATAAATCATTAGATACTAATTAACTGAAATTAACAGTACTTCATCTTTTATTTAACTTCTTCATAGAAGAATACTAGATTGGGTGAACAGTGTAGGCCCCAGGAGGCGGATCCAGACTTCGAATTACGGGGGGGTCATGGAGTGAATTTTGTCTCTGGGGGAGAGGGGTATTGCCCATCTTCTAAGTATAAAAAACATTTGTATTTGCTCATATTATATTCCTGCATTAAATAATTTTTACAATCACATTAAATCACATTAAATCGTCTTTGGAATTGTATTAAATCACATTAAATCATCTTTGGAATCACATTAATTCACATTGAATAACATTAAATCATCTTTAGAATATACTTAGATAACAAAATTTTGTTTTCATCTCAAAAATTTCCCCTAAGAGCGCCAACACTTTTTAAATCATAAAGTTTCAATATCTAAACGGTTCTTCGATAGAATACAAAATTTATTGAATTAGAAGTTAATTTTCTAAGTGCAAATGTCGGTAGTCACATACTTGACTAGGTCTTAAATAGAATACTTCTTCCATCTACGGGTCGAAATAATATCCCACAAAATATTGGTTTTTGGCTATTTATTTGAATAATAAATCAAACAATAATTCTTAATTATCTTAGAATTTTAAGTTCTTAAATAATATTTTCTATTTATGTATTATGTATTAGGGCCAATTAACTATTAGGGCCAACATTAAAAAAAGTCCAAGCTGGATCCGCCCCTGGTAGGCTCTAGAACACCAAAATGTGAGGAACCTTTAAAAATGTAGTGACTATTGGTAGCATATCAAATTTTTTTATAAATAAATATATCATCAGGCCGTTTCCCCATTACTAGACCCTGGCATATCAACAGCGGGATTATGTAATTTGGAACCAACAGAATATCGGTACCTAATATTTATTTGCGATCTTTGCACTAGACATAACATTTTCTTATTGGATGTTTATTTAATAACTTCATGTTATATACCAAATTTGGTCGAAACAAAATTCAGTATTGCGGCATACGACGATATCGACGTCATATACAAAATTCCGCGACAACGAGATATCGTAATAAAACGTGACGAAAGTATCGATTTAATGTTACAGAATCCCACTGCAGATCTCGGTATGTGATATATTTATGCGCGTGAAATACGGTTACCGGCCGTCAAATCACGCCTCGCAAAAATGTTTGCGGAGGAAGGGGCCACAGGGGTAATTTTAATTGCTTGGTTCTCAAATCCACAGGCTAACCCGATACCACTTAGCCACTTATACCTTTTAAATTAATTATAAACCAATAGACTTTTTGAATATATTTTTTCTTTCGAATGAAATATTTGAAATACTTTTATTCACAATTACATATTTCCCAAAATTTGATTAATTTTGATAATGAGATGATGCCAGTGACAGAAACCCAAAGACATCACACCCAACACATCTTAAACTAGTCATACTTTATAATTAACGAGTTAAAATGAAACAGTAATAGTTCGATTTTATAAAAAACTAATATTAATTGACTGATACTGAATTTTGATTTTGTCAAATGAGGCTCATCATATTATTAAAAACGTTTAAACAAACTCTAACCTAATTATAATATCAGTTTGTTTTTAGAATAGGATTTTGATTAATTAGAAATATTGATTTTGTATTGGAATAAATTTAGCCAAACTAAAATTCAAAATCTGTAAAAACTTTAGTTACAGGAAAATATGGTGAAACTTCAAATGGAAAGAACACAAAAATCCAGGATGCGTTATACATTGACAAAGGGATGAATCGCAATAAAGAAATGAATTACTTTGACCATCCTAGTACAACTGACCTTCTAAATATATTTGCAACCCTATTTAATAATATACATATTTATTTCTTGTTGCATATTAATTTTTTTGAAATTTTAATTTATATAATAATATTTTAAATCCAGGTTGAACAAACGATACTAGTGATATATTTCCAAGGGCCTCATAATTTTTTGTCAAGGCAAATTTGTTTAAATAGAAAATGGCAAGGACCGTACAATAATCATGTTCGACTGCATCTTAACTTCTTGTTTTATGACACTGTTTACTGTCCATAAAATTTTATTTGGACTAGTACGATAAAATTGTAAAATTGCACTTAATGTTAGAAAATTAAAGTAAAAATAATTGTTATACCTAAATAATTAATTAATTCCTATACAATTTCTTTAAATTTTTAAAGACACTATGAACACATTTTTCTACTTATTTTACAAATTTCACAACTTTATAATTACAAGTGACATTGTTAAATAAAAACAACAAAGCACACTTTAAAATAAGTTCGTTTACGATAACATATTTTATAAAAATAAATAGGTTGCAATGCAGTTGAGCATAAAGCTTTGTATGCAATTTATACATAATCAGACTTTATAGAACTTGCTTTATTTATCAGCCTCGTTCGCTGCTCTCGCTTAGCCATAAACTACAAGTCATCCAATAAAGTCTAGTTACATAAATAGCTATTATTTATTGTTATTTTAATTATTATTAAAAAAAAACAAATTATTTATTTACTACATATTTATTTATAAAAAATAATACAAATAATTTACGTAAATATAAAATACCGATTTTAATTTAAAATACAGAACAACCGTACTTTAATAATTTTTTTACCTTTCATCGATAGTATTTTTGTTGTGTTTTAGTAGTATCGCTACAGTTAATATAGTTGTGTATAGTTGGGATGTACATAATGACACAAGAGTGACAACATACGAGCGGAAAATATAGCGCGCAAAGGATTACTGATTTGTTGACAATTTCTTATTATTCGTCAGAAAAATTAAATTTAGTTATATTTATTTTATGATGGTTTAACACTGACAAGTACCATTACCCAACTGTCACTCACCAATTTAAATGAAACTTGGCACACTAATAGAACTCTTAAAAATATTGAACCCCTATTTTTTTTCTTCCGGAAGTTGCTTATTAGGGGTACAAACCACTTCTGAATGGTGGTAAAAGCAAGAATCACCATAAATGAAATTAATTCCAAAATATTACGCGTTCAACATTGGTACCCAGGGATAACCTCGAAAATAGATTCAGTGACCCCAAAATCCTCCGAATAACTAGTTTTGAACCTAAAACTCTATTTCAGTTAAATATCGTAATTTCATCCACCCGTCCCCTTTTAAACCCCTTAAAAAGTGCATATGATCAAAATGACTCCGAAAATAGATTTTGGCGATCTCAAAAACCTCTGTGTAACAAATGTTGAACGCGTAGTATTTTGGTATTATTTAATTTCATTTATGGCGATTCTTGCTTTTACCACCATTGAGGGGTGGTTTGTACCCCTAAAAAGCAAATTTAGGAAGAAAAAACATAGGGGTTCAATATTTTTTAGAGTTCTATTAGTGTGCTAAGTTTCATTTAAATCGGCGAGTGACAGTTCGGTAGTGTTACTTGTGAGTTTATTAATACAATTTAATCATGGTATGAAAATATTCCAAAGTCTTGATAATCTTGATATTTCGAAATGTACATCAGGTGATAATAAAAAAATACCGTGGCACAAAAAATAACTCTAATTTATTAATACAAACATGCAAATAGAAATGACAGTTCATTTTAAGTTGACGGTTACTTGTTTGTTTTCTGATCATTTATCTTTTATCTTATAAAATGTAAAATCTAAATTGCAACCCTCTATTGAAATGCACTCAATTCAGGTCACAAATATGTTGCTTCCCTTTCGCCGCAGAAGGAGTCCAAGCCCTAGCTATTCTATTGATAACATGATTTAATTTTTCCCGTGAATGCAGCGCTCCGACGGAAGACGAGGCCGAGACATAGACGATGTCAGCTTTTAAGGAGTTGACGACAGCAAGACCGATGCGCGTTTATTTTTGACTACGAGATGCAGTCGTAATGAAATTCCCTGGAACTAATATTGAAATGTTTCGACTGATGTTTATCGTTGTTTATAGCTTGTATATATTACGGGGACGATAGAATTGGTGTTTTGCAAATTGCCCGCATGAATCACGATGTGAATTTTGTTTCATGCTTCGAATATTATTGTGCTGCCAAATATTTCAATAACATAGTCGCTCATAATTTATATTTATTGATTATAGTTTTATTTTTTATTTATTCATTTAATTGGACATACTAAAATTTTTTGGAAAATAGTCTCATCGTTACTGAAAAAAAATCTGATGTGGATACATATGACTTCCTTGTACGCGTATTATAATATACCTACATTTTTACGTAAATTGACATTAACATTAGTTTTTTTATTTTTTTCTCATTTTTTGTTCTAATCAGCAAACTTAATTATAAAAAACAAGAAATATATAATTTTCAAATTTAGATATTTCGCTTATACAAAAGGCTAATTTAATCATTCTTAATGTGCTAGACGCAGAATTTAATTCTCTAAAACTTTTATTTGCAGCATTTATTTCTAAAATCAAAATAATACCTTTTTTTCAAGATATACTCGTAGCAGCTTCATGTGATGTATCACTTCTGGTTAGTCTATTTTAAACAAAACCTATTATGTTATTTACATTGATATAGTAGTCTTATATACAAAATTTCAAAAGTTTTGGATTATATTTTAATATAGTTTTTCATTAAAATCAATATAATGACCAAATAGGGAGGTGCACAACTAGAGCAGTCCTTAATACAAACCTCAACTTTCTAAAGCTTACTGTTTTTGAGTTATGCAAAACACATACGTACGTACAGACATCACGACGAAATTAGTCAAAATAAATTCAGGAATTGTCAAAATGGATATTTCCGCTGAAATCTCAAAACCGAAAATTTTTGCGATTACAATACTTCCTTTACTTCGTATAAGGAAGTAATTCAAATATAAAGCATATATCCGAATAATATCCACTTCCTTTTCAAATTAATAACATTTCTAAATTTTAGTTTTAATGTATGTCACAGGCAGTGGGCAACAATGCATTAAAATGTGGAATAAAACATTGTTTGCCAGAGTAACGTTTGTATTAGTAAAGTCAACTTATTTTATGACAGGAAGACTTCCTAATATCAGATATTTATATCTTACACATAAGAATAAGTTTTAAGGTGGATAAATAATGTTTGTTATCAGTATATTTAACTCACTTCACATATGTGCTTAAATTGAAAACGAAGTTTATAAATATTTGAATCTGCTTGTTAGTGTCAGCTGTAGGCGGTGCCAGATTTTTTTTAAATAGATGTTTACATAGAAATTATTGTGTCATGTACGACGCACTTTTATTGTGAGTGAAAAAAAAAATTCTCCTTTTTTATTTAACAAATTGTTTGTGTATAATATTATAATAATAATTAGAGATGGGCGAATATCATCCGCGAATAGTTGAATGCCGCGAATATTGACATTATTCGATATTCGAGATTTTCGAATATTAACGTTAGTATAGCGAACATTCGAATACCTCGAATATCGCGCCATATGTTGACCTCAATTTTTGACTATGTTTTCCTTTATTATTTGTACATAAACTTAAAGCTATTACAATACTTTGAAGTTATTAATAACAAAGATATTTTGTTTCAAAACCATGAAGACGTACCATATTTCAAATTTGTTTTTCGCCAACATCAGTCCGTACGTTTCACCTTAAATTTTAAGTTTTCGTCTTTTTCTTTTTTGTTTGTACTTTTTGTTTTAATTTTATTTTATCTTAACAATTTCATTCAAATAATGAAAAAGACATAATTAAATAATTATTTATAATAAATAAATTAACTTTTAGGAGTATTCGAATATTTGAGTACCTCGAATATTCGAGATCTGATTAATATTCGTATTCGATATTCCAATTCGAGAAATTTGATATTCGCCCATCTCTAATAATAATATATTGAGTTTTGCTAGTAATAATTTAATTTGAAGTAAAATAAAAATAAATGGTTTTGGTGTGTTAATATTAATTCATATTGAAAAGTATTAGATATCCGATATCTAAACATTAATGTTTAGTTTGTTATTTAAAGTAATTTTCTAAATATTGTTGAATAACAGAAAGTCACAAATCCGAGGCAAATAGTGGCCTCGAGAGATCGCCTCGGAGACAGAGACAATTAGGAATCCTGGTTATCCGGGACACCTGAGAACTCTGTGTAATCAACATATTGTTGAAATCAATATATCATTGTAATCAATATATTGTGGTAGACAATAAATAAATGTTACAAGACCTAAAGTAATGCAAATACATTACCGGCACGGCTACACTGAATAGTAATAACTAAAGCCCGGATATTTAGGCTCTTAAAAACACCCAAATAAGCAGGCATATAGGCCGGTAATTACTCTAAAATAGGCGGGATTTTAGGCAGCCTAAATGTAAATAATTTGTTTACAAAAAATAAACGAATCCTTTTTCTAATATTGATACTCGTATATACTCTTCGTTAGAAAAAATAATCATTTTAAACAAAAATTAACGCAATCTGAAAAATAATAATGTAGGGTTCTCATTTTATTAACTATTATGCAAATACAAATTATGTAGTATACTTTAATTCACAAAATATTACGAGCAATTGCTCTATGAAATTTTCGTAAAGGGACTGTCTTCGGTCAGTCAGAACTTGCTTGTAAGTTGAAAACTTCGTTTGACATCACAAAATGTGACAGGGGCGTTCTTATATTTAGCCATATCGTCTAAAGTTACCTCAGCTCCATTGATTAATGGCAAAGACACAATTGAATTGCTACGTAAAAGTTTGACTAAAAAACATTTTTTCTTTCGGTATTTTAAATTCACACACAAAAACTTGATTAAAATAAATACTTTAAATATTATAGGTTAGGTTGAAACACTTTGTCGAGTGCTGAATTAGTCAACGAAGTAAATGATAAACCTTGTCTGCTCATTAAAAGTTAGAATAGGCAAAAAAAATAGGCACAATAACCAAAATATAGAAAAAATAGGCTCTAAGGCACGAAAAAAAAACCTTCCATTACACGTACACATATTACCTATGTAGAGAAAAACGAAATTGCCTGAAGTATATTAAAATTTGAATCTAGGCAATTGCCTAAAAATCCGGGCTTTAGTAATAACTGTCATATAGTGTAAAGTTTCTTCATTAATAAAATATAGTTGAGAATAAAGTACAACGACGCTTAAATGATTCGATGCACGATGTATGCTATCACTCTAACATCTCTCATCCGATGGTGTTGGACCTGGGGCAACTTTTAATTGGATTAGAATCTAATTTAGCTGTAGTGACCGCACACAGTCGGCGACGAACTCGCGAACCAATCACACGTGGAAACGTCGCGGCGGTGGAGGCAGCAGCAGCGGCAGTGAACTCAATTACGCTGTGGTTGCCCCCTGCACCCCAACAGTGAAATGCAGTTCGGGTTGATAGTTTTTGGTGACTGTTTAAATGAATTAATTGGCGCATATGTTTACTTCGTTGCCTTTTCGTTGCGCAATTGTATATTTTATTAGGGATTTATGAAACAAAATGTGCCACGCTAGATGAGAAGATAGGATATGTAAATTAAGAATTTGAAGAAGAAAATAATAGAATAGGAAAAGGAAATCATTATCTTATAATAATAACATAAACTACATATAATCCAATATTGTATTTTGCAATTGAACTCAAATTATCGGTTATACAGTGGTAAACCTATAGTATATTTAATTTGTTTTCGGAAACTATAAATATTAATTGAACGAATCGTAGATGGTTTATATTTCCTTGTCTAGAATTACACATCTACATAAAAATCTGATGTTTTTCTCATTAAATGTATTTGTGGTACCAGACATGTAGCTCTTTTTGATTCTATTATTCATATTTTCAATAATAGGTTTCTTTATTTCACATATGTAGAACGACGTTTAATACTTTAATAAGATGCCTAATTTGTATTATTACTCTAAAGCTGTAAATATAAATAAACCAGTTATATTTGTATGCATAAATTAAAAATTATTTAGCATTTCATTTCTACTCAAATGAAGAGAATAGTTATTTGAATACCTGCAGCAGAAAATAGTCTATTGCTGCTCTCCGTGCTCGAGGTACACATAATATTTGTAAACGACCATTTAAAAAAAGGTTTGAAAAAAAATAAAATTATGTTGTTGCTATTGGGAATGTTATTTTCTCGCTTATTGCTCAAGAAACGATAACTTTTCTTCGTTAAATGACTGCTGAAATAGTATACTTTCCATTATGGTCGTATAAACTGTAAACTGTAAACTGTAGACGCTACGAGGCCAAGTGATGAGTCGAATAAACCAGTGATTTCAAAAAAATAACATAATTAGTTTATTGCTGATTTGTCTGGGATTTAAAAATGCTAAATAATAATTTTTTTTCTACGACCTGAGGAGAAAGTTAGCTTTTCAGCTCTCTTTTAATATGTGAAAATTATTCATTAGCTGAAAATCGTAGGGAAAGTTCGTACTTTTTAAGTAAGTATATTCTAGTGCAAAAAATAAATTATGATATGTTGATAACAAATCAGGCATCGAATTAGCGCTAAATGTTTTTTTATATGCCCGTAATGAATGCATGAAAACTGTTAACGTTTTTCAAACGAATTTCAAAACAAGCAAACTGGCAAATAGTTATTTGAGTATCAAGTGAAGAAAGTGACACATTTCTTCTCAAAGGTGCCGTTTCATTTTGCGAGAAGAATGATTCTTTTTTCATGAAGTATACATATTTTTGCCATTATCCTATCAGAAAATAAAATGTTCATAAATAAATAGAACTTTAGATAATGTCTATTTATTCTCTTGACTATTAATGTAAAATCATACCGTTGTTTTCCAGTTGCCATGAATATGACTTTACTTTTATTCCCTACGGAAGAAAAGTATCACGTTTATTTTTTAAATAGTGGAAAGAACTTTTTAATATCTGGCACAGTTTTCTCGACTGCGCGCGCAACTTTCTGCTGTAGGTATACTATTTTCATTTTAAACTGGAGGGATCGGCATAAAACGATTAAATGCACCGCAATTACGTTTACAAAGGAACTCAAAATATGACCCGTTATAACTGGTGTCACAGGTTCGCACAGTGTTGTACAGCCCAATTCGCCGGTACGTGTATAATAAAAACAAAAAAAAATACAATCTTTAAATAAGTATATTTCCTTATTCATACGATACAAGTATAATATATTATAAATATTATATACAAACATAATCTAAACAATTACCTACATTATTCAGTCTGATTCAGTACAGGATATTTAATCTTCTTATTGAGTAACATAACTGCTAATTGGATAATTTAATCCGAATCAGTAATTTTTAAATGGTCAATCATAGGAAAAAACAACAATAATTTTAGGTTGAATACGACCCTTAAAAAATTTACCTATTGTGACCATCGTTAAGCGATTTGTGGTAGCTGTACTAATAGATTTCATTGTAGTTGTATTGGACAGGAACGTTTAATCGTTTTATACCGATCCCTCCTATTTAAAATGAAAATACTATATACGAATAATTGTTTTGAAATAGTAGAGAATGGAATTAATCTCGTATCCTTCAACATCACAAATCATTGCTTATTCTTTACTTGGACATTATTAATAATTTTTTAAAGATTATATTATATTCATTGTACCTACTATTTACTACTCTTCTTTTGTTTGAGTATTCATATAATGCAATCTGTTTTGTATACAATTAATAGAGGACACATGTTTAGTAATAACAAAATATTTGAATATGCATGGATTTTGTATATGGACTTGCATTGCTTGAATTTTAGCGAAGATTGCGTATCATATTAGCATAAAATAACATGTGAAATCATAACTATGCTCGTGTGTTTCACACTAAAACAATATTGATCTAAATGAATACCTATACCGCCATATATCTGGTATAACTACATGGGATAATTAGCATAGTAGATATTGTGGTTGGGAACTAATATAATCAATTTCAAATTACCTTTATTAATAGAATTTCGGGATATTGAGTATCTAAACGTGTTGGCTGCGAGTATATGATGTTTTTAAAAGAACTTGATATATTCGTATATTTTCTGTCAATTGAACGTTCCTATATTACATTAGAAAAAATCCTTAAATCCCAAATCTAAGGAATTATATTTTATATAACTTTTATTCATTATTGACATTTTTATTTTTTTAGCTTCCATGTTTTGTCAATTTATTTGCAGCAAAACGAGAAAAATGCATCAAATAAAAGATGTAGAGATTTAAATTCTTTATCTACTCGTAATCCGATCGGTGGGAGATTAAAGCGTGATTTCATATGACGTATTTTATTTTGATTCTGATTGGCTGACCAAAACGTCAAAATGAAGACATATTTACATAGGATAAAATACTTGAGACATTGACTGTCGCCTACGTTCATACAAGGTCATTCTGCGAAGACGAACCCCCCCTTAACTTTTTTATTATAAGAAATAGAAACATTTTCTTCATACGAAAGTTTTAGTATATTAAATATACTATTTTATGACATATTTAGAAATTTTTTATAAAGTCAGGTTTACATGATACGACTATCAAGTTTTATTTTCAAATGGGAACCTAGAATTATTTTATTAAAATAAAAATCGCCATTTTTTCTCTTTTCAACGATGTATTACTTGTCATAAATGTATATGACAAAAATCGAGATAAATAAGACCCTGTATATAAGGTTTGGTAATTTATACAAAAAAGACCAGAGATACATTCAGTTCTTAAATTGGCCGAAAAAGTCAATTTTTCGACAATGATTTAAATAATATTTATTTTGTATATGCTTATTTTAATACAAACAAACACTGATTTTTACATAATTATTTTCTATATGTATGTAATAATAATTATGAAAGGTAGGAAAAGTATATGTTTTCTTTTACTGTCCCTATCAAGAAAATGTATTTCCGTCGCCACTTGCAGCAAATTTTTAAAACGATTTTACTTGCAAACTAGCATATATTTCCAGGTCTTGCATAATAACATTAAAAATTGACATAATTTAATTGTATTGGCACATAAACAAACATTCTATACATTTATATTTATAAAGATGCAATACAATATAATTGGTTCACCGTTCTTCTTGTCAAAAGTCTTGTATGCTATATAAACATGTCGTTATTTTGACGTTTTGTTTAGCCAATCAGAAATAAGATAAAAAAGTTCTATTCCAATACAACCACACTGTAATCTTTTACTATATATCAATAACACGTTGTTTTTCCAGTTTGTAGTACTTTTATACTACTTTGGGGTTGGTGGCACAGTCGAGAAACAATTTTCACCAAATTTAAAACTACCCTAGTAATGCATAAAAGGCGTGATAATAATGACACTTTTGTTTTCTTTGAAAATATGTATGTAAAATTTACGAATTAGGAAAATTAAAATAAAATAAATATTACTATCTCAAATAAAACATAAAACATTAGATAAAATATAATATGAAAGTTATATCGTTAAAATACCATGTTTATGTTTATGACAACGTATATATGGTATCTATATTGCATTAAACGTTTATAAATATTTAACAAGCAGAAAATATACAATACCAAATCTTCAATATAATTTATAAATACGAACAATCAATAATCAAACGAAAGTCTTAATGATTGTTTTTTAAAATAATTTTCTGTTTAATGAAAGAACCAAAAATAACGAAAGACAGTATTAGATCGGTGATTCAAATTTACATTACCTTAATTGTATTTATTGAACGTAGACATTAACCAATTTTCCGAGAAGAAGCTCCTTCGGAAATCACTGCATTAAATTTTCAGATTGACAATCCCATTATTACCATCAGTGTAAGTTTACCTAAGCAACCTAACCTAAAAACTCTAGATCAGCCGAGATCTTATTTCTCAGTAACTACCGTCGTAATGTACACATTGGAAACTTTGAAATGAACGCGTACAGCATTGATGAAGTTCAGAGTGAGTCATAGTTAGTCCGGGATTCCGGGAACGGAATGGAAAACCAATTTGGAAAGAAAAATAAAAGTGCCACTTACCTGGACACCGGAGCCTTGGAACAGTATCTCCGAAGTTTCTCCGTGGATCGAATGGCGTGCTTCGCTTCTCCGAGAACATTTGAATCTAGCACCGGAAACCACAAAGCGTCTGGTTATTTTATGTTGCTTCGATTTATAGTCTGTTAGTGGTTGCTGAAGTACTGTAACTGCGAGAATTATTGCTTGGATGATATAGCTTTTATTGCTATGGATACATACGTACAACCATGTATTTATGTACCTAATGTCTTCCTACTGCTATAGTAACTGAAGGAAGAATGAAGAGTTACTTTCTGAAGAAGATATACAGGAGGGCTGTTTCTCTTTCGTATAATATGTGTTTATTAGCGACCGAATTAACGAATTAGTCATCTGAGGATTCTATTAAGAATTTCTACATACATTTTTTATCAATTAACATCTTCTATGTACATATAGAGATGAAGTATTTTTAAAATAATTAAATATATCATCACGCCTTTTACCCATTACTGGGTGTGGCACTCTGCCTAAGCAGATCTCGATTAGTGATATATTTTTTCGCGTGAAGTACGGTTATCAGCCGTCAAATCACGGCCTCCAAAGATGTTAGTGGTGGGGGAGCCACAGGGGTAAATTTAAATTGATGAAAATGAAGTATTTTTAATAATATAAAGTAACGGATATAAACATTTTTATTTTTTTCCGTTGGTACTGTACGATCCACATGCATCTTCTAGAGTCGATGAGCTAAAAATTATATATTTATTTTAAATTATAGAGCGAAAATTTGTAATCTGATTTTTTATGTGTACAACTACAGTCTTGATTTTATGACTCCTTCATATACTGAAAGACATGACATATAGTTGATCTGCAGCGATAATATTACCAACTACAATAATTATTCCAATCTAAAACTACAATCTCAATTTAATTGCTTGCTATTATGTAACACAAAAGTATTGAAAAATATTTTTAGCGAATCTAGTTTTTTTAACCCAAATATAGTGGATTTAATTTCATTTATTGTTAAAGTAGACAAAAAAAACATGGGTCCAGAACGATTTTCGGTAAGGGTTAGGTTCGATTTTTAGTCCCTGATACATAACAATTAAATGTTATTTTAAGTATTTTCTCAAAAATGTACTTGACAGACTTTTCTTATCTAAGATATTAGTGTATACATTTATAAGAATTCCAATGTTCCTCAGAACATTATTTATCGAGCTTATGGCTTCTCTAAATTGTCACGCTTTGCTTAAACGTCACGTTTTGATATCTCTAAATAAATTAGTAGTTGTGTTATCTTTGAACCAACGCAGATTATATCACCCTCTTACCCTTTTTCAGTACGTCCCATTGAAAACAATAACAATTAATCAATGGTAATTTAGCTTTCATCGAGACAAATTGTCTTTTTAGCGTGCAAGATGTAGTATTGATGTGATGAAGTTGTAATTTAGTAATTTATGATATATTTTTGCTCATACTTATTGTGTGCCATCACCATTCATTTATTTAATTTTCGTTATTGATTTTCTTGTGAATTTATTATTTCCTTTTGTTTGTTTCAATAGTATACCATAATATCATAAGTTTACTCAAATTAATCGTCTGTTTTTATTTATTTAATTCACTATTTGACCAAAGTATCAGACTTTTTGGTTCAATTAATTGTTTTACTAGCAACTATCACTTCAAATCATTAGACAACATTTTTTGCTAATGTAAAAAAATAATAATAGTTCGGATATGAATGTCGCTTCTGCATGCATTTGTTTTGTTTTACAGATGCATAAAATCAATTTAAAAAATGAAGAATTAAAATTTAGAACTGCAGACACGAAGCAGTGCTGTACCAAATTTTAATTCCTATATATGTTTTGTTGTTGAAAACAAAAGTAGATTATATACCGACTTTTAAAAACATTTTAATTGGATTTTAAAATCAAATAGATCCTCAATTCATCAAAAAGCTTATATCACAAAAACGTTCTGTTGTACTTTCCGAATTATTCGTCATACTAAAACGGTGGAAAACTAATCTCTTCTTCAAAATATTCTACAGAACAAAACCGAACAAAGAGAGCATGTATGTTGGATTTAATCTATTTTGAATTGTTTATACGTACGGCAGGAAATTATTTTTAATATAAAGGTATACCTGTTAGAAAACGTTGATGAATAATAGTGCTTCCGTTTTACCTGCCTGGAAAAATTCAATTCGTACAAATGAAATGTCACATAAAAATGGGAATAATATGTTCACTTAAACGAAAATGCGCAAGTACATTTGCAAATGCATCGCATATATTCTGCACATAATGCCAGTTTGCAACCTAGATGGAGTTTTTTGATCGCAGAGCTGTCTCTTTTAATAACCTTGCTATCTTTCTAATGACAGAATAAATCTATTGTGATATAGCACCATTTATTTTTATAAATCAACTCTTTTGTTTTTAAAGAACTTGACAAAGATATTTTAAATTAATATACTATATTAAAAAGTTTATGGTCGTACAGAGGACAACAGTAATGATATTTTATTTTCAACTCATACTCAAAGGAAACCATTAACAAATTAAATTGTAGGTATGAACAAATACGACTAGAGGAATGTGTACATCGTTCATACTATATTGCGAGTAATTAAATATTAATTATTGAAGTACTTAATTACATCATCATGTAACTAAATTGTTTTAAATATACATACGGAAATTTTTGCATATTTTTATAATAAAAATTTAAAAATTATATCATAAAATTTTGTTTCTAGGACTAGTACTGTAATTGAGCATTATTCTACAATCCATATTGTGTGAGCTTCACGTGATTTTATTACAGCCGTGTGTAAGAACAAAGTTACACATTATGTCTAGTAATACGCACTCGTGCGTAATATGCTTCTTACAACTCTTATTATGTAATGTTGAAAATACCTACACATAATGGTAATAGGATATTTCACAATATATTGTTTTTATGGGGTAACTGGCTCAGTGGTATCGACTCGGACTGTTGATTTGAGAACTCGGGTTCAAATTCCGCAGCCCCAATAACATTTTTGGTGGCCGTGATATGACAGCTGGTAACCGAGATCTGCTACGGCAGAATGTCCAATAATGGGTAATAAATTTATAATTATATTGTTTATAATTATAGTTTAATTATTAATAATTATATTAGATATACGAGTAACTATTAAACCAGTGGCACTAAAATGTTTATTTAGGGACACCATCTTTCATTTTACAATTTATATATACGAAACATATACATGGTATTAGAATTCTTCAGGAAAAAAATTAATGACAGGATACTGCAACAAAGTGAAACAATCCAAAATTTAGTTTTGTTAAAATTATGATTGTTTACTAACAACTCAGCTACGAAGAATACAGGATAATTAAATGTTATCTTAAGCATTTTGTTTTAAGTTGATTTGACAGAGTTTTGGTTATCAAATTTATTAGTGGATATGTTTGTAATAATCTCAGTATTTTTTCGATTATTTATTCAGATTATGGTTTTTCTGAATTATCGCGCTTGTAAGAGGTTATGTGATGACATATCGGCGTAAATTATTTGCTGAGTGTTGGTCTAAGAAAGATTTAACTTAATATTTCATCTCTTGTAAGCGACTTAATTCTATTTACAGTATAGAATATCTCTACAGGTACAGATTTTGTTGGAATCTGTACAACTCGGACGAAGTTGAATTCTGTTTAAGTAGAAATCAACGATGTTTAAACTCGTAAACTATCTTGTGTGAGAACCAAGGCTGCGTTTCCTGATACTTTTATTAGCTTGCCTCCAACTCTGACTCCGATTTCAACAACATTAAATACAAAACATTTTTTTTCTACAATTGCTATGAAAAGTTGACAATTACGCTCTCATTTGTCATCGTAAAATTGACGTTTTCTGTGGAACAATCGAAAAATATCTTTTTTGCGCGTCTCCAATGGCAACGCGCGAAAAAGACGTGAAATGCGCACGTTTCCAATGGCAACGCGCGTAAAAGATATTAAATGCGAGCTTATTTCAATAGTTACAAGGGATACAAACAAAACAGAAACTTGTCATATTGACAGTTGATAGAATGAATTTATTTTCAATACGTATACGTTTTTTAATAATTTTAAGATGCAATCGTAGAAAAAATTATGTGTGTATCACGAGTGTAAAGTGTCTTTGTTTCTCTTACACTATTGCAGCTCTTTCCTTCGGCTCGCGCTGCAATTACTGTGTTCGAGTAACAAAGAATCACTTTACGCTCTTAATACACAAATAACTATTATGTGTGCAAAACAGAGAAAAATAGTTATAAAGATATGATTCAAATTATAAGTAAAAATTATCCACTGAATAGAAATTCCTCTAAACTCCGACTCTGATTTCAACTCCACAGCCCTGTTTCTAACTATGGAGCCCCAACTGCCAATACAGTTTACTACATTAATAATGATAATTGTGATTAAATTTTAATTATTTTTTTACATAGACGGGGTAGGTGGCTCAGTGGTATCGAGTCGGCCTGTGGATCTTGAGAACCCTGGTCCGATCCCCACAGCCGACAAACAATTTTCACCAATTTAAATCTACCCCTGTGGCTCCCCCTCCACTAATATCTTTGGGGGCCGTGATTTAACGGCTGGTAACCGCACTTCACGCGAAGAAATATATTACTTACCGAGATCTGCTCAGGCAGAGTGCCACACCCAATAATGGGTGAAAGGCGTGATGATATATTTATTTTATTTTATTTTATAGATTTTTAAATTTTTTTGTAGCATAAAAAATATTAAACTTTTAAAGAGTAAATCTCTACCGTACCTATTAATGCAATAAATAAGGATGGCACAAATAGGAAGAGAGAGTAACAAATGAGGCTGTATATGTTCTACCTCTTTTCTATGGTGATATTGTTGTTAAACTACAATTTAAATTAATTTATTAATGCGAAGAATTGAAAAATGTTTAAAGCAAGTGAATGAATCAAATAAAATATTGATTGGTTATGAAGGCAATGATAAGTGATATGTAAACTCATATCCTTTCCATTACGTACAAAATTAACAATTCAAAGAACTCATCAACTCATAATAGTCCACACAACGCACATTATTTCTTTCATTTAATCCAGTACGTAAATACACAAACACGCAAGAGACAGGAATCGTTGTAAAAAGTCAGTAACAGTTCGGCATTATTCCAGATTAAGTTAATCCGGTAAGCTCGGTGGTTTATTCCGTTTGGAGCATGGAACACTGCCATGCCGACCGGATCTCGATACGATGGCCTCCCTAAAGCCGATTACACGCACCCCGCGTTGTGACCACTGCAGCCCTTGCCCTGTGGCCTGATTTCCATGGGACATCACCCAAGCAAAATCCCTCCCGTGTCTCGTGCGAATCTACAATGCTAATTCATTTCGTTCGAAAGCAAATGTTGATATTCGTTGGCGTGTATCAGATTTTCTAAGATAGCTAGATATATTAGGATATGGACAATTTGTAGAATCTTGAAATTCCTTGAAATGTTTAAATTAATGAGAATTGTCTCTGTGTATTTGCTAAAGATATACAGTATTAAATACTGTATCAATGTATATTTACCCGTAAATAACTACAGACAGTAATATGTGTGTACCAGTATGGGTGCAACTGCAATTAAAAAAGTTCTGTGTATTAGAACAAATTAAAATTTTATTACCTACTTCGTTTTTATGTTAATTATTCTTTTCACCTTTGAAAAAAAATCTCAAATTTATCCTTTTGAATAATGTTTAGAATTATTACCTTTTATTTAACATGAAATAATACTAAATCATTCCGTTTTGCAAGTATTCCGCAATTAATTTCTTCACAGTCACAAAGTTCATGAAGATCCAGTTGTTAATAAACTTCAACTGAATTATCATTTTCCTGAACCTCTTGTTTCTAATTCTCACTTCCGTTATCAATAACATGAATTTAAACATTTGTAATGTTCATTTTCTTCTTTTGTATTTATTTACTTTGAGTAAAACTTATTTGTAGCAATGCAGCAGTAATAAATATATCATCACGCCTTTTACTCATTACTGAGTGTGGCACTCTGCCGTAAGCAGATCTCGGTAAGTGATATATTTTTTTCGCGTGAAGTGCGGTTACCAGCCGTCAAATAACGGCCCCCAAAGATATTAGTGGAGGGGGAGCCACAGGGGTAGATTTAAATTGGTGAAAATTGTTTGTCGGCTGTGGGAATCGAACCAGGGTTCTCAAGATCCACATGCCGACTCGATACCACTGAGCCACCTACCCCATAAAAGGAAAAGGAGCAGCAGTAATAATTGATTAAATATGTAAATGCTTAGTATCTTCATGGCTACATGGTTTTTCTAGTACATTGAACTTAAAAATTAAATAAACCTAAATATTATTATTTTTTCTGTGAACTTTTGATTTCCCTTTATTTTGTTTCTGAAGTAACAAGTTCATGTAAAATACAAGTCACAATAAGCTTGTATGTTTTAATAAAATAGTTATGTTTTGATTCTTACAATATGGTGGAATAATAATGTTTAAAAAAAATAGGAATATTTAAACACTGATGTCTATGGGAAAAATTACTTTTGGTACGAAATAGTTACACCACTTGATTGGACGAATTTTAGACTATCTTATTTTTGTATAAATGTTGACTAATTACATTTTGAAATTAAACTCATCTATTCTAGAATTTTAGAAGTTTGATATGAAAATAAACTTTAACAAAATAAAAATGATGACAATATCCATTGACAATAAAACGACGAACATAAAGATTGGAAATGATAACGTACAACAAGTAGAGAAATTTGAGTACTTGGGTGTATGAATAGAAAGTACTGGTATACAAAATGAAGATATAACCAAAAGAATAAATAAAACAGCATCAATATTAAATACGCCGAAAAACAGCTTCATAGGTAAGAAAGAAATATCGCAGAAAACCAAGAGTTTTTAGTTTTCAATACAATTTATCGAGCAATATTAATTTATGTTGCGAATCACGGGTTATGTAAATAAAAATCAAGAGCAGAATATAAGCATAAGAAATGAAATACTTAAGAAGAGTCAAATGGGTAATGATGCTGGACAAAATAAGAAACAAAGACATAAGAGAAAAACTGGGAACGAAACCGATAGAAGAAGACAAAGCAAAAACAATTGAGTTGGTGGCTACACCTGGTGAGGATGGACAACAAGAGATCTACGAAGAAAGTTTGGACAGCCATAATAAGAGAGAAGAGAGGAGGAGGAAGATCAAGAGACGAGTGGGACGGTATTGTGGAGAAAGCATTAAAGAAGAAAGGAACTAAAATACAAGAAGCAAAAACTCGTGAAAGAGACAAAAAAGCAGTGGGCTAAGTTCCTACACGAATAAGGAATACACCTAGCGGTAATAGGGTGCTGACTATTTATATATATATATATATATATATATATATATATATATATATACTCTAGCATTAGATGAAAAAGAAACTAGTGCAACATTTATAACACATGCCATCTGGAGATCTGGATACGAGGATATAAAATGTCAGATAAGTATTTGCCAAATAAGTGAAAAAATGCATATCTAACATTAAAAAATACGGCATGACAATTGCTCAGAAACAACAATAAATTTTGTTGCATTTTTACGTGTTAAATTGACATACGAGTATTTATCAAACAATTTAACTTATTTACGTAGTGTATGGATATACAAATCTGACCAAATTAATCAGAATTTTACAGATAATCGTAGTTCAATTGACAAAACTGAAGTAAAACTTGCGTTTATTAATTAACAAAGAATAGGTTGTGTCTTCATATTTCGCTGACTTCTGCTTATATAAAAAAATTCGATTGCGTTTGAGTGGTTACAAAGTAAGAAATAAATAAATATGGTATCAAGTCCGAGTGTTTCAAAGATGACTTTCTCCTAGCATGAACTGTTTTTCCATTCAGCGCAAACACACATTGGTCAGAGGCCAGGATATTACACGCTCGGCCATTTCCTCGAGCGCTGTGTCTTCTCGCGTGCGTCTTCGCTATCAATCTGCTGGTCAAAGAGCGCCATTAGCGTAGGAAGCGGGGCAACGAGGAGCACACTGCCTGGCCTCCGTGGCCTCCGGACTTCAACACATATAGACAACTAATTTAAATACTGACCAGCACTCGTGCACTGATACCCCGAATGTGAAATACAGCGACTGATCATGCAGCTTACACGATGCATGGGTGAATAGACCCTTTGTACTCGATTCGAAATGGAATTAAGATGTGGAGGGTGGTTTCAAATTTGAACAGTACAAATATAACTGATACTTAAATTAATTTTGAGATTTTGTATTTATTTACTTCAATGCAGACATAAACAGGAATGGATTTATATGTATAGGAGCTAATATGACTTGTGTCCTGGGGCCCCTTATTATTTTAATATTTGATTATTATCTTCATAAAGTACAAAAATATTGATATACGACTAACTAATAATATTATCATTATATATGCGTTTTTTGCTACATAATGCTATATATTAATCCCGCCGGGAATAATGAGTCGGGAATAATGGTCATTATTCCCGCTCGTGAACCAATCAAAATGCTTAAAACATAGATCATTGTTTTATTGTGCCATCGGAACAGTGTTGCCATAGCGACGCATATATAAATTAAACATGCTCGTTGCTAAGTTCACTGTTGTTAACAAATCGGAAACAAACAAAACGAAATAATCGTTGAGAAGTTGTCAAAAACGGTCTTGCAAATTGTGATAAATTATTGTGTTTAACTGTAATTGAAAAAATGGATAGTATTACAGAAGACAGTATATCTTCTATATCACCAGAAATAACGAAAGTCGCTGATGCTACTACATATGGTTTATTACCGCAAGAGTCTAAAAATTTCTATGACAAAGCATACCAAAGTTTTATGGACTGGCGTATTAAAATGAAGACAAATTCGTATTCAGAAAATGTATTGTTGGCATATTTGACTAAATTAGGTGAAAAATACAAATCATCTTCATTATGGTCTTTTTACTCCATTTACTCATTTCAATTAGATGTAAATTTATTAGGTAAATAGATGTGAAATTAATAGATAATAAATAATATAAAAATTTACTAATTTTTATTAAATTAGTCGTATATAAAGTATAGTATACAACTCGCTATAATGGCTATTATTACCTCGGATGATTACAACCCTTGCTCGCTCCGCTCGCTCGGGTTGCAAACTTCATCCTCGGGAATAAGAACATCCATTATAGCGTCGTTGTATAATATACTATTAAATTTCTATTGCTGGAACTATTCAGCATTGTTCCTAAAACAAGATACAAACAATTTGGAAATTATGTATAAATATATTGATATTTTCCAGACTGTAAACCATTTATTTTGATATCATTTTCCATTATTATTTGAACTAAATTTAATGGTTTTAAATATATAATTTTTATTATAACAACAATAATTTTTTTTTCGGAAGGATCGGTGTTCAGGTGCCAACTTTAGATTCAATTAAGCGAAGTCATATATTTGATAATTTCCAGGTCAGTATTTAAATCTCTTCTGTTTAATTTAAACATAAATGTAAGATAAAAGACTAATTTTTCTTCAATATGTCTTGAGTATAAATAATAAATTTAAAACGAAATTCAATCATTCAAAACATTAAAATACGGGAGTAGGTGACTCAGCGGTATCGAGTTGGTCTGTGGATTTGAGAACTCGGATTCGATTCCCACAACCGAAAAACAATTTTCACCTAATAAAAACTACTCCTGTGACTCCCCCACTACTAATATTTTTGGGGAGCGTGATTTGAAATATATCACTTACTGAGATCAGGAGGTTGATTCTGTATCTTGCGTGAGCAGTTGCGTGATTAAATTTGCGTTAGTACAATGTATGACGTCACCGATTCTTTTCTGGTGTCGCGCATAGGGAATTCCGTGCTTTACGTTTTCGCGCCAAGTTTAGTGTTGGTAATGGTTTTGAAACTATAACTGTCAGTTGCAATCACATGTCATTGTTTGTCATACGCAAAATGACAAGAAAGTAAAAGACACACATAATGTTAGAATGAGACAGGTAGTGTCGCAAGTAAGAAACAGGAGCTACGGAAGTCACGCATCTATATTTGCGTGTCTCGCAAGAAGTGACGTCATACCCATTAGTTCTTTAAATGTCCGATAGATGGTTTACTATATGCATGTGACATATCTGTGTTAGTATGGGTGCCGCAAGTATTCACGCAAGATACAGAATCAGGCTCCTGTTACACTATAGTGTCACACCCAGTATTGGGCAATAGGCATGATTTATTTTTTACTGATCAGCAATAGTTTTCTCTATCAGAACAATAATAAACTGTTTCCAAGAATGTTAGAAACATGGTAATGTGTCACTTTAAATTATTGGATCGATCATATAAAAAGAATATCTAACAAATGAAATTGATAAAAGAGTATAATATAGATGCAATTGAGCGTGAGAAATTGAATAGACTGCAGAATATAAAAAAAATCATGATTCAAAACGGTATAAATAAAAGAGGTTATATGAAAATAATTATGAATGCAGATGAAGCAAAAGCGATTTACCGGATAGAAATATTTACATGACAGAGATTAACTTAGCATGAATCTAATTAATAAGTGTTCAGGCACTAATTTAAGGGTTTTGACGAAGATAGCTTGATGTAATAAATGCTCAGTGAGGTTTGAACCCGTAAACTCATAATTGTGTAGCCTAAAGCCATTATTTTATTAAAAGGTCAATACACTTGGTAGGAAGTTACATTTTTACGCAAAGAATTAATATGTTTAGGCGACTTCGAAGTATTATGTTTGAAGAAAGAACAACTTAAAAACGACCTATACAAAAAAGATATGTTGCGTTTCAAATTAGATCAATTGAATGGTAAATTCGACAAAATAATTACATATTCTCAAATTGAATAGATGGTTAGAAACTTATTATAGAAACATTGTAAAACTGGGAAATATTTTGCTGAAATAAATTTATTTGTTCGTATTTTCAAGTAAATACGTATGCATGCATGAAATCAAATGAAATTAGATGACAGGCTTTTAATTCTGAACTTTTGATATGTGGTCAAGCTAGCGTTTAGAAATAATTTATGCTTGACTTATTTATTGATTGAAATATAGTATATACATAATTTAAAGGATTCAGTACCTAATTTAGATGAATTTTTACGTTTATTTCATTATTATACTCAATGAATAAACGAGTTACTTTTAGGATTTATTGGTTTTTATTATGCAAAGTAGAATAATTATTCTTGAATATAAAAATTCGTAACAAAGTTGCATTGAACGTAATCCTAGAATAAAAATAAAAGAGCATCTTATTTTCTTTCAATTAAAAAGGTAAATAAGCCTAAAAAAACGTCGTCCACTTTAAAGCAGCGAATAAAAATCACAAGAGAAGAAATTTTCAGGAGCACCTGCTCACTTATTTCATATTTCACACACAGGCAGAATTTTTAATTCAATGCACGGCACCGCTGGAAATAGTTGCAACCAGAGTTATTTAACAGCATAACTTTTCAATTTCATTCTGGAATCACATTGTATACACGGGGCCATACGTATTCTCCGCATCACCGGTGTGAAATATTTGAATTTCAAATTGAAATCAAATATGCAGGCGCCGTAGCCTAGGTGTTGCATGACGCCAGAGTTAAAACATTTCAGAGGAACGGAGGACATGCGCGAGATTCATAACTCCGACAGATACACGCTGCATTCGACGATGTTTTAAATTTTCTTCTTCTTTCAAGTTCCGCCTAGCTGCAATGTAGATATTTGTTACTGGCAACCATAAAGCTACTTGATTAATATTTATTTTATTCATGTTGTTTCTTCGATGAAAGGTGCTGTAATTCAAAACTTGTTTTTCAGAGCTAGTTTGATTTATGGAAATTATAAAAAGTATTTTATCTTGCTACATACATAAATATTTCATTAGAATTACTAATAATGTATATACAAGTTTTTAGTTTCGTTCCAGTATGACGTTTCGCAACATTTAAAATAAAAACCACTAAACATTACTTTAGTACATTTGTATTAGCAGAAGTTCTTAGAATTGTTATCTTAAATTTAAAAATATTTGTAATACCAGAATCTACCTTATCAAATATCGAAAATTTATATTTTGGCAGTTCATTCATTACCAAATTACTTCTGCAAAATATTTTTAATGATTTAATTTATGTAATTTTATAGTGATCTAGTAACTTATAACAATATAAAACTACATCTGGGAAACGTAAATGTCAATTATTGAAATTTTCTAATATGTGTATAAACGTTGATTATGCAGTTATGTTATTTCTTTCTTTTATTTTGTTGTAAAAATACATATCGTATATATCTACGAGGCATATTTGAGCTCAAATTAATGTTTTTGGATACACTACCATTGAATTTTAACTAGACTTACAATGGGGTAGGTGGCTCAGTGGTATCGAGTCGGCTTGTGGATCTCGATAACCCTGGTTCGATCCCACAACAGACAAACAATTGTCACCAAATTAAATGTACCCCTGTGGCTCCCCCTCCACTTATATCTTTGGGGGCCATGATTTGACGGCTAATAACCGCACTTCACGCGAAAAAATATATCACTTACCGAGATCTGCTTACGCCGAGTGCCACACCCAGTAATGGGTAAAAGGCGTGATGATATATTTATTTTATTTATTTTATACTTACAATAGTTTTTATTTTAGCTTTCATTTCACGTATTTTTAAAACTGATATTTGACTATATTTAAACCTTATATTTAGGTTCCTTTCTATCCTACTCCTTGGAAATACCGATTTTTATTCTACTAGTTTCTACGTTACTAGGAGCATTTAGAAGAAACTAAACTTAAATTACAATGACAGAAAAATCTGGTTTTAGTATTTTTATCACCTAATCGACTTAAGAACGTCAGAAATTGTAGTTCAGAAAGGGTTTAGTTTAGGATTAATAACTGTCGATAACCGGTTGCGCGGTATTAAATTTATATTTTATTCTCGTTCAGAACAAGAACGAGAAACGAAACTCATATGAAGAAAATAAACGTTGGCAATAAAAAACATCGTATCTGAAAAAACTCCCCTAGTCGTTCGGCAAGGTTTCTCTACACTCGCCACTCGAAGCGCTGGTTTCTGTGTTTATAAGTGTGCGCCGTAACCGAATTTCCACTGTCCGGCCAACGACGTCCCCGGAGGGGAGACTCCGGGAGATTCCGGCGCCATGTGGCTGGCGATATACACATCGAGCGTCGCGCTTTTTATTCATTTCCCCGAGATTTGGCGCCGGCTCGTGGATTGCAGACAGACAAAAACTGGCTACAAATGGCTTCGCTGAAGTTATAGTGACATGGCGCCTCGTCGACTGGCTCCAGAGCGTCGCGGCGCCAACGCTTCTCTCTACTACTGTTTTCTGTCCCGATCAACACAGTTGCATTTCTTCGCTTTAGATGTGCTTCGACAATTTTAACGAGATCTTTTCAAGATATATAATCATTAAAATAGAAAGGATGTTAACCTACTTACAAACGAAAACATAATTGACAAAATATCTTTTGAAAGTAAAGAATTGTACAGATATATTTCCACAATTTTAGTTAATAATAATTCTGTGGAAGTTTCTTTATAAGCAATACTTTTATTATTTCATTTTTTCGTGATTGAAAGCAGCGTATCACGTTTAAACTGATTACGTCAAGTCAGCCATATTGTAAATCTGAGTGGTAGCAGTACTTCAATGGCAATCAGCGAAGTAGTTCTTAATGATGCGGAACAGAAATGTATCTTCCATTTATCTGAAGCGAACTCGTAACGTATAATTTGTTAAAGTGTATTTCTCCAAGGAATTATTATTTCCCACACTTCTCTTATGTGGTATTATTTATAGACTACTGTATTAATTTATCTGTAAACCAGTATACTTTTGGTAAGCTATAGTAGTAAACCAAGCAAAAAACGAATTCCTATTCTTTTTCTCAATAGTACTTCAGAATAAATTCGGTTCAGGATTAATAAGAACGTATATAAAAGAAACAATCAAAAATAAACATCCTTTTATACTTATTCGTATTATTATAGCTTCTTCAAATGTAACCAAGTAATTTTATATTTAACCTTACACTGTTAAATCTTACCTTCTTAGTTTTATGTTCTTAGCTCCTTTATTTCGACTGTTTGTGTTAAACACACGTAAGATAAATTTTAACTAAGTTGGCAAAGGTTTCGCACCCAAATAACTTTTACAAAACAACAAGAAACAGGGGAATTTGTTTCACTTCCATTATACCTACCAGAAACGTATTTATAAAATGGTGTATTAGGCGAGCACTTGGGACATCGTTACTTAAATATTATAAAAGAAAAAACAAATATTAATTGTATATAACAGAAACAAAAATTTTATAAACAATAGTCGCTACTTTTTAAAATACGCTTACCTCTTCTGAAATAAGAACCTAAATATAAAATGCAAGTATGCAATCAAACCAATTTGATAAACATGAATTCTTACACGATTTTTTTTAAGTCAAAAGTTTAATATTTAAAATAAGTTTATAAAATATCTATTAGTAACATTTCATACGGCTTAAGTTCATGTAGCATTCAGTGTGGCAAGAAATCACTTATATTGTTGTTTCCATGACAACCATTTTAGAAAAACTTTGTTTATTAGATTTAATTTATAATACAATAGTAGACGACGATCGTAGAAAACATAGTAGTAGCAACGACAAATACAAAACTCGTACCTGTTTATTTATTTATTTTATGTGCAGCAGAGCTAAATCTCAATTTGTTGATGAAACTACAGAATAAACTATAACAATAAATGAAAACACGGTCTTAAAATTCCTTATATTACAAGATAACGATTTTCTGAAATTTTGTATAAAAATGTGATGTCACATGCATCCTTCATTTGTACTTAACTTGTTTTATTGAGAGGTGCAAATAATATGCTATATAATTATAATAAGGAATAATCTGAATACGAGTATGTTTTTGAAATTGAAAATATAAGAAAAAGAAATTAAATTATTTTAATAAACATACGACAGATATTTTAAAATAACGATTATTTATTTTCTGGTAAGTGAAAAAAAAACATCTAATCAAAGTATACAAAACGCTTCAGTACTTGTGATGCCACTCTATTTTCAGTGACTCATACTCTAGAGTAAAATAGTATTTAAATTTTTTTTCGCTACAAGTCATCATTCAATATACTTATGACTCGAAGCGAAAAGAAATTAGAATACTATTTTACTCTAGAGTATAAGCCATTGAAAATAGAGTGACATCACAAGTACTGAAGCGTTCTTATTGTTCATTTTTTCGGGCGGAAAATAAGAGACTTGCGGAGTAGAACAACTAGCTTCATTGGGATATGTCATATTTGTTTATTTTGATTAGATATATATATATATATATATATATATATATATATATATATAATGTTTTTATTATTAATTCTTCTTATATCGATTATGGTATAAGAGCCTATTATAGTACAGGGCTTGAATCCACCGCGCCGCAGTGTGGTAGTTCATATATTTTTAGCTTAAGTGCCATAACGGTAATTACATCACCGTACTGCTGCTGGCAAGTCTCAACTTTCATACTAAAACCCTTACTTGTGTTGCAATATACTATTATTATTATATCTGTCAATATTGAAATCATCCTAGCGTATTTCTGCCTGTTTGTTTTAGACAATTATTTAGTTATTTTATTTATTTATTTACAACCTTCCAACAGGATAACAAGTATCCCAATAACAGGAAGGTTAAAAAAAGCAAATACAAAAAAATAGCACAGCGTGCTTACAATAAATAAACACATGATCACAAAAATTAAATACAGAATTATAAAATTATAGAAAAATGTACATTTTTATATAAGTAATTTTTAAATTGTTGAAGACTAAAGTAAAATATATCTACTACATCATCAGTTGTACTTTCAAAATCATTAAAGATGAGGCATAGCTTTTTAAATGGATCCTTAAGTTCATAATTTTTTCTTAAACGAGGAAGATGAAATGTTTTATGGGATCTTGATGAGAGACGTGGAATTTAAAAATAAATATTACCTAAACCTGAGACATCATCAATGCTATTTTGTAGTAGTTTATATTATCTACCTATCTTTCAAATTTAAAGAATTACATTTGAATTGAACAATATAATATACATTTAAAAAAACTTGGCTGCGCTACTGGTTTAAAGATATTCCGTAAATTGTTGAGAAATATATAAATGTTATTTTTTTGTAGTATTTCAGTTTATGATTTTTAATAGCAGCAATATTGCTTTGAGTATGATATGCGCTTCAAGTCTTTGATACCTACCATTAGAATAATGATAATAAATTGTATAATTATCTCAATTTTAACCAAAATTGTTTGTTCTGGCATATTTTTCAGGTACGTGTTAAATATGATTAGATCACGCAACGTCAACGAGAACTTTCCTAAATGATAGAGTCTTTTCAATTTCATCCGAACTTTTGTTAGATAAAAATAACATTTCAACTGTGTTTTAATGGTGTAACCATAATGTGATTTCTTTGTTTCAGTGGGATGCGACAATTGGCAGGACTGGTGGACGTACGACGGAATCTCGGGTGAGTGATTGCATTTGTTTGCCAAGATACGAACAATCTAATTTGACTTCTTCTTCACTCCTCGTTCCTCTTTTGACACGAGCCACGACAGAATCGTTCCCCGTACTGACGTCTCTTACTGACTCGCCCCTTTGAGCTTGTAACATAATTTATATCCTTGGCTTCACAATTACTTTACAACAATAACTTGTAAGATTTAATAAAGAGTGAGGTTATTAACATTTGAAGACTCCGAGTGCTTCTTCGACTGAAAATATATTGTGCTCATTTTAAACTCGCTTCAAGCAAATACAAATAGTTCAACAGAGAGAAAAGCTTCCAAACTAAAACACAAAAAAAATCGTTCATAAAGACCGTCGGCATTGTTCAATTTTTCACTGAACTGCAAACAACAATAAATGAATAAAAAAGTACCCATAACATTTATTAACCAATCTTTACTGCAAATTATTTATTATTAAGTCTTTCTTCATAACTTGTAAACGATATACCGGGTGGTGCTCGGTGAGTGCGAACATAGGAATTTAACATGGGATATTAGTTTTATGCAATTTCCTGCTCTCCTGTACATTTTACGGAAAAAACTGTAGAGGGAAGATTTGTTCAGAATTAAAAGTTACCCATGAAACTGTTTTTACATGTTTTAATAAGTTTTTGGTTTAGCCGTAACATTAAAAATAAATTTCGAAATTTCTGTTACTTTGTAGTAATAGCCATGACTTTTCTTTTATTTTTATGACAAATGCGTTAAATGTCAATTTTTGATGTTTATTAAAGTTAATCTTATAATTTAAATTAAATCTTTGTGTAAGCTATAAAATGAATGTTTATTCAAACGAAGAACGTGTCTTCATTATTAAAAATTATTATGGAGGAAATAGTTATAGGAGGGTGCGGGATTTATTTTCAATTAAATATGAAGATAAACCAATTCCAAGTGTATCAACAATTTCAAAACTGGTTACAAAATTTGAGAGTACAGCTAGTGTAGCTGTGACCGATGGTAATGAAGGCAATAATAATAATAACAGAATACGTCATAACGAAGTGAATGAAGAATTGGTATTGGCTATGATATCTCAAAATTCAAGGTACAGCATAAGACATATTGCTTCTGAATGTGGTTTGCATCATTCAACAGTTCTGAGAATTTTAAAAACACATGGATATAAATCTTACAAATTTCAAACACATCAAGAACTTCTTTTGGCTGATTTTGAAACTAGAAGTACATTTTGTGAAATTATGCAAGAAAAGGCAAATCGGGACCAGCACTTTATTTCGTCGATTTGTTTTACAGATGAATGTACATTTACTTTAAATAATGAACCAAATGTTCAGAATACTCGTATGTGGACCACAGAAAATCATCATTTAACTGTGTGTACAGGTACCCAATATCCTGAGAAAATTAATATTTGGGTTGGAATTTTTAAGAACAGGATTATACCATTTGAAATTATGGGAAATTTAAATTCTGATATGTATTTAGAACTTCTGCAAAATCATATAGGTCCTGCATTGGATGAGGCAGCTGCAGTAGATGAGGATATTTGGTTCCAGCAGGATGGGTGCCCGGCTCATTATGGAATAAATGTGCGGGAATATTTAGATTTGGTTTTTCCTAATCGGTGGATTGGTCGTGGTGGTGGAATAAATTGGCCTGCAAGATCTCCGGACCTAGCTCCTTGCGATTTTTTTTTGTGGGGGCATCTTAAAAGTAAAATTTACTCTAAACACTACGAAAATTTAGATTTACTAAGACAAGCTATATTCGAAGAATGTGATAATATTACTGACAGGCAATTAGCCAATGTTAGAACTTCGTTTTACAATAGACTTGGTTATTGTCTTGCTGAAAATGGTGGCTTGTTTGAACATTTATTGTAATTTCTTTATTTTTTTATGTAGGTATATTAAATAATATTGTTACAATTATTACTTATTATTTCACATTAAATTATTGTAATTTAAAATTTTTAAAAAAATTGAAATTGTTGATAAACTTGAAACTGATTTATTATTAAATATGAAAATAAAACTTTGTTCAAAGAATAAAAAATGTGATTTTTTTGATTTAATTTAAATTATAAGATTAACTTTAATAAACATCAAAAATTGACATTTAACGCATTTGTCATAAAAATAAAAGAAAAGTCATGGCTATTACTACAAAGTAACAGAAATTTCGAAATTTATTTTTAATGTTACGGCTAAACCAAAAACTTAATAAAACATGTAAAAACAGTTTCATGGGTAACTTTTAATTCTGAACAAATCTTCCCTCTACAGTTTTTTCCGTAAAATGTACAGGAGAGCAGGAAATTGCATAAAACTAATATCCCATGTTAAATTCCTATGTTCGCACTCACCGAGCACCACCCGGTATATAAAAATCCTACTAAAATTCGATCATAAATTTTTCAATAGTTAAGCACGTTTTAGGATTTTCGAGGTTATAAATGTTTTAACATGTATTTATTAGTTGCTTTTCAGTTTCTTAATTAATTGATTAGATTTTAGTGATAGTTAGTATGTAAAAAAAAACTAGTTTCGTAACTAGAACCTTTTTCTTATACTTAAAATAAAACTTTTATAAAGCCGCCCTATGAAATAATAGTATATTATTCAATGAGTAAGTAATATAAACTATTACTCAAGAGAATGAAGTTTGCAACACGAGCCGAAGGTGAGTGTTGTAAATCTTTCGAGTGACTAATAGCTATTACTATATTACTATACTTTATCTACGACTATATGTTATTATGTAAAAAAAATTACAATTATTTTTTTATGTTAAATTATGAATAAGTCAGATTGCTTAAATTTTTTGTTTTTATTTTTATTTAATAAATATTAACACTACTTAACATGGAATAAGTAGCTCATAATGACGATGATTTATATTTATCAGAAAGTTCGCCAAAATATACTATAAGAACATTTTCCGAAAAGGAATTTACATTTTTGCGTATTCGCCAATCCATAATAGCTTTATAAACTTGTTCATACTTTTTTTTGATTTTTCGGGCAGTAAATTTAAGAAACGGACGTGTGCGGCTTCTACAATATCTGGTGGAGTACAAATTTCACTTTGTTCGCTTTCTGAATCCATAACTCACATGTATTATCACACAAATTATAGTATTATTGTAAACAAAAACGTTTTAAACTAATTTTGACAGATAATTAACAATAGCGCGTTTCACTGTTTCATAGCATACTTAACGCGCGGAAATTATCGTTATTTTTTTATTAAACTGTTAGGTAATGAAAATACAGACGTGTGATTGGTCGTGAAGTGTTGAGTAATGAATTATTACTTAACACTGTCAATAATGATTAGTATTACTTATCATAAATTTCATAAGTAATGAATACATTATTTAATAAGAGTAGATAAATATATATTTATAAAAATCTGTGAACAAGTACGCTGTTTCAAAAAAGAAAACGTCTTTTTAAATGTTATTTATTTTATGTGTAAATGAAAATTAATAAACTAGAAAATCTTATTTTGCATGAATATTAGTGAATTAATATGTGAAACAAAAACAAAGTTTCAAAAAGAAACAACGGTTGTATATTTGTAAAAAAAGTATAGTGTAAAATCAGCTCATCTCATCTGTGTCGTTACAGCCCAAATCGGGCCTGGGCCTACCGGACACACCGAGCCGCAGTTTTTTACACTGCCGTACTACCGGTTTTCGTAGTCAAATGCTACATTATTTAAGGCGTATAAGTGACTAGCTTATAGCGCCCGAGTGTGATAAATACATGTAGCTGTATTTTTTATATTTTACGACAAATCACACATTGTCGACAGGCGGATTCGAACTGACGAACCTTGGTTCGGGTGACGACACAGTATGTTAAGAGATGTGCCTTAACACGCTCGGCCATCGCGCCTGTCAGCTCACTTTACTAAAACTCAATTAATTAACATAGCATCACCTTGATGTAAGATTTCATAGAACTTCACGTCCAATACCATTATCCTAAATCAACTACACCTTGGTTATAATCAACTAACTGGTAACCTAACAGACCACTAACCGATCATAATCCTTTGTAACCGATTCAGTGGTATCAATTCCTCTGACCAGGATCGTGTTAACGCTTTGTCCTAACGTCAAGAGTTCTTGAACTGACGATATTTGATTATACATTTACTGGCGATAGTGGCGCCTCTGATGAGAGTGATCGGTACGAGAGCCCACACGTGCTTGAGTTTGACACATGTCTGCTGAAACACAAGACGTGAAGTAGACTACTTGATACTGATCATGTTCTCCTTGTATTGATGATAGAAGCAATAGAAGGCTAAAGGTACCTTCCTGATAACTTGAGTGGTCAATATTGGGAGGTTTATTGATTTTGTTAGTACGAATATGTTTTCTATATTTAGATGGTGATGTAAAAGGTTCAAGAGTTAATAGCGAGACGTCTACCGTTTCAGACAAAAGTGTAGTTTACCAGTTAGAGTAAATAAATAAAATTTGCTTCTAAACATACGTTTGTAAAGCCAACTGTATATTGCTTATTTGTATAACTCTTTTATTAATCATGTATTACAATATTGTAGCTGAAATTAGCAATGTTTTGAAAGCACACATTAGAGAAAACATATAGAATAATACGAATATATTATGTATTTAGTTTTGTTGAAAATAGTAATAGTTATTTATGGTACAAGTGTGTTATATTACAAATAAGTCACGCGAAAAAAATATTAGTCCACGAGGCCGCTAGGCCGAGGGGAATAATTTTTTGAAGTGACTTATTTGTAATAACACACGAGTGGCATACGAAATTTTATCCAACACCTACAATTAAAACATTAAAATATAAATTTTGACACAATTGTCTACATTTCAAATAATATTCTAGTTAGCCATACTTTCTTGTTTTGTTGTCTAGGTTACTCAAATTTTTTAAATTAACAAAGTTGAAAAAAGGTTGCAGCTGTAGTATTCGAAATGGAAGACGAGAATTTTATTCCCGAAATAATCATTAAGGAAGCGGAAAATGTTCCTATGAAAAAGAATTTCATATGTTTGAAGACTGGATGACAACTAGAAACGTCAAAGATATGAATGAAAGTGTTTTTCATAGGAACTTCTTGACTTTTTTAGTAAAATATCAACAACCGCTTCTTCCGTGTCCTTACTGATTATTTCGGGAATAAAATGCTCGTCTTTCATTTCGAATACTACAGCTGCAACCTTTTTTCAACTTTGTTATATTTAAACTCAACAGTGAGTTACAAGTCATAATTTATGCGTGACTTATGACTTATAACTCACGTGTGACTTATAAACCACTTTACTAATCTAAAATGACAACATTAATGACTTTATAAGTAGTGGGTGTTGGATAAATAAATTAAATACCCTTTTGGTTTAAGTTCTTTTTTATTTGAAATAACATCTATGTCTCAATGTACTGAACGTATATTTTTATCAGAATAACATAAATAACAAGTTAACTAGCCTAGTTTTCTTATTTCATAACCATCACAATTATTTCTCCGATGTCGTAAACTTGGTGTTTATCCAAGTCATATTAAAAAGAACATTGGTTGTTTAGAGAATCTGTTTATTGGACTACATCCTTTTAAACATAAAGTAGATAATATTTTACCAAATTTTAAAAAAACAATCTCTTAATTTAGAAATCAGATATTTTGTAATACTTTAGATTCAGTGCTATCGAATCGGCTTATGGATTTGAGAACCCGGGTTCAATATTCACCACATTAAAACTACTCCTGTGGCTCCCCTTCCACTAACTTCTTTAGCAGCCGTATGTTTTCGGAATCAGAATCAGGCCCTCAAAATTGTACAAAATTGTCCACTTAACCGATCTCATAGCTCTTAATTTTTTCGAGATTCCAATGGTAACCCACTTAATTTGGGTTATTCTGTATATTAAAGATCGCAAAGAAAAGGAAGACAACATTATTTAAAATCTTTTTTTTCAAGATAACAAATAGCATCTATCCAATAAAAACTAAGAAACTCGAAATAAATAATGAATAATAATAATAATAGAAAGTACCTATATTGTTAACAACTTTATACTATTTAATAAGAATTAATTTTCCTAGATTTCTGTTTTATATGTAAGTGAAAAAGTTGTAATTTTGTCAAATTTAACTAACTGTAAAAAAATTATTGTGTATATCCAGTAGCGGATCTGACGATAACCGTTTTAATTCTGGAAACCGTTCGTCCAACTTAATACAAATTTTATTAGAAACGTGAAAGAAAACTATAAATTCTTTTCCTAAATATAAATACAGCCGGTAAAGATTTTTTCACTAATATTTCAATGTAGAATTTTCGTTTTCTTTTGAAAATTGTAGTTGAGAAATGAGTGAAAGTTTCAGTTCGTAATTTTAAAACGTATTCTAAATAAATACAAATTCTTAAATTAGAAATGAAAATAAATATAGTCAATATTGCTTGATATAATTTACAAAAATGACATGAAGTAAAAAATTCTCATGTAAAATACATAAAATACGGGTAAAAATAGAAATATGTTGGGATAGCTTATATACTTATAGCTTACAGTATAAATTCTATCCTGCGATTATAATTCCGAGATACGTGTAACTAATCTACCGCTAGGGAATAACGACACAAATCTAGAAACAATTAACATTGCCCGCAGATCCGGAAATCGATTAATTCCGTCATAAACTATTGAAACAGCGTTAATTCAAAACTGCACGGAAACACGCAATTAACAAATGCATTGTGTAATATATACAGGAGGCACAACCAGGTTAGAACACTCGTTATTTTACCGCCATCGTAGTAATTGTTCGAGTAAGTGTGAGACAAAGCACGGAATATACGTGGAACAGAGCAAACGGTAGGGTGAAACGTGAAAAACCGCAGAGGTGGCCGTACAGAATCCGCAATCAAATTCGTGCCCGCTCACACATATCTGCTAACAAGGAGGGAATGATGTTTAGTGTTTACTGTAAAACAGTGCTTCTCAACATCATACAATTTCTATCAGTTCTATTACACCTCTTCTCAAAATACATTACATTTTATTTCACATGTATTTAAAGCATTTTCCTACAAAATAATTTAAAAATACTTAATTACGACATTTATTTGAAATCATTGTACAAAACATGTTCATAAATAAGATATTTTTCAATAAAACTCAAGATAAAGACCCCTAGATTACTAAGGTAGACGCTTAAATTATTTTCAGTCAGTCATATAATCAACTTAAATTTGTTCTATCTAGTTTTTTTTTAACTATTTAAATTTCTGTTGATGCTTTTGTTTTCAAAATGTATTTTTCTTATACACAGTTCTGTAAATCCCTGTCTAATAATTGTTCTACTTGTAAATTTAATATTTTGTATCTCCGACCCTTTGTTATTGGGATACTTTGTATCCTGTAGAGTGGTTGAAAATTAAATAAATTAAATAAATAAATAAATTTGGAGCCAAAATGGCGACAAATCGCGGTTCTTTAGTAATTTAGTATTTGGTATAGTTCAAATCTTTCTATGACACTCTGGCTCATAACAAGTTATCAAGATTCTAGTAAAAAAAAAATCCAAATATTATATATTTAGAATTTAGCCGAAAGTCAGCTTGTAATAATTTTACAAATAGATAACTAATATTGAATTAAAATGTACGATGTACAATAGTCAAATAAGTACTAAATTAAAGAAACAAAAGTTTACGTGTCATATAACAAAGTATAAAAAGTATGTATTTAAATTTCAAGTAGAATCGTATTTGCAATCTATTTTTTTCTCTGCCTTTAAATCTAAATAATTTGCAAACTAATTATTACTTATTTGTAGTTAGTCGTGGAGGAAGTACAATTTTTTTCGAATTTTCTTATTATATTGCTAAACATCATCGTGTGTGAAAATGTACAAACCTATTTATCTATCACTGGTTTATTGAATTTCAGACTCTGTCCATTTAAGATATCCACTAAAAATTGTACATATTTGTTGAGTGTCGCTGTAGTAG
Organism: Pterostichus niger; assembly: GCA_947425015.1. Taxonomy (NCBI): domain Eukaryota; kingdom Metazoa; phylum Arthropoda; class Insecta; order Coleoptera; family Carabidae; genus Pterostichus; species Pterostichus niger. The sequence goes on along the minus strand of OX380344.1, from coordinate 24,499,683 downwards.
CAATACCCAGTAATGGGCGCTCAAACACCGCGCACGGAAAGATGTTCTCAATTCCCAACTCCCGCCACGTTTTACGGTGTGATGCTCAGCGTTTACATTGGTTAACAAACCAGGCTTAAACGTTTTGTTTCCAATCGAACGTTTGTTTGTGCGTTGGTAACTATGGAGTAGTGCAGAACCACCACTATTGCGTTTGATTTGCTTTCAGATTGGTTTCGTGGATTTGTTTAAATTGGGGTTTATCACGCCATTGTTATAAATACAGGGGAGAGAACTCGATATTACTTTTTTAACCTTGCAAAATATAAATACGAATACAGATATACTTCAAATTATGACGTTTCTCTTCAACGAAACTTGTAGTTCATAAAGTCATAGCATAACTACAACCATTACTTGTACTCTCGTGTGGCATCTTTAAGGCTGTTCGATCCCTGTCTTCTGGCATTTTTGTTGAATTTTAGGACCATATTTCTCGTCACTGAACTGTTCGTTATGATTACAAAAAAATCCACCTATTGTTGAATACTTTATAAACAAAATATTTCATGCACTGTCAAGATCAGTCTGCGCATCGACGAAGATCTGTCTCCAAGAATAACAATCGCGCAAAATTCAAATTTAAACGCTAGTTACTTACGGAATTTTGTTTTTATATATCATTTTGATAGAATAACGTACTACTTTTTTAATTGTATTTATATTTTTAGCACAGAATAATTAATTTACAGTGTTAAATATTTAGAATCACCATATATCATCTAACGACAGTTTTCAAACTTTTTTATTTTCTTCGTTTAAAGTTTACGTAAATTGTATGTATTTTAACTCAAATATATAATTTAAAAAAAAGAAAACTGGCATGAGATAATAGTACAGTTATCAATTTTCTTCCAGGAAATTATAAACTATTAAGAATTATTATATTATTTATTACAATTTTAATATAAAAACAAAGCTTATATTTTATGCAAATAATCCGGGTACACTTAGTTGACAAATTTAGGTGCAAAATAATGTGCTGTTATATTATGTTGTGCAATATTGACAATACGAGATTTTTATTTTGAATGTACAATTTTGTTCCAGCCTTCTCGCTACTTCACCTTTTACCCTAAAAGTTTTGAATTGACCACCTTAAAATATCTCTAATTTATTTATATTTTAAATCATCATGTCTTGCTTTATAATTTTGTGAAATCCCAGTGCCTGTTGGCGAATATGAATGTATAATTATATTTAAAATATCAGTACTGTATACTTGTAGAGCTTAATTCAAAATCTGCAAAAGTTTTCATAATTCCAACCGTGATATTAGTACCATCACCTTCAACAAATAATTGAATATGCTCGTGCAGTGGCGGTAGTGTTCCACACATCTACTTACCGCCATACAGACATTTTAAGCCGGAAGTACACGTCTCGTAACTTAGTTAAAAATGCATTTTCACATTTCCGATCCACGTTGCGGTTCGGCTCGACGGCTCCACGCGTAATGCGAAATCGATCACACGGCGTTCGCGAAAGAATCGCGGGCTATAAAACTCGCAACCGCCGGTATAAATCCCGGCCTGCCGCGTAACGTTGCATGACTAACGGCGTTTCTGCGTGGGGACGCAGCGAGTTCATTACTTTACCGTCTGCGTTCGCCGTTCGTCGTTCGCCCACATTGATGACCGATGGGTGATAACGCGCGTGAGCTAATGATATGCGTTGTTTTATACTGCCTTTACCTGACGCTGATCTTATATTCGTTCAAGAATTTTAACAAAAAAAAAGCAGTTTTCAACATTATATTATATATAGTAGAACCGAAACACACGGGGCACAATGATATTTTTAATAAAAATTTAAATTTAAATTAATAAGGTTTGACCGGAACGCTCTCGCTTTTGAATCAACAGTACTAGTTATCCAGTAACAACTACTCTTAAAATGTTTAATAAATTATCATCTTTACCAGATTTGAAGGTACAGTAGATTAAAATAGCAACTGAACTTGTAAATTGTTCAATTGTTTGTTATTAAAATAAATAATTTTATATTAAATTTTTATTTGATTTTTATCAGCGTTTAGTGTCTATACAGGGTGTTTCAGTACTAGTGTAACAAACTTTAACAGCTTATTCCTGAGGTCATTTTGAGCCAAAAATGTCATATGAACATAGGTCCTATTCCTTCTAGTTACCAAAATACAAAAGGTTGAAGTTCTATAAATAACACGAAATTTTCAAATTTTTGTAATCAAGATACTTTCGGAAAACAAGATTTTTATTGAAAAGTCATACCTTATGTGTCTTAATTAATTTTATTTATTAATATTAATATGCATACTAGTTCAAGGCGCTCATTTTGAACATTTGCTGTAATTTTTTTAAAATTTGTTATCTTATTTCATATTGTGTGTTTGGTTATGTTGTTCTGTGTCTATTTAACTGTGTCATTTTTTGTTTTGTTCTCTAAATTGTATTCGTTAATATTAATAAATAAAATTAATTAAAACAAATAAGGTATGACTTTTCAATAAAACTCTCGTTTTCCGAAAGTATCTTGATTACAAAAATTTGAAAATTTCGTGTTATTTATAGAACTTCAACCTTTTGTATTTTGGTAACTAGAAGGAATAGGACCTATGTTCATATGACATAACCTCAGGAATAAGCTGTTAAAGTTTGTTACACTAGTCCTGAAACACCCTGTATAATAATACTTTATTGAACTAGAACGATAAAGTAGCAAAACTGGACTCCTATAAAAAGTCAAAATAATTAATTAATCCCATTGCATACAAATGCGTCCTAGTGATTCGGATTCCACTGCGAGCAATGTATTGCATTGAAAATATTATTATTTTGTATAGTTTACCAAATAATAATAAAGAAATGCATAAGAAATCAACCTACATTATTTAAAATAAATTTCAATATGACTGCATTATCACTATTACAAATTCATTAGCGCTTAATGAATATTAATTTCAACGAATAACCACAGTTGTAGATAAATTCCACTGTACTGTGTTTATCAAATTGAATGTCAGTAAAACTGTGGCGAAAAAGAATAAGTTCAATAATGGATGGAAGTAAATTCACAACATGAATAAATGCATCTGTACTGTTGGTTGGAAGCTGTGGAGTGTAAAAACAGTGCACATGTCGAGTTTGTAGTACAAGGCGACACGGTGTCCACGCCAGTAACACTGCCACTCGCTTCATACCCAGCTCACGTCCACGGGAATCGTAAACATTGAATCCGCGCGACTACGCCAACTTTATAGAGAGATTTTTATAACTTTAGAGTAGGTTAATCGACACATAAATCGCGCATGACGCCTGTATTACATCGCTATTGTCGAGCTAATACAGTCGCGCAGCCACACCAGCTGTTGGATGAAGACTTTATCAAATAGTGCTTTTATCGATACGTAAATGTTCTTTTTATCATTTTTTTAATGCCGTAACAGGTCGTACTTGAAAACATAAATGTTTGGCATTTACGTAAAATTGGATTGCTGACATTATATGCTACAGGTTACACTACAGTCAAATTTTTATGGATTTAATATGATCGAACAAGAGTGCTCCAAACCATATTAAGGAGAGGAGACTCCATCGAAATAAAAAACAAAAAGGAAATTTTCTGTCTCAACTATCCGTAACTAAATTAAATAATTATATTTCTTAAGTAGATCAAAATTGTAGACGACAACTTATGCACTAAGCAGTTTGAAACAATAATAGGAATAGTTCTCGATCCTATTCAACGTTTTGTTGACTTTTTATTGCACATCTCTACAATAGTGATTTGTATACTAAAGGGTTGAAAGAAGTTGTTTGCGGACTGAGGTGAGAGATTCTAACACAAGCACAGCGAGTATAGGTCTACAAAGATACTTTCAACTAGAAGTGTGCACATCTTTTCTACGAACGGATATTAAGATTAACGGTTTTTAGTTGAAATTAATGAAAATTTTAAATATAGGATATTATAAAAACAATACAAACAAAACAAAAATATGAAACAATTGGCATTTGTGATGTGCAATAATTAACAATGTACTTAGTGCTTGAAATTCCTGTTTATCACACCGAGCGTATAAGACAAACATCTTCAAACAATTGCTAGAAGGCACAAAATTATTTCGCGGACGAGGTGCATAATTTTTTTCTCTGTTAGTTTACCATTAATCAACACTTTATTAATATACGATATTTATGTTTTATAATTAATTAGTATTAATATTTATAATATTTTTGTACTTTTATTTGTACATTTTAAATTGAAAATTGTTTGTCGGCTGTGGGGACCCTGGTGCGATCCCCACAGCCGACAAACAATTTTAACCAATTTACAAAAATCTACCCCTGTGGCTCCTCCACCACTAATATCTTTGGAGGCCGTGATTTGACGGCTGGTAACCGCACTTCACGCGAAAAAATATATCACTTACCGAGATCTGCTTAGGCAGAGTGCCACACCCAGTGATGGGTAAAAGGCGTGATGATATATTTATTTATTTTTTATATTTGTACATTTTAAAATGTTTTATTACCTGCCTAGTCAAAGCTTTCCTGAGTCTTATAGGTCAAGCAAATGATTATTTTCCTGTCAGTTTCATGTAAAAAATTATATATACTCCATGGGAGAGAAGTTTTATTTTTTTCAAGAAACATCCACTTCTCTCCCTTGTTTCATAATATACGATAATAACAACTGCATTACAATATTAAAAAACTCACAAAAATATTAATTTTATACAACTGTGAACAAATATCAGTAACATACAAGGGCCATACCAGCGTGCGCGAAATAAGTATTCGCGCACCGGGGCGCGAAAATACTTACTTCATGGTCATTAAAACAATAAAAAATGATGTATTTCACACACGGTTATTAGTGAAAAAAAAAAATTAACAGTTGTATAAAATAGTTATTTGTTTAACAAGGGTTCAAAATAACTGTTTGCAGACCGAGATTAAAGATTCTAGTACGAGCGCAGCTAGTCGAGTTCTTCAAACATACTTTTGACACACCATTTTTTAAATGGATTAATACATATTTTAAATGTAGGTAAGAAAATATTTCAAACAAAATAAAAATGCCCCGTTACTAAAAACGACAGTGCTTTATCTGGTCACTTTATCACTAAATACCGTTTGAAAAGCTTAGTCGTTTTATTGATAGTAGAAAAAATCTATTTTAAAATAATATTTATAAAATCATGCAAATTTAGATTAGATTTTATTTAGGTAGGTGGCTCACTGGTATCGAGTCGACCTGTGAATTTTGAGAACCCTGGTTCGATCTCCACAGCCGACAAACAATTTTCACCAAATTAAATCTACCCCTGTGGCTCTTCCTCCACTAACATCTTTGGGGGCCGTGATTTGACGGCTGGTAACCGCACTTCATGCGAAGAAATATATCACCTACCGAGATCTACTACGGCAGAGTGCTACACCCAGTAATGGGTAATAGGCGTGATGATATATTTATTTATTTTATTTCTAATATATTTCCTGAAAAATATTTATTAAATTCATAAATATGTAAAAAACTATAAAACAGGATTGAAATTGTCGGGCGAAAGTTGAAGGTGTCTAATTTAAAATGAATCTTACATTTTATGTCTTATAATAGTATGTAGAAATTAAAAATATATATTTATGATAGTTTTTTAGTTTTATTTACAACATTCAAATAACCGTAATAGTTTAAATTCATAATTAAAAGAAAGTTATTTAAATTTTTACTTTACTTCAGTAGTTAAAAAATTGTATATAAAAGGTAATTACAATCCTAATTGCAATATTGCAGGTGATGCCCAGACAGTAAAGAATACTGCATTTCACGCAAATATAAGATAAAATAATGTATATAATTTACAAGTTAGCGTGTCCACCTATCTTCACAAATTATCAAAGTTCTTGAATAAATAATTTCCACGTACATTCAACTTTCCACTTATGCAAAATGAACTTAATTACGTAGCTTATTCATGTTAATTATCAATAAATAATCTAATGAACGTAGTACGGTTAGCCGCAGACGCGAACTGTGTCGACCGCTACTTTCAGCGAGAGCTTCTCTGTTCGCTTTTGCTGCCACGGCGACACTCCATGTTGTGCAGGTAATGGCTTCTAAGCCAGGGCATATAGAATCTATTTTAGTGCTGGTCTCTGAGTCTAACAGATAGAATTTTTTTTAGAATATTCCTGTGACCATAACATATTTTCTTCAATTATTTATTGTCATATTAACAACAGCTTTGAAATTAAAACCCGAGTTCGATTCTCATAGCTAACAATTAAAAGTTTCATCATATAAAATCATCCCTCCCTTTCACAACCCGATTGAGGCTCTTAATTTTACGGCTGATAACGGCAATCTACACTATTTTCCATGTTTCGCAGTCCAAAATATTTCGTTGCCACTGCCACTGGGTGGATGATTATGTTAAAGTTATTAATTAAATAAAATTCTATTATAAATAATTGCTAATAATTGAATTGTGTAATTATTCTTTCGTAGTTGATACCTACTTCATTGTTTGTGTTTAATAGGAAAGCGAATCCAGTGCAATTAAAAACCCTTAATTTTTCGAATTTAAAAAAAATTCTTTTTGTTTCATGATCAGCACGTCGTACAGAATATACCCTTTAATTTTTTGCTCTAAGTTGTGAAACACCTATATATATATATATTGTCTTTTAATATAATTTTCGTAACACATACACAAGAAACACGTTCTTATTCCCTAATTTTAGAGAGAGAAACACTGCTTTTCTCCCCTAGGGAGAGAAACATTATGTTTCTCTCCCTAGGTAGGATGTTTCTCTCCCTAGGGACATGTTTCTCTCCCTAGAGATTACGATTATTAGCTGTTTGCGGCGTTTCCTAGGTAACACGCAACCCATATTTGACATTTGTCTCGATAATTAACAGTAATTTTTGTGCACTTATTACGAAAAGTATAATATGCTTCACGGGAGGGCAAACGCGGGAATAATCGCTTGTTGCCCTCTCTTGATGCATAACATACTATTTGAAGTTACCATGAAGTTGTTCATGATAAGAGTGCAAACAAGGTTTTCTATTATTATTATATGTTTGGAGAATTAGCTTTTTGGATAAATTCATATACTCAGTGAATCGAACCAAACTTATCTGCTTTTCGAACAAATATAGTTTCATAATTTAATTGTGGGTAGTATTTAAATAGGGTATGTAGCTCAGTGGTATCGAGTCAGCCTGTGAATCTTGAGAAACCTGCTTCGATCCCCACAGCCGACAAACAATTTTCTCCAAATTAACCCCTGTGGCTCCCTCTTCACTAACATCTTTGAGGGCCGTGATTTGGCGGCTGGTAACGGTTTTTCACGCGAAGAAATATATCATTTACCGAGATCTGTAACGACAGAGTGCCACACCCAGTAATGAAAAAAAACGTGATGATATATTTATTTATTTATTATTTGTATTTAAACGTACGTGAAAATAAGATACTAACAATTAAATAATACAAAATTCATTATAAACATTGAAACTATTGCCCTTCAATTGTCGTATGTATTCATCATCATCATCTGTGGTGCTGCAGCCCAAATCGGGCCTGGGCATACCGGCCACACCGAGCCGCAGTTTTTACACTGCCGTACTGCCGGTTTTCCTAGTCGAATGCTACATTATTTAAGGCGTATAAGTGACTAGGTTATAGCGCCCGAGTGTGATAAATACATGTAGCTATATTTTATATTTTACGACAAATCACACATTGTCGACAGGCGGATTCGAACTGACGAACCTTGGATCGGGTGACGTCACAGTATGTCAAGAGATGTGCCTTAACACATTCGGCCACCGCGCCTGTCGTAAGTATTAGCGCATGATATACTTCTCTGGCCAATAGTAGGATCTCTACGTTTTGAAGGATCTAGAACGGTCACGATTCTTTATATAAAAGTACTGCTCGCTCTAAACTGGCGCCTAATTATAAGTCAGTTCTTCATTTGTCGTGCTGTTGTCTGCGCACGCTATATAATTAAAAAAATCTATTTGAATAGCACTTTTTGTTTCTTTTAAATTCGTAGATACAAGCTAATCAAAGTTCACTATTTTTATTTTTTCTTCTGTTTAACAGAAAATCTGTTCTACGGAAACTTTCATTGTTATGTTAGATTTTACAGTGCCTAATTAATTTCCAATGCGATTAAAATTACTTTTAATCTACTAAATAGAATCATTTCCGGGAATCGTAAAAAAGCCTTTCAGTACTTCAATCAAGTTAAATAAAACAAGTTAAATCAACTTAAACAATTAACAAATTGAATCACGCAAGTCAAACTCATCTCAACATTAACTCTGTTCGGATAATCCGATTACCAGGTGTAAACGTAACCGATGATTCTCCTAACAACGCATCAACGCTAAACATGTTTGGCATTAATTACATTTTCGGTCAGAAAACTTTTAAAACACGACTGTCGTGTGAGATCACGTCAAACTAGATTCGACAGCGTCCGGCAGCGCCACAAACTTGAGAGGAAATTCAAGTTATGTCAGAGGCGGAGGAAGCAGGTTTTAGTAAATATTGGATGCAGGCTGCGATTCGATATACATTTCGACTTGGCGGAAGTTTATGCCTGAGCTATGTTGGTGCAGGGCAGATTTAGTAATGCTATCGTGGAAGCAGCCGGCTGGCAAGCGTTGTTAATTTAGTAGAGAGCTTTTTATGGGAAACGAAACCGAGGATTGAAATCAGTGGCGTGCAACGAAGTTTTTCCGTCTTTGGATTCTAGCAGAATGTATGCTAACTTTCCAGATTGGTTTCAATTCTACGAAAGTGTTCGCTTTAGCTGAAAATATTGCCTTTGTTTCAATAATTTATCTTGCTTATGGTACGTTGAACTTTACTTTATAAAAGTATCCTACTCTTTACAGCTTGTAAATAACAATGATATTATCAATAATTTTATGTTATTTCAATAATTCACGAATAATTCCTTCGAGCCTTGTTTTCACAAAAAGAAATTCTACGTTGTTAATCTTAGATCGTCTATCTATTTCTGTCCTCAATAACGTGAAAACCCAAAATTATCGAATATATAACACCTATCATTAAAATAAACCAATAAAAAACAATAGTGTATGTCACGCGAACTACTTTAGACCAATCAATAAACAAAGCACGATTTTCTCACAAAATATAACATTTGTACCATCTGAAAATTACCAACATTGCAACATTTAAAATACTTGAGAAATTGCTATACCCTATCAGGCCACTGACGGAATTACATATCTCAGCTGCAGTACACTACAAAACAGGATTAAATATCGGAGTAAGTACATTCTGTAAGGAATCATTTTTATATATCTTCAACTTTTACTTGAAACAAAGTAACAAAATTGATGCAGTAGATAATTTAATTTTGTTGTTGCTGCATTGTATGTATGATCGAATTGTACAAACTATCGCTGGCTGTTTTGAGAACAAAATATCATTTCAAGTTGTTCTGCAGATAAAATATAGACGTATTAATTGTAACACGATCCCACAATGCTGTTGGGCACAATAAATTGATTGAATAACGTATATTTTGTTGGTTGCTGAACATCATCCCTTCTACATCATCTTTCTGCGTGCTTCCTATTTTCTGGATGCCTTTTATAACCAAACGTCTTGAGGATGCCTCGGGTTGTATCATCGTATAAGGCAAGTAGTTATCTGTACTCTTTTTGCCAAAGACGCGTACGTTCTAACAGCAAATATGAAAAATATGGAATCTTCTTTGAGCCCACGACAGACTTATAGGATGTTTAATAGCTTGTGTTCTGAAACGGGTCTATCATAAAGTTAATATATATTTTCGGCATGACGGCTGATATAAAATATAAACTTATGCATTTTATTCTCCCACATATTTACAAATATTTATTTTTACGAGAGGTCATGCTGACAGTTTTAAAAAGTTTATTGTTATAGGTGATTAGCAGAAAATTCAATATTATCTATTTTTTTTACAACCGGGAATATTTAAATCTGTAACATACAAAAAGCGGAACAAAAGTGAAATATTTTATAATTAGGAAAATAATGTGCACATTATTCGTCTACATTATTGTGCCAATTCAATTGTTCAATATAAGTACGTGTAAAATACAATAGAATACAATGAAATATATAAGAACTGATTTATTTACATTCAAAGTAAAAAACATAGAAGCTTGTCAATGTAGTTGTTAACAAGAAGAAGTTAACAATCGCGATACTTTGAACATTTGTTACATAAATAATTACTCATGTTATTGAAACAAGTTATGCTACCCTTTCAAAGGTACATGATATCGAAACACGATGAGAAATTAAACATTTGAGCGTTACCGCTAAGATGGAATAAAATCTAGTTGTATGTGTGTAAACGTGTAAGGCAAAAGTATAAGCAAGACGTGTACATGGATGCGATTCTCGGCACCGTTTGTCCAGTTCATGCATTATTCTCCACAATTCTGAGTGAATTCGTATCCGCTGTTTCTGTCATGGAAATTAGCAGGAATTTCAAATAGTCTAAGTGCCGGGACGGTACAACGTACTCAAATACAACCAATGTTAACCCTCAACATTGCGCTGGAATTTCCCTCTTCCCTTATTTGTTAGCCAGTTGCATAAGATGGGAAAGTGCTAAAGAACAACAACGAAACAACAAAGTAAGAGACGAAGGAGGTAGAACGGAGGAAGAAATGGAAAGACGGGAGAGCGGTCGGTGTAGGACACTACGGCATGCATAAACCAACGCGCCGGATCGGAAACGCAAGCGCCGGAGTTGTGCCACAGGTACCGTTCTTGTTCCTCCAAAGCTTTGCAGTGTTTCTCAAACAAAGTGTGGTCAAGTAGGATGCTGATACAATGATGGGAAAATATATGAAAGTATAAAAAACACTCTCTAGAGCTGAGTACAATCAAAAAGTAAATTAAGAATTCATTCATTAATTTTAAATTAAAACTTTCAACATTCCTGTTTGTGATTCTTTTACTTGGCGTCTGTAAGTAGTTACAGTTTCTAGGTCAATATTCAAGACGAATATCAAACATTAGTAAAATATTTTATAATTAATTTAATTTTCGTGTTAGATAAACAATTATGTTTTAAAAATCAGTTTTAAATAATGCACATAAATGAGTAAAGAATATTCAGTATTTTCCGTGGCGTAACAGTATTTCTTGACATCGTTATTATGCTTGTAATTATATGTGGTTTTCATGGAATAAAATTCATTAGTTGTATTCAGTATGAAAATCTAGGCCTAAATACCTTAAATATTGGAAATATTACTTGGTGTCATGTTTATAAGCAATTATATACTCTATTCATAAGCCGAGTATTCCAAGAAAACTGTGCCATAGGCCAATAACATGGGTAATGTACTTGCTTAATTATTTCACATCGCCTTCCTCAGGGATATGTAACGTCTAGTCATAAGTATAAACAAAATGTTTAAAAAAACAGAACATGTCACAAATTAAAAAATAAATAAATAAATAATTAACAGAATTCTGTGACTAGATTTGAAACTGTGTAAATGATTTTTTGTAATGTTCCTTTTAATGTGTTTTATTTGTTAATGTTAAGAGTTGTGTAATTTTTAAACCTTTTTAATTATTTATTTATTTATTTTTTTAATTTGTGACATGTTCTGTTTTTTTAAACATTTTGTTTATACTTATGACTAGACGTTACATATCCCTGAGGAAGGCAATAGTTATCGCCGAAACGTAGGAAGTGTAACCGTTTCAAAATATATTCGACTGATATCCCGATCATCAAAGTGTTGTCAATATTATTATGATTTACAGATTGTAAAGAAAGTACAGTTATCTATTTTCAATGAAAAATGATCTAGTATAATAACGTTTTGAATGGATATCTTTGAATATTAGAAAAGCAGACAAATTTACTAGTAGTGAGAGACAATTATATTTTACTTTAATACTACAAATATTCTATGCACTTTAATAACAATAATATTGTTATTAATAATTAACATATTATAAATGCGGCGCTATATTTGGCAAATTATCACTTTGTGTACCTATATATGTTATTATACAGGATGTTTCACAACTTAGAGCAAAAAATTAAAGGGTATATTCTGTACGACGTGCTGATCATGAAACAAAAAGAATTTTTTTTAAATCGCAAAACTATTTTCCATGTTTCCCAGTCCAAAATTTTTCGTTGCCACTGCCACTGGATGGATGATTATGTTAAAATTATTAATTAAATAAAATTATATTATAAATAAAATAACTGCTAATAATTGAATTGTGTAATTATTCTTTCGTAGTTGATACCTACTTCATTGTTTGTGTTTAATAGGAAAGCGAATCCAGTGCAGTACTACAAAAAATGTTTTAGGTTAACAACCCTTAATATTTCGAATTTAAAAAAAATTCTTTTTGTTTCATGATCAGCACGTCGTACATAATAAACCCTTTAATTTTTTGCTCTAAGTTGTGAAACACCCTGTATAATATTTAAATAAAAATTGTTTATTATTGTCAGCGATTATGCTCTGTAAGGTATTGAATAACTATTTTATTATTAATTTTGACTAAATTAATTAGGCTTAGATCATCACCAGCAGACGGTTATGTAGAGATTAATTTACGTTAGGTGTAATTCTTTTTTCAGTTTGTTATTAGCCGTTGTTTTGAACAGTTGTGTTTAGATTTGTAGTGCTGTGTAGTGAACTACGTTGCAGGCGGTTACGGTGAGTTTCACTGAGTGTGTAAGAGTGTGATCGTGTGAGCGCAATTATTGAGTATCTTGGTATGATATGATATCCTAACACTAAATCCTTATTCGGCCAGTTACCGGCCTGGTGCCCTGCTCGAGTTCAGGAGCCCAGCTTTCGCTTGCATCTTGAGTGGTGAGGTGGTGTTTAGAGTTTCAACTCTTTCACCTGAAGCCTTGTGTTAAGCCGCTCGTGTTTACGTTCTACTATCATCTCTTTAACTTTATGAAAGAAAAATAATTTAAAAAGGCGTATAAAATACAATTGACTGTCAGACATATCAGCGTATATGTAATAGTTATTTACATTGCAAGACCGTTATACAGAAATTTACAGGCGAGCATAGAAAGGTTATCTGTTATCTGTGTGAGCCTGTAAATTTCAGTTAACGGTCGAGCATTGTACAATGTTTTATGTGCATTTGAATCGCAATATACGTATATTTAATCAAATTAATTGCAATAGTATAACGCAATAACTAAAATGTTCAATCAAGGTAGACTTTGAAAATCTGACAGATTTTGTTTAATCAAAAAATATTTAAGTGTCAAACGTTTAAAATTAGATATGTTGTCATGGTAACCAATGTCAACAGCCCGTTATAATTTTTACACGGGCTAGCACGTTATAAGTCTCGTAACCCCTAGAGACAGAGTTAAGTAAACAGTTCATTACGATTCAAATGTACGTAAACAAATATTCGAACGTCATAAGCTTGTTGTGCAAATTCAACAATATTTGACAACAATTTAAATTAATAAATTTAAGGTATTAATTTCTCGGTTATAAATTACAAGCAAAATAAATTCAATTATATTAAACTGTGTTAAAAAAATACACTTGTAATGAATTAAAAATTTAATCTCTCATTATCCGCAAAATAACATTACCGCTGTTTCTCTATGCCGGTGTATTTATTTTAATAGTAATTTTAATTAAATATTTTTTAGTTCCTGCTTCATTATAATCAATCTGAATATCATAAATAAATTGAGCATGCTGTAAAGCAATCGTTATATTATACACAAGATGCAAATTAAATCAGTCTTGAATTGTCCATTAACAGGATTCTGCAACTTCGGTTGTTAGACTACCTGGGTGCATGGACGCAGGTCTTACAGATGACGTGAATATGTGTATGCGCTGCAAGCGCTTATACAAGCGTAGAGGGGGAGGATAAGAGATTCAGTTCCTCTATTCATTGTGTATGAACAACATAAAAAACTATATATATTATGATTTTCATTACTTTTCGAGTGTACCATTTAAATGCCCACTACACTTTGATGAACGAAATTAGCTGGCTACCATTGTTAACTATTTTATTTTAAGAGATGGGGAGAAGTAGATAGAGAGAGAAACATGGATAAATGGACAATTCTACGCAAAACTAGTTCATTGGTTCGCTGTTTGAAATTAACAGACATATATATTACATTTCATAATTTTTAACGCTAAAAAACATAGCTCACGAACTGAAATGTTGATTTACGCTGAGGTAAACTGGACTAGTCCAGTAGTGTGTAGTCGTTTACAGCGAAGGCGGTATTTCCAACATTTTAGAGATTATTTTTATATGTAAGATTACTTATATATTGTAATATTGTGAGTATTTGTTTCAAGTATCGTGTGTTAAAGAAACATTAATATAATAAAATGGAATAAACTTGTGTGGACCTTCTATGATCTTCGGTTTAACTAACGTTAGTAATGGGCAACGTGAAATTCGGGTTCTAGCTGATTCTGATTATTGCTGTAAGTAATCAACAATATTATTATTTTTTACCAATATTGAGATTTTAAATAATTTTTTTTAAATTAGTTTATATTCCTATATATCTGCTATTTGTATCCGTGTATTTCGTAAATACTCAGGAATTCAAAAGTAAACTTTAAAATGAATGAAGTGTATTATTCGTTTAAATTTGAATTAAAAATATTTGTTATTTAACTTGAATACAGTTTTCGCATTATTGTTAACAAAATATTTTCTTTAGAACAATATATTTTTGTTTACTCGCAAAGTTGCATTTGTGAAACATTATGTATATATTTTTGGGAATTTAGACAACTAAATTTATTTTGTCAAAAACATTGCTACAAAGTTCAACTCTGTACAATTGTTATTGAGGATTTTTTTTTATAACGTTGCCAAGTTGTAAAAATGGCAAACATAAATCTATTATTTTAGTTTAGTTATTGCTCAGCCTTGTGAAATTATTACGATGAGTTTTTTGTAATAAATTCACATTAAACTGCAAAACACATCTTTATTAAAAATTAATATAATTTAGTATTATAACATAACCTTAATAATTATGAATTTGAACTCTTACTTATTAATAAATTTTTAAATATATTATATTACAAATGTTTATTGAATCTGACAGTGTAACCACCTTGAAATTCTTTTATTATTTAAAAAGTAATAATTTTTGAATTAAATATAAGTTAATATGATATGACAGGCGCGGTGGCCGAGCGTGTTAAGGCACATCTCTTAACATACTGTGACGTCACCCGAGCCAAGATTCGTCAGTTCGAATCCGCCTGTCGACAATGTGTGATTTGTCGTAAAATATAAAATACAGTTATATGTATTTATCGCACTCGGGCTTTATAAACTTGTCACTTATACGCCTTAAATAATGTAGCATTCGACTATGAAAACCGGCAGTACGGCAGTGTAAAAACTGCGGCTCGGTGTGTCCGGTATGCCTAGGCTCGATTTGGGCTGTAGCGCCACAGATGATGATAATATGATATTGGAAAAATAGTTTGAAAAAGACCAAATTGTAGTACTTGTTTTTCAATATACTATTGCGTCTTCCATCAATGTAAGAAAATATTTGTACCTATAGGGACTTTAAACTTTAGGTGCACCTGGAATCAGAATGAAAATTCTACATCTTTGATCAGTTGAATTTGTTACGACATCTGAATAATTGAAAATAACTGCAAATGAACTTGCATTAGTTTTTTGTAGCGGCTATGAGTTACAGATTTCCACTTCAGTTCTGCTTGATGGCTGAACTGATTGTGTGTGGGACCCTTTAGTTTTATAATTGATTGCTAATATTGTGGATAATGATTGATGTATTTAGAAAGAGTTTGTAGACTGGTCAGATCAACTCCAGACAAAATAAAACGAAACTGTCAGTAATAAATATTTAAAATTTTGTAAGGACATGATCATTTTGTCCGTGCATGAAGGGAACGGGCATATGAAAATTTTGAGAAAGACTGGTGTAACGGTAACAGGAAGGTGTGCGCCGCTGCCGCAAGCACGACTGCGGCGCTGTACGTTTCGAGATTACCCTTGTAAATATATTATGGGCAATTCTCACTCGTGGAATTTCCTCCCGGCTTGGCTCTGCTTTCCAATTCAATCGCGACGAGTTCCTTGGCTGCGTGTCCGAGCTGAAACAAAGCCATTCCCGAGTAATCGGGTTCTGAATGCGATGTCCTCCTCCCAGCACCGTCTTCAGGAAGCTTTCTTACTTCTTTACTTAAATTAAAAACGTGCATTGTGCATTTATTTTTTATCCAATTACTAAAATAGAAAATATAATCAACTTGGCGCTTTTTGAGCAAAAGTGTAGTGTAGGTACTATATAGACTTTTGTAACAGGTTATTAATTTAAAATAGAAAAATGTAGTTGTACAAAAGCTTTTAGCATGATGTGTATCAAACTTAAATATAGATGAAAGCTTTGGTATTGGAAATAATAACATTTATAATAATATATTTTAAAATTATAAATCATTTTATTTTAAACAGTAGTTCGCATGAATTTATAATAAACATTTAGCATTCCATATTTTTCTCGTTTCTAAATTATCTTAGAATAAAATGCTTTTTTGCATATTTTTCTCTATTTAAAACTGTATTTATTATCACGGCTTTTTATTCATAATGTAATTAATACAGTTTTATGTGTAACTGCGGATACCAGCCGTCAAACTTCAAGTGGTTTAATTTATGGCGAAATGAATTTTCATTTGATGAAAATTTGAGTTGTTATGCTATAGGAATCGAAATTAAATTCTCATTTCCACAGTTCGGCACAAGAAAATATTTATCCTACTCCTTAAGACGGTTCTGTGCCGGTATTGCCCTTCGATTGGATCTTTCTCTTTCTTGCTTGTGATACAGAAAAATTTAGGTTCCTTGTCTCACGGCAAGGTAAGCCTCATTGTGACAAATCTTTTCAAAGCGTTCCACTTTTGTAGATTGAATGTTGCACTTTCCCAGATCACGCTTATAGCGCACGCACGCATATATTTTATAATCGAATCGTGCCTGTTCTTCGCTCCAACACCACGAATATAATAATAATTCCATTGCCTGTGGTTTGTTCTTAAGCTGACAACTTCGCTTTTTCTAAGCAATCGCGTGGTGATATTTTGCCAGGTTTTACAAACTTATTCCATTCTAAATGTTCTCCTTTTATATTGACTTGTTATTGTAGTCTTTTGTCATACAGGTGAATAGTTATAAAAGCAATGACATTATTTGATTTATTTGTAAAAGTTCTTGACATATGTCGTCATTATTTTATAAAAGCAGTCAAGTTATTTGAGATATTGTTTGAAGTAAAATTTTATAGAATTACATAGAAGTTAAATCATTTGTATCAGCCTTTTTTTATTTTACAACTATTTGTTTAAATATATGTTTTGCAATATATAATATTTATTCATACTTCTGTTGGTTTTATATAAATTCTATAAAATAGAAATTAGCTATAAATGAATAAATATATTTGTTACTTAAATTTGTGTATCGGAAGTATTATCCGGTTATTTTGTAGTTTTCATGGATTTATGTAAATATGATGAATTAAATTTGAATACATATTATTACAACAAATTCAACTGATTTAAAATTTTAATAGTGTATTTCAGTTATTCATATCCGTACTTTTTAAAGTTAAAATTCTGTTAAATGCATTTCCTTCTTTAAATTATGCTTAGATGTTTTTTATACGAAACTAGCAACGGCATCCAAAGTTATTTCAATTTAATTTAAATTCTCATTCAAAATAGAAATATCATGAAATTTAAATCTAGTTTATATACATACACAAAAATCAATATATTAAATTCCAGAATAGCTTTACCATTTTCAAACATAGTTAATAAATTTCTACTTTAAATTTTTACTGAACTAAAAGTTTTACAAAACCAATTTTTCAACAACTACATCAATTAATCAAGCTGCATAACCAAACATGTTAACTATTAAAACGATAAAAAATGTATAAATGACAACTCAGGGAAATTAGTTCAAAATAAATAATAATAGGAAAAATTCTCACCGCCGGGTACTCTTATAGAAAAGTAAAATGTGGCTACCAGCCGTCAAATCACGGCCACTAAAGACTTTAATACAGGGGGAGCCACAGACGTAGATTTAATTTAGTGAAAATATTTCTCAAGATCCACAAGTCTACTCGAGACCACTAAGCCACCTAATAAAATATTAACAAAATTGTCTATTTTTTGGCACATAAGAACTTCGTTTTACTATTTTCTCGTAACAAATATTTTGAATACTATTAGTAATGAAGATAAAAGTATCCAATGAATATATTTTATTGAAAAAATATATTAAAAAAAAAAACTTTCTTTTTATAGGTATCTATTAAGACGGCGGTTAAAGTACATCTTAATACAAAACTTATTGATATATATATATATATATATATATATATATATATATATATATATATATATATATATATATATATATGTATATATTTATTTCAGTCCAAATCCGAAAATACCTGAATTAAAATAATTATTTGAATCAGTCTGATATAACATATAAATTGTTGCAAATTAATAATTGACCATCGCATTTGGTTTTGTTGAATTGGCGCCACAACTTGTATCGTCCGTAATTTAGTACAAATGGAGAATGCAACCATGAGAGCCACACGAGTGTCGGGTTTCGAAACTTGGCTCGGTTATTGTTTTGCGTAATAAATTATGCGCGCGGTAGACAGGTGCGGATTGTTTTCGATAGGTTAATTAATTAATTGCGCGGATGCCGACGGAAGTTATCGAACTATGCGGAAGCAACTGTGTCGTCTATACCGCGTAATACTCACTGTTGGAAATTTAATTCTCTGTTGAAGTATGCAAATGAACTATCTGATCATTTTACCGTGGTGTCACATTCATTTCTAACCTTAAAAATTATCTACTTTTCTAATTAGTACGAAACCCTCAAGTATGTAGAGAATTTTAGGAGAAATTTTGAAAAATAGAAAAGTTTAATTGGTTATGACTCCTGATGATTGTTCTTTGAATTCTCAAATTCAATACAGATCTATTTTGATATAATGAGGTTACTGCCACTATAGTACTATTTATTTTTATCGTCCAAATTATAAGCAATAATCCACTCAGTAGCTGATTATTTTGGTCCAAATTAGTAGCTAATTATTGTAACCATTTTGAAAATAAAGTAAGAAAATAAATATGAATACAGACTCTTAAAATACATAAAAAGCTTTAAAGAAAAATGTAAAAACTTAATTTCGTCAGATGCTACTTTGAAGTTATCGATGATCTGCTTGTCACATTACATTTCAAACGAAACAAATATATTAGTATTTTGTTCTAACCTATGAAAGTCCAGTTATTCATTAAAAAGATGTGTTTTAACAGCTTTCTAAAACATATATTTTTATGATTTAACATTAACAAAGTTACTTTTGTTGTATAATTTCTATACAGAATTTAATTCTCTGTCTACATTTAGTACCTATTTAATTTTTACCAATAGGAAATATTGAGGCGGGTTTAAACTTATTTTCGAAGTTATCGCTTTTAAGTGAAGTTTTATATGAATTTTATTTATTTATTTATGCCATTCTGTACAAAAGGAAATTAAATACAATTACAATATAGGGTCTGGACTCACCGAACCGCAGCATGTATATTTTGTGCGTGAGTGATATTCGAACTTGTTATCATACATACATACATAACATCACGCTATATCCCATTAAATGGGGTAGCACGAACCCGTCAACATTCTCATCCTGACACACGATACTCGATTCGACCATATTAACACTTCCTCCATACAAACTCTTTCTTTTCTCACAACCAAAATCCATCAACACGCAACAAACATTCATCCATTCGCTCCTGTACACCTGTTTCGTAAATCTTCACTTACACCCACTTCTCTAACAACGAATCTATAAGAAATGAAGGCAGCATCGCATGCGCTTGTTTAAAAATACATTTAACACAACTTGTTATCTTCGGATTCAAATGCCATAAAGCTAACCGTACTGCCGGACTGTGCAGTTATTTTGACGCGATATTTTTTTATTTATATGACAGATGATAAACAAGGCATAAGTGTAGTTGGATTATGTGAATTGCGAAGCGGATTCTTGTAAAAAACTATTATGAGTTCCGATGCAGAATAGCATTTTTATAGTTGTATGCATCCTTCGTGACAGAATTTTTATTAGCCATCTTAGTGGAAAAATAACACGTTCATATCATAGCATAGCTCTTGATTTGCTTGTAGCCGAGCACAACTTTTTCTCATCGCTCCAAAGTTTCAGCTTCTTGTTAACCGAAGCGGGGGAAAGATTGAACGCCACTCTGTTTTCGTCCACGGCGAGCTGTGCTCCAGTTCCTACTCCAGTGGCTGCAATCTCATCTGACATCATTGCTTGCTCCGCAGTCACTTAACGAAGGAAATGAAAAGTGGAAGTAGCGATGTGAACAGGGCAGGGAGTCCTAGTGCTAGTGGGGTAGTGCTAGTGGGTGGTATCTTCTTGATCTTCATATGCATGCTGGAGATAATCCGCCCATGTCACGGTAAATCTCCGCTTTTACGATCCGAGCGGCTAAAGGTGTTGTTTACTCGATCGAGCTTTTTAAGTCGGGTGATAAATTGTGTTGTTTCACTTCGTGAACGCACGCCAAGCGACGAATTTATTTTGCGTAAATATTTCAGTGGCTTGAGATGTTAGTCGGTTCGAGCGGACAACACAACTCTATTCGATTGCCTTAAATATTATTTTAACACAAAAGAATTTATATAAATATTACAGCAGAAAAATTTGTTATTTTAATATATTGTATCTTGTACGAATTTCCAAGAGCGTGGACTCCTTCACTCCTCGAGTGAAATGAATTTTAAATTCATCTTTTATTCCTTTTTATTTACTAAGGCTACTTTAGTCAAGAAGCAGCCGAAGAGCCAATGATATACCTTACATAAAGGATATAGATCTATTTTAAAACAATTGAAAGAGCTTAAGGGCTTACAATAAATACATCATTATTAATAGGTGTGGCACTCTGGCTGAAATAAATCTGAATAACTGATACGAATATACGCAGAGAGCGGATTCTAAACTTGTTTTTTGCTTATATCCATTATTTAAAGCAAACACAAATTTTACTAATTATTACACCAATTATACAAACAGTTATTTGACACGATTTTTTGTTTTGTGTGATTTTTATATTTTTGAAGCTTATTTTTAATCCTAGAGCTTAACTAAAATTCATATTTAGTGTTTTATTATTTATGATATCTAGAAAATAGATAATATTAGCTACATAAATAAATTTTCATAAATGTAACGTAGACGCTAATTCCGCGGAATGTTTAACTCAATTAATATTTAGTAATAATTAAAATCGGACCGATGATCAAAATAGGGAAAATAAGTGCGCACACAATATTCAACAAGTAATAATTATATATATATGTGTATCAATATATTAGAGTGATTTAGTAGATGGTTTTATTCCTTTGTCCTCTAACATTAAGCAGAGTTTGCATTAAAGAGCAAATGAGTAAGTTGCTTCTCGAATATAATCACATTAAATTGTAATAAATTTGCTTTTGTTAAAAATAAATCTTTTTAAAAACAAATCTGTCGATTTGTATTATCTAATTTACTCAACAATAACAAATTATATATATATATATATATATATATATATATATATATATATATAATAACGAGTTAAAATAAATTATATAAATACAAGATACCTCCGAACTGAATACTTAATGCTATTTAAACCAAAGTATTTCGTGCTTACTAAATATACAATCAATTCAATATTCGAGATTACTACAAACATATGCGATCAATAATTTACTGTACATAACTAAAATTTACTTACATGAACTCAGAGCAACAAAATAACCATGCGATCGAGAAATACGCTTAAACTGTGTAATCTCTTTGAAGATTTCACAAGGAAAGCCAATATTCGAGTAATCGCACTGCACTTGGTTCGAACACTTTATTTTATTTATTTATTTATTTATTCACTTATTTTGACATTTTGTAAACAATGCAAGCACTGGTACTCAGGTCCTTAATAATTACAATATACAAAAATTAACTGTTTCATTTTGTTAAATATTAAATTATTGCAGTAACATATTGCTTATTTAGTATATCATAAGAGAATATTAAATTAACGAACATAATCATAACATAATTCAGAAAAATAAAACAATAAAGAAAAACTTTTTATATTGTTGTAATAGACTAATACTATCACAAGTCCTTAGCTCGTTTTATATCCTATATCAATGCTTTTTAAAAGCTTTTTACTGGAATTATACCCTTTAATACATCATTTAATCTGTTATACAGGGTGTTTCACAACTTAGAGCAAAAAATTAAAGGGTATATTCTGTACGACGTGCTGATCATGAAACAAAAAGATTTTTTTTAAATTCGAAAAATTAAGAGTTGTTAACCTAAAACATTTTTTGTAGTACTGCACTGGATTCGCTTTCCTATTAAACACAAACAATGAAGTAGGTATCAACTACGAAAGAATAATTACACAATTCAATTATTATTATTATTATTATGGGGTAGGTGGCTCAGTGGTATCGAGTCGGCCTGTGGATCTTGAGAACCCTGGTTCGATCCCCACAGCCGACAAACAATTTTCACCAATTTAAAAAATCTACCCCTGTGGCTCCTCCTCCACTAATATCTTTGGAGGCCGTGATTTGACGGCTGGTAACCGCACTTCACGCGAAAAAATATATCACTTACCGAGATCTGCTTAGGCAGAGTGCCACACCCAGTGATGGGTAAAAGGCGTGATGATATATTTATTTTATTTATTTATTTAATTATTAGCAGTTATTTATAATAGAATTTTATTTAATTTAAACTTTAACATAATCATCCACCCAGTGGCAGTGCCAAAAAAATTTTGGACTGGGAAACATGGAAAATAGTTTTGCGATTTAAAAAAAAATCTTTTTGTTTCATGATCAGCACGTCTTACAGAATATACCCTTTAATTTTTTGCTCTAAGTTGTGAAACAACCTGTATACAGTTGTTGTATGTTGACTGATATGCTTTAAAGGTATTACATTTGAGCAATCGTAAATTCTTTGGTTGCCTAGTTGTCATACCATAAATGTCATTGCCAGCTACTAAATTTATATTACATTTATATCTAAAATTGATTATTTCATGAATATTCATGCATTGCTGAATTATTTTCATTTGTTTAATATTAATTAAATTAGTTTGAGCATATACTTGTTCTGTGGGAGTAAGTCTAGGCAGGTTATAAATTGATTTGACAGCCTTGTTTTGTAGTCGTTGTACCTCGTTAAATATGGAAGTACCTCATGTTGCAATTAAATAACTTAAATGTCAATATACAAATGAATAATAAATATAATTCTTTGTCCTATTCCTTAACAATTTGTTACAACGGTGAAGTGCTTCTGTTTCAAGTATTATTTTATTATAGATATTTTTAATCATGTCCTCCCACTGGAATTTAAAGTCTATCCACAAGCCTAGATATTTATATTTGTTAACAATCTTTAGTTGAGTCTTTTCTAAGCATATGTTTAACAGTTTTTGTTCACCCTTAAATGTAAATGTCATGTACACAGTTTTATCACAGTTAATCAATAAGTAATTTTTATCGCACCATGCTTTAAATGTTTTTAAGTCTTTGTTAATTACTTCACTAATCCTTGAATCTCTCTTAACACTGTACAATGTACACTATAACTGTATCGTCCGCAAACGCAAAATAACGTCCACTCAAAGTAATCTTTTGCATGTCCCACACATAAAGCAAAAATAGCAGAGAGCCAAGTATCGATACTTGCAGTAAACCATATTTCATATTGTTAAAATCGCTGGTTAAACCATAACCACTAGTACACTGCTTTCTGTCACTCATATAACTTTTAATTAGTTGGAAAGGTTTCCCTCTGATTCTAATTTGTTTATCATATTGTCCTTATCCACGGTATCAAACGCTTTAGAAAAGTCAATAAATACCGCTGCCACATTATTTTTACTATCTATTTCAGTTCACATATGCCATGAGATCTGCTTCTGCTGCCTATGAACTAGATTGCTGTTGATAGTCGTATTGATATCCATAGAAGGATATTGCAGTTTCTATAAAATGTATGAGTCCTCTTCTTAATTATCTTCTCCACAATTTTTTAGAAAACAGTAATCAGGGAAACTGGTCGATAGTTCTTGAAGATTTCTTTACTTACACTTTTAAGTATAGGAACTATTTTAATATCAAAAGTATGAGCCGTTGGCACTTGGTGAAACATTATGAATAAGAATAAAGAACGTAGACACTTGATGTAGTTTCACAAAATTATTTATTAACAACTTTGTTAATAAATAATTTTGTGAAACTACATCAAGTGTCTACGTTCTTTATTCTTATGGAACTATTTTACTCTTCTTTTTAATGCAGTAGGAAATATTGTATCTTTAAACATTAAATTTGCTAATCTGCAGATTATTGGAATGATGAGGTCTTCTGCACTATTGTCGTTATACCATCTATTCCTGGTATAACTTTAGCTATTTCCTGTTCGTTGCAAGGTTCAATGAAAATAGATTTATCGTTCTAGTTTACAATAGTATAATTATTGTATGTTTTATGTTTCCTTAAGTCTTGCATCATATCTGTGTCACAGTTATTTAAAGCTTCAGCTTTACTTAAATTATCTGTACATGTTTTTCCACGATATGATATATTTGAATTCAGATTATTTTTTTCTTTTATAGTATGATTCATAACCTCGTTTATAATATCCCAAAATTTTCTTGGATTATTCCCGCTATTGTTGAATTTATTTGAGAAATATTTTTTATTTTTGTTTTTTTATCAAATTGGATACTGCGTGCTTAATTTTTTTAAATTGTTTTTCCAGCTTAATTTTAATTTCTAGTTCATTTTCTTTTTTCATATGTTTGTAGATATTATCTCTTTCATTCATCATCTTGAGTATATCATCGTCTATCCAGCAATCGTTTTTTGTTCGTACTCTAATGTTCTTAGTAGAAATTAATTTAGCGTCCTGGATGGCTGTCTGCAGTTCTTCAAAGGACGTTATATTTAACCCATCGCCTAACTTATCTCTTACTACGCCACTGTTTTGTTTGTAGTCTATAATCGTTTTGTAATTGTTGATTGTTTTATTTTTCAGTTTTGTTTTATTGAATATAATTTTCATAATATTATGCTCCGTTATATTGGTCAGTTCTATAACAATTTTAACTTGTATGTGTTTTATACTAGAAAACACGTGATCTAAAATAGCTAAATGGCAATGGTTCTCGAAATAACGCTAATTGGGCACTATTCTCGCCTTAAAAACAGGTTGACTTTTATCACAAACTTATTGCATCCATTGATTAGGTTAGAACTGAACTAAACAACTCATCATATTCTAAGAATTGTATAACTGACACTGACAATGAACAAATAACTATTAACCTTTTTATTTTCTGTAAAATCTGTTGGATTTTTTTGTTTACTTTTATCCCTACAAAAGCATTTGCCGGTTATTACAATTATTTTTTTTTATTAATTTAATTTTTGTTTATTTAATAAAAAGTATTTAATTTTTCAAAATTTTGTCTAATAATGACGACTTTTTCTAAATCTTTTGGTTCAACTTAATGCTTTTTTTGATAAAATCTTTATCCACTTTCTAGCTAAGATATAAATTAAAATATTCGAAAATATTAGCCATGGCGGAATCACATAGGTGATTTGAATATGAATAAAATCAGTTGTCAGCTTGGTAACCGATGTACTTAAATATAATTTAAACAATTCTGAATATAATATTTTATCAAGTTAAATTTTATTTTTTTCATAATTTGTTCTTTCGATGTTGTGCTGTTTTAGCATGTAGAAGATATCTAGAATTTCCCTCTCTCTTTTTATATACGGTTAATTGCCACATCCAGTAATGGGAAAAAGTGTGATGATATATTTATTTAAACAGAAAATATTTTTTAGAATTTTAGGTAAAGTATACAACAAATAAAATATAAAATGAAAGGTATGTGTGAATATAAATTGTTGCTTAGAAAAGGCTCCATTGTGCGAAATGATGTTAGTTGAAATTCACTACGATGTGAAAAGCAAACAAAATATTCTAAACATTCCGAATCGTTTGCAAAACCAACACCAAACAAGGAGTAAACCAACAGAATAACAAAGCCAAATACCACATAGAGCGAGTGGCATCGACCCGGCCCATCGTGTAAATGTTTGACAACCGCTAGCTGCGCGGTGCACGTTGAATCCCCCGATAGCGTTGTTGTAAGTGAAGCGACCATAGCACTCTGTAAGATCCCACGTGTCAAAGTAAACTAGGTGGAAAGGTTATATAACGGGTTAAGAAACACGGGTAGTGTCAACATACCACGCTCAAAGGGCTCCGCTGTGTTGGAATCCACGTCCTGAAAGGATTTTAGCATTGCAGAACTATGCTTTGCGCTTTACTTTGCGTAAAGGAAGGGTCGCGACGCGCAGCATCGCGGCTGTGGCGGTATGCGAGCTTTTTGGATTTTCATTGTTCTCACCTAAGCTACTGTGACGGCAACTTCGCACCGCCAACGTCGGATTCGTGGCCGTTTAAACTATTTGAGATATTCTTGGTTTGAAGTTCTCTGACTTACATTACCCGTGCTCGGCGTAGGCGTCGGCGTCTAGGTTGAGGTGGCCTTTGACGACGAATATCAGGGATTATGTAGTTTCTGCTCAGATATTTTCATTCTAATTCATGTAACTGTCTTCATACTTCACATACCATAGAATTTTTGAAAGCCTTTGAAATTAAATGAAACCCTGATAACTTTAATTTAGATAATAATGAAAACAATTTAGTATTATTTATTTAAAATTCGGTGTATCAGCCTTTTCAAATAGGCTAACTTTCTTTTCAATAGGTACCAACAAAACATTTTTATTGAATCAGCTAGATTTATAATAATATTATGTGTATTATTTTTTTAATTTATTCTCAGTAACAGTATAACAATTGAGAGAGAGAGAGAGTAAATTGAAAATTATTCAACAAATTTAAAGACGAAAACTTGTTGCCTGGCAATAATCACGAGAACTCGTATAATAAAAAAATCTGAATTTGCGCGTTGACAATTTTAAATAATTACTTGACAACTACATATTTGACAAAAGCTACAGTGATTACCTAATTATTCCCAGAAAGAAACACAAGGGCTGGTAGTACAAACGGTGTTTTTGATTGTTCTAAGAGCACAGTTTTAACATGTTAGAGATAGCTAAAACACCCAAATACACTGCTCTTAAAACAGCCAAAAACAGAGTTTGTACTACCAGCCAATATCTTTATCTTCTATAATAATGACAAGATTGGTTAAAATATACATACATACTTGACAATTAATAAAATATTTCATTGGTTTTAAGAAACGTCAGAAAATATCATTAAAATAACACTTGCTATTTTTATTATTGGAAATTTATGATTAAATGATACAAATGCTAATAAATACATTATAGCATAGTACAATAATTACCATACAATATCAAAACTGAGACTAGTGTAGAGAGTTCTGTAGTTAACGTAGTGTTTTCCCATTATATGTATATTTTAATTAATATTTTGTAATATTATTTAATCCGTACATTACTTATATGATATGAAATTCTGCACATTCGTTTATAATATACACGCATGCAATGTGTCTCCTGTACGAGAGCCACCATAGGAATATCGAAAACTACAAGAATTATGATTTAGATTAAATTAGACAAAAGTTGTTACATTAATAGGATAATTTTAATTCAAAAATAGTAGTATAGAGAAATGTTTCATATACAAAGTATAGAATTAAAGCCCTATTTACACAGGAGAAAGAGCTTTTTTTTTAATTGCCCATGTTTGAAACATGACATAAAGTTATATTTAAAAAAATAGAATGAATAGTTGAAACTTATCTTTTTAAAAAGTAATTTTCTTTATTTTAATAATGCCAAGTTTACTTGTTTTAGTTAACATATACATTTTAAAAAATACTCTATTTAAATATGCAATTTTATGTCATATTTTAAAAATAAGCAACTGTAAGTTATTTTAATGCTTTAGTGTAGGATTTTACAATCTACAATTTTTGTTTGAAACCTTGTTTTTTATATCTGCTACTATTTATTGAATATTTATATAGTTTCTAAATCTGTAATATGAAAAAATTTAAAAAATTGACGGAATGAATCTGTTTTTGGGATGCTCGGTTTGTTAAAAATTTTCTTTCTTAATTATTTTTGTCTCAAATAAACTTTAAGCAGCAAAATATATTTTATGTTCAACAAAATTTTACTCAAATAAATAAATAATGAACAATTTATCCTATATATTGATAGAAGAAAATAGTAATAGAGCAAGGAAATATATTTTAGTTACAATTATTAAATAGCAGGGGGGTAGGTGGCTCAGTGGTATCGAGTCGGCCTGTGGATCTTGAGAACCCTGGTTCGATCCCCACAGCCGACAAACAATTTTCACCAATTTAAATCTACCCCTATGGCTCCCCCTCCACTAATATCTTTGGGGGACATGATTTGACGGCTGGTAACCGCACTTCACGCGAAAAAATATATCACTTACCGAGATCTGCTTAGGCAGAGTGCCACACCCAGTAATGGGTAAAAGGCGTGATGATATATTTATTTATTTTATTTATTATAAATAGCAGAATATATATCTTTTGTATAAGAAAATAATGCGCGTTACTTTGTAGTTCATTTTCAGGCAGTAATAAATAAAATCTTTTCAATTTGCCAGCAATTAATTGAAACAAAACTTCCCTTATATGTGGCATAAAACCGGGAATCCCAGGAGCACAATATGGTAATAGCTGCATAAAATTGTTTCCTGGATACGAAGTTCCTCCTCCTTCAGGTGCTTCCTCTTTCTCCTTTCCCCGTTCCTCTTCCATTCCACGCTCCACGCGCCGAACTTTGAACCGTTAGTTTACCGCGAAGCTATAAACAATTAACTGTTTCAAATAACAGACTTCCTGTGTTTCTCTTTTTGTGATTTTTGTTTTCCTAGCACGCTGCGACACTGCGACGAAACTGAAGCAGCTCGGCCTATTTTCGTCGAAATTAACTCGGTGGAATTTATGAGAAATTTTCGACGTTCATTTAGCGCAATAAAAGCAAAATAATTGTGAGTTTGTAGTAAAACACGAGTTGTGTGTTGTACGCAGGCAAATTAAGAACGAGAACATTAACAATACGAGGTCTGTTTCGTTATCTTGTATGATTCATAAAATGCGGACTTTTTTATGATGTTTTGAATTGGGTGACAAATTTTCTGTGATGAGCTGAAATCTGCGTCATCTGAAATTTTACTGCGAAAAAATGTGAACACTGCGAGAATTTGATGATAATTTATATCTAGATTAAATTCGTAAAACTTTGGAAATATATCACAATGATTTATTATGAAACGTTGAAATGGAATTCATTATAATATCAGATATTTATAGAGCTTGTATTAACAACTTCATATTAGAGGATTATTTATGCATAAATTTCTCTAAATAAATCATTTTGTTTTTATTCCTCTCAAATAATTTAATTTACTGTAACTAAGGTTTTATTTTCGATTTCACAGCCACATTTAAATACGGTCGTACTATAGAGTAATAACTCAGTGGAAAATGTCGCCATGTGGTTTTGAGAAATTGAGTTCGAAACCCCCAGTCGAGAAACTTTACTTCACATTAAAATTATTTCTGTTTCCCCCTGATTTGACGGTTGGACACTACATTTTACGCACAAAATATATCACTTACCGAAACGGTTACGGCAGAGTATTACATCCAATAATCCAATAACACAGTGATTTCTTTTTACTTATACACAACAAGGGTGTTCAATAGGTTCCGGGACGATGAAATATTTCGAGAAATACACATTGAATCAAAAAACAAAAAACACGTGTTTTATAACTTTCAAAAACCTCTTTGAAATCTTAAATGGGAATTATGACAATAATTATTTTTCTGATTACAGCGCCATCTATCGCGAATCGTAAAAAGTTTCATACAAATTCTAAATATTAAACAAACGGAAAATATAAATAATGTGGTGTTATAATTCACTTCGCTATTCAGTTATTAGTATTTGAAAAAAAAAAACAAATTGCTAAACACTGAAATTGCGCTAATTTAATTAATATTTCTGTTATGTTAACTATAATTTGTTTTATTATTTCTTATTTTTAATTGACAACTTTCAAATAGGTTACACTGAAAAAAATAGTATTCTTATATACTAGCGGTTAAGTCGGTTGCCAATTGAAAATATTGCACTTGTACAGGCAAACTCTTCAATCTCATTTGATACGAAACACTAGATTAATTTACGATCAAAAAAATTTCAAAGCAGCAAGAAGCCTTTCCAAAAATCTTTAATTTGATACACAAGAACTTCTGATGTATTATTACGAAAACTATTGCCGATCAAAAAAATTTGGATTAAATATATTTTTTCTACGATTGCTATAAAAAAAGTTGACAATTACGTTCTCATTTGTCATCGTAAAGTTGACGTTTTCTATGGAACAATCGAAAAATATCTTTTTTGCGCGTCTCCAATGGCAACGCGTGACATAACAATTTTATTTTCTATACGCATACGTTTTTTAATAATTTTAAGATGCAATCGTAGAAAAAATGATGTGTGTATCACGAGCGTATAGTATCTTTGTTCCTCTTACACAAAGAATCACTTTACGCTCTTAATACACAAATAACTATTTTTGTTTTTGAGTAAGTAATATAAGATAAAGTTTCATCATCTGTGGCGCTACAGCCCAAATCGGGCCTGGGCCTACCGGACACACCGAGCCGCAGTTTTTACACTGCCGTACTGCCGGTTTTCGTAGTCTAATGCTACATTATTTAAGGCGTATAAGTGACTAGCTTATAGTGCCCGAGTGTGAGAAATACATGTAACTGTATTTTATATTTTTACGACAAATCACACATTGTCGACAGGCGGATTCGAACTGACGAACCTTGGCTCGGGTGACGTCACAGTATGTTAAAAGATGTACCTTAACACGCTCGGCCACCGCGTCTGTTTAAGATAAAGTTTATTGAATATAATTTTAGCAATTGGAGGAAAGTATTTGTAAAATAAATAAATAATAATTATGAGATGTATGTACATTATTTTAAATTCACGAGTATGCACTGTATAGTAATATAAAATAAATTAATTTTTGTCTACAAAATCTGTTAAAAATCAGATTTGCAATTTGATTTTGTATTATATTTATGGCATTTTGGCGTAAATAATTACATAATTTGCAAATATATATATATATCATAATTGAAATTAAATAAATTAGTATGCTTCTTATTTAACCGCTCTAGTACCTATCTGTAATAAGATAAACAATTTTTTATAAGTTTTTGTACTGCATTTAAAATTTATTGTCAAATATAAAATGTTATAGAACGTTTTTGCTTTCTATGGTTTTATTGCAGCAACTCGGTTGGAACGACTACATATCCATTATTAGCGAGAGCAGAAAATTATCAAATAATTAAAATCAAAACTAGGAAATAGCACGGAAACAGTGTAGTTGCACACACACAATCACATAACATTCACAGTGATTTCGCCTCGTTCTCCATCGATAAACATGTAAGAAGAAATTACTTTCCACTGACTCGATATCCCGCCGTTAATTTCAGTTTAAATTACAAGCAAATCGATTAGCACCTTCGCAAATCACACGAAATGAAATCTGGAATTTCATTACAGAGTTAACAGCGGTGCAAGTTGTCTGCGCATGCGTTCAAGAGTTTCAAGTTAGTCTTCAGGGACTTTCTTCATAACAATTACACGAGAACGGATATGATCTCTATTCTGCACTCCTGTAACTCGCGAAATGTTAATCACTCTATTTGCGATCACACTATGCAATCAAATCAAAATGAGAGATGAACAATTTTTAATCAAAACCAATGATAGAAGTATCTACATATATCTGAAGTTCGTTGATTAATTAATTTTACGATTATTTCTGTCTAAAAAGATTTGAAATAAAACTAGAGATACAATTTAATTATACCTATGCCATAGGAAAATGTCAAAATATTTGTATTTTATTAATTTTAAAATTATTTAAATTATTGAAACGAGTATCGAATGTCAGGATAAAAAAGTTGACGTGGACTAATATAAATCTTTTAAGGAATGTTTCAGGGGTTTGTGCTACCCCATTTAATGGAATATAGCGTGATTTTATATATGTATGTATGTTAAATATATTATAATATATGCTCAGTGGTATCGAGTCGGCCTGTGGATCTTGAGAACCCTGGTTCGATCCCCACAGCCGACAAACAATTTTCACCAATTTAAAAAATCTACCCCTGTGGCTGAGGCCGTGATTTGACGGCTGGTAACCGCACTTCACGCGAAAAAATATGTCACTTACCGAGATCTGCTTAGGCAGAGTACCACACCCAGTGATGGGTAAAAGGCGTGATGATATATTTACTTATTTATTTTATTTCAAAAAATTTTAAAAAAATTAGATATTTATTACACAAATATTCTAAATAACTATAAAAATATTTTTTTAAACATTTATTCGGCTAAATTTTAAAAATAATATAGAAATCTCTCCGTTATCTACATAACTTGACAAAAGTAATTGATTGAAATCGGTTGAAATCTGCAGGAAGAATTTGAGAGACCAAAAAGTCGAGCGTCCGACAACCAAATGACCGACATACATGCATAAATCTATCTAATCCAAAGTCAGATTTACAGACTCTGTCTAGGATTTCAAATTTTTTTGCCGATGATACCCACACCATACTTACTCACTTAAGCTCGGATATTTGAGAATCGACAAACTAAAAAGGATAGGGAACAAATATGTACGTAACAAGAAATAGTTAACATTGCTATGAAATATTCGACTAATATTATTAGTTAATATCAAATTTTAAATTTGGCTCAGTGGTATCGAGTCGGCTTGTGGATCTTGAAAACCCTGGTTCGATCCCCACAGCCGACAAACAATTTTCACCAATTTAATCTACCTCTGTTGCTCCCGCTCCACTGACATCTTTGGAGGCTGTGATTTGACGGTTGGTAACCGCACTTTACGTGAAAAAATATATCACTTACTGAGATCTGTTACGGCAGAGTGCCACCTCCAGTAATGGGTAAAAGGCGTGATGATATATTTATTTATTTAGTGTGCTAGTACTTCATTCCTCGCTTTCAAGGCACACTTTAGGAATAATAAAATTGACATAGGCTTCAATTATAGGGAACCGAGTACTTTTTGCCCCTCCCCTCAATAATATACAGAGACCTAGTCTCCTTAATAATATGATTATTTATTGACATTGATTAATACCAATAAAATATTTTATTCATTGTTACGTGTGTCCTGTCATTATTATAGTGAACTTATTGTCGAGAATAATTCCTGCAGATTTTGTTTGACAAATTTCAGATTTGTAGTTGCAAATTATTATTTAAAATTATCAACGGCTAAAGTAAAATTCCCCTGTTTGAATCAAATTTGCGAGCCAAAAAAACAATCTGTGACTCGAGAGTTCGATAAATTAAATTATTTTCGATTCAAAATCTGTCGAATTATATTCAATTTATTCTTACCCTCTTATTACATAATTACTGAAAATTAAAATAAAAACTTTATGCTTATAATATATAATACTACCTATCTAATTTGGAAAAATTTAAATTTATTTTATTGAAATTATGCTAGATATCCTTGTCTGATGTTCGATGCACAAATAATAACTATATTGTTAAAAATATCGATAAAATAATGACAGTTCTAATAGTTTAGAAGAAGGTATTGAAAGAAGACAACATTTTACAAGACATGTCAGAAATGGTCAATTTTATTAGATTATTGTTGTCTATGCCGGTGTGAACTTATACTACTGAAATTTCTTTCTCCAGTTTTAGTCGCATAAAATCATATTTGCAAATTACAATGGACCACAGCAGGTTGAATGCAGAAGGCATTTTAAATAACATCTGAATCTCATAAATTTATCTGACATAAGAAAACAGACATTTGGTATTAAACATTAAAAAAAAATTTTTCTTATTGATCTAATTCTAAAATAATTAATTACCTTTATTTACAATAATAAGCCCATATTATAATTAATTTTGATTGCTCTGCCCCAAAAATTCCTTCAAATTAGCATCTGTGAAAATTGACCGCCATATGTCATAAGTTACTTACTCATCTCAGTTTAGTATCTATGGTTGTATGATGTGATACATTTCAGCAGTTAGTCTGTAATAGTTTTTCAGTCGATTAGGTAGTCATATTCAATACACTACTGTATAAATACTAACTTTTCGAATTAAATAAATGAATTTCTAGAAAGATCATTTGCAACATTGCCCATTCTACGGATTTAACTTTTAATAAAAGATAATGTACTTATTTTCACTTAAAATAAAGTGAAGTACTTAATATAAAATTCTTGGCGTTACCTCCACCAAAAAGTGCGAAAACAATGTACACGAATGAAAGGAAACGTGATTCTTTCGTGTATTTGTCTTCCGAAAATATCCTTCCAAGTTGTTCTCGGAGGGAATTAAAAGGAAAGTAAAAGTAAAATGTTTTATTTGCATGTTCGGGCGGATACGATGCGAATACGGATGCATTTATTTGAACGCCTACCCAAGGGAACGCAAGTAAGAGTGTATACTCGTACTCTCTTGTTTCGTATTTACGTTTTTAGCGGCGCTAATTTCGAGATTCTGTTGCCGGTGCCGTCTACTTCAAAGTGCTTACGGCTTTGATATTATTATGTCGAAATTAAAGACATCTCGTACAAATTTGATATCACTCAGAGGTTATTTAATTTTCAAAATGAAGTTTGGTGGAGAAGAATCTCGTTACACAGACTCGGCTGATTTTAATAATAAATTTTCTTTTTCACTGCATTTACATTTCTAATTTTTTTAATGCATTGTTTAATTTTATCAGATTCTCATCTTGAAATGTGCTTGCTTAAAACTTTTTCAAAACATATAAAATATTTAGAAAATTTATAACACTGTGGAATGAGAACCCTAATTTTAATTCTATAATGGACCACATTAAAATCACGCCTACGATTCTCCTCTACTAGCACCTTTAGGGGACGTAATTCAACGCATGGCAATCGCATTTCATGCACAGAAATATAGTACGCTCCGGTTATAGTAATCATGTGTGTCTATTCAGGTAGCACGAAATATTCATTGAACATTTATTAATTTGATTCGCCCTAAAATTAATCGCCACTAAGGGTCAAACATTTCTATTTTGGCATATCTCTTTCTTTATTTAATGATTAAAAATGAAAATAAAATTCTCTCTCAGCATATAAACAATATTACACAAAATTTATTTTTGTCATAGTTTGTTATTAACACATATAACTTAGCAACAATAACTGTTATTGCAGCAAATTGGCAAAATACGAAGGAAATAAATATCATAATAAAGATGGGTCAACAAAGCATCTAAAAGTGTTTACAATGTTCGAATGTAAGGAGAAAGAAAATAAGATATTGTATTTAGGTTTATTTAAGCTTTATGATTTATGGGATAGGTGGCTCAGTAGTATCGAGTCGGCCTGTGGATCTTGAGAACCTTGGTTCGATCCCCACAGCCGACAAACAATTTTCACCAATTTAAAAAATATACCCCTGTGGCTCCTCCTCCACTAATATCTTTGGAGGCCGTGATTTTACTTCAGGTAACCGCACTTCACGCGAAAAAAAAATATCACTTACCGAGATCTGCTTAGGCAGAGTGCCACACCCAGTGATGGGTAAAAGGCGTGATGATATATTATTATTATTTTTTATGATTTGCAATCATTCTTTAAAAAAATATCCGAACTATGTACAAAACTGATATTTATATAACAAAAAATATGATTTGTTGAATGTTTAGCGTTAAGCATTACAAGAAGCTGATTTCTTATAACTAGAAGTTACTATAGACGACGCTTCCTGTGCAATACATCCAAGATCTCCTGTAGCACAATGTCACTCTTCGGTAAAATAGCGATGATGTATTTATATTTTCTAAAACAGAAACTTAACTTTAAAATGTAAACGGACATTATAAAAAGAAAGTAATTACTAAAAAAGGAATATTTTAAAACTGCAGTGGGAATTTATTTTGTAATTGAACTGTCAACAGAATAATAATAAAACTGGAAAATTCGTAACACGTTAAAATTAATAATTAGTATGTAATAAGCCTGTAGGGATCATTGAAACTAATATTGATTAAAACAT
Source organism: Pterostichus niger (assembly GCA_947425015.1). Lineage (NCBI taxonomy): Eukaryota > Metazoa > Arthropoda > Insecta > Coleoptera > Carabidae > Pterostichus > Pterostichus niger. The sequence continues at coordinate 24,463,196 of OX380344.1, read as the reverse complement.
AATTAGCAATATTTATTGAAAACCTCGAGTTTTCCAACAATACAATTCGGGCAATTTTCCACGCGTGTTCATGTTGTGTTACGCAGTTTACACGTGGGCACACGTGCGCACCAGCGCTTCCGCGATCCCACGATTTGCACTAGAGAGGGGTGGAGAGACGGTGACCAGTATATCAACGACAACACGTTTTGATTAACGCCGATCTGCATGGAGAGCGGGAACAATGAACACTCGAATAAAACAAACAGGAGCGGACCCACACTTTAAATGAATTCTGGTGTGGCGCTGCATGCGCACTGATAGCCTCCCGTTGTGACGTCATGGCCATAGCTATTTCGATTTCGCGTTTGTTTAATTTTTTGTTTGTTTGGGTTTTCTCTTTCTATCGATTAGTTTTATTTATTTCCATTCGAATTATAGGTTTTAGAGTTAAATGTTACAAATGTTACAGTTATTAATTCCAATTTACTGAATTGACCATCTGTGGCTCTCAATTTTTTTGAATTGTTTTTATCTCTGAAGTAAGATTTCAGAACAAAACAATTAAATAGTTACATTTTATTTATGATAAGAACAGGGAACAGGGTTGGCCTGGATGGGCGAGTAATAGGTTATGCCCACTCGGATGTCCATCCGCTAGAAATTTGATTTTTTTAATATAATATATTAATTAATAAAGGAAACAAGGACAACAAAACTAACAAATACATATTTTAGACAAGTAATAATTCGCAATTTTTGCCGCAGTGAAGGAAGTGGAAGGAATTTTAGTTTGTTGAAGCAATGTTCTAAGATTTAAGTTTATTTTTAAGTACTTAATATGCGGCCAATTCGTGTCCACCCATCAATTCAATCCTGGCGGCATCCCTGGATAAGAAACAAAATTTGTTTCCATGACGTAACTGTTTTTTTTATGGAGTAGGTGGCTCAGTGGTATCGAGTCGGCCTGTGGATCTTGAGAACCCTGGTTTGATCCCCACAGCCGACAACAATTTTCACCAATTTAAATCTACCCCAGTGGCTCCCTCTCTTCTAATATCTTTGAGGGCCGTGATTTGACGGCTGGTAACCGCACTTCACGCGAAAAAATATATCACTTACCGAGATCTGCTTAGGCAGAGTGCCACATCCAGTAATGGGTAAATGGCGTGATGATATATTTGTACGTAACTGTTTTTCAAAACAAAATTAATTATATTTAACTCGTTTCTTCCTTCGTCATGAAATTGAAGCTCAGCTTATTAATTTAATTATTAAAAATACTTTGAATTAATCAGATTTAGAGAGAATTAGAATTCACGGGATAATATAGTATAGTGATAGAGAGCTTAAATTAAATTTAAAAAGCCTCTAATTCGATTCCTGATATTGTTTAAATTTTCTCTCCAACTTCGTCTATATTAAATTTTAAGTTTAAAGAAACTAATAAAAAAGCTTCCAATTAAATTTTTTGAAAATTCACTAACGTTATTGATGGATCGGGCAATAATAACCTCACATAATGTGAAAAATAGAAAATTTAATTATGTAATATTTATTTAAGTTCACAATATTTATAAATGCTGAAAATGGCTCTAGATGTAAATAAAATACTTCTTTGTCTTGTTGAAAGAAATAAAATAACTCGTAACATTTCCAAAAGGAATAAATAGTATCCACAGTCACAGTGTCGCATTCTGGAAAAGCTTTACTGGACTAGTTGAGTGCAGCACTCAGATTCGTTTAGAGTTTAGATAAATGCAGTTTTGATTCTCTCCATCCGCGTCGGATTGCGACGGTTGGAGCGATGCGCTGATGTTAACAATTGGGAACGTTTTATCAGCGACACTCGTATCTGCGTTTGAGGGAGGATCGCAAAAGGGGCATGATAAACTCCAAGGGCTTTACTCTCGGAAAACAATAAAAAATGTAGTCCCATCTATCGTCTACGGTCGCCATGTCCCGTTGTGTTGGATACCAATAGAACGCGGGTAGACGCAGGACTTTGTTGTTTGGCTGTAGTGGTCCCACTGGGCAGCCCGCGGGGGCTCTCATCACCACGGCGCACCACCCCCATTTCCCCACAGCCTATACAATATCCATTGCAGGGATGGACTTCACTTATTTTATTACCTATGTTTTTGTTAAAATTGTTTAACTACGTAATCATCAAGAAAAATACTTTGTTGGTTTATTTTGAATCTAAATATTAAATTGTAGAAATCTATAAATACAGGATATTGGAGACCTATAATAATTGCAAAACTCTGATTAAGACTAGTCAAATTAATATGTGCCATGCCAAATGAGATAAAAATTAGGACATTGAATTTGTAACATACGTATGTATTTTGTTTCTCTATTTCATACACATTTTCATTACATAAACCAACGAGAAATGCAATCACAAGGGCTTTGATCGATAGTTTATTACTTGTCGTTCGGATATTACCTTTATGCAAAATAAAGAAACATAAGAAAATAGATAAATAATTTAATTAGTATTTGTTAAGTATTATTACGTACTTAAGAAATACAAAATAATAAAACAAAAATTGTAATACTTAATTTTTTATTCATAACTGATTTAAATCCGAGCTATTTTCTCAATTAAAAATCTTTAACAATGTTGTTACCTATGATATACATGTTAATAACTAACAATTTGTAATTATTAGTTTATAATCATAATTTATTTCATATATTTATATTTTTCACTTCCTCTAAGTTGCGCTGTGTATAAGGAATCCCACAAAAACTACGTCATAGGCAAATTTCATAAAGAATCTATTTGCCACTACCATTATTTAGTTAATTACTGTTAAATTCAAGTTTAATATATATAGAGGTGTTTCAATTTCATTACTATAAATAACCTCCTTCCTTCCTCTATTCTGTAACCTGAATCATTAACTGATTTCTGTTGTTAATCGATTAACTAATAGCAACTCTTATTTTTATTATTACTATATATAAAATTTACTTAATTTGTTCTTTTTATTTTATTTTTATACACTTCGCTGTCGTAAGATGCTGTCAATAGAAGAATATAAATTTTGAACTACACATTTTACGATACTAAATTAAATTATTCTGATTAGAGAATACCAAAATTGTAATGTTCTGTAAAGTAATCATAAAAAATAATGTTTGTCATTAACCTATCCATAATTATCATATAATGATTCAGTTACAGAATGTACAGCAATATCAGTATTTGAGAAATTAATTTTTGCAGTAATGAAATAAGTAAAATGAAATTTGTTAATTGATTTACATATCTATTTTTAAAAGATTTTCCTGTAAAATAACCAGGGAAATAATAATAAAATAATAACGTATTTCTTTTGTTGTCACAATATTATTTCATTTAAGACGTAATTGATTGGTGTTAATAGTTACAATTTTTTTTAACATTTACTCAATAATACCTTTGTATAAAGGTAGTGAAAATAAAGGTGGTCTTAGTGTATAGAATAACCCTTATTTCGACTTTTCCATATATTCTAAAGATTATTAGCAGATTTGTATTTCACGTGAGACTGCAGAATGTATTTCCTTCGCTGCGATGACGTTTCCAGTGTGTTAAAATCACGTTATCGTTTAACATCCAGCATCCAGTAGCTCGAAACTCTGCACTGGAATGGAATCCAGATTTTCCAATCACGAAATAGGTTGCGAATCGCAACATGCACCTCGCGATCGTATCTCAATCTCTTGTGACGTCATCAGATACGTTTTAAAGAATACGAAAGAAAGCAGTCGAGACATAAACCCGGTCCTGAGCTAGCTAGAATCCCCTTAGACTCGAGTATCGGTGACTGCAGAGCCAATATCGCTTGCGCTGCGATGGTCTTGTCAGTCAATTGACTGTGCTATGTCTTTGGCGCAGAGAGAGACGGGGGCATTCGAATGGGGTTGCCACCACTGGCTTTGCGACATATTCTGAATTAATTGCGCGCATTTAATTTTAGAACGTACCCAGTTTTTGGTGACGTTAATTACATATATCTCTTCTCTGTGGTTCTGTGACAGAAGGATTGGTGTCATTTTTCATAAGGTTTATTATCCTATTATGGGTTTGTGGTTTCAATTAACTGTAATAGGGTAGCGTAATATGTAAGCCTTTATGACAGAAATGTGCTAACCATTAAACAGACATTTTAAACCTAATAATCTCATTATATTATTTTAATAATGTTATAATATTACCTCCGTTATCATATTTAGATTTTGCTCCAAGATTCTAGTTTAAATTATAGGTTGCCAATAATCAAACAAAGCTTTATAAAATATAATATAGTTAATTTATCTTGATTTGTGATATTTTGTTAATATGGTACTTTGCTTCCAATAAAATCAGTTTACTTCGATAATTTCAGAATAGGAGATTTCCCCCTTTCCAACACAAATATAAAAAAAATATATCAAAATTTGTTTTACGCAGATTAATTTCTTCTGCATTATATAAATATATTTTCTTAATAGAATACTTGAGGAATTCGCAAAAAGTATCACCGTCAAAATATGCAGGTATTTCATGACAACTTTAAAGGAAATATATTTAAATAAAAGTTTAATATAATTCTGCATCAATCTATAAATTTCATTTTTGTACCATCAGTTTAATATAAGACAGAAACTAACACATTCCGCACGCTTAAGTTGGTGCGAAAATTGACAATATCATGTATGTACCAGAAAAGTCATATCACACTAGTGCGATATGGTTGGTACGATAATAAAAGAACGGCACTAAGTATTAGAAAACATGAAACAATATTTATTTTTATTTAAATATTTTTTGAAATCAAATCAAATCCTAGATTTCGCAGATAAAAGACGCAAAATAATAGAAAATATGAAGACGCTGTTAAGAAATAGAAATAAATGGAAGAAGTACATACAATCCAAGAAACAAAATCAAATTTTAGAATTTTACGAATATTTATCCCTTTTAAGAAACAACTGAAAATAACAAGTAAAATATAAATTAAACTGTCAAGCATCTGTCAAGTATTAAAATTTTAATAATATCTTTGTGGGCCGTGATTTGACGGCTGGTAACCGCACTTCACGCGAAAAAATATATCACTTATCGAGATCTATTTCCACATGATTTTGTCGTATAAATGTGATTGCAATGTGACCGCCCTTTTTCGTATTTTCATTTCACACGCATGACGGAATCAAACAAATGTGACCACAGCTTTATGCTGCTTGTTGTTTTACATTTGAGGTTAGAACCCGCTAAACCATTTTTGTTGATCGAGTTTTTGTTACAAATTTTTGCATAATGATAATAAAAACCGTTGTTTAGCAACAAAAAACTCGTACTTACTATATTCTCATTGGTTTAGCTGTAGTTTTTTAAAACTATTTTAATTTATTTATCTTCTTAAAGATCATTTAAAATTTAACATCATGCTATCGAAATTTTGATATCCGAAAAAATAATGTTTATCTTCTTAGAATTTAATATTAATAAGTGAAAAACATTCGTGTGGAACACGTAATGATGTTGATATAAAACTAAAAAACAATACAAGGTGTTTCACGGATATGGGCACCTCAAATAATCCCTATACTAATAAAGATACAATAAAATGGTGTAAAATAATCTCATTAAAGACCAAGGGGAACATCTAATTAAATAAGAAAAACAAATTTTAAACCAGTGGTTCTGAAGTTAAGGTTAAAGTTATATTTTTTATGCCTATTCGATAGAATTTAACCATGTAATCATTTTGAGTCCTTACAAAACAAATATATTAAGATAAATTCAATTTATAGTTTCGATAAATTTTATTTAACATGACACAAAACAGTAGGCTATGATCAATAACAAAGCAATAAACATAAAGGTTATGAACCATAAAATTTGATACCTAATATAATATTCATAATTTACTTTCAATATTACTTCCATTTTCTTCTAAGCATAAATTAATTCGTTTAACTACAGATTCCGATGTAACTTTGTTCAGAATGTCTCTTGTTTGTAAAATACATGCATCCCTAATACATTGTTTTTAATTTTCTTTTGTGGTTACGGGCTGAGAATAAACTTTATCTTATAATAATCCCCACAAAAGAAGTCAGTGTCAGAATGTGCTGGCCACTTGTACGGACTATTCATTGGTCATCATGATAATGAACGAAATATTGTGTTATAGAATATACTAGGCGCACTGCAATAGTGAAATAATTTTGCATTTAGTTATTATTGTAATCACGAACAGTGCGACACGTATTAACAATTTAACAAAAATCTGCTTATAATTGGCGGGATTTGTCGGTCGGAAAATTAACTAGCGGTTTCCACGGGAGGGATGATTTATCGTGCCATCTGGGACTCCGGTCATTCGTCACGTGACCAATTACGGCTAACAAATCATATCTAGTTAGCGGTGCGCGCGTGGCCGGACAGGGTGCGTTCTGTGCCGTGTCCTGTGTCCTCTCCGCGTTGTTGCCTGAACGCACAAACGCATAGACGTAATCATTGAACGCATTTATAATCAGACATGTGCCATAGCGAAACATACTATACATTCAACAACATGTGTTTTGTGAATTATTATTAATAATGTAATTTAGTGGTTGACCCTTAATGATGGTTAATTAAATGTAATTTCATCTCATTATGAGTTGTTACAGATCTAATTAAATTACATTTGTTTACTTTGAATTACAGGGTTTTTACTTGATTTGCTGACGTACAAATTTAGCCTGTATTTGTTCAGATCTAAATTAAGCAAGATACAATAATATCAGATTTTCTTTTTTAATTTGTTTTGTTTTACATAATAAGACGAATGTTTTTTTTAACTGCTGATTTCCTGAAAGTCTCAACTCTCAATAAATATAAATAAAGATTCAAGACTATGATTTCATTTATCGATACTAGAATATATAGTGTATTCCGAAAGTGGATCAAGGTTATTGTGATAAATTTTTAAGTTTACAAATAAATTTTCGATATGCTGTTTCTGATATTTGTGATACTTTTGAAATATCATGGGTTCCGGTTCCGTTTCTTTACCTAGGCAACAGTAAAACCGAAATCGATGTTGCATTACGGTTCAGTTTCGAAATATACCAATAATAACATATAACTCATTTGTTAGATAAGTGACAAATTATACCATAGAAATCGCAGATGCACTGTAAAAATTATATTAAATTAACTGGCATTTATTGATGTGTTATTGATAGATGTGTTAACTGTCACTTTATTCAAACACCACGGTGTAAAATACATATAGGAGTATTGTGTTCCTCATTTATTAAGTCAGCGGTCGCATAGTGCTAGATGTCTGCCGTAGCAGATCTCGGTAAATGATTTCTTCGCGTAAAGTGCGGTTACCAGGCGTTAAATCACGTCCACCAAAGATGTTAGTGGAGAGGGAGCCACAGGTGTAAATTTAATTAGGTGAAAATTGTTTGTCGACTGTGGGGATCGAACTAGGGTTCTCGAGATCCACAGGCCGACTCGATACCACTGTGCCACCTACCCCATGTAAAGTCATTAAAAAACGTTGCTAATCGCGATAGATATTACAATAATAATAAACTTACAGATGTAATTGTTAATAAATACAGAAGAATAAATATCAAACAACTTCGTAATGCTAGACTAGCTTATTACCACAGTAGCTATTGTTTGACTCAAAATTGTAGCATTTTTGAACATTCGATTTAAAATTAAATTACTAGAAATTTTCTTCTTCAAAAATTTGTCGATAAGCTTTGTAGGTCTAGTACCATTAGTGGTGATAAATGTGATCAAATGTTATTTAATTATCATTACTATAATTATAAATATATAGCCACACTAATTAAATATAATAACTAATAATATCAATTTATATACGCGAGCTAAATTCTGACAATTATTATTGACAGATGTCAGATAAGCAACACTACACACTACCGCCACAGGAATATACAATTTCCCGGACAAATTGGATTCACATATTGTATCTTATACCGTGCCGAACATTGATAAACAGGTTCTCAAAAATATTTGAAAAGATACAATAGAATCTACGCATAAAACGCATTTCTAGATCATTTATTATTGATCTTGTTATTGACGTTCCCTGTGATATATACGAGAATAAAAAATTACTTTTACAAAGGGGGTAGCGGGGTAAGCATATTGAATCGGCCCCAGAGCGATTTTGACTTAGCACTATGTTGGCCCTTTCAAAAATGTAAAAAAAACAAGGTTTAGATGGTTACCAAAGTTTATAGATATATTTCTCTGCTGGCAATCCATAAAAGATTGATTTTTTGACATATTTTTGGAAAAAAATTGTTTGGGCCTACTTACATGACTTTAGTTTAACTTTCGGTAACAGATACTTAATCTACACTAATCAGAAAACATCTACGATTTTTTTCATTTATTTATGAAGCGAAAATTACTGCAAAAAATCAATTTAAAGTAAAAAAAAGTTAAAATTTGACACTTTTTAGTTTGACCTTGGCTTTTCTCGGGTTGTTGTTGAGACCCCGAAAAACGCTAAATACAAAATGTAGCAAATTTAACAAGCTTTCTGGATTTAAAACCGCATTACGATATCTCTATTACATTAGGCGACAATCGACTTTAAGTAAAGTAAAGAATATGCGACATTTTCCGATTTTTGAGAATATTTCACATTTCTTGTCTTAAGGAATGTGTCTATTTTTGTATTTATTATTATTTCTACATAATCCATTTTTCTTGCACTATGATAATAAATGGGATATGACATCGCAGGTGTAATATAAATAGTTCTGCATCGTAATTCCAGGATCGTGTAGCTCGGAGCAGCAGCGCAAATCGCATGATAACCTGACCGGCAAAGTGGGGCAATGAGGTCCGGTAGTAAATAAATTAATCCCGTCGAATGCCCGTTTGAACATTATCAACGCTGTAGACCATGAATGTAGGTTACCTAGGCAGAGTTAAAAACTTAAAACTCTAATTTTTATGTAATTAATCATGCATGAGGTGGAAATCATTTAACTGTAAAATTGACTAGATTAATCTAATGATTATCTCGTAAATTTTATGATGGTAAAAATAAATAAAGTTCTGTAAAATACCATCAAATTCTCGCAAAAAATAAATAAGAGTTATTGAAAGATTATTGAGTTACGTGTAGAATTTCTTCAGACAGTTACGTTTATTACCGACTGATGTCGTGAATGCAGCTGGGTAATCCTCGTGCTCAGGTGCGGCTCCAGCTCCGCTCGGCCAGAACTTCAACAGCAGCGACTGATTTGTATTCACCACATCGTTTCTCCGTACGACTGTTTGTCTATCTCTTCTCTAACTTCTTTTGTCGGGTTATCGTTCAAAATTCTCTGCTCGAACGTAACTAATTCAACTTTGAGACCATTGTTTAGTGCGCTCCGTTCTGCTTGGCGTTGCATCCCTCTGCCTCCCTTGGCGGTGCTTCGCCCCCGGAATCGCTAAGAGCGTCGCGCGTGCTCGATAGCGGCAAGTCGAGAGATCACGCTCAACACTAGGCTAGGCCAAGCCTACGATGAAGATTTTCGTCAAGGGCGTACTTTACCCCCGGATAACATGAGAACATCCCCTGGTGGAACATACAAATGAAGCCTGCGTGTAACCTACCAACTAACACACATGAACTATTGTTATTGTTGGTTACGATTGTTGGAGAAAGTTTGACAGAGGAGCAACTTGTCCATGTTATTGTGATATATCAGCCAAGATATTAGTACTATACTATTTCCTGATGCTTTTGGAGTATTAGCTAGTTGGCTATTGGGCAATTCTGGTTGGATAAACAAGAGATCGCCCATTTAAACATCATTGATTAGCGTAAGGAATAAAATAAATACTATTCAAATGTACAAAATATTGTGGTAAGACAATTTCATTTGATATCTATTGAACTAATGAAATTTCAGTTTAGTTCCGGATGGTTAGAGCTTATTTCCATTATCAATGGTTTCCTCACTCCATGTATCAATAACAAACAGAAATATCGTTGGCCATTAAATGTTTCACTCCATCCGCGGAACCCGGATCGGAGAAGCATACGCAAGACGCAGTATATTTCCAATCCCGCGATCGGCGTATCGTTGTCGCAGTCGCAAACCGGAAAGCTCCATGGAGAAGACTGTTTATTTGCGAACGCGGCCGATAAACCGAAGACGCCGGTCTCAAACCTCAATTTACTTAACCCACATCCTGGCGACCAAAGAGAGGAACGTGTAGCATGGGCGGCTATAAAGATAAACGGACCGAGATGCAAAATGGACTGCGAGGAGATGACGGCGGCCGGTTCGGAAACGACGCCACTTTAAAGTCTCCAACAGGCGGGGGACGACGGAGGGGTTGGCAGTGTCGCGATCCGCGCGCGGCTTCAGATTTTATCGGGCGGCGTCGAGCGGCAACGAGCGACTGGAATGGCATATAGCCTGCCTGATAACCCGTGAAGACATTTGTGTAATGGTTGCTGGTGCGCTCACTGTGATTCTCTTCCGCTTCCTCCACTTCACCCTCGCTCCAACTCCAAGGATCTCGCATGCTCCAACACACGTGATTGTTGTGTTAAATAGTTGTTTCCGTGTTCTTTACACTTGCCTGGAGTAAGTAATCCCCAAGAACTTCTTGTTCACACTTTCGTTTCCTCATTGTCCAAACTGATTTTGTTTGCACGATTGCAAAAATTCTACGACTCCCTCACTGTATATTTTTTGAAACAACGTGGATAACTTGGAGAATTTATCTCATTCAGTAACAATGATACACTGGGATAGTTTCAATATATCAATTTGTCGCCAGGTCAAATGCAATTGATGTCTTGTTCCAGATGATAGATATCAGCTGCATTCACTCGATAGTTCGAGTATTATGCGCCGCTCCATTGAATTTGCAATGTTGAATCTACCATTCAATCAATATAAACTTGTCAACACTTTTGTATTTCTCTTATTCTATTCACTTAAATTAACAACCGTACTGACTTGAAAGCAGAAAGAAACCTTTTGCATTCTATAAAATACGAATTCACACTAAATATTTTAGAGAAAAGCTTTTTTTAACTATAATTCTACTTGTTACAAATTTTCTTTTCGCACCAAATACTTATACATATTAAGAAAAACCGACTTAGGTGATTAATAAAGTGACACATCAATAATTATGCCACCAATTGCATGAAACAATAATATATCTTATTTATTAATTTTAAATCCAAATATTTAAGAAAATCATCAAATTCTTTAAATTACCGGTTCTAAACACTTTTCAGTCAATGTACTTCATTTACTCCTTGTCAATTGCTAATGTTTTTTTTTCTTTGTAAATTATTAAATAGCAAGATTCATTCCAATAGTTATTTATATTAGTAATGAGACAAAAGCAATTATTACAGAATTACGAAGTCGTAAACAAACTACAAATCTACTTTTCAAAATTAATAAAACTGCATTTTTTTGTTAATATATCAAATTTGACATTTGTCCAATAACAAATGTACAAATTGTAAAAATTGTGTGATCAATATTTGTAATAAATAATTTTTTGTTGGTGTTCTTTCTTGTTTCAATTCATTTTGACTACTGTTTGGTAATAATATTTACAAATAAAAATGCATTAAGATACTGAATCTATTATATGACTAATGTGCTAATAAATTACATTAGCCAATTCATATAATTATAAATCAATGATGTAATACGTCCTTAATTTATTTATCTATGTTACTTTGTAAAACAGGAACTTAATCTTAGTTACAGTACAGGGTCCGTACTCATCGAACTGTGGTAGTTCATATTTTTAACTTGAGTGCAATTCGAACTCGGGATTTCTGGATTCGAATTTGTAACACTATCCATACCACCGTACTGAATAATTATATAACATTTTATATTTCTGCCCTGGAAATTATTATTTTTGAAAAGGAAAAACACGTTATAATTATTATTCTTCCTATTTTAAATTTATACTCGAAGCACAAGTAATTTTTTAATTATTTTTTTATGATAATTTGCCAATTATATTTTCGGAAACATATGTTGAAAAGTTTCAAAAAGCAAAGAAATACTTACAACGTTCATTCAACAATTATTTCATTATCAGATAATTTCCACTAAACGTTTTTACTGGCACACCACTTTCACTTCATTCACGTTCAAATTCCTTTGATACAAGTTCGTTTATTCCTCTCACTCGTAATTTTTCGTTCATATAACAAACCTTCAAATATATCCATCCATTTATTCCGCAATGTTTCTTCAATCTCTACCAACAAATAATATTATCATAATTCAACCATGTATAGAAACTCTCTACAGAATGTTATAAAATCGTGAAAAAGAATTTGTTCAAAATTCGCAAAAATAGTACCTTGCTAGACATGTACAGATTTTCAGTCAAAAATAATTTGTTTAAAATTCACGAAGTTAAGGATGACTTAACATAAATAAACATTTTTTTGTATCACTACATTCTGAAGTTGTCATTATTTAAAAGTGTGAAATAAAAAAATAACTATAAAATAAAAAAAACTATGAAATAAAAAAATCACCAGAATGAATCAAGTTTTATTAAAATTTAATTACAAACTGAACAAGATTAACTAAAATGTATTTGTATAGAGCTGTTATGAATATTATTAATATTGAATACAGGAACTATACGTTCTTTTGATGTTGATGCTGAGTTTTCTATATAAACTTGTGGTTTTGATGTTTTTTTGTATTGAAAGGATTTTCACAGTTATGGAATTGCCAATCAAAGGAATTAATCCCCTGGAAATTTATGATAAATATACTTCTCTTCGTCCTGCTCACACAAGTCATGACAACTTTTTTATTCAATACCATAAAGAAAAATGCAGTGTACAATGTGTGGGTATCAATCAATTTTCAATAATACCTAGTATAATCGCAAAATATCTTCAGCTCCCTACACCTGAATGTTATACAGGCCATGCATTCAGAAGATCTTCTGCTTCCCTTGTAGCTGGTACTGGTGCTGATATTTTAAGTATTATTAGCACTAACGCTAGTTATTTGGTTTTTCTTACACCATGTCATGAAATGATCATATTCCACTTCATAAATTTTTCTAGATTTAGCCGGCAATAACTCCAAACTTGCGGCTTTCGCTTTTTCTTTAATTTCCGGCGGAATACCACATATTTCTTTTTCATCACTGCTAATAAAGTGATTTTCGTTCATTTTTATCAGATTAAAATTGCAAGATGTCTTTTGCAAAATAAAACAAATCAAACAATCAAACCAAAACAAAACAGAGTTAGTGAACTATGATCTTTATTTTGATTAAAATGACGATTTTCTTTCAAAATTTATTTTAAATCTGTTCAACTTAAGAATGTAGTGATACAAAAAATAATGTATGTAACTAGTGACTAAACGGTGGTTTTTTTCACTCGTGAGCTTTATAGCACTCGCTAGCGCTCGTGCTCTAAACGGCTCACTCATGAAAAAATAGCACTGTTTAGCCACTTGTTATATAAAATACTATTACTACCACAATAGTCAATAAATTCATTAAATATTATCCCCGAAAAAACTAAATAATTTGTGGTATTACTCGATAGATTTCTCTTATTCTATTCACACAAATTAGCTATAGTTTTCACTTGGAAGGAAAATAGTTAATTGTGTATTAAGAGCGTAAAGTGATTCTTTGATACTCGAGCACGGTAATTGCAGCGCGAGCCGAAGGCGAGAGCTGCAATAGTGCAAGAGGAACAAAGACACTTTACGCTCGTGATACACACATAATTTTTTCTACGATTGCATCTTAAAGTTATTAAAAAACGTAGGTATACGTCTAAAACTAAATTCGTTTTGTTAACTGTCAATATGACAAGTTTCTGTTTTGTTTGTAACTATTGAAATAATCTTTTTCGCGCGTTGCCATTGGAAACGCGCGAATTTAACGTCTTTTTCGCGCGTTGCCATTGGAGACGCGCAAAAAAGATATTTTTCGATTGTTCCACAAAAAACGTCAACTTTACGATGACAAATGAGAGCGTAATTGTCATCTTTTCATAGCAATCGTAGAAAAAGAATATTTTTTCTATTTTATACAATAATATTGATAAATTCCTGAATTTATATTTTTATGGAATTCACTGTAAAAATTTTAACAAAAAAAAAATTGTTTACTAGAATTCTACTCGTAATAAATTTTCTGTGGTGGTATAACCTTCGATAAAAACAAAAGCATTTGTGGTATTTCCCTAGATAAATTTCGATTTATTTATGTGAAAATTTCTTTTTATAAATCTACGTATATGGATATCGTACTAGATAATAATTCTATCTTTATTGACCACTGTGTCTCTGTGTGTACATTTATCTGTCGTACTCTCGTTTCTGTCTCGGCACGACACTCACTACGCCACTGCGCCGGATGTGTACGACCGCTGACGATGTTTAGTCGGTAAACAGAGCAGTGAGCAGTGGATCACTGTCGCCCCCTTGTTAAGACGACATCTTCATCACTGAGAGATAAACGCGACTACGAAGTAACGTAGACTTGTATTGAACATCTCGCTGCGATATTCACTCACTTACCGCTAGTGTATTACGGAGGTTGTTGGATTAATGTAAATGTTGCAGTAAATGACATTTGAGGAATGATTAAATGGAAGCTAGAGCGAGGTAAATACATTTCAACTATTTGTTACTGATGTATTTTCACATTATCAGCTAAAGTTTCAAAAAGATATAGTTATTGTACACTGACATTTTAATTGGCTTTATTCGAAATCATTGTATATAAATTGGTATAAAATCTCTGTAAACAGGAGATAGATAAAATTACCTTTTAATGTAATAATAAAACACTTTATGGTAATAAATTAAAAAAATTAGATCGATTTCTTATTCTAACGATTGCCTTTCACTCCAAGAAGATTTAGATAAACTTGCAAATGTTGGTGCAATTTAAATGAATTTGACTTAAATATTAACAAATGTAAATAATCTCGTTTTCTAGGATATCAGTAATAACCGAATTTGCGTATAAAATCTCTGCAGTACCTCTTACTCGTTGCTATGAATTTTAAGTTCTTGGTGTTATTTTTTATGTAGGACTATTTTTTAATAATCACATAAAGGATATTGTAATTATTTATAATCCGTCATTCGCGCAGTTTTACAACAATCGAGCCTATAATTACCTTTTATTTTGCCCTTGTCCGATTTAAATTAAATGATTGCTCGGTAGGGTGGAATCATTCATATAATAATAATAATATTGCGCGCATACTTAAATCAATTCAAAAGAAATTTCTTCGTTTTTACTTCCTTGTACGAAGTAAAGGAAGTATTGTAATTGCGAAAATTTTCGGTTTTCAGATTTCAACGGAAATAGGTATTTTGGCCCTCCCTGAATCTATTTTGACTAATTTCGTCATGCCGTCTGTACGTACGTATGTATCTCGCATAACTCAAAAACGGTAAGCCGTAGAAAATTGAAACTTTATATTTAGGACTGTTATAACATCTACTTGTGCACCTCCATTTTTGGTTATTATACAACTACCGGAAGTGGTACTTTACTTGAAGCCTATAATAGATTTTCATGAAAAACTATATTCAAATATAATTTAAAACTTTCCAAATTTGGAATATAAGACTACTATATCAATGGAAATAACATAATAGATTTTGGTTAAAATAGACTAACCGGAAGTGGCGCATTACATGAAGCTGCTAACAGTTTTCCTTGAAAAAAATGGTATTATTTTAATTTTAGAAATGAATGCTGCAAAAGTTTTAGAGAATTAAATTCTGCGTCTAGCACATTAAGAATTTTTAAATTAGCCTTTTGCATCAGCGAGATATCTAAATTTAAATATTATATATTTTTAGTTTTTTTTTAAATTAAGTTTGCTATGGATTAGAACAAAAAATAAAAAATAAAAGATTTTATGTCAAATATATGTGCAATTAAAAAAATATCTATAGTTTAATACCCGTACAAGGAAGTCATGTGGTGGCCACATCAGATTTTTTATATTTGAAGAAATATCTCAAATATCCTGCTATTGATATCAGTTACGAATATTTACTGCAGTATTTTAAATTTGATAAATTATCAGTACTTAGAAATAATCATCTATAATAACATCATTCATAATTTATTTGGTAATCCATTAACACTAAACTAAATTAATTTCTATGTTCCATCATTCCATTCTAGGAATCTTCATACTTTCCGACCGTCTGCTGCTCGTACTAATATTTTGCGACATTCTCCCGTACATATTATGTACTCTCTATATAATCGCATTGAGTCTCAAATAGATATTTTTAGTATTTCGTTGTCACGTTATAGAAAATTTCTCTCTGCTAACACTGAATGATTTGTATTTTGTTTAGCTTTATTTAGTCTTTCTTTATTCTTTGTTTCTTGCTGTATATGTGTTTACTTTAAAATTATTATTTTTGTTTCCTTTCATTTGATTGGGTTTGCCTGTATGCACAGTGTATTGTAATTATTATAATAATAAAAATAATAATAATGCGAACCAAGGTTCGAATTTACCTGTCGACAATGTGTGATTTATCGTTAAATATAAAAATACAGTTACATGTATTTATCACACTTGCGCGCGCTGTAAATTAGTCAATTATACGTTTTAAATAATATAGAATTTGACTGAGGAAATTGGCAGTACAGTAGTGTAAAAACTGCAGCTCAGTGTGCTCAATATTTTCAAAGTTTTTAATTTTAAATATTTAGACGAATAAACTATCTTAAAACATTTTTAATTAAAGTAGCTAATATTCATATAATAATTTATGTACCAAGGGAATTATGTACCTTTGGCCTGAGGTTGGATATCGCCAAAGGTCATTATAACCTAGTATCGCCGGTGATGCCTATAAAATTTTATTTTGCACTAGCTTTGTATATTTAGATTTAATTTATAATAATTATGATTATAGTAATGCGTATAAAAGTATTAATCAACTCAGGCATTTCGTTGCCAAATATATTGTTTGTTTATTTTGTTTATTAACTTTAAACATCAGTTGCATTACATTCTTTATTTTTGGAGATGTTGAATGAAGAATTGGATATTTTGGAAGATATTTTAGTAAGATCGAAGAAGACAATGTTGACATTTCTCGTTTTAAATTTTTAATGTTTTTTAAAAAAGAAGTTAACAAGATAAAAATCAAAAGTTTTTACAGATCAGGTCAAGTCAATATTTTCCTCTGTCTATAAATCATATTTTTTTTCCTTTATCATTATCACTTATGATATTCACACTATTATTATGTAATAGTAACTATCACTATTATTAACCTCATAAATATCTATATCATCTGACAGTCGAGAAGATATGTTTTCAAATCCGTAAATAAAACAGAATACAGTTTTACCGATTCTCCTAGGTTTCTGTATATATTTGTCACTAGATGTTGCTACTAATTAAAATCAACAACAAAATAGTTATTTGTGAACACTATTTATGTATATACGTTAATATATATAGTTGAATTAAAACTAAATTCGATTAGATTAGAATGAATCTTACTAGTTTACGAGTATCTACAAATGAAGTAAATGATGACCGGGCGTTATGAATCATAATGCCCAATTGTTACTCCCCGGTCGTTATGCTGTTATTTATATATTTAGTATCATAGCAATAAGTAATATTTAAGTGAAAAATAAACATTTTACGCATAATATCAACTCCTGTGACTCCCCTTTCACTAACAACTTTGAGGCCGTGTTTTGACGGCTGGTAACCGCACTTCACATGTAAAAATATATCACTTACCGAGATCTGCTACGGCGGAGTGCCACACCCAGTAAGGAGTAAAAGGCGTGATGATATATTTATTTACGCATAATGTTAATACTTCAAATATTAATTAATAGAAAATATAAATTTTAAAGAACATGTCTGCCTAGATAATACAGTACAGTAGGAAATAAACTCAATGATTTGTAAAAAAATAACTCAGGATCTCAAAAACCCACAATCCGCCTCTGTTTTTAAATCTCTAGGAGTTTTAAATGTTCTTCATTAAATTAATTTTCTCTGTAATATAATTAATTGAAAGATACAGAAGATAAAATATTTACTAGTGATAACCATTTAATGATGTCTCCAAGCTTTGAACAAAATCTTGGTTAATATCTGCAACAATTAGAATGCTAATAAAAGCGCAGGCAGGAGAAACGTTCGACATTGTATTCCTGCAACGGGTACGGGTACGATGGATATTACTGGAGTCGAGATGGGGACTCCGGGCGCCGCTAGCGCCTAGCGCACTCGGTGGCGAATTGCTCACTCTTCGGGGGGTAGTTAACGAGCTACTTAGCCGTTCCACTGGCAAGGGTGCGCGTTGCCACAAATTTACTACTTACAACCAGCGGTGCGGCCTACAAAGGAATCCGGAGACGCTAGGTGAACTTACCGGACGGTAACCGGAAATAAGTGATACTCGCTGTTTGAATACCCAAATAAATATTTATGAATTAAAAACGATACATTCTGTTTTACACAAAATTTATAGAGACAAATTAAATTTAGTTTTTAAAAGAAATATTTCAGAAATTAACAAAGCAGATTAATAAAGCGAGTTAGCCAATGATACCATTTATTTTCTGTATTTTTTTCAATAATTCATTAAATATTTTAATGTGGATTAAATTTAATATTAGAAATAAAGTTTACTTACTTTATAACACGACAATTGTCTAGTATAATAATATTAATTTTGTTGTATTTTAAAATGAAAGAATCGAGGAAAGAATGCAACCATAAAAATTTTCAACTGTTTGGTCATATAGAAAGGGTTTTATTAAATGACGAAATCAAGTTCTTTCTATAAGATATGACTGTGATCTTGTGCATTTATTTAAACAAAAATAACCAAATTTTGTGAATTTAAAGCGAATAGTGATTTGCACAAAGTTCTATCGTGAATTAAATTATTGTAGAATAACTCGCTGGTATGTGTCTTACGCAAGAGGGAAAAACATTAAATCAATATATTATACAACCAAATTACATATTTTATATATTTTTTATTTAGAACATAACAGAAATAATACTTCTAGTTGTATCATAATAATTACTGTAGTTCTGTATTTTAACCAGATCCGTAAAGTCGGAGTTCAACAGGAATTTCTGACCAGTGAAAACGAAATTAGAAATAAAAAATGCATCGATTCCGACCCTGATCCCATATTTAAATTTTATAAAAATTTAAAAAAATTGCGACGCGGTCCGTTTCTGTTTTTAATCAAGGTCAAATTTTAACTCAGTTGAATTTTAATTTTGAGTCAAATTATGAATATTTTTTTTTCTTATTTGTTGCAGTCGAATGTTTTTTTACTGAATTCGCTGCCGTAATTTTCACTTTATAAACATAATGGAATTTTGTGCAGAATGCAGTCATATCACGTTTTGAATAGAAATAAACTCGCTAAGTGAGTTGAAATTTGTAAATAAAATATCACGCTTTTTACCCATTACTGGGTGTGACACTCTACCGTAGCAGAGATATTTCTTCGCATGAAGTGCGGTTACCGGCCGTAAAATCACGGCTCCCAAAGATTTAGTGGGAGGGAGAGCCACGGAGGTAGATTTAATTTTTGGTGAAAATTGTTTGTCGGTTGTGGGGATCGAACCAGGGTTTTCAAGATCCACAGGCCGACACGATATCACTGAGCCACCTACCCCAAATATTGAAATTTGTAATCACTTTTTTTTTAAATAGTTCAAAGGAAATAATGTTAGTAACATACCCGCTTAATGAATCTTTCAGCTGCACAGTAATTGATATAAATTCCTGTTATTTTACCAACTAAATTAATTAATTAATAAATAGTTTATTTGTACAAAAACTATAAAATTTTCTTTAGATAAGTTAGTTTAAATTTAAGATGTAAACATGAGCAAGTTTGTGAGCTTGCTAGAACAACATTTTAAAAATAAATTTTTAAGTTTCTCCTAGATCAAATGTCAACAGCAGTCGTAGTGGGCGTTGTGAACATATACGTATAGCTGCAAATCGCAATTTGCAAGTGCTCCGTACAAATGACGACGACGCCAGTGGATGAAACATTGCTTTGTGCCAAGCAGCTCGTAGCGCGCATGCAGAAGGCGATGTAAGCTGTTAGCAAGTTGTTTGTTGAATTTCGTCGGTGCTGCCGCGTGCCTGAAGCCCGCTGCATGTAATTGCTTGGCCTGCTGTGCTGGAACCGGTAAAGCTTCACCTGCGGAAACACAGGATAAAATAACGTTTACGTAAGGCTTCACGGTATATTGCTTTCAAGTCGGTTTGTTTTATTGATCGGGCCAATGAGCTGGAAGTCTATAACTTGTCGAACAATCGAAGAAATTGAGTGTGTTTATAGGTTTACGAGTTAGCGCGTTTCCTAGTAAACGATTTTTTAACGCTGTGATTTATTTCATTGATCGCAACACTACTAACATACTCAGAGTAGAGTCGTAACTAGGTATTTTTGTGCCCGAGGCAAGACTATAAAATCTCGCGTTCCATCTTCCTCTCGATAAGACTTGGATTAAAGGATTACTTATTTATAATCTACTTTAATGGCTTTAATTCGTTAGATATAGGTTTTCGGAGAAGATAGATGAAAAATTTATTGCAATTGTTATTTATTTATATGAAATCTATTAACCTGATTAATCAGATATGTTCTTAACAATATTAATAGTAATTGTACAACAAGCATGGAAAGATACTTATTTCATACGAGTATGAAAGTTTGCAATTCATAAAAAGAGAAATAGAGAAACCATGCAAGTTGTACCTACATTATGCTTTTTCTACAATTACGTTATGTTTTCCCTATTAATTGATATTTTAATTATAAGTTTGTCATAATTTCAATATACAGGGTGTTTCACAACTTAGAGCAAAAAATATACTGTATGACGTGCTGATCATGAAACAAAAAGATTTTTTTTTTAAATCGCAAAACTATTTTCCATGTTTCCCAGTCCAAAATTTTTCGTTGCCACTGCCACTGGGTGGATGATTATGTTAAAGTTATTAATTAAATAAAATTCTATTATAAATAACTGCTAATAATTGAATTGTGTAATTATTCTTTCGTAGTTGATACCTACTTCATTGTTTGTGTTTAACAGGAAAGCGAATCCAGTGCAGTACTACAAAAAATGTTTTAGGTTAACAACCCTTAATATTTCGAATTTAAAAAAAAATCTTTTTGTTTCATGATCAGCACGTCGTACAGAATATACCCTTTAATTTTTTGCTCTAAGTTGTGAAACAGCCTGTATGATCATTTTAATATCCTAGTAATGATCAAATGAGTACATGTCTTCGTGGTCGTTTAAAAAAATAATTTCATATAATTTGAAATCTGTAATTTCGGCTCATAATGCGGATTAACGCTAATATAATTTTTAATATTATCTATAACTGATTCAGATGAAAATAGTTTCAAGAAATGAATAAAACTTGATGCTAATTAATACTCTTTTAACCCAGGTTAAAATAAACTTGTATCGTGATTTAGGAATAAGTTAAAAGCGAAAAAAATAATAGTATTAGCGTTAATCCGTTTTATGAATCTAGCTATTGAAGAATAGCAATGAGCAAAACTAGCTACAAGTTATATAAACAACTTTGTAACAACCGGAGTACTATATGCGGGCGTTATGATTCATAACGCTCGCTCTATACGCTCTAAAAATGCCCGCTCCGTTCACACAACGCCCCAGTTTATTATTATTCTTATACACATTCCTATAATAGTAATTATTATAAATTAAAACTAATTCTACATATTCTAGTGAAAAATAAAATCGTTACGTTACAAGATGTAATGACCTTGATACAAAAATTAATCATTTATACGAGTTCAACGACTACACCTTTCAGATTCATGCGTTCGCAGAAAATATCCCCTTTGCCTCGTTCGTGATACGAATTTAACTTATACTTATAGATTCAAAAATTTTTAAATATAAAATATAATGCTTGCAACTTATGTGGTATTTGAAAACATATTTTATATATTAATTTGTTAACATGTGGATTCATAATACAGTTTAGCAGTTGAAACATTTTTTATTTTTATTTCAACTCCTTTTCTAATTCTCTAAAATGTCTGGCATCACAGCTAGTGTTTAAAGAATAAATATTCTAAATTACATGATGTTTGATTAGATTTAGATTAACAATAAAATGAAACACGTTTATGAAACTGTTTGTAAGTAGATATTAGAAATGTTATTCTCTTGATTTTTTGTAACTAGTATCTTTCAAAATATTTATTTAATGAACATAATAAGAAAATAGAACAAACAAATGAAAGCTCAAAAACGATTAGTTTTCTCGAAGAAAATTTAAATACAACATAGACAGATCGATAAGCGCATAAGGCCGAAGTGTAATTCTAAGTTTCATACTTTGGAGTGAAGCAGATGATTTCATTTTGTAATGCAAAGTCGACGGAAAAGTGGGCTACACTAAGAAGCACGAAGTCTGGTGCGGTGGAGGGGAAAGAGCACTGGCGGAAGCAGCCGACATGTGTGGAGAATTGCCCAATTAAGTCACTTCCCGTCTTCGGGAGATAAACATCTCGTCTGGCAGGTGCGGGATGGCGGTGGCGCCGGCAGCAGATCGGTCCGTGCTCGGTGCTTGCTGTCTTATAAACTTCACCAACGTCTCCATCAAAACGCCTAGGCCGCGCCACCACACACAGACTTTACGATGGGTAATCTGACCCCTAACTATTCTATCTACGCGTCTGCTCCTACTTGATTCATGTTACCCGAAATGTACGAATCTGGTTTCAATTGGAGGGAAAATTAATTCTAACAGAAATCTTCTGCAAATAGTCAATTGAATATATTAAGAATGACAACTAACACTATTCATTAAAAATTGAATCTGTCTCAAATAAAAAGTTAGAAAGTTATGGAAAATCTGGAAGAAAAACGATGTCAGCAAGAATAACATCCAATTAGTACCTCGACGACTAGTTCAAATAAAAGTTCAAGTTTTTATGAATCTTGTTGGGAGAAAACAATTTAAAATTTCCATGAACTGAATTCACCAAGTCACCGGGTAAAGTAAAACGAGAACGAGGAGCGATTCTAACCAGCAGTACGCGTCAGTCACTTTTGTCGTCTTTGTTCCAAACGTTGGCAATGTCGTTTCTTCCATCGTCCGAGCCCGAGCAGTAGACACGCCAGAAAAAAGACGCATCGCGCTGAGACAATGGCCTGCTTCGCGCTCCATTTTGTCTTATTCAAGCGGTGCTCGGAAGAAAAATGACGGCGGCCGCGCGGCCAAGAAGTTGTGCAGAGTCCAGCAAGCGAACAGCAGCTGAGAGTTGCCGGGCGGGTCATTCGCGTCGCTACGCTGTCACGCCTGTCTCTTGTTCTCAAACTCATTACGGGCCTGCTTGGCCAACTTACTGACAAATGACGCGGGATCTTGAAAAATGAAGTGGATGTCGAGACAACTTGATAAAAGGCTGTTGACGCAAATAAAGATCAAAAAAGTTTTATATGATGAATTCACCGGTGAAAGACAAATATGTCCGTTCCTCCCTACATCGCCACGTCCTGTCAATTGAGACACGTGACAGTTTTTTATTTCCTATCACTTTGAACAAATCTCGCAACGTTTTCCGTAAAACCCTTCGCAAAAAGATACCGAGATTTCTATTATTAAAACTCCGTTTTCTTATCTTCCTCAAAACTTCTTTCAGTTTCCATTCCTTTAAACTAAAGTTCAACAACTTGAGTAAATAATGAAATAGTAAAATTATTATCGTGTGAGTTAGTGGTAGGTAATAAAAGTTTTTACAGCATCAACAAAGACAACATTTCTTCGACACCACATAATTTTTAATCTTCACCAAAATTATCCGCACCAAGTTATCTCAACATAAAACAAAGCTAATAAAACTAAATCCGTAAAACTCAAATCTCCTGAGAACAAGACGCAACATTGCGGCGGTCGTGAAACGTTTCTTGCCGAGTTCATTACGAAAACCGTCGCTCGCCTCTCGTGCTTTCGGGTTGCTCTCCGAGTCGCCGACAAAGTTCGAGCGCTGAGTCGAGCCATTTAGCTGATTGAAGCATTGTTTCCGCGCGATATTGTATAAACATTGTCACCGGCGGCGTCGACGGGTTTTAAAGCGAAAGCGCCACCTCTTCACAGACGCCGCACAATGGATGCTTACGTTTAATCGTGCTCCGCAACTATTAGCCTCGTTTGCGCGCTGCCACGAGCCGCATTTCTAATTCTGCGGATACGTAAACTCTGCGAAAGTGTCCGTGTAACCTCTCATTGTTGTTATGATATTGTGTCAACGCGACCAGGATTGTTGCTCTTTGTTTCTCTGGAATTTCCAACTTTAGCGATTAAATGCAAAAGCTTCCTAACTTATTTTTCTATGGTTGCTTCGTTGCTTAATTATTACAATAACTGTCAATAATGTGCACTGTAATTATTAATAAAATTAATTATAACAGAAATAACACTATTAACTGTTGCATACTTTTAGCTGATGTATAATTAAAAATAATATTAAACAAATTAGTTGCTGCATAATTATTGTTGAATGAGCAGTAATTTGTAGGCATATAAGATTTTTTTAATTAATTAATCATCTATAATATACAAGCTATTATTGATCAATAAAAAACCATTATTTTAAGTATATTATTTTAACACAAAATTCTTTCAAACTAAGATTCAATTCTGCATTTCTAAATCAATCAAAATATTTGTTCCACATATGTGCAATTATATCTCCAAGGGAATTATGATAAAATCTACTAATAAAATTTAACATTTACAATGTTCGTTGGTATCAAATGTATTTTCGAAAAAAAAATATTTATTTTATAAAAAAAAATTAAATCTGTTAATAGATGTAGACAGAAATTATTTTATTAAAACTTTTATATGAGTTTGTTTAAATTTACTTTTATTAGGTACCTTTTGCGTATAGAAAATATTGGTTTTGTTTTAAGCATTTCTGCTTATGATCTGCTTTTTAAATAACATCCAGTATTTTAATCATTAATATGACCAATAAAAATTAACATACTATTCTAACAATATCTTGAATAAGTCTAAATAATCTCTTTGAAATCGTCAACTAAATAATAATAAAACTTTGTGTGATACTTTGCAGAACATTTTCATGTTTCTAACCACATTATAGCAAGCAATTCACTATAATCACCTCATCAAAAGAGTTTTTAAGTCTTTGGAAAACTGTTAGAAAGCATCGTATTCCAAAGAGTTTAATGTATATTTTTGTTATGGTAAACGTACCACGAAGAGGTAACGACGATACGTTCTAAACATAAAGAAATAATCATTTCACGCATGTTTATTGTTAGATTCAAAAAAAGGATTTTACAATTTTTACTGCAGTTACAGTTGTAGTTTAACTTAACAAAGCAATAAAATGTTTTTATCTTTACAGTAGGTAAAATTGTTGATAGGTGTAACAAATTTAATCATAATTTTGAAATTACGTTCGAAGAAAGTAGAAATATAGTAGTAAAATTGACAAAATTTAATTTATATAGATTAATTAAAAATAATTTTATAAGCACGTCGTTTTACGCATGTCTAAGTGTTATTTTGCTATAGCATACGTACACCCAGTCGTAATTCAGTGGATACAACTCATGTCACAAGCGACTGCTCGCAAGTTTAACCTCGATAACCTCAACTAATATCTAAAAAAATCTGATGTGGACACCACATGACTTCCTTGTACGCGTATTAAACTATAGATATTTTTTTAATTGCACATATTTCACATTAAATCTTTTATTTTTTGTTCTAATCCATAGCAAACTTAATTATTTTAAAAAATCTGAAAATATATAATATTTAAATTTAGATATCTCGTTTATACAAAAGGCTAATTTAATAATTCCTAATGTGCTAGACGTAGAATTTAATTCTCTAAAAGTTTTATTTGCAGCATTTATTTCTAAAATTAAAATAATATCATTTTTTTCAAGGAAAACTGTTACAAGCTTCATGTGATGTGCCACTTCCGGTTAGTCTATTTTAACCAAAATCTATTATGTTATTTCCATTAATATAGTAGTCTTATATACCAAATTTGGAAAGTTTTAAATTATATTTGAATATAGTTTTTCATGAAAATCTATTATAGGCTTCAAGTAAAGTACCACTTCCGGTAGTTGTATAATGACCAAAAAGGGAGGTGCACAACTAGATGTTATAACAGTCATAAATATAAAGTTTCAATTTTCTACGACTTAGCGTTTTTGAGTTATGCGAGATACGTACGTACGTACAGACGGCACGACGAAATGAGTCAAAATGGATTCAGGGAGGGCCAAAATACCTATTTCCGTTGAAATCTGAGAACCGAAAATTTTTGCGATTACAATACTTCCTTTACTTCGTACAAGGAAGTAAAAAATTTTGGTTTGTTTCGAATACCACTAACATTGGGATTAATTTCCTCTATTTCGAAGTAATATAAATAAATAGCATCGGTACGTGAAGTACAGTTATTATGTGGCTTAGTGGTATTGAGTCGGCCTGTAGATTTTAGAAATCGGGTTCAATTCCCACAGCCGACAAACTATTTTCATACATACATACATAACATCACGCTATATCCCATTAAATGGGGTAGCACGAACCCGTCAACATTCTCATCCTGACACACGATACTCGATTCGACCACATTAACACTTCCTCCATACAAACTCTTTCTTTTCTCACAACCAAAATCCATCAACACACAACAAACATTCATCCATTCGCTAGTGTACACTGCGCTTGTTTCTGAAGATCGTCTCCGCACAATTGCAGGTAAACACTCAAAACATCTAACCAATTAATCTAAAATCAAGAATCATACGCTTGTCTTCATTCATCATATTTATCCCGCAATTAATTTTCTCCAAACATTCCTATCCTGACACACCACTTTTGCTTCAACCACATTCATAATTCTTTTCATACAAGCTCGTTTATTCTTCACGCTCAGAATCTTTCGCTCACGCAACAACCCTTCAATCATATTCATCCATTTGTTCCTAGGCCGTCCACGCAAACTTTCACCCTCAATTTCACCAACATACACCTGTTTCACCAATCTGTCATTCGACATACGTTCTACATGACCAAACCATCTCAACTGACTTATTCCCACTCTTCTTACAACATTCTTCCCAATCTCACATTCATCATACACCAATGTATTCCGGACACGATCTCTTCTAGTATATCCACACACACCCCGCAAATATCTCATTTCCACAGCAGTTATACGCCGTTCATGTTTCTTCATCCATACCCAACATTCACTACCATACATCAACGTAGGCACTAACACACCATTATAAACACTCAATCGAGCATCTCTGGATACATTCACGTTCCGAGTAAAGGTTCCCAGAGCACCCAATATCTTACATCCAGCAGATACTCTTCTTTCAATCTCTCGATCAATACGTCCATCCCTCGAAAACACACTCCCCCAAGTATACAAACTCATTTACTTGACCCAATCTCACACCATTCACCGAAACATTGCAATCAGTCACCAAATCACTCTTCTCAAACACTAACACTTTACATTACTATTTTCACCACGTTAAAACTACCTCTGTGGGTCCCAATCCACTAACTTTTTTGGGAGCCGTAATTTGACGGCTGGTAACCGCACTTCACGCAAAGAAATATATCACTTACCAAGATTTGCTACGGTAGAGTGCCACACCCGGTAATGGGTAAAAGGCGTGATGATATATTTATTTATTTATTTTGTCTATGGGGTAGGTGGCTCAGTGGTATCGAGTCGGCCTGTGGATCTTGAGAACCCTGGTTCGATCCCCACAACCGACAAACAATTTTCACCAATATAAAAAATCTACCCCTGTGGCTCCTCCACCACTAATATCTTTGGAGGCCGTGATTTGACGGCTGGTAACCGCACTTCACGCGAAAAATTATATCACTTACCGAGATCTGCGTAGGCAGAGTGCCACACCCAGTGATGGGTAATAGGCGTGATGATATATTTATTTTATTTATTTATATTTTGTCTATCACGATCCCCAAAAATATGTCAGTGGAGGAGAGGGAAGATAAAAAGATAAAGTTAAGTTTTCTAGTTATCGCAGGAGAGTTTATTGTAAAAATATTGTAACGTATTGTTTTATGAATTAAAAAAGTAGGTAGGTAGCTAATTCATTATGAAAGTATTTCAGAAAATGTGAAAATAATTACCATAGTTTTAATATCCTGTAAAGGAAAAATTTAAAATATCTATGCTACGAATTCAGTACAATTTGATATCTTGTGCAATCCACTTTATGATGACGTACAACGAAGCAGTAACCGGTAAGCTTAACGGTAACGGTGGCTCTACCGGTAAAGTCATGGCAACGCAGCAAATTTGAGGCATCCAGTTGATTCTTAATTAGAAATTACATCCTGTGTGCGGATTCGATTAAAGTCAGTGGCGTGTCTCGCGTTATTAACCCGAGTAAAGTGTTAATTTCAGTTACTTGTGTCCCCAGTACCGTTAGCTGACGAGCTGGTATACATAACGCAACATGGCACATAGATAGCGCAGTAACGTAACGATATAGCGTTGACTTCTGGCCTCGCACAGGACAGGAATTAGGATACTTATTTACACATATTGAATACCGAAATAGTAGTTGATTAACTTTATTTATCATAGTGAATTGTCATATATATCATCACGCCTTTTACCCATTACTGGGTGTGGCACTCTGCCTAAGCAGATTTCGGTAAGTGATATATTTTTCGCGTGAAGTGCAGTTACCAGCCGTCAAATCACAGCCACCAAAGATATTAGTGGAGGGGGAGCCACAGTCAATTGTCGTACAGTCATAAATTATTTTTTTGTAACTTTAAAGAAAAAAAAAGTTAACACTTACGTATGCGATTCTGTCCACGAAGTTCTTTTTTACACAGTACTGCTAACTGCTAAATACTAAATAAATATCTAACAAATTTATTATGCTAATAACGTAATGACTATTGACCACCATTGTAATTCAATTTTCATTTAATACTTTTATTAATATAAATAGATTTGTTCAACTGAACTGTTTCAAAATTATATTATAAGAGAGATTTAACGCATGAGTCATCACGCGCGTGTTGAAATGATTTCGCTAAAGCAGTGTTTCTCAAACTTTCGACAGTTGCGGACCACTTTCACAATTCCATATTAACCGCAGATCTCCAACGTCAAGACAAAAATGATTAACTTTATACATGTATAAATATGTGCTCCGATTGTTGTGCGCTGTATTTGTTCGAGTGAATACATTTTTTCGTGAGCGAAAAAACAAGAATATAATTAGAAATAGATTAGATAGATCTTTTGCTAAAAGGCCTATTATTAACACTAATGACATTGTATGTACACGGAGCAAAGTTTGAGAAACATTGCGATAGAAAACAATTCAAAAAATGTCAAAAATAAATAAAATAAATATAAAATAAAATAAATATATCATCACGCCTTTTACCCATCACTGGGTGTGGCACTCTGCCTAAGCAGATCTCGGTTGGTGATATATTTTATCGCGTGAAGTGCGGTTACCAGCCGTCAAATCACGGCCTCCAAAGATATTAGTGGTGGAGGAGCCATAGGAGTAGATTTTTTTAAATTGGTGAAAATTGTTTGTCGGCTGTGGATATCGAACCAGGGTTCTCAAGATCCACAGGCCGACTCGATACCACTGAGCCACCTACCCCATAAAAATTAAAATTATAAATTAATACATTAATACCTACAATAATTATTGATATAAATATATATAATAACGAAATATAAAGAAAATATACTACATATACAATTTTTCTAATTCTTGAGTCTGAGCCTTAAACTAACACATCATCCTGCCCGGTGCCTGTCTTAAAACAAGTCATTTCCTGCAAAATCTAGCGCGGCATGATACGACTTGTCGACAAAACGAAAATTATATTTCCTAACAGCAACGCACGATATTGTGTTATTAAATTCCAGTAACCAGATACATAGAATAGCTTTTAAAAGAAGTATAAATATTGTATAAACAGAATAATTTTACATTAATTATTAAACTAGTAAATTAGTTTTGACAGTAGTTAGTAGACAGTAGTTATTTATAACGCTCTTTAAAAATTTTTGAAAATTACGGCTGACGGTTATCGCTGTCCTTTTAGGGGTGCTCGATATATGTATCGATTTTTTTTTAATATCGATATTTACCTGCGATATATTGAATCAATCCGATATAATCGAATCATTTGATATCGATATATTTTATTCGATACACTGGAATCATGAATGTAAAACATTCCAAGTTTTACTAGCAGAAAAAAAATTGATATATTTTATTGAAAATATGCCTTCATACTAAATTAGTTAACTGTTTGGCTATTTTGTATGAAAAGACCAAATTTTTTTGTATGAATTTTCAAAAGTTGTTTAGAATGATGAGTAGGTGGAATACGTGGCTAAGAGGTTATTTAGTGTTTTACAAATAACCCTGTGTATATTTATATGTATTTTTGACATCGAATATATATATCGCAAAACATCGATACAACATGTTGATATTTCATATCGGAAAAAAAATCTATATTTTTTTCACATGAACATCACTACGCCCCTTTGATTTGTCGCCCGTGTACTCCGTATGCTTGGTACCCCTGGATCGGAACGGTCCTGAAACTAAACTTTGGTATCATTTGACAATCAGATGATAATAATATGTTCTTATGTATGACAGTTCTTCCATGAAATATCTGGTATGATTTCTCCTCCCGCCGGACCTGAGCAATCTTCAAGTGTCATGGCATCAAGGAGTTGCCTCGCATAGCCTGCTTTCACGAGACATGCGTGCGGCTCATCGTAATTTGAATGTTTATTACTAGCGAGGATGTGATATACCTTTGGCGCGTACGTGTTCGTCATTACAAACTCCGCTGTTAATGAACGTAGTTTATGACAGAGGCAACGCTGATGCTGCCGCTCCAGTGTTGGTTGTTGGTTACCAAGGCCTTCAAATACATCCCACGATGGAATTTTAATATCTAAATTATATAAATATTCTAATCTAAAGAACCCTTGAAAGTGAGAAATTCTCATAGGTAATAAAAGAATAAAGTTAATTTGGGTTGCCGCCAGCATATTTTTGAAGAATAAATTTGTATAAAAAATTTGCATTTTCAATTTATTTGTATCTGCAAAATTTCTAAAAGTAGTTCAAAATAGATACTTAACTGATATTTTATTGGTCAGTTGTATTGTTGTTACTTAAATTTGTCTAATAATTGTAAAATATGAATAGATTTTTAATAGAAATGGTTAATAAACATATCTTTTTTATAACATATGACTTCGACTGAACGTACAGTAATGAAGATAATTTTAAAGTTAAATTTTTATGAAAGAAAAATTCGGATGACGCCTGGATTCGAACCAGGGACCCTCCGCTTGCCGGGCAGAGATGTTAACCGTGGTGTAGCGGTTAACATCTCTGCCCGGCAAGCGGAGGGTCCCTGGTTCGAATCCAGGCGTCATCCGAATTTTTCTTTCATAAAAATTTAACTTTAAAAATATCTTTTTTATTTAATTTTAAATAAAATACACTATAGATGTTGACAGTAAAGTAGTATCAGTTTAGATCAGTGCCTCTAAAACTTTTATGTATCACCGCCGCCCTTAGTTGTAGTTTTTATTAATAACGCCCTCTATTCTCTCTTTGTAGAAGTCTAACAAGGAAAAGTGAAGATTACCAATCAGGGTTAAATGGAAAATATAACGAACCGGAACGCAAATTCAAAATTATAGTGCGCCTCTTATTATTATAGCTACTAATCGTATAAATTAAGTCATAACAATTTAAAATAAAAATATTTGACATTTACTCCTTTGTCGTCCACTGTAATGCCCAACGCCTTCTATCGCTCACTGATATTTCTACCATTCCCCTGTTGTCCACCAGCATGCCTAGTTCCTCTCTGGTTATCGCTCACTTTGAGAAGCACTGACTTAGATTATAATACCTTGTGCTCATTTTAATAATATTTTAATTATAAATATATATATATATATATATATATATATATAACAGGAATTTATTTCCAATTACAATACAGTGTCCGGACATATCGATATTTTTAGCTTGAGTAGGATTCGAACTCGAAATCTTTGGATTAGAATGTCCCAATGCTAAACACTCTACCATACTGCTGGACAATTTTTACAATGACGAAACCATGCAACTATATATTATTATTTAAAATGTCTAAATTATGGGCTAACGATGGCGGGATATCATCAAGTTTTAACTAAAATTATTAAAAATATAAATTCTGTGAAGTATTTTTATTTATGGTAATATTTTTATTTATGGTAATATTTTAATTATGATATATTTGTAATAGTTATAGGCCAGATAACTCAGTAGCAATGCCTGCGAATTGGAGAACATGAGTTCGATTCTCACAATCGACAAACTGTTTGTCCTACATTAAAATATACCTCTGTAGCTTTTCGTTCACTAACATCTTTGGGGGCGTGATTCATGGCTGGTAACCGCACTTTATATGCATAAATATATCAATTATCGAGATCTGCTACGGCAGAGTGCCATACCTAGTAATGTGTAAAAGTCGCAATGATATATTTATTCATTTAAATTGGGTGTTTCAGGATTAGTGTAACAAACTTTAACAGCTTATTTCTAAGGTCATTTTGAGCCAAAAATGTCATATGAACATAGGTCCTATTCCTTCTAGTTACCAAAATACAAGAGGTTGAAGTTCTATAAATAACACGAATTTTCAAATTTTTGTAATCAAGATACTTTCGGAAAACAAGAGTTTTATTGAAAAGTCATACCTTATTTGTCTTAATTAATTTTATTTATTAACATTAATATGCATACGAGTTCAAGGCGCTCATTTTGAATACTTGCTGTAATTTTTTTAAAATTTGTTATCTTATTTCATATTGTGTTAACCAATTTCATGTTTGGTTATGTTGTTCTGTGTCTATTTAATTGTGTCATTTTATGTTTTGTTCTCTAAATCGTATTCGTTAATATTAATAAATAAAATTAATCAAGACAAATAAGGTATGACTTTTCAATAAAACTCTTGTTTTCCGTAAGTATAAAAATTTGAAAATTTCGTGTTATTTATAGAACTTCAACCTCTTGTATTTTGGTAACTAGAAGGAATAGGACCTATGTTCATATGACATTTTTGGCTCAAAATGACCTCAGGAATAAGCTGTTAAAGTTTATTACACTAGTCCTGAAACACCCTGTATATCGGGATATTATATGAATAGCAATATAAAATTAATAAATGTTTATTCACTTATGTTTAATAGAGTTCAGGAAACTCGCAATCTGGTAGCACTAAACTATAGTAAGGGATATATTTCTCACACTGATATTTCTTCCACTTTAACCAAGAAAGCAAAACAAAAACTCGAACAAATAAATCCGAGGGCTTCGTTCTGAACCATAAAAGCAGACGTCAGCAGCGGTAACACGATATAAAGTGCCGGTTATGCAGTGTCGCGGTGAAGTAGATTTAATTCACACATGGCACTTCTAGGTCTCCTAGCGTAAAACAAAATGGCGAACGACGCAAGACGTACATAAACAAGTGCCCCAGACGTTCAAATATATTGGCACTAAAGCGAAATAAAGTCACTATTCTTATTACCCTAGGATGCAGGACGGAACCTGCGA
This sequence comes from Pterostichus niger, assembly GCA_947425015.1. Taxonomy (NCBI): domain Eukaryota; kingdom Metazoa; phylum Arthropoda; class Insecta; order Coleoptera; family Carabidae; genus Pterostichus; species Pterostichus niger. The sequence continues at coordinate 24,429,420 of OX380344.1, read as the reverse complement.
CTCGATCTACACACGTCGTCATTTTGAGGTTTATGTGCGCATAAATGCATTGTACTTCCTTATTTAAAAGGTATTATTATTATAAATATCTTTTTGTTATAAAATGCTGTTGTAATATACTCGTACCTCAGTATTTTGCCCTCTTATTAATGATTTATTTATTCCTCCTGACGAAGGCCAAGGTACGGGCAAAACGTCGAGATAGATTACATTTATTTTAAAAAGGATTGATACTCAGAAAGTAATTATTTATCACATTATTCACCAATCCAGTATCTATAGAATACCTTGCAAATTGCTAAGTATAGAAATAGCTACAACTTCCGGTCAACAAATTGTCATGTTAGTAATTGCTATTCTTTTTTATTATAGAAAAGACATGATGACATAGAAAACATAAAACGGAATAGCTACAGTTTCTATTGATCGAGTTTATAGTAAATCTACTAGATATGACGGATTTGATGCAAATCTGAAAATAACAACAAAGACTAAATTAATTGTCATTCATACACTTGGTGAATTTTGGGAGACTTTGCCAAGTGTTTATTTAATATTTTTTATTAAATCTGAAAATTATAAAAGTATTATTTAATGCTTAAGTTTTCTAAGTATGTATTCAATTTAAATTTATGACGATGTATGTAATTTTTTAGAAAATGTTTGTGTGTTAATCTTTTATTTTTAAATATGCTGATTCTAATGTCAAATATCTTATTATTGCAATTACATTTAGTAATCACAATAAAACCATTTTATAAATACAATTTAAATAGATAATTTAAGTGATGAATTTCCACTGTAATTAAATCTCCTTGATTACCAATTAAATAATTGCTATTTTCATAATCGCACAATTGAAAAAAATATATAGAAATGGCAAATTCTTAATGAGGAACTACTTCTACAGAAGAAATTGTTGCCTGTTAAACTCTCACACAAAATATAATTCGTAATATGATAATTATTAAAAAAATATTTTGACATGAATATAAATTCGTATAATAAAATATCATCACGCCTTTTACCCATTACTGTGTGACACTCTCTCGTAGCAGGTCTCGGTAAGTGATATATTTCTTTACGTGAAGTGCGGTTACCAGACGTAAAATCACGGCCCCCAAAGATGTTAGTGGAGGGGAGCCACAAGGGTTACTAGGGCAAAAATCCCGTCACCAAGTAAATATGCTGTCAATTTGGCACAATAGTTATTTACGTAAAAAGTCAGGAATGTATTCAATTACAGGATGAGTAGATAGTTTCATGCCGAGCGAAAGCAAGGCTTCAAACAGCTTACGAATCATGTACGACACTTTACTGATGTGTTACGTATAACATTTTACCTGAAGCTTATAAACAAATAATAAATATTTTAAATTAATTTAAATTAAAACATATATATATGACTTACATATTCAGTCAGTATTTTATGTTGCTAAGTAACTAGAAACTCATGTTTGTTTCATTACCTGCCTAGACAGGCATTATGTTATTTCCTAACTAGTCATGCAAAGTAGAGCTTTCCTGAATCATAAAGTTCAGGCAAATGTTTATTTTCCTGTCAGTATCAGGTAAAATTATTTTATTTTATGCTGTCAATTTGACATAGTACAATTTTATTTATTTGTGTCTGCAAATTATCTTATCTAAGGCAACAGTCATTAAAAATTATCTCAATTTTTATGACGTTGAAAAACAGTGACTGTAAAAAAGGAGTCCTTGTTGTATATTTATATATTTGAAAGTTTGTTCCACTAAAATCAAGTAAAGATGGAGTCTCACTAATCGACAGACAACCGACCGACCCATTTTTGTTGCATTAAAAATAGATGTGGGTGCTTCAAGGCCGAATTTAGAATCGAGACAAAAGTAATATTGCTAAATCAGTGAGAGTAAAGCACTTACTCGTTACACGAGATTTTTGGACTTGGCGACATATTAACTTGCATAGCCTTAAAGAGTAAACTTGAAGATTTTCGGCACTCAAAGATTCATTAATTTTCGACCAAATTCAACCTGTCTGAATATTTGGATTTTTTACTGCATTTTCAAGTGGTGCGTTTTTTCCCCGAGTGTATAAAGTTCAATATGAAAACGAGATAAAATATAAAACTAATTATTATTATGTATATTAAAAACTATTGCTTTATTATAAAAGACAGAATATGACTTACCGAATAAATTGCACTTTGACGTTCTTTATTATACATAGCCAATATGCAATTACTACTTCTTTATATCCAGGTAATATATTATGTATTGATTATAGGTATCGTTTTATATTGTAGATCGGTTGTGTACGAAAGTTTTATTTTTATTTTTGTATCGAACATTTTTTGTCTTTTTTATTTCAAGTGTATAATATAGTGTAGTCACTCTTCTAATTTAATTGAATGAGAATGTAAAATTCAATGTGGTATGTTTGCGAATGAGCATAAGAGGTTGATGCTTGCGAGTGTGACAGATTGTAAATTTATTTAACTATTACTGTTACCTACCACATGTACAAGTATCTTCCATTTTATCTAAAATATAATGTTGTATCACGTACTCTACTATCATATATAATATAACAAGTAGTATGAAAATTGCTGAAAATATTTTGACATAAATTATGAGTTGTGTTTCCTATTTCCGTAACAACGAATGTATATTTATGTCAAAATATTATCTGTCAATTTTCATACTACGAGTTGTATTCGGCTTGAGAATTTACCAAACAAGAGTTAATTAACAAGAATAGTTAGGTATTTATTTGCACATTATTAATTAGGTATTACAGTGATGAAAATTTTGAATATTAAATGTACACTGAAAAAATGTAGAATTGACGTTTATGAAAATATTGAAAATATCATTTATTTTATTCGTAACCAAGGATATTTCCGATATCAATTTCACTAGTGATGAATTTCCAACGAAATGTACATTTCATTGGTTCATTTTCAAACAAATTCGTGATCCTATTGGTTGACAGTGACGTGTGGTGAATTCTCACCAGAATACAGCTCTTCTCCTTCCGCATTACCGCAGTCAAACTTTTCATTAACACTAGTATTAATAAATCTTTTCATTTTAAATCAGGTCTGATGAACATACCATTATAAATTTAGAAAACTGAGGAAAACGCATTACTACTAATCAAATAACTGCAAACTAACACGTTTACGCAAGTAGAATCTCAACTGCATGCCGAGACTTGTTGAGAATTAGCGCAAAGGTAAGACGAGAGTAACTTATAATATGATTTCAAAATTCGAGACGAGACGAGACTTAAAATAATCTAGACTACTCTCGTTAAACGGCAACACTAGTGCATGCAGCATAAGTTCAATTGGGTTGGATTAGAAACGGAGCAAATAGTGCGGCGACCATAAAACAATCAGCTTGATAGGTCATGCTAAGAAAATCCTACCGAGCATATTAAATAGAAGACTAGAAAGGAAACTTATAGAGAAAGTAGTGAAAGAGCAATTTGGTTTTAGAAAAAGAAAAGGAAATTAGTAATAGAGTCTGACAGGGGAGTCCTTTATCGCCAATCTTATTTAATATATATGCAGAGCAAATAGTCTCAGAATGTTGAAGAGGTGATAGGGTGGTTTGCGGATGACACGCTCCTTTTTCCAGAAGGAGATCTGAAAGCCTTGATAAAACAACTTGAATTATAAATTTCATGAATAGAAGGTTGTAAGAATCGGCAATGCAGAAATTATGGTGCTATATGTAAGGGGAGAAATATCTACAAACGAAAGTAACAGACAACTGGATACTGGATATGAGTGGAAATTTATATCTGCAACTACAGAAATGAATAGCGAAATATTTTGTATGAAGTGTTATTTTATATGGGTGTAAGATATGGACAGTATTAAAAAAAGTATAGGAAAGATTGATGCCATGAAAATATGAATATACAGGAAAATGCTTGGTGTTAAGTGGTTTGATAAAGTTAGCAATGAGAAAAAAGGACTATCTTGAAAAGGAAGATAATGTGGTTGGCCCATGTATTAAGAAAGGATGCCCAAATGAAAGGACAGTAGAAAGAGAAGGTAAAAGAGGCAGAAGGTGGAGAAAGATGGTAGGCGACCTGAAAGAACGAAGAAGTTATGTGGAAATGAGAAGGCTGGCTGTGAGTATAAGAAGTTGGAGAAGGCATATTGGACCTGCGTTAAGCAGATAACTATTGATGATGATATCAAGAGATATGCTAATATGGAATTATAGTTGCTTTATAAAAATGGGCCACTTAATTTTACTAAGTTTTTCGCAAAATAATGAGACCATATATAGATATCTAATTGTCGTGGAAAAAGTAATTTGTTCAAATGAACGCTGGATAAACTATAGAATTTTATAGTTTATTTACTTGACTGACATTTACAGAGAAAAAACTACACATGAAAATTAAATTTTACGTGACATTTGCGTGTAAAGTTCTTGATTTAAAAAAAAACTTGCAACACTACACAGGTGTTTGATTATTAGTCACAATCATCTACTTAAAAACTACAACAAATATAAATTTTGAGTAATTATTAATTAAGCTTATCTTTTATGTCAAGTAGAAGAGTGAAAAATCAGATATAATTATTTTTATCAAGTTCAGCAATACTTATCGTTGAAGTTCTGTACAAAGAAAGCTACAATTAAGTAAATAACATTATTTCAACGTGAATAATTAATAGAAAGTCGATACTGCCTTATTATTCTCTGGAGAACACAATAATTATATATTAATGACAGGAAAGACACGAAATATAATAAGTTAATATACCAGGGGGAGATTTGAAACGGTTTATTATGATTACAGCCAATATACTAATTAGCTTTTTTGTTCTGTATTTCGGAAGGTAGCAGGCAATTATGGAAAAGAATTGTTACTTCAATTTCCTAATAAAAAGGTTAAATAAATTTATGTATCCAATAAAAGCATAATGTACACAAGAAGTGACATTCATTTGTATTTGTGTCAATTCTCTGTCCTTCAATGCATTGTTTTCACGATTTTAATCAATTCTGTGATTTTAGTTATATTTCAAAGATTTTTAAATTTATTTGTCATAGTTTTTCGCTATGTACATCGATTTACAATGAAGTTAAGGTGAAACATATTGTAATGCTATTAGGAGTACTTGTGATAAAGTAAATATTTTATCCCCCCACAGTTAGCTCACTTCAGACCGTAAATAGCAGTTCCAACTTCAGTAACAATGGAAATAAATATAAACAAATAAATATATCATCACGCCTTTTACTCATTACTGGGTGTGGCACTCTTCAGTAGCAGATCTCGGTAAGTGATATATTTCTTCGCATATAGTGCGGTTAGCAGCCGTCAAATCACGGCTCCCAAAGATGTTAGTGGTGGGGGAGTCACAGGGGTAGATTTTAAATTTGTAAAAATGGTTTTTCGGCTGTGAAGATCGAACCAGGGTTTATAAGATCCACAGGCCGACTCGATACCACGGAGCCACCTACATGGAAATAAATAAAATAAATATATCAATACTCCTTTTACCAATTACTGGCTGTAGCAATTAACGAAGCAGATTTAAATAGGTAATATATTATTATTCGTAAAGTTCGGTTACTAGCTGTCACATAACGGTTTCCAAAGATTTTTGTGCAAGAGGTGTCACAGGGATAATTTTAATGTAGTGCTGGTTATGGAAATCGAACTCGGGTTATCATATTCACAGTTCGAATTTCACCCGGAGTCTCTAGTTTTCATAACATTACCTGAGGTCACGGGTTTTGAAGTTATTTTTCCGGGTTACATTTATTTTATAATCGAGAATAGTTGCAGGTAAATATTAATAATCTCGAGAAGCGTAAGATAAATATTATTACAATCTCTGTATCGTTATCTATTTTAAATATTATGTAAACGAATTAATATTTTAGATAGTTAATGATTTTTAATTGCAAATTTATTACAAAGTTTTTTTAAATCCAAATAATAGTTATTTACTTTACGTGTCCGTTAAATATTTTTTTAACGTTTTTTACGGTATAAGTAAGATGTTTTAGTACAAGACTACGAAGGAGCCGAGTCTGGAATTTCGAAATGAGTAGCTTAAAATATTATTAACGGACCTATGGTGTACAATAGTTGATTTCATTCTGCGTTGCATTTAATTATTAAATATTATTTTTATATCCTAACGCTGATAGACATTTTAAAATAATTATAATTAAATGCCTCAACACCCGTCAGGGTATAAGAGGATATCGATTATATATATATATATATATATAAGTATTTATTACAGTACTAATAATGTAAAGTTCTACTTTCCGGACTGATATCACTATGGTAAACATGGAAATATAATTCAAAAATCTGATGTGGACACCACATGACTTCCTTGTACGCGTATTAAACTATAGATATTTTTTTAATTGCACATATTTGACATAAAATCTTTTATTTTTTATTTTTTGTTCTAATCCATAGCAAACTTAAAAAAAAACAAAAAATATATAATATTTAAATTTAGATATCTCGCTTATGTAAAAGGCTAATTTAAAAATTCTTAATATACTAGACGCAGAATTTAATTCTCTAAAACTTTTATTTGCAACATTTATTTTTAAAATCAGAATAATTCCATTTTTTTCAAGAAAAATTTGTTAGCACCTTCATGTAATGTATCACTTCCGGTTAGTCCATTTTAACCAAAATCTATTATGTTATTTCCATTGATATAATAGTCTTATATACCAAATTTAAAAAGTTTTGGATTATATTTTGATATAGTTTTTCATTAAAATATATTATAGGCTTCAAGTAAAGTACCACTTCCGGAAGTTATATAATGACCAAAAAGGGAGGTGCACAACTAGATGTTATAACAGCCCTAAATACAAAATTATAACTTTCTACGGCTTACCGTTTTTGAGTTATGCGAGATAGGTACGTACGTACGTACAGACGGCATGACGAAATTAGTCAAAATGGATTCAGGGAGGGCCAAAATACCTATTTCCGTTGAAATCTGAGAACCGAAAATTTTCGCGATTACAATACTTCCTTTACTTCGTACAAGGAAGTAAAAATATATACAAATTATTTACCGTTGTTGATACTCAGCTATTCTCATATAGGAAAATAGTTAACAATCGCACAAACTTGTATCTCTGTTAGAGTACTATAATTGAATCCAATATAATTCTCCGCTGGTAACATTCATAGTCAATGCGTTGCCATGAATAGACGTGTTTTTTTGCTACTCCTAAATTTTTATTTTTATAAATATTCGCCCTGTGCACCTTGTTTCATTCTACCAAAATTACATTTGTGTACTATGGGTTCTACAACACGCAATTTGAGTGCCATTGTCAAAGAAGAAATTGGTGGACAAAGTCGTTGATCGACTAAATGAAAAATTGGAAGAACAAAAATTGTTCTACGAAGCTGCTATCCAAGATTTATGTACACAAAATAAATACCTTGATGAAAAGGTGGATCAGCTGGAACAATACTCACGCCGTAATTGTGTACGTTTCTTCGGCATTCCTGAGGATGGCACCAATGACGTTTCACAGGTGACAGAGGCGAAGGTATGTAAGATTATTCAAGATAAACTTAGTGTTAAAACTGTGAATGGTTATATTGATCGTTGCCATCGTGTTGGCAAAAAATCTGACACTAAACATCGAGCAGTGATAGTAAAATTCTGTTCTTATAACATTCGTGATCAGGTTATTAAATCTAGCAAACTGTAGTAGACTTGATTTGTTAAAGTAAGCCTCAAAAATACTTGGTTTTAAAAATGTCTGGTCAAACGATGGTAATATTTATGTAAAAACGAATAATCTTGTGAAGAAAATAATGAAATTGGAAGATTTAAATGTTATAAAATAAATGTCTTTTGTTTTTACTTCCTTGTACGAAGTAAAGGAAGTATTGTAATCGCGAAAATTTTCGGTTCTCAGATTTCAACGGAAATAGGTATTTTGGCCCTCCCTGAATCCATTTTGACTAATTTCGTCGTGACGTCTGTACGTACGTATGTACGTATGTACGTACGTACGTATGTATCTCGCATAACTCAAAAACGGTAAGCAGTAGAAAATTGAAATTTTATATTTAGGACTGTTATAACATCTAGTTGTGCACCTCCGTTTTTGGTCATTATACAACTACCGGAAGTGGTACTTTACTTGAAGCCTATAATAGATTTTCATGAAAAACTATATTCAAATATAATTTAAAACTTTCCAAATTTGGAATATAAGACAACTATATCAATGGAAATAACATAATAGATTTTGGTTAAAATAGACTAACCGGAAGTGGCACATTACATGAAGCTGCTAACAGTTTTCCTTGAAAAAAATGGTATTATTTTAATTTTAGAAATGAATACTGCAAATAAAAGTTTTAGAGAAATAAATTCTGCGTCTAGCACATTAAGAATTTTTAAATTAGCTTTTTGCATAAACTAGATATCTAAATTTAAATATTATATATTTTTTGATGTTTTTTAAAATTAAGTTTGCTATGGATTAGAACAAAAAATAAAAGATTTAATGTCAAATATGTGCAATTAAAAAAATATCTATAGTTTAATACGTGTACAAGGAAGTCATGTGGTGTCCACATCAGATATTTTATATTTATTTTCTTAATTTTGTTTGTTCTGTAAAACACATTACAAAATATTGTTTAAATCTACTTAAATAATTGATATTCTGTTTAGCTTAAAACTTACTGCAATACTAGTTTTTTTTTTATATCATTTTTATTTTTTTGTTATTATTCTACACTGCTAATATTTAGCACTGTTTTTGTATATGAAATTTGTTCTTTTCTGTGTCTTTCTTTTTGTTTAAGCGTGTACTACTACTTAAGTTAATTAAAATTTTTCGTGTACAAACACAAATGTCTCAGTCATCGTTTGTTTTAAACACTGAGGTTATTGAACTCTATGATAACTTATTTAAAATTGCACAGCTGAATTCGAACTTTTTAGAATTTAAAAATTTTGTCATTGAGCATAAATTTGATATTGTAGCCGTAACTGAAACGTTGATATGTTCTAATGCACCTGAATATTTATTTCACATTGATTATTACAGTCTTGTTAGTTGTTAGTCGTCAGAGAGCACATAAACGTGGAGGTGGGGTTGCAATATATATTTGTAAGGATATTCATTTCAAAGTTATAGATACTAATTTTGTACAATCGAATAATATTGAAGTCCTGTGGATTCTATGTAATATTTTTAATCATAAAATATGTTTTGGTGTGCTCTATAACCCACACATTGAAATGTATAAAGAATTATCGTTCTTTGATACAGTATTTGCAGAATTTTGCATGTATGATCATCTGCACTGGCGATATTAATATCGATATGGCATCTGGTAAATCTCATTGTAAATTTTTTCAAGACATAATTGATTCAAACAATATGCATCAACTTATAACGAATTGCACTAGACCTACATCTAATACTCTCCTTGACGTCATTTTAGTGTGTGACTCTTCTATGTGCAAAATTTAGGGAGTTCTACCCACAGACAACATCTCGGATCACAATTATGTTTATTGTGTATTAAATATTTCCAGTCCAGATGTGAAAAATAAGTTGGTCACGTACAGAGATCTTAAGAATATTGATATTGATAGTTTTAAAACAGATATTGAAAAAACTTATTGGAATTACATTTTTGGTTAGCAGGATATTAATAAGAAAATTGAATTTTTAAATAATAATATTTTATACATATTTAATAAGCACGCTCCAGTAAAGTCTATTAAAACAAATAAAAAGTACTGTCCCTGGATTACTCCGGTTATCCGAATCATGCAGAAGATGCGCAACAAAGCTTTATTGCAGTATAAAAAATATAAAACTGAAGCGAAATGGAATTATTACAAAAAATTAACTACTGCAGCAATTCGCAGAGAAAAATGTGCTTTCCTCGAATTTGATATTAACAAAAATGTTAATAATTCCAATAAGCTTTGGAAAAACATGTAGACATTAACTCCAAGTCCCCAAATAAAATACCAGATATTCTTTGTAATCCGCAAGAATATGGACAGTATCTGCTACATAAAGTTGAAACTACAAATGTAAATGTAAATTCACGGAATTATTATTTTAATAACAGTTTCTCTGATCAAGGTAACATCTCATGTGAATTTAGATCTGTTAATACATCCGAAATTGAATCTATTCTCAGGAGTATAAAGTCAAATGCAACCGGTGTGGACGGTATTTCAATTAAAATGTTACTTTATTTCTTGCCTTATATTCTTGATTGTATTACGCATATTATAAACTGCTGTTTGTTGGAATGAGTAATTCCAGAAATATGGAAATCGGCTATTGTGAAACCAATAGCAAAGCAAGACAATCCAGATTCGTTAGATCATCTCAGACCTATAAGTATAATGCCAACTCTGTCAAAGGTTCTTGAGAAAGTCTGTTGTCATTAAATCATGTCATATGTCAACCAGTTAAATATATTGCCACCTAGTCAATCAGGGTTTAGAAAAGGATTTAGTACCAATAATTTGATTCAAAATTTTGATTGTTCGGAAGTAACTATGGTTGCACAAATTAACTTCTCTAAAGCCTTTGACTTAGTTGATCATGGTTTGCTGCTCGCTAAATTGCGTTACTATAATTTTTCTCCTACAGCCTTAAAATTATGTGGCAGCTACTTTTATAATAGATCATTTCATGTAGAAATAATTTCTGACGAGAAAACTCATATATCTTCCTCTTTCCCTTTGATTTGTGGTGTGCCTCAAGGGTCTATACTTGGCCCTTTATTCTTCATTATTTTTATTGCTGATATGTCCTTTGTTTTAAAATATAGTTCCGCATATTCTTATGCAGATGACACACATTTATTAACATCTTTCAAGTCAAATAAAATGAATGATAGTCTGTAAGATTTTAATAAAGATCTAAGCAATTTAGTGGACTGGATCAAAGATAATGCCCTGTTAATTAATTCAAATAAATCTAAATTACTCGCAGTCGGTAATTGTGCAAGTCGACTATCTATTATTCTTGACGGTACTATTATTAACACTAGTCCTGCGATAAAGACGCTTGGATTAATATTGGATGAAAACTTAAAATTTAAGGAGCACCTACAAACTAAATTCAAAGCAGCTGGATTGAAACTTAGATTCCTTTACCAATATCGAACTGTTTTGTCTTCCGAACTCAAATTGCGATTAGTTAATACATTAATATTGCCTCTTTTGGATTACTGTGCTTGCGTATATATACCTATTCTCACACAGCGTGATATTGACAGAATTACTCTCTTTCAGAACTCTTGTCTACGTTTTATATATAATGTGCGAAAATTTGATCACATCTCTGAGTATAGAATCACTGCGAATATGAATTACATTGATCAACGTATGAAAATATTGTATTCACCAAATTCTTATTAGTGAAAATCTATCGTATTTACGTACCAAACTAATTTAAAAAATATATAATTACTCATTACGCAAAAGAGATGTATTTGTTGTTCCATTTATTCAATAAATCTAACTTTAAAAGTTCATTTTCTTATCTTGCTCCAACTCTTTATAATGAAATTCCAAATAACTTAAAGTCTCTGTCCCTGTCCACATTTAAAATGCATGTAAAAGATTTGTACAAATTGGTAATTTCATAGCTTTAATGTTGCCTTGTATATTGAAATCCACAAGAAGAAAACAATGTACTCGTTTTTAACTCTATTGTTTAAGTTTTGTTTATTATGTGTTCTTCATTTAATGCTACATATTATGTGTTTGTAATTTGGGTTAGGTGGAAGAACAGCCTTGGCTGAACCTCGCCCTTGAGTATTGTGCTCAATAAAGAAATTTATTATTATTATAAAAACTATTAACGAAAAGTGTTAGGAACAGAATGATTTATATCAGCCATTTTGTTTCAATATGACCTCGTTTTGGATAGATTATTTAAGTGTATCGGATTAAAACTTCAATTTTACGTTAAAAATAGAATTTCTAATAGTATTGAAGTATTTTATTCATGTCATTTATTAAAAGAAAGAAATATAAGATAACTAATTAAACTTACACTAATTTTTATTTATGAATCTATCTGTTATAGTTATTTACATTGCAAGACCGTTATACAGAAATTTACAGGCGAGCATAGAAAGGTAACGGGCGAGCGTTAGCGAGCCTGTAAATTTCAGTTAACGGTCGAGCATTGTACAATGTTTTATGTGCATTTGAATCGCAATATATGTATATTTCATAAAATTAATTGCAATAGTATAACGCAATAACTAAAATGTTCAATCAAGGTAGACTTTGAAAATCTGACAGATTTTGTTTAATCAAAAAATATTTAAGTGTCAAACGTTTAAAATTAGATATGTGGTCATGATAACCAATGTCAACAGCCCGTTATAAATTTTACACGGGCTAGCACGTTATAAGTCTCGTAACCCCTAGAGACAGAGTTAAGTAAACAGTTCATTACGATTCAAATGTACGTAAAAATATTTATTTATTACATACTTGTAAACCGTCATTTATTTGGACTGTACATTAACATTGAAAACCAACCTTTACAACCTATTAACCTGTAAAACTGACAGCTAACCTGTAAAGTTTTTACAAGTTAGTAGTTGCATTGTTAACAGTTGAAAGTTCAGTTTTATTATTGTCATATCAAGACAATCTATGACAACAATTACAACTGACAAGTTTTGATTATAATCTTAAATATGATTTACAAGTGAGTAACAAATAAAATATTGTACAATACACGCCAGGTAACTGTTTTACTGCCTCAAGGAGGTGACAGGCTCGCCTAACGGCGTAAAAACCGTTTTACCTGGCTAGTAATGTAAAATACTATATATCCGTACATGAAGTATATATTGAAATATTCGGTATCGAACGCTATATCTTCTTGAAGTATTTACATTGTAGTCTGATGCGAACCCGTTCCAATACGAGAGCAATGACTCATATGTTATGTCATGTCCGTTAACACAAATTCATTTTTTATTTCAATACATGATTACTATGATTCTAGCTGCATTTCATCCGATCGTAACATATGTTCATTTGTTATCCATATACTCACTAAATATATAAAATTATAGCTTCTTGAATACTGTATTCGCATTTGTTTATACCAATAATCATGGTTAACTCTCTAGAGAGAATACATGCAACGTCCCTAGCGAGAGTACTAAAGAACATATTCATGAAAATAATTTCCTATTATAAATCGTGCTTTATCTAGGGAGTAGATACTATTTTCATTTCTCTAGAGTCGGTATATCGACCATAGAAAAATAAAAATAATATGTGCAAAAGCCGTAAATCTTTTTGTCATAATTTCTTTATAATATTTCTGTTTATTTGCTCAAAAATGTTCGTAAAGTCAGCTTCGAAATGCACGACACGCCTTGCAAAATATTTAAATAACTTTTAACATCGCGCGCGAATTTAAGATGCAGGTCGGTTACGATGCCGCGCGAACTTGGCTAAAAAACCAAACAACATAACTCGCTAAATTCCAACAAGAAATTTACTTTCATAAAAATGTCTTTGTACCGAGATTCCAAAAATATTAAAGTTAACCAGAGACGCCGCCGCGAATATTCGTTCCTTGTCGTCGGCTCCGCGCTTCAAAAATGTGCGTTGAACTTCAATAAACTCAGCAACAGCGCGATCTTAGCGAACTATTAAATATTTTCTTTACAGAAAAAAGTCCAATAAAACGCACAATAAACAAATTTTTCTCCATATTTTATTCAGAAGGAATCTACGATATGAAAAACGTTAAATTGGTTTCTTTGAACATACATGCATTTGAATCAGACGGGTGCAAATACATTTCACTGGGCTTTGACAAATATTTATAAACAAAAATATCAATAATTAAATAACGTAAGGAATGAACTTAAATCATTATGTAAGTCATTTTAATATTTAATATTCCATAAATAATAATTTTGTTAATAAAACATTTATTCACGCTGAAGCAGGTATAACGACTTGAATGAGAGATAAGGGAGTTTATGAAATTGTATCATCAAATTTGTTTATAGTAGGTATAGTGCTTTAAATTATATTTACAATTTATTGATATAGTTAAAAAATTGACGTAATTGCCATCCCATATACAGGGTACTTATTAGAGGTCGACAAAAGTATCGATATGCGATGCGATCCGAAATTGGATTTCGGATCGGATTAAAACTCGTTCGAATCGGATTAAATCAGGGATGAAAATAGATTTAGTTTCTTACCGATACGCTTCTTTTAAAGGGGTAAGAGGTTTGGTTGAAGGTTGTGCTAAAAGAAAATATATATATTGTTTCAAAATAATTGCAAAAAATTAAAGGGTTATTTAATAAAAAATACTACGCAAAAATATTTTTCCGAAATTCGCAAAAATAATTCCATATTATTTGAGGAAAACAATTTCTGTGCCTTTAGATTGATGGGTTACAGTAACGAATAAAAATCAGTAAATATTAAAATTTATTTTTTTAAAATTTATTTATTTTATTTATGTTGCGCTGCACAACAGGAATTTAATCCCAATTACAGTACAGGGTCCGCACTCACCGAGCCGCAGTGTGATAGTTTATATAATTTTTAGCTTGAGTGCGATTCGAACTCGGGATCTCCGGATTCGAATTCCGTGTCGCTAACCACACCACCGTACTGTTTTGCAACAGTTCTTTGAATGTTTAATAATAATAAAGTCACATAGGATCGGACACACCGAACTGCGAATTTTTACACTTCCGTACTGTCGGTTTCTTTTATATGTAACTGTATTTTTATATTTAACGACAACTACACCAAGAAACAAGTTCCTAACTTTGCGAATTTTCAAAAAAAAGGTTGTTCCAGAATTAGTACGTCATATAATTATTCCTTAATTTTTTACCTGAAGTATAATAACACCATGTAGCTTGATCGGTGATAAATATGCAATCAATATAATTAATCATTTGTGACCTAAAATGACGAATACGGATGCAAATAATAATAATTATATTGTTAAGAATATAAATTAGTTGGTTTTCGTAGAATTAAATTAAAGATATTATCTCGAAATATAAATTAAAGTTGAGAACGTAAAATTTGTTGGATGATACAATTTCCACAATTTATAATTTTATTACTGTGGAAACACAGCAGCAGGAAAAAAGTGACAATATAGCTCGAGACTATGAATTTTTATGTGAGCTTTATTTTATCCGTGGTCTAAATAACGTTTCCCTGCGGCGATTCTAGCAGTAAAACCGTCAAAACAAAGTCTAATTAAATAAGAGCGAAGAGCTAGAAGCAAGCAATACGAGTATTATTTATTTAAGAGTGGAGTGCCGCAAATTGGAATCAATATTAGTGTTCTCGAGAGCCACAAAGAAACGCGATATTTATATTTCATAAAGCACAAGTTACGCCCGCGTTTCAGCTACATGCCAGACAGAGACAGAAGCAAGAAGACGAGAAGGACGACATAACGCGATCCGAAAATTGTCATGAAAGGTTTTTCAATTGAATTTTATGATACACGGCCGGGTAAGATAAATCACAGAAATAAAAAAATAACCCAGGAGAGTGTTTTTATTTGGCCAGAAAGAAGTTACGCATCCCAGTCACGTTCAGCCAACAAGCAAGCCATAATAACATTGCAGAATATATAAATAACATGATATAATACGTGCATAATTTGCATATAGAACTATTAACCGTTTCCCGCAACATATTGTTAAATCTGCGTTTCGTCATATTCAAATCTCGTAGTAAACATAGATGAGACGAATAGTAGTAAACTAGTGAGTGAGTGATACACTACTAGTACTAACGGGCGGACACCCTGCTTCACATAGATACACATGCACAGTTCACGTTCACGTTGCTTGGCATCGAACACAGCAAGAACTTTGTCATTAATATTCATATGTACGAAGCGCTTTTGAATGGTTGACTTGCTATAGTGTGTTTAGACTAACATGATAGGTGACGTCAACGGGGTGACGTGCTCCTCAGGCAACTGCGATTTAGGTTCGTGCCTTTCATATGCCTTTTGTGTTGAGGTAATGCGGCGCGAACCGCGACTAAACACGCGCACTTTCGCATCCCCAATACTGGAACTCTATTCACAACAAAATTAAAAACATATTTTTACATGCAGTTTATGAAAAAATATTTATATTAACAAAAAAATACTCAGTCTATTCTCAAATACTATTGAACAAACATTTTAATGTTTTGACTTTTATTTATATGCCCTAAAGAAGATCTGATTAAGGTGAAACAGTCGGCTTAAAGTTCGTTAAACAATAATCTGTTACCGTTTAAATAGGGTTTCCTATATTCCTAACACAATAGTAAACTTGACTAACGACGTAAAACAAAAAAAAGAGTCTATACGAAAAGAATGATTGAAATACTGGCAAGCGTTTTATTGTAGCATCGATTTAAGAATGCAAATATTCATCATCTCATTTATTTCATATATATCTTTGATAAATTTAATCTTGATATATTAATTATTATTTTTAATGCTTCTCTGAAGTTCAAAATCTTCTGATTCGTTTACACTGAGTCAGTCAAAGTACACTTCAATCATAGTAGCTAAAGTAAATACTATTTCCAAAAAACATTTCATATATCTAAATCTTTGTAAAACAAATTTTGTTCTATAATCCTAAAATAAATACCTTTAAAATTTATCCCAAGGTATAAAAACAAATAAGAGAGTCTATAACTGAGAAGACTTTTAATTATATTATCGTAGATGTAAATAACATAAATTATTATACTATAATATAAAATTAGTCCTCATGACTTAATAGTTAATTGTGAAAAATGATATTTAAACGAACGTTTATTGTTTTTTCAAAAGCTATTCAAAATATACCAACTTTGATATCAAAATAAAGGACTCAGGGAAGAAATTATAGTAAAAATGTCAGAAATATTAATGAGATTCTTAATTACAGCTCTCGAGCACAGAATTAAAGTAAAAATACAAGAAATGAAATTTAACCGATTGTCATTTATCTTTTTAAATTGTATACCAAATTATACCAAGTTTATGAAAACTTATGGTCGGGAAAATATAGATTTTTTTATTCCTATAATACGAATAATTTACCTGAATACAACTAGAGAATCGAAAATTCTCAAAACTTGACGTGTTGTCTATAAAGGCACCACGAAACCTTCGGGAAACACGTCTTGAGATCTTATAAATTAATTTGTGTAATATGTATATAAATAAAATGTTTTATTTAAAATAAAAATTATATTTATGTCAAAGAGATTTATAGGCCTATTCTGTAAAAAAATATAAATAATCATTATTTTTACGATATTTATTATTTGTGTTTCCATAAGTAGTTATAACGATATTTGTTAAAATCCTATTGTGTAAACCCGTTTATAAAATGACCTTGTTATGTCATAGAAACGATATCGTTATGTAATGTACGCAGTTGGTAATGCGGTGTTTAATAGACTTACATTTTTGACAGATACGCGTATTTAAGTATTCTCATTATTTGACTTGAATAGCAAAAATATTTATTATCAAGCATTTTATTGTAAAGGTAAATATATTTTATATATTTATGAATTATTTTATAAAATGATATAAATGATAGAATATGGAAAAATATAAGAGTAATAGAAAAACTAGAAAGGAACAATTTAATATTAATATAGATTTTCTCAGCAAAAATTAATTGTTGAAAACAAATATAATAAGTTTCGTGAAACAAATATTGCATGCTTGATTTTTAAAGATATGGAAAATTATTTATTTATCACAAATGATATATCATGTGTTATATGTTAACATAATCATGTTACTTTGAGAAATGACATTGAAAATGACAGTTTATGCTGTGATATCGTTTCCTAATTATATACTAATCCAGGTTAGATGAGATTATTCGCCGCGGATGGTGCAATTGATATGTGAGTGTCATTTATTGTACCGATTATTCGAGGAAAATTAATTTCTTTGATCAACATGTTGTTATTGCAATTGAATTATTGAAATTTTTAAATATATTTGACTAAATTTTCTGTAATAGCGCTGCACACAGCAGAAATACATCTACTTACAGATGATTGATTCATTCCAAAATCATAATCTGTTTGAACAGAATTTTGATAAATTCAGTGATCTTAAATCGTTATCCTCGTACTAATAATGGTGATAATTTATTAATAAAATCAATCCCAATTTGTCGGGACAGTTTAAAAAGTTTTCTAAAATTTTCTTCCGGTTTCGAAAAGAATTTACTGACATCCTGAAGATTTCTTTGTAACAAACCTAGCTGTTAGTTTTTTTGTTATTTAATTCCAAAGGAAATTATAATAATACGGGCGAGATCAGGCGATTTTTATAGCATTTTTGTCTTTACAAGAACCGTCTTTCAAAAAATAATAATTTTATGGGGTATTTTTCTATTTTTCCTAATTAAGATTTAGAAAAATTATGTTTATAAAAGTATGTATTTCTTTGGTTAAAATTTGTCCAAAGTCACTCCTAAAGGAGGGGTGAATTTGAACATGCGCTAAATCATCATTATACAAAAGGTAATATAATTTAATTGCAACATCGGCCAAAATTGTTTATTTAAAAAAATAGTCTTACTTCATTAAAATTACAATAAAAAATATAATTCTGTGGGCTATTAGATCATAAAATTACAAACAAAAAATATTCTGCAAAATATAAAGACATTTAATTTTAACAATGTTATTAAATATATAATATATTAAATGTGTAGCTCATAAAAATTGATTCTTAAAGTATCGCAAGTTATCTGGACCCTATTTTTTAAAATATTTTGAGCCAGTTTGGTAGTCATTTATTTTTGTCGTTATAAATTTTTTTTAGCCCAGTCACTTTTTTGAGAAACGGATCTATACACGTTTACGCATTAAATACACCATTTTCCAAATATCAAGCTATGTTAATGGGAAACCCCATTCAGCCGATACCATCAGCTAAATTATGTTCTTCCATATCCGATAATACTGTTTGTCCACCGTGTTTGTAGAAGCGTCCTTATTTATTTTCCTTTTTATTTTAATTTCATGTAAAGCTTTCTTCAACGATTTCAGAGAATAATGTAAATAATTACGGCTGCCAAGCACCTTTTTGTATATTCACATCATGTCCGAAGTTGCCCTTAAATAATCTAACTTTTTACTTAACACTCTGTACATAAAACGTGTTGAGTTAGTTTTAACTAATATTATACTAGGTTAACAAAATATGTGAACAGTGTAACCCTGGAGTCACTAGATATACTTGTGTGCCAATTACTTTTTTAACATTTGCAAAATTAATAAACATCGTATTAGCATTAAATGGTTACCAAAATTATAATATCTACAGATAGACGCTACATACACCTACATTTATAAGACCTACTAACAAAAACGAATCTATGAAAAAAACACGACAGTAACGATTAAATTACCCCCTCCATAAATGTTTATACATTTCAAGGACCTGGTGTCCGAAGTTACCCGTATTTACAATGTGTTACTAAACTTATCGTTCATCATTTCATTTATTAACAATAGCATAAAATATTAATTTTCCATTGTCGTTGATAGAAAGAAAATATAAAATTTGTAATAAATGCAATCTCTTGTATTTGAATTGTTTCCATATCAACGTTATTTTTATAGTACAACAACACATTATTTGCTTTCATTATAAAACAATAAATATAACGAAAATCGTTATCAGTTTTCTTAACAAAATAATGATTTTTATCTTACATTCTAGCATTATAACGAAAATTATTATAACGAAATATCGGTAAATAACGATTCGTTACTGACAAGTAACACTACCCAACTGTCACTCACCAATTTAAATGAAACTTGGCACACTAACAGAACTCTAAAAATATTGAATCCTTATTTTTTTCTTCCGGATGTTGCTTTTTAGTGGTACAAACTACCCCTGAAATATGGTACATGCAAGAATCGGCATAAATGAAATTAAATTATAACAAAATATTACGCGTTCAACATTGATTGCCCAGGGGTAACCTCGAAAATAGATTCAGAGACCCCAAAAACCCCCGAGTCACTAGTTTTGAACCTAACACTCTATTTCAGTTGAATATCGTAATTTCATCCCCCCATAACCTTTTTAACCCCTTAAAAAGTGCATATGATCAAAATGACCCCGAAAATAGATTTTGGCGATCTCAAAAACCCCTGCGTAACCAATGTTGAACGCATAATATTTAATTTCATTTATGGCGATTCTTACTTTTACCACCTTTCAGGCGTGGTTTGTGCCCCTAAAAAGCATCTTCTGGAAGAAAAAAATAATAGGGGTTCGATATTTTTTAGAGTTCTATTAGTGTGCCAAGTTTCATTTAAATCGGTGAGTGACAGTTGGGTAGTGTTACTTGTGAGTAACGAATGCTTACAGAATAGACCTATATGCCAAATCATGTGTCTTCAGGCCCAATTACACGAACAATTTAGCTTAATACAGATATCTACTGTAGGGTTGTGCCGTGATCAATTGACCAAAAATATTTGACGGCCAAATAATACGGTCAAATAATCTAAATGGAACTGCCACGACATCTGTTGTTCAATAGAAATAGCTACTTACTATTATTACATGAATATATCTAGTTTGGTATTCTGGGTTCTGGAGAATTTGCTTACTTTACTTTACAAATAAAATAAATACATATTATTTCATTTCACTACGTCTTTTACTTTATTTTCCCCTTTATTTTGAATTGGATGTGGTTTTGTTTATTAGTTGTTGTTGATTTTTCATTTTCAGTAATATTGGATGTAGTAAACCGTACTATATAAATAAATTACAATTTTAATTGTGATTTTTATTAAATGTTTCTTGGTCAATTGACTGGTCAATTGACCGAAAAATATTTGACTAGTCAAATGCACAACCCTAATCTACTGTATTACAATATCGATATGCTATATCATATTATGGTGAAACTTTCGTCTAATTGGATCTGGAATTAATTTTATTATAATTGAAATATATTATGTATTGTAATATTTTTAGAATTTAAAGTTTGAAAGTATTATAATTATTTTGAAAATATAAAATTTTTAAATTATTACAATGATAGCTGTAAAAATAAAAATATATTTTATACTGTCATTTTACAATGTTTGTGAGTGTTCCCCTCCACAATGGGAAATATCTGTAAATGGAATTTGATATTTTTCGCATGATATGTGTAAATCAACTGTTATATCACACCTCTCAACAATGTCTGTAAATCGAGCTCAGATTCTCATTTCTACACTCCGATTCATTGCCGCGGGAGCTATTTATGGGTTAAAATGATAAACAGGGGACCACGTAATTTAAGCAATAAATATGAAAATTAATACTGATTCTATTTTACTTAAATGATAAGCTTTAAATATATGAGTCTGTGAAAATTCCTCAGTTCTATGCGTTGCTATTGAGTTATTTGCATCATCTAATACTCGTATATACGAATTCATATTACCCAGGTATTTATTTTATTTTATAAGCGGTACGGAATGAAATTTTGATTTAAAGTAGCAAAGCCGTGAATATGATTACGCAAAAATAAACATTTAAATAAGAAAACTTGATCATCCACTCTGGTGATTTCGTCTTCCATCAAAGTTCAGAATTCTTTTTTACTTCTGGCGAGAAGTTTTCCAAGCCAAGCGTCATTAATATTCAAAACACAAACAACATAAATAATTAAACAAAATTTTCATCTCACGCGAAACAAATAATCAAGAAATAAAGCCTTTTTGGTTCGTTGCGCGATAACACTAACTGACAGATGACGGACATATCAGACCAACTTTGAAAGAATTCTCGGACGAAAGATTTTTTCGTACTCAGCATAATTGAGTTACACTCCACTTGAGGCAAAGTTTTAATACCTCTGAGCATAAAACAACAGCAAGTCCATACCGAATAAAGCAGTAAATATATATAGAAAGTGCAAAGTAAGCTGAAAACCTAACTTTTCTCTTAAAACTCTTATAAAGGAAATTTATTAAAAAGAAGTTGTGAGCATATTCGTACAGAGTCATGCCTAAAATAAAACTTAGAACGAATTATTTATAAGAAGAAATTTCTTCAATATTACAGTCCAATGATGTCCTTATTTATTAAAGGTTAAATTGTAATTTGCAATTGTAATTAACTTCTTTCATCTCAATAAATAAGGAAATTATAAGATTCTGAACTTTATATCTTTTTGGAGAAAACGAAATATCATTATTTGATGATTCATCAAAGACTAAAAAGTAATTTCCGTAACGAAATTATTTTAAACCTATTAATCACTCTGTATTTAATCTGTACCGAAAAATCACAGAATTAATTAATTTACCTTTTTTATAGCAAGAAATTAAGCGTTAAAAACAATTTAATCCTATACCTTTTATTTTTAATCCATAAATAATTCCTTTTAAATATAGTAATTAAACTTTGCACAAAGCTCTGTTCTTTACAGTACGTAAACTTTATTTTACTAATAAAAATCATATCCAACACCTCCGAGCTCCATTAACTATTGTTCTTCTCATGAAGCTTTCTCTTGTAAATAATAAACGCGCATCTGTCAAATTAAATATGAAATTAATTCACGTTCATAGCTGGCGCAGCGCTTTCGCTAGCTAGGAGATTCTTTTAAACTGCCGGTGAAGAAGGCATCTAATTACGAGATGGAGGCGCGCTAATCTCAGAGGGAATTATGCATAAAGAGCACGGCGGCGAAGAAACGTCGACAAGAGTGAAGTTGGCTTGGCTAGCACAGCTTCAGGAGTGTATTAAACATGAAATATGAATGCGATGTTGTTTGTTCCAGGGCCGAGCTTCTGGGGACTCATGAACCCGCAGTGGAACATGTGCACAAAGGGCCGCAGACAGTCGCCAATCAACGTGGAGCCCCATCGTCTGCTCTATGATCCTAATTTGACGCCTCTTCTCTTGGATAAACACAAGGTAGGCGCACAAACATTATTTACAGCAATTGTGTCATCGTCATACAGACAAGCATAGAATGAGAATCATTATTCATCACTAGAGACCTAATTATATGCATTTGCATTTGTACAAA
Organism: Pterostichus niger; assembly: GCA_947425015.1. Taxonomy (NCBI): domain Eukaryota; kingdom Metazoa; phylum Arthropoda; class Insecta; order Coleoptera; family Carabidae; genus Pterostichus; species Pterostichus niger. Next base: position 24,406,292 of record OX380344.1, on the reverse strand, counting down.
TTGATAATTTCATAAGAAATGTGCACGTTGCAAAAACTAAATTAAATTATAAAATTAAATTTTGCATATTTCAAAGTTTTAAATATATTTATTAACATGTTCCATATGTTTAATAATCGTGCATATAAAGGTATGTATGTAAAGCTTACCAGACAACATCAATAAAATATTATTTGATTTCTTTTAAATGAACTATTATTTAACAACAAAGACAAAATTAATTGTCATCCAACACTTGGTGAAACAAGGTTTAATAAAAATATAAAGTAAACACTTGGCTATGTTTCACAAAATTCAGCCTCCAAGTCACCTTATGAGGGCATCGTCAGAGGCTGGCCAGCACAGTTCAGTTAGTAACCATAGACGCGTTTCGCTCTTATTAGAGCTCATCAGTATGGTATAACTCACTTCTTCACCTAGAACAAAGTTCATGTGAAGAAGCTGGTGACGAAGAACTGTGCCAGCAGAGAATAAGATCTCTAACAAACTAGTAAGATGACATGAGAAGTTTTGTGGAACTGGTCATGCCATCTACCGAAAAAAAGGGAAAGCTACGCAATAGCAATTTAAATAACAACAAAGACAAAATTAATTGTCATCCAACACTTGGTGAAACAAAGTTTAATAAAAATATAAAATAAACACTTGGCTAAGTTTCACAAAATTCAGCATCCAAGTCACCTTATGAGGGCATCGCCAGAGGCTGGCCAGCACAGTTCAGTTAGTAACCATAGACGCGTTTCGCTCTTATTAGAGCTCATCAGTATGGTATAACTCACTTCTTCACCTAGAACAAAGTTCATGTGAAGAAGCTGGTGACTATTATTTCTTTTGTACATGTATAGAGAAAAAAATCTATTTGGAATATGATTTAAAAACCGTAGATTGATATTTAAAAGAAATGTCGCCCTTTTCATTATACTTGTCGAAATACTCTGCACTTATATATACAATCCAAACAGTAATTTACATTTCTTTAATTAAATTATTACTACTCTTTTTTCAAGTATATATTGCATGTATATTTTAATCTTTTTTTCTGCACATTCGGTACCTATTCATGACATATTGACTGGTACTACAAACTTTGTTTTTGGGTATTTTAAGAGCATGGTTTTAACATGTTAGTGATAGCTAAAACACCCAATAACACTGCTCTTAAAACAGGCAAAAACAGAGCTTGTGGTACCATCCATTTTTAAGTAAATATTTTTTAATAAATTATTTAAAATCTACAATTTTTAAAACAGTTTAAAAATGATTTAAATAAATATATTTATTGTACTGATTTTTTTGGAGAAAGTCGTCTCGTTTTGTTTTCATTTTCATATCTTTTAATCTTCTAATTACGTTTATGTACTTTTTACAATATAGACTTATCCCACTTACAGTAAAAATGATATACAATTTATGGAGGAATCCCAAATATGAATCCACAGTTGTATTTTGTTATAATTGAAGTCAACAAAATTTGAACTCACGAACTGTCGCATGTGAGACGAAAGTTATATTCACTAAATTATGGTCCGGGTATCAGCGAAACAAAATGTTTGTTGGAACATTCAGAAGTATAAAAAACAATGGACTACAAATTCAATATTGTTCAATTAAGAGTTGTAAGATCGCAAATTTATTAAATAATTTTTAATTGAAAAACCCTTAGCCTAAAATTTAATTTTCCCCAATTTCTATTCTTAATTTCTTTCATCCAAACTTCTTGGTGTTTTATATTTGTTGTACCAGCGAAATACCTAACCATCTTTTATTTGTTACTGAATTACACGTAAAATATATCTAGCACAAATGAAGAATGTAGTATTTAAATCCACATATTAATAGTAAAAATTATAGAGAATATCAATTTAAATGAGGAGCAGAAAGTATATATATATGAACTACCATAGAGCGGCTCGATGAATATGTATCCTGTACTGCAATTGGGATTAAGTATCTGTTGTACAGAGTGGCTTAAATAATAATAATTTAATTTGTAGTAGATTCTTACGTAGTCTTTAAATGATGAATAAGACTTTAGATTAGGTAGAAATATGTATGTGTGTTGTTTACTCGGTTATTTGTTCGCTCGATTAATTAATTGCTCCGTTACCCGGTCTCTTCTCGGTTTTTAAGTTTACACTAGTTCATTTTATGTATATATCCGGAATCCAATAGATAGTCGAAACTTTTATCCGATGATAGAAAGACTAGACAGTGTAATACAATATCAATTTCCATTTCTTTTATTTGTTCTTTTTACAAATCACTGTCAACTACATAATACAACATATCCCCAATGTTCTAGTATTCCCAGTGTATTTAACTAGCAAACTTTGTCACCACTCCCTTGCCGCGTGTGTGGAGATTTATTTCAAGCACGCATTATTTATTCGGCGCCACTCGTCCAAAACTCGGGTTAACCACCCTCTTGACACGGCACCTATATTATAATTAACAAAACTGCGGCGTCAGTTGCGTGACAGTCAACTGGGTTCCAGTCCAGCCCTTACAAAGAATGCTCCATGCCTCACTTTAATTAACTCTCTATGGCTGTATCTTACACTGACCGAGAAATTTATTAGGAGGTGTCATAAATGAAGATAAAACTAGTTATTTTGGTTTGTTTTTGTCTACGACTGAAGTTAGAGACTGTTTTAATTAATGTTTGGATAATACCCCAAAGTTCTATTTCTTCTTGCCACTCGCCTTCCAGAAGATTTAAATGAATTTCATAATAAAAATTATCTTATCAGTCTTTCAATTATTGATAAGATGGAGGATGTTTTGTAGACACACAAATAAATGTCAATTTAAAATCATCGCAGTATTAAAAAGATAATTGTAATAAAACAAATACAGCACTCATTTATGCTATGATGATTTAATCTTTATTGTTGTAAAAAAAATACAATTACGATTGAATTTTCTAGATTGAAGAACGTATTTAGATAGCATTATGTTATAAGAGTTCGAACACTCCATCATACTTTAGAAAATAATTAAACTTTTTGTAATTGTTAAAATATTAGAAATATAAAACAGTGATATTTTTTTATAGTTGGACTCACGATACCTACTGCAATTTTTGTTCGGTTAATAGACGTATCTTTGGTATTCCCAAGATTAGCATAATATATTTATTATTGTGAAAGATAACTCATGCGATTATAAATGAACCTGTTAACGTGGACGTTTAATGGCAACGTGCAAAAAAGACATTAAATGCGCACTTATTTCAATAGTTACCAGGGATACAAACAAAACAGAAACTTGTCATATTGACAGTTGACAGAATAAATGTATTTTCAGTACTTATATGTTTATAAATAATTTTAAGATACAAACGTAAAAAAAATATATCAAGAACGTCAAGTTTCTTTATTGTTACCGTGCTCGAGTAACAAAGAATCACTTTGCGCTCTTAATACACAAATAACTATTTTCTACAATTGTCAAAAAATGTTTATTTTTTTTCACTAATATCAATACGTTAAGTACCTGATTTTTTCATCATTTACATTACCATGACAATGCTTATTCCGCGCATTATTTTGCACCCTAAAGCGCAAAATATGTATTTTGTGCACTGTTTCGAATCCTAGTGCGCTAAATGAGTATTTCACGCTCCGAAATATATTTTTTGTCAGGTTTCATTAGTTTCAACATCAATAGAATAAAATTCATATTATTGTTGAATATTTTCCTTCAATTTACTTAAATAAATTACTAATTGTTGTATTATTCTTTATTTACAGTTGTAGAAAAAATATTGTATTTCGTGGGTAAAATTCTTGTTGTTTTTCGAATGACTTTTTTGTCGCGACCTGCGGTTTCGACTAAAAATAACATTCTCACGCTCTACAAAAAAACACTCATTTTACACACTTACTACAAAAATAACTATTGTTATTTCAGTACAATAATTTTTCACAATTATACAGAATGACTACTTTTTTAGTTTATTCCCTATTAATTTTAAAGCGAAATAGACGTAAATTAAAATTTACATCTTTAAACTGTTTATAGAGTGCCTTGAGATATAAAATAAATAATCTGATAGTTTAATATAAAATAGTTAAGTGCGCGAAATAAGTATTTTTTGCTGCGCGTGTGAATGTTATTTTTAGTCGAGATGGCAGGTCGAGACAAAACAGTTATTCTAAAGCGCCAAAAAACAAGAATTTCGCCCATGAAATACAAATATTTTTTTACAACTGTCAAACAAGAGTAATACAATAATTATTGATTTATTTAAGTAAATTGAAAGAAAACAATCAAAAATAATATGAATTTGGTACTATTGCTGTGCTATAACCAAAGGAATGTTAAAGAATAGTTATTTACGTATCAAGTGCAGAAAGATGGGTTTTTTTGAATGAGTGGTTGCAGCATTTGCTTCTTCTATAATGTCTATAGAATGTAATACGTGTTCGCCACTCGATTCAAACATTTTTTAAATTGAAAGCACGGAGACATTTTTCCTCATTATCAACAAAATAATTGAGTTTGCTTGTCATTGTCAGTTGTCATGGATATATTAACCCAGGTATCTTTCTAAAGTTTCTAAATTAATAAAAAATTTCAGAGATGTTACAATTATTGAAATTTGTTTTATTATTTTTATCAAAATTTGGTTTATGGTTGTAGAAAAAATAGTGTACGCAACTCGTGCAGAAAGGGTTTTTTTTTAACTCACGGTCTTACAGCATTCGCTTCGCTCATGCAGCAACAGACCACTCATTCAAGAAAACCCATCTTTCTGCACTTGATACGTAAATAACTATTTTATATTGACTACAAGGCAATCGACGTCAGTATGCATGCCTCAAATTTGTTCACATACTCAACAGTCTGTGTGCAAGACAAGTCACATGCGTTATTTTTAGTTAAAATATTTGTATGACCTTATGCTGTTTAGTCTAAAACAAATTTATGTTTAATTCGTTCATTTTTCAATCTAATAAAAATAATATCCCCTAGCATATTATTGGTTGCCCTAATTATGACGTTATGAAAAATTTGACTGTATATTCCATTTCAAACTGCAGGTTACTGGTTTGTACTATGTATTATTTATTTTTCTATATTAAAATATAATAAAATAAATAATAAAAGCGCTAAAAAATTAAAACATAAAATTTCTGTTGCAAATTTTATAAAATTTTCTGTTTAAAGTAGTTAGATGGAAAAGTGAGACAACGTAATTGTATATAAGAGAATGATAACACAGAAAAAATATCTTGAGAAGACGCGACGGAAATCGTTTAAAAACAAGAAGCCGCCCGTCAAGAGGCGTATAATAATACAATTTCTCATTTCTTTGTTTTGAATAATCCTTGCAGTTTCAATTATACAAGCCACTCAAGTTATTTTTAAAAACAGAATATAGAGCTCGTTACATTATAAAAGAATTCTTTCATTTGAAATCTCATTTTGAATACCATCCGTATAAATCAGATCAAAAGCTACAAAAATAAATAATAAAAAAGAGAAAATTCCCGATGCAAGGGAATAATAAATGAGTTACAAAAATTACATTTACAATTATAATGTGCCTAAAGCAAAGTGCGTCGGTGGCTTTGCGTCATCCAGCAAATATAGTTTTGATGAAACATTCTTAAAAAAAAAACCTTCCATGTCTCGCAACACTCATTTTTAACTTGCTAACTAAATATTTATATGTAGTTATGTTGCACTGTTTTATAAAAAATAACTTTATATGTAAATATTCATGCAATAACCTAGAAAAGATTTTCAGACTTGTTACATTTTTAATATCTATAAAAAATAATTTATATTCACTCAAAATATGTTTGAATAAAGTAATGGTGACAATTTATTTATTTTTTATTTGAATGTACGAGTATCAAAAAGTTTTTTGATTAAAATATTTGTACGAAAAGTTAACATTTTCGGTGAAGTATAAATGTTTATTGCAGAATTTCTAATGAGGGGGATTCAAAATTTTGGAAGAATGATCACTCAATTTCTTTAGAAATTACGATATAAGCTTATATCCTGTATAAGCTTGTATTATAAAAATTGCAAACATTTTTGAATGAAAAAATAGAAAGACGGTGAAATAGACAAAACAGTGCCATTTTATCTCACAAATTTAATGGTGTAAAATGAAATATAATTGAATCTCAAAGAAACGAATTATAACTAAAATACCAATTTCTATAATAAAATACAATATTGATAAGAATACTATCCGATTGCTATCGGATGGTATTAATTTTAATATGACGTTCCATCTAAAAAAATATAATTTTTTGTTTCAATTCCGTTATTTGATCTATAACAACCGTCTCTCTCTTTTTTTCTCTCTATCTCACTTCAAATAAAAATGTTAGCAATGATGGGCTGATTACTTCACTCATAAAAATATAGCAGGAATTTAAATAGTACACTTGAAACTAAAAGTAATATAAATCATAATAAAATTTTCTTTATTTGTAAATAAAATTATATTGTTTATGGAAGGAAAGAACAGTTGAACACCATAACCCCTCCGGTTGTATATACGCCTGGTTTGGATGGTTATTTTACAATCTGTAAAATACTTTATTTTTCACTTGATCATTAATTGTTGTTTATCCCTCATAATTCCCGCTCCATTCACGCAACGCCACAGTGATTAATATTCATATATACATTACTATCATATCATAATTATTATAAATTGAAACTAATTTTACATATTATAGTGAAAACTAAAATCATATATGCAATATGGACGTTACTAAAAGATAATGTATAGATGGCGCCGATATCCAGCCCGAGGACCCTTAACTCAATGGAAGATTTTTCTAAATACCTAATACGTTACTATTTCGACTTATCACGAAAGGTACTTTTCGGTCACTAAAATAATATTTAAATGAAAAAATCAATTACCTTTTTTGCACAATGTTTATTATCACTATGTTACTAAAGTTAATATTAACCAATATATTTAAAGTTAAAATTTATATAAAAATCGATAGTACATTTATTTAAGTGATCTATCTACTAATTATTTAATAATAATGCATTGATTCATCTGTAAATTTTAACATAAAATACAATAAGAGATATTACATGTTAAAACAAACACTACATTTGCATTTCATGCTGGCATTTGAAATAGTGTAATAGGTATTTCTGCTCCAATTCAGAATATATTACTTTATTTTTTATAGCAATGAAGTCTTTAGGGAATGACACTATATTTTTAAAATAAGTTATGAATGATTTACTCTAACATATTAAGAATAAAAACTGTCTTGCCCTACATTTCAAATTCAAATATGCTCATATTTTCCTAATAAAATACGCTGAATTTTAAATGAATAAGAAATACGATTATTTCATAAGAGCTTCTATATTAATGTTAGTTCCTTGTTGAAGCCGTTCTAAATCGTAGCATACCGCGCTCGCTGCAACCATCTGATGGTCATACTGTTTTTTTTTGTATCGTTGTGTTTGTCTATTTTTGAGTAATGGTTAATTTTGTTAGGGATTTGTGCGTTTCAACGGTTAAAATAGTGATTATGCATTCAAATGACTTGAAAATTTCTTTAGTTTTGAAATCACAACGTTTTCTTGAAATATGTTGACAAAAATTGATAAACAAATTCATTGTAATATTTGCATTATTACCTTTGATTCTTATGAAAACTTTAACATTAAATATCTTACTATTAGCAGGGTGATGATAATGAAAATTTGTATTACTGATGAAACGGATATCCAGTAACTATCCGGTATCCGGCATAGTTTTACTATCCGACCACATACTGGATTGTAGCTCAATATCCGCCGGATATCGGATTTTCATTCACTGCGAAAAGTTAATACCAGTAAATTGATTTATTGATAAAGAAAGCTACTTATATTGTTTATTGTTTATTATTTATTTAATCATGATGTATTCGAAAGTTGACGTATGTCGATTACTATATATTTTAGTATTTGTATTTATTATCTGCAGTTTATCGGTATTTGTTTATATTATTATAAAAATAAAAACCATAATTTATTTCTCGAGGAAATAGGATCTAGCATATATAATAGAAACTAGAAAGTGTGGGTAATAGATGACGTACCTGTTTTTTCTCTTCCCCACGACAAGAAATTTGCCCTCGGCACAACAAACAACCGGCATATTTGTTATTATCACCGCTGATATCAAAATATTGTCAAATAGCCGATCTTTTCTTCAACAAATGTTCTCAAAAACCACAGGTCGAACTATACCATTAAACTATCTACCCCATAAGTCGCTTATTTGATCTTCAGCTGTTTTGAATTTAATATCAAAATTTATCGATGAAAGTCGTAGTTCTTTGCTCATTTAACCGTATCCCTAACTCAAAGAAATAAAGTTAGCTACGGTGTGCCGCTAATGGTAGACAATCTGTACATGTTACGTTACTAACTATAAATAATTTATAGTATTTTATTTCATTTGTTTACAACAGAATTTGTCATAATAATTATAAAAATGTGATATCTCAGTACAGAAACTTAATTTGTAGTTCTACTGATGTTAAATATAATTATCAATTCGAATAAAAAAAATAAATCCTAATATACGAATTTTAAAACAATACCTGACATAAAGGTTCCAAATTTATCCGCCAGATGTCGAGCGAGGCATCGCTTATATTTGAACAAGTACAGTAAAGTTTTTAAAGTGCTATAAAATAGTTAATATATTTGGAGAGGTGATAATGAAAATTGAATACAAATTGATTAATCTTGATGAAGTAAAGCTCCTCAATTTAGAATCAATCCCCTAAAAACATTTCCAAATTATTGAAAACACATTTTACAAGAAGCAATCAATTATCACACGTTCGCTATACACAGCACCCACAAATAATTAATTCCTAATGTAATTACTAATCCCACGCGAATTCACCGAAAAATAAAGACAAATAAAGATAAATTACCAGCACGGCATTTGCCCTTTCCAGCATCAAACCGAAAAAATAAAAATTCGCGAGACAACCTAACCTCGAAGACGTTCGTGCAGCTAACGCTTAGCATCTTCTCCGTTTCCCCCGTGCAGCGGTTATTAATTTCCATTAGTGCGCATACTAATCGAAAGTGCTATAATTATCCATGCTATTAATTCGAAAGGCTTTGATACTGAAGCAGAGCTTGGGGAACAATTACCTGTGTAATCGTAACCTATAGTGTGGTGTGCGGTCTACTCTGACACTTGGCTGCGGACACAAGCGCCGCCAATATCGCATCGTGGTCACATTTTGTACTAATTGCGATTAGGGGAAACTTGACCCTATAGATTCTACACTTTGATTTCGATTCTTCTTGCTGTATTCAATTCAACTTTTTTTGTTGTACTGATGAATGTTCCTATAGTTTCTTTAGTAGACATTAACTCATTTTATTTATAATCCTGAGGAAATTAATTAGGAAACAGCTATTATCAAATCGAATTTTATATATATGATATTTTAAAATATTGAGATACTATATTTTTAGAACGCTGAGATATGGCCGAGCCGAGGTTCGTCAGTTCGAATCCGCCTGTCGACAATGTGTGATTTGTCGTAAAATATAAAATACAGCTACATGTATTTATCACACTCGGGCGCTATAAGCTAGTCACTTATACGCCTTAAATAATGTAGCATTCGACTACGAAAACCGGCAGTACGGCAGTGTAAAAACTGCGGCTCGGTGTGTCCGGTAGGCCCAGGCCCGATTTGGGCTGTAGTGCCATCAGAAGAAGAAGAAGAAGAAATATGGCCTGAAAATGAATAGAAATTAATATTTACATTATCGATGAGAAATGCCGTATACATGAGAATATTTAATTCGTAAATGACAAAATTGCACAAAGTATTCCGTTTAAAAATATTTGGAGATTTTACATTTACATAAATAATAGCCAGTTGTACCAACTAAAGTTAAATTTTAAACTTGGTTTAAATCGAATGTTTGACTGCAATGTTCATTTTATTATTTCATATGAAATGTAACTTAGCTTTGCTTTTATTTATTTAAACCAAGTTTAAAATTTAACTTTAATCAGTACATATTTATTTAATTTTATTACAATTGAAAGTAGTTTTAATGTAGTCAACATACCGAGATTTCTATAGTTTACAGTTTTTTAAACGTAGTTTTATTCAGTAGGCTTAAAAAATAAATAATAAAATTGTATTTCAAATTATGTGAAATAGAGAGATTCTTTGAAGCGACTAGCTTCTTTCACAAAATATTTAATATATATATTTTTATACTTATTCTAATTTTTGTTAAAGTCGCCGTATTGGTATCTTATTTATAAAAAAGTTGAATTGTAAAAAGAATTATAAAGTGGATACGAATTATCAGCTTAAATGTTTAATTGATGTCCGAATCTTATCGTTGTAGTAAAAAATTTCATTCGCAATTCGAACTGAATAATTAATTACGGTAATTAAAATTTTTGCTGTTGGCCAACTTTAATATAGTTTTTATCTAACACCAGCAGACAGAAAAAAAGTGGTCTAAAACATTCCACTCGTCAACAAATTCAGTCGTAACACAAAAAAGAGAATCAGCATAGCACATTTCGCCACGCGAATCACCCGTCGCTCATTTGAACAAATCAGGTGAAGTGCAAGAAAGGCGTTGCTGGAGACAGCGCACGAACAATGAGCCATGGGCGCCGGGTGGTTTGGGGCGCGCAAGGGTTGCTCCACTGCGGTGATCCATCACTCAATCACTGCGCGGGGCCCGCGGGACACCGCTAATGAACAAACCCATTACCTTCCCACTCTGCGTCTCGGTTCCTACCCGAGGTCAAACATTTAAAATCGCGCGTTTTTCAAATGAGTTTCTTACGAAAATGGATTCTCCCGGGTTCTGGATTTATTCGCCGTCTGGATTAATTTTGAGATTAAATCGTAGGGGTGAGGATTTTTCGCGTGAAAACAACATTAAGCTATCAAAATGTGAAACACGCTAACGCTAACTGGTTGGTATAGTACAGAGCTTATGACCAAGCCTTGCTTGTGGCTTGGCGTTAACTATATGGTGACGGTTTATATTTTATGGCCAAATTTTTAGCACTTTATTTTCTTTTAGCATGTATAAAGTTTTAGGAAATTAACTCGTATATTTAATTAAATTATTGTACTCTTAGTAATCAAAACATTTACAACATAATAAAGATACAACTATTAATATAATATGACTTCATACGACCTTTTTAAATTATATTAACAGATAGAGATTTTTAGAAGTAAATGTTGGTATTGACAACTATCAAAGAAAACATTAATTTCAACACCAGATTATTGATTTTATTCAGAAGAATATCTTCTTCTAATTATTAATAAAACGTACTTATATTTTCATAAATATATTAATTTTTAAACAAAACAATAAATCGCTTGATATAATCATTACAAGACCTCAAACAGAATTAATAGACAATACAAGTTTCATCTCTCAAACGAGAGGTTACGAGTTCAAACTTGTACAAAAAATAAGTTAAATTAAATTTTTCATATTTTGTATATTTCAAGGTTGTTAGCATATTTATTAATTTGTTGCATATATTCCATATGTCATATTTTAAAGTTTTAGTAATATTTAGTTTTTTCCAAATCTAAAATTAATAATGAGAAATAATATTAATAACTCCTTAAATAAAAATTTAATCAAAATATGTAAATATTGCGGATAATCCGACAATTATCAATAGTCATTTATCACAATAAAGGAGGTGATATTGTTTTTAAATGTAAATTTATTAACTTTATGATCTCATCGTAAACAGTAATATTTCTCTTTATAAGTTTATTTCTTAAATGGTAGAAACTGATTTTAATTGTCATTAAAAAAAGACGACTTTCATGATTAATATGTAAAAAAAATATTTCCTATGCCAAATGTCTAACCCTGTTCTCATATAAAATTGTTACTGGTATGATAATGATTTTTTTACTAAAATAAATAAATAAATATATCATCACGCCTTTTACCCATTACTGGGTGTGGCACTCTGCCTACGCAGATCTCGGTAAGTGATATATTTTGTCGCGTGAAATGCGGTTACCAGCCGTCAAATCACGGCCCTCAAAGATATTAATGGAGAGGGAGCCACAGGGGTAGATTTAAATTGGTGAAAATTGTTTGTCGTCTGTGGGGATCGAACCAGGGTTCTCAAGATCCACAGGCCGACTCGATACCACTGAGCCACCTAATTTATTAAATATATAATTCAAATTTAAACGCAATAATTTCAAATAAATATTCAACTCTTACGAATGATGTACAAAAGAGACAATTAGAAAGGGGTGAGAGCCCAATGACTGGTGAAACAAGAGTATCTTGCTGAAATTGAGGGTGTGAGATTACGTGGCTGACCTAGAAATAATATATATAATAGAATAAATATGTTTAAAGATTTACTAAGTCATGGAAAGATTTTAAGTATGAAGAATAAACTGATTTGTATGAAAGGAATGATGGACGTGGATGCAGCGAAAGTATGTCAATATAGGAATATTTGTCGTTGATTAATCTGATGGATAAGTGTTCAGTGAAAGTATAAACGTACATCCGACCCATATGATGTGTTTAGTGAGATATTATGTATATATGTACTTACATAAAGACTTAAGTTATAGAAAACACTAGAATGTGGAATAAAAAGGAAATTTAATAAAAAATATAAAGTAAACACTTGGCTATGTTTCACAAAATTCAGCCTCCAAGTCATCTTATGAGGGCATCGTCAGAGGCTGGCCAGCACAGTTAGTAACCATAGACGCGTTTCGCTCTTATTAGAGCTCATCAGTATGGTATAACTCACTTCTTCACCTAGAACAAAGTTCATGTGAAGAAGCTGGTGACGAAGAACTGTGCCAGCAGAGAATAAGATCTCTAACAAACTGGCACCGGTTAGAGATCTTATTATACTTTATATTTTTTATTGTTTCACCAAGTGTTGGATGACAATTAATTTTGTCTTTGTTGTTATGGAAATTTAATAATTTATGTGTACACTTCACTGTGGATTAAATGTAATAATATTAAATTAGTTGTAAGTGTTCTTATAATACAATGTTAAAAGTAACAATATGTTTAGTATGTTTTTTTTAATGTTTACCATTCTAGAATATCAAATATAATTATTCATTAATTTTGGACAATCTCAATAAAATCCTGTGTGCGCCACTGTCTGTAAACATTGATATAAGTTTAAGTATAAGTTTGTAGTTACGTGACGATGATTTAATTCAGGCTACTTTATTGTTGTATTTAAATTTCTAATATACAAAAAAAATAGACCAGAAATTTCGATATCAATCTAAAATCGAGGGTCTCGACATGTAAATCTCGTCTCGTCTTTTATTTTCCCATCCTCTCGCCTCGTTGAGATGAGAAATCTTAACCCGAGAGGATACGAGACACGAGAAATATCCCGTCTCGTCCGCATCCCTAATTTTTATTGCATATAATTCGCTTTCTATTACTTATACTATGCGATCACCTAGGGCGCCAAAATGTTTTTGTGACATTTACTGATTTAATCCGTAAAATGACTTAATTAAAAATTTGATTTAAAAAAAAAATTGAGTATATCATTTAAATGCAAGAAGAACAATATCGTACAATTTGTTGAAATGTTAAAAATAAATAAATACATAGGAAATACGTAAAAGTGTATTTTGAATAAATTTGTAACGAATCTTGGTTTATTTGGATATTATAGCATATCTATAGAATGTTAAAAATCAAATAATAAAACGCTAAAAAATATGATGTAATTGACAGGTATATTACAAGTCGAATACATGAACAATGTGTAATTGAAATAAAAAAAATTAACGTGTGTCGCCAGAGCCGACAAGCGGCAAACGACAAAGGGACGGGGACTGACGCTGCAATATATTTAACATACAGATTTCAATTTTAAACAATATACACATAAAGAAAACGTTGTTAATTATAGCAAAGGGCGAGTGGCTAAATAAGTTTAAGTACAAATTTAACTTTTTATATTGAACTACTATTTACTACAGTGATACATTCTTTCTCTTAAATTCTAGTGTTTTAAATGTTTCACACGTGCGAAATAATAAATTACAAATTAGTGGATACTCTTTCTTTACATAAGCAATAATTAACATTAACATGACGGTCTTCTATGGCAATAAAAAGTTATATTTTTCAAAATTTAAATTTAGATGATTTAGTAGCAACATTTGCTAAAGGAAAATTTGTGCTTAAATAATTTACACTTTGATCAATTTACTTTTGGTATGCAAACTGAAATTTTGATTATTAAAATATCATTCTATGTAATTAACTTGTATTGTATTAAACATATTTTGTTTTAAGTGTAATTTTTATTTTATTTGTCATAAAACTACAACAAGAGAATTAAAAAAAATCTTTCTGAAAACTGGCGCTTTATTGCAAATCGCCTTGGGCGCTCTAAGTCCCTAAACCGGCTCTGTATCGAACTTTAATAAAGCAGCTATAAATAGAAATATGAACATTTCAATTAATTATCTTTAATTTGATTTATATTTCAGGTGAGCGGCACGCTGCATAACACGGGCCAATCACTAGTATTTCGTGTGGATAAAGACACCAAACATCATGTAAATATTTCTGGTGGTCCGCTTGCGTACCGATACCAATTTGAAGAAATATACATCCATTATGGAACCGATAATCATCAAGGAAGTGAGCACCAAATTCATGGATACTCTTTTCCTGGAGAGGTAAGTGATCAATACCCTTTTCCTCTTCTGTCTCAATTATATACGTATATATATATATATAAATGTCATCTTGCACCTTTGCTCTTTGTTTGTTTTTTTTTTCTTGAAAACATAATTACCGATTTCACTAATTACATTTACATTAAAATTTATAAATATTTATACGTCATATCCTGTGGCTTCAAAATACAATACAATTTGTTTGTGGTATAAAATATGTTAGTCATATTGTTTGCATTTTCATTTAAGATTTTATTTATTTATACGAACATGTTACTCTGTACAATAGGTACCTAACTTCAACTACAGTACAGAGCCGTACTATGGTAGTTAATATACTTTTAGCGTGAGTTGGAATCGAATTCGGCATCTCTGGATTCGAGTACAATTTTGATTGTATTGTATTATTGTCGTTTAAAATATAATTTAACTCACATGGATTTTTATGTTAAATACTTAATAGTTACTTAACCTTTATTGTAAATTAACAAAAATATTATCAAATATTAATAGCGACAATATAATCTTTGATTACCTAATTAAATAGTCATGAAATTAATTATTATAATTAGTGCTATTTGTAGCTTTAAATAATAAATTTCTAGTGGAATTGGTTTTGTTTACGCTTCGAAATAGTGTGATTCGTTTCTATGTTTGCACGTATGTGGTATATTTTATTTTGTTCTGGTAGTATGTTATCGGTTGAGACGGCATTTTTGTTTCAATTTTAAACATACGTTGGTGATTTCTCCCGAGACCAATATGTAACAGTTAGAAATAGCAAAACATCATACAATGCAAGACTATTGTTACTTTAAAATTTATCAAAACTTTCAGTACTTATTTTACACAAAAAAAATTACAACTACCTAATTCAGTATACAAGAATAAAATTTCATTCAAGAAATGTACTTCTGTATTTCTTCTTTATTTTTCCGTCAGGAAATATAATATGACGTTTGATAAGTAAATACATATATTTATGTGAAAGTACCGAAGTAATAATATCGGTTTCTCGAAATGCATAAATTCCTGTAATTTTATAAAACAGTCTGCCATGAATATGGTGTATATAAACAGTGTGTTAAGACAAATGATTGCGTGTTCTTCTCAGTGGCGTTTGATTTATTTACCGAGGCTCACGCAGCCAGACACTTAAGTCTGTTTCCAGACGACAGCAGTTATATCTACATATTCGTCGAAAGTATTCAATAATGTACGGCTCTTTTGCGCCAGGGTGACAGTTTCAAATTGCGTCTGGAGCCTGAACAAATAACTTAACAATACGGTTTATGTATTTTTTACAGCGTAATGACAGATAGAAATTATTTATAAGTTGTGAAATCTTCTGCCGTCTGTTCTAATATAACTAGCAATTTGATGAGTATAAAATTTCGTTGATATCATCATCGGAATGAATAAACAATGGCTGTTAGGAATTATTGATTAATGCTTTATTTCGGGGTGTTCGTTTACTTGTCTTTTATATCTTTTTACGTAGAAATTTGAATGATGTTATATCATATTTTTGAGGTAAAATGTAGCCGCAAATTTTGTAAATTATGCTGTGTACAAAAGATTTATTTGTTCAGGGAAATAGGGATATACGGTGCGAAATTTCATTATACAAGTTTTGTTCTTGCCGAAACATTACTTTTAATTATAACATCAACTTAATGGTCAGTTTAGAGTTTTAATTAAAATAACTTTAAAATTAATAAAATAACATTTTTAAAACAAAGAATACCTGGAGTACCTACTTGGTTTTATTATCTTTGTTGTAATTAAAATAACTATTTTATTAATTAGTAAGAAAATTACAAACGAGATATTTATACCTGAATATTTCATTATTTTGTATTTTTAAGACTCAAATGGTATCCAAATACGACCATGAACTTCATAGCTCAGTCTGATAACATAATTATGTAATTTGAGAGGAAAATAAATAGGGTTATTTTCAGTTTATTGAACTTTCAGTTTTTTACTCTGAAACTGCTCACGCCTGGTTAATTTTTTTATTATCTTACTTAAAGTGCGAATTATTTTATAAAAAAATTAATTAATTTTTTTCTGTCGACTTTAAAATGAACTTTACTTAGTTAGGAACGTCGTCGTTTTAATATAAGTATATATATATATTTAAAATTAAAGTCAAATTATCTAATAAACTAGAAATAATCTTATTTATTTTCCTTCTAAATAATACTTTCGGCTTGATAAATTCAATAATTATGTAATATTCATGGTTTAATTATATCTTTCAGATATAGATATAAATAGGTAGATTTTTAGGTAGTTATACTCGAAACTATTTCTACCTTTACCGTAGGTAGCGATATTTTAAACTTGAAGAAACTAAATCAGAGAAATGAAGTGTGTAGACTGAATGATGCAGAATTTAATTATATACATCTTATTCAAATCTTCTTCTTCGAAAGTAGCCAAGGAAGCAATAGTAATACGCAGTGGCGGCTCGTTCTTAAGGTCAATTGGAAATTGATGCTCCAATAGTACTGACAGGTGTGCAATAATATTTTTTTTCTACGATCTATGAAAAATTGACAATTACGCTCTCATTTGTCTTCGTAAAGTTGACGTTTTATGTGGAACAATCCAATGGCAACGCGCGAAAAAGACGTGAAATGCGCGCGTTTCCAATGGCAAAGCGCGAAAAAGATATTAAATGCGCGCTTATTTCAATAGTTACCAGGGATACAAACAATATAGAAACTTGTCATATTAGCAGTTGACAGAATGAATTTATTTGCAGTACGCATACGTTTTTAAATAATTTGAAGATGAAGTCGTAGAAAAAAATATGTTTGTATCACAAGCGTAAAGTGTCTTTGTTCCTCTTGTACTATTGCAGCTGTCGCCTTCGGCTCGCACTGCAATTACCGTGCTCGAGTAACAAAGATTCACTTTACGCTCTTAATACACAAATAACTATTTTTGTAATTAAAAAGAATAGTTTTTTAAATTTTATTTAAATGTGAGCTAAATTTTATATGAGTGCCCTGCGCTTACCAATAATTAAAACCTAGAGGAATAATGCCGAGACATACGACAAAGGTTGATCCCACAGCGTATATTCGTTGCGCTGTTTGTGAAAAAATTAGAGATGGGCGAATATCATCCGCGAATAGTCTAATGCCGCGAATATTGACATTATTCGATATTCAAGATTTTCGAATATTAACGTCAGTATAGCGAACATTCGAATACCTCGAATATCGCGCTATATGTTAACCTCAATTTTTGATTATGTTTTTCTTTATCATTTGTACATAAACTTAAAGCTATTACAATATTTTGAAGTTATCAATAACAAAGATATTTTGTTTCAAAACCATGAAGACTTACCATATTTCAAATTTGATTTTCGCCAACATCAGCCCGTACGTTTCACCTTAAATTTGAAGTTTTCGTCCTTTTCTTTTCTTTTTTGTTTGAATTTTATTTTATCTTAACAATTTCATTCAAATAATGAAAAGTGCATAATTAAATTATTATTAATACTAAACAAATTAACTTTTAGGAGTATTCGAATATGCGAGTACTTCGAATATTCAAGATCTGATTAATATTCGTATTCGATATTCGAATTCGAGAAATTTGATATTCGCCCATCTCTAGAAAAAATGTATTTATTTGCTAATATTTGATCAATAAAAGCAAATAATAGCAAGTATGATTAAATAATAGTAGATAATATAAAACAATATTATATAATAACAAATCATATAAAATGATGTCAGTTTTGAATTGAATAGTTTTGTTTAAATAGTTGTTTACGCAGAGTAAAAGTATTTGTTTGTATACAGGATAGTGAATTGATAAATGTAATATACAAAATACAATAGTATTTTTTACATACGAGTATAACGATACGTCCATAACCTATTCATTTTAGTGCAAAATGCTTTAATAAAATTTTGTAGATAATTGGATCAGTTATCATATTTTATTTTACACCTTTTGTAACATATAAATTTAAGTTTTAAATTTTACAAATTTGTAGTGATAAACCCTGGAATATAAACACAATTAAAAAAAAATATAATTTTCATTAGTTTGAAAATTCACAAAAGTATTATTATTATCAGTATTCCTCTTCTTCTGATGGCACTACAGCCCAATTCGGGCCTAGGCCTACCGGACACACCGAGCCGCAGTTTTCACACTGCCGTACTGCCGATCTCCGTAGACAAATGCTACATTATTTTAAGGCGTATAAGTGACTAGCTTATAGCTCCCGAGTGTGATAAATACATGTAACTGTATTTTATATTTTACGACAAATCACACATTGTCGACAGGCGGATTCGAACTGACGAACCTTGGTTCGGGTGACGTCACAGTATGTTAAGAGATGTGCCTTAAAACGCTCGGCCACTGCGCCTCTAATTTTCATTAGTTTGAGAATTCACAAAAGTATTATTATTATCAGTATTACATAGTATTTCCGTAGTATTCTTTATTAATGATAATTTCCAAAAACCATATAATAATGATAGTAATAAAACTTGCCCGAATTGTCTAATAAAAATTGTTTTGCATATATTTGTAATTTTGTTTAAATTCCATGACTATAAAATGAGCATGTTTATAACAATACAATCTTGATTTTACATGTTACAAAAAGTGTAAAATAAAATATGATTGGCGATGGTGACTTTAATTATCTACAAAATTTATTTGAAGCATTTTACTCTAAAATTAATAGGAAACAACGTATCGCTATATTAACTTTGTATCTCCTGTATTACAAAAATCAATTTATCACTCGTCATGTATATATATATATATATATATATATATATATATATATATGTAATATTAAAAATAGTAATAATATGTAACAAGTGATGTAATCGTCTCTTTAGTTACGAGTGTATAATAAACGAGTATCTAAAAAGTTTATAAAACGAGTCACAAATAAAGACTACAACAAAATTTTCAGTTTTGTGAATTACCTAAAAGTAAGGTTAGGTCACAATGACAGATACCTAAAGCTAACTTTACTCCGTGCTTAATATCCGTAATAGCCGTAACTAAAACGTTCTGAGCCACGGATTGTGAATATGTGATTAAGATGTTATTTAGCGCCATAGAAACCAGTACGTTAAATGACATTTTAAAATGGGAGTAGAAAATAGTTATTTGTGTATTAAGAGCGTAAAGTGATTCTTTGTTACTCGAGCATGAAATTGCAGCGCGAGCCGAAGACGAGAGCTGCAATAGTTTTTCTACGATCTTAAAATTATTCAAAACGTATACGTACTGAAAATAAATTCGTTCTGGCAACTGTCAATATGACAAGTTTCTGTTTTCTTTGTATCTCTGGTAACTATTGAATATCTTTTTCGCGCGTTGCCATTGGAGACGAGATATTTTTCTATTGTTCCCCAGAAAACATCAACTTTACGATGACAAATAAGAGCATAATTGTCAACTTTTCATAGCAATTGTAGAAAAAGTAAATTGTTATTATTATGAATTTTTATATTTAATTAAATGTGAATTGATCCTTTTATAAAAGTACCCATGAGCCGCCACTGGATAGCAGCAAATGTATGTTAAATGACACAGTTTTTTCTGAGATACTGACACATATATTAGTTTGTTTTATTGTCAGTAAATCACATTTTTATAAATTGAAATTATTATCATTTGCCTTGAATATAAGGGAAGGAAGTCATGCACCAAATTTGTACTTGCCAGTGGATTACATATGGTACCTATAGGTAGAATGTAAATATCATGAATATTTCTATTTGAAATAAAAAATACATTTCGGGTATATTTCTGCGTTCATCGTAGGGTTGTAAGTTTCCGTTGAGATTCGATGCACAGGGAAAATAAATTTACAGACGGAAGTTCGAGACGTGGTGATGTATGTAGTGGGCCGCGTATGACGGGCCATTCTGGCGTCTGGCGTCCGTGCAGCAGCGACGCCGGAATTTATATTTACGACGGCGGGATGGCGAGATGGGCTAAGAGTGGATGCCGGATCCGTCGGGCCAATCCATCAGTGCCCGAGTGCCGGATCGCCTGAACTACCCCAGAATCTGACCGGAGAAACATTTCAACTCCCTAAGAGGCATATTTGCGACCCACCATCCGCTGACAAAACAGATTTTAAATATTTTTACCATTTCTCCTACAGATACGGAAATAGAAATGTGCGCAAAATGATGTTATTTATCTTCTTACATTTATGATATGGACAAGGCTTTTAGATCTCATAATAATAATTTTATTTAAAAATCCACTTAGCCTATGCATTTCTTAAGACATATTTTTTAAATACGTCTAAATATATTAAAATAAAGATTACAGTACTCAAACCAAAATTAGGACAGAAAATCATTTATTTAAAGTATGGAAAATAGGACTTTGTTACACAGCGTGCGCCGGTTTATTTGATACTTTCTACTCTAGGGCAAAAAGTTATATTTCAAGGACTTTAAACGATCGTAGAAAAAAAGTATGCCCTACTTGAGTAAACAGCGTCCTTACTTCTCTTGGATGTTTGCTGCTACGCTTAAGCCATCAATATTCATGCACGAGTGGCATAGGTGGCATAGTGGGATAGGTGGCTCAGTGGTATCGAGTCGGCCTGTGGATCTTGAGAACCCTGGTTCGATCCCCATAGCCGACAAACAATTTTCACCAATTTAAAAATCTAGCCCTGTGGCTCCTCCTCCACTAATATCTTTGGAGGCCGTGATTTGACGGCTGGTAAACGTACTTCATGCGAAAAAATATATCACTTACCGAGATCTGCTTAGGCAGAGTTCCACACCCAGTGATGGGTAAAAGGCGTGATGATATATTTATTTATTTTTATTTTGAGTGGCAATACATTACTTTCTGCTCGAGGAATAAAAATGATTATTTAATTTTTATTTTAAAATTATATCTGAACAATACAACCAATTATAAATCTAAGACTAATTTTTATTATAAGCTCGGATTAGCTTAGTACATTACTGATTCAATAAGTTGAGAATAAAATAGCAATAATATTTATAGTGGTATGGATTCGGACTATGGATTTAAAAATCCGGATGCAATTCCTACAGTCGACAAACATTTTTCACCACATTAAAATTAGCCCTGTGGCTCCATCTTTGGGAGTCATGATTTAACGACTGGTAGCCGCACTTCACAAACTTAAATTTTATCTTGATCTTGCACGGTAGAGTGCCATACCTAGTAATGAGAAAAAGGCGTGATGATATAATATTTATTTTATTTAAATTTATTTAAGATATCATATTAGCAGACTTATTTATAGATTATCTGAGGTAAGCTTTGATTATATATAAAAGTAATTATCTGAATACAGATAATGTTCTAAACTCAAAAATATTATTCAGGAAACGCGGAATAAAGTAAATATTAATTATTTTAAACTCTGGAAATACACCAACTTGTTAAAATGAAATGAAAATCTGAGTACGATTCCTACAGCCAACAATTTATTGTGACCACGTTAAAATTAAACCTGTAACTTCTGTTCTACCTTCGAGAAGAGGGTTAATTTGACGGCTGGTAACCGCATGTCTTGCAATAAAATATATTACTTATCGAGATTCTTTACAGAAATTGAAGGAAATTAGTAAAATTACGTGATTATACTGGTTTATTATTATTTTTCATGAATTATAACTTTTCTTTTTTGTCGGAAATATTATCTAGTCATATTAAATAACAAAAATTACAATAAAAAAATATCATCTATGAAGATCAGCAATTGAGGTAGTGTTGACCAAGAATTGGATAAATGTATGACGCTGATATATTTATTGAAAATAATTTGTGTCCTAGATTTCCAATAGTAGGAAACTAAATTCACAACATTTTAAAATAGGTATTGATATTAATGGCCATTGCATTAGGGTATTGAATTTGTGATGTCGAGGAATGAAAATAAGCATCCTGGGTAATGCATCGAGCGCAGCCAGAGCCGAAAACCGGAGTAAACTCCGGAAGCACGGTACATCGCTATCTGCTCCGCCTGGAAGAATTATAACACTCTATATATCCGCTAACTCCTTGAAAACGCTCCCAAAAAATTTATTGTGGATAATATACAGTATACGGAATGCGTTTTTCATTTGTTAATCGGAAATGGGAACTAGATACCACACCAACCAAAATCATTTGCTGCAATCTATCGCTGCCATGTTCAGGATTTCTTTACAAATAATAAACTACTACTAAAAGTTTTTCAACTACGTGTATGTACGAGTACATTGAAAATCTATAGCGTTTTCCGATATTTCCTTTTCAATACATTTTTAATGCAAGCAAACAGAACATTCCTGTTTGCGTTTCCATTTCTTTATGAGGAAGATTCATTGACCTTTCCATACTAGTGAATGTTCATCATTAATTTTGTTTAATAAAGTAGTATAGTTTTTAACAAGATTTCCCAAAAATTTGATTTACATGAAGCTATGTTTTTAAAAAAATAATAAATAAAATAAAGGTAAATAATATTATTGTAAAAAAAAATTAATTTCAAATCGCCTATTGTATTTTTGTTATTGTTCTCAACTCTATATTTTCTTTGAAATTAGAATACCTTTTCAATACATCTATATAAATGGACCTGCAAGACTACGATTATTTTTATATATTTGAGAATGTAAATATTCTAAATTATTTTTTGTTTCAATTCGTATATATCAAAAGAAATGTAATGTTTTTGTCTACAATTTTTTATTTACGAAGTCGTAAAGTTGCTGAGATTTTGTCTAATGTCAAATTGCTTGAGATGTTTTGCCTTAAACCTACTCACGAGATCGCAAAAATCTATTTTCGGGGTCATTTTGATCATATGCCTTTTTTGAAGAGGTTAAAAAGGTAATGGGGGGATGAAATTACGATATTCAACTGAAATAGAGTTTTAGGTTCAAAACTAGTTACACGGGGGTTTTTGGGGACGCTGAATCTATTTTCGAGGTTACTAATGGGTAACCAATGTTGAATGCGTAATATTTTGGTATTATTTAATTTATGGAGATTCTTGCTTTTACCACCTTTCAGTGTGCCAAGTTTCATTTAATTCGGTAAGCGACAGTTGGGTAGTGTTACTTGTAAGTTTAACAGATGAAAATAAAAAAAATACCTTAGAATAACTAAACGTAGACCGGTATAGAGATAATTTACTAAATGAGTCGTCTAGTTTCAAAACCGGCCAAGTCACGAAAATGTAATTTTCTATTTTTTTAAAGTTTTGTAATCTTTATAAAGGCATTCATTTGAAAAATAATTTGATGAGTTTCAAAACCGGCTAAATAACGTAGAAAATGTATAGGAAAAAATGCGATTTTTTTTTCACCAATCACACAACTTGGCCGTTGTGTGATTGGTGAATTTCAAATTCGGCCAAGTCATTTACCAACTTTATAAAAAATAATAATCTCAATAGAAAGTAAACAAAAATCTATTTGTTACATTTTGATTAATAACTTTTATCAGATAACTGTATTTAAACTTTCGTCTTTTTTACAAAATGATTTAAGATTGACTTGGCCGGTTTTGAAACTAGACGACTCAAATGGAATATTTCATATATAAATTATGACATTTATTTTCGCCGTTTCCAAGATAAAGAGAGTTAATAAAAGTGTACCCACTTGCTAACAGTTCTCTTCCTTTTTTATCCGATGTAAAATTGCTAAAAATGACGTTCTTTATGGAGTTCTTATAAAAGGTATGATATACATATTTAAGTTGTAGAAAAACGATAGCTAATCGAAGAAGAATAAACAGCAAATTAGGTATCAAAAAATGCATAACCAGAAATTTATTTAAAATTAAAAAAAAATATGCAACTTGTCCTTAACCGTACACAGCATGAATTTTTGTTTGGCAAAAAAAAAATTTTATAGGACATGGCACAAATTTAATTGAAAAAGTAATTTTAAAAATCTGTGTATAATTTCAAATTCAAAAAAAAAACAAAGAAACTACTAGTTAAAAATCACGTCAAAATGCAAAGTGTATGAGATTAAAATAATAATAATAAAACGATAGTAACCTTCCATGCCGATTTATTTTTGTAATTGTTAAAAATATGCCTATTAATCAGGGTTCGAAGATATATATCGATCGATATATATCATGATATTTATTTTGATATATATCGCCATATTTTTGCAATAATATATATCCATTATATAAAAATATCAAATAGTTTTTGAGATATAGCCTCCGGAGAAGTGAAATTTTTCGAATTTTTCAGTTTTTCTTCTTTTACGAGGCTATATCTCGAAAACTAAATGTGATATGAAAACGCGGTCAACGGCATAAATTTTCTCGTGCTTCAGTTAACTTATAAACATAGTTTCGGCGATTTTTATTTTTTTTCAATTTTCCGCCAAAAAAATCGCAAAAAGCGGTTTTTTAACATTTTCTCGAAAACCAGAAGTCATATGCATTTGAAGCTTGCACCACTGGATTCAGTGGGTCAAAATACATATGTATGTAAATTTTCGTTTTAATAATCCTACGATTAAGGATTTTTTGGAAAATTGAATTAAAATCTGAAAAAACCAAAGGGGTACCCCTTAGGAAATAATTAAAAATATTAAATTGCTTAAAATTGTATGAAAATTTGCTTATAAGTCAATTCGGACACGGGGAATTCAACGCCGTTGAGCGCATTTCCATATCTTGTTTAGTTTTTGAGATATAGCCTCCGAAAAAGTGAAATTTTTCGAATTTTTCAGTTTTTCTAAATGTGTACAAGAACTAAAATTAAAAAATAAATACCCAAAAAGTGATATTTATCTGATATATATCCTATATATCAGATATTTTGATATTTATTATAAATATCATGATATTTACGAACCCTGCTATTAATCCACTAAAATGACTTGAAATGATGCACTTGTTAAAGCTTTAACAACTAACCCGAGTCTCATAGCCGATAAAGTTTTCACTATATGAAAATTACTTTTGTAGCTTTCCCTCCACTAATATCTTTAGAGACTGTGATTTGACGTCTGGCAATTGCACTTTACGCGCATGAATTTATCACATAACGAGATCTGCCACGGCAGAGTGCCACACCTTGTAGGGTAAAAGGCGTGATGATATAATTATTTTAATTTCATTTTCAAAATATGAATGTTTAAATTTGTTGTTTAAATTGTCTCATCTGTCAAATAAAATAAAATCCTACTGAAAATAATGAAATTGTAATCTTATTTTAGGTGTTGAATTCATATTGTTTATCTCTATTATTAACCAGTTTAATAAACAGAACTATACTACTAACATTTATGAAAACAAATAAATTAAAATTGAATTACAAAATAATAATCTACGAGTATATTTCGGAAACACAATACTCATTAAAACTTTATTAACATAATCAATTTGTTAGATATTTATTTAGCGTCACACCCGTTTCAATAAAGTGTGACACTTTCTACAACACGTATTTAAATATAAATGATGAAATTAATTACAGGGTATGATTGCACTACACATGAATAATTAACACGGCGTTATTAATACATGTATGCATTTGCCCTAATCCACGTAACATGGATTTATTTAACGTGTTCATCTGTCAAGCTCTACAAATCTAGATTTATGCTAACAAATTTCCAGGATAATGATTTTTCTACTATTGCAATGTCGCCAATTGGTTTGCAACGTTCTAATCATGTTAACTTTATTCGTATCTAGGTAGTTTATATATTACTTTGAACATATTTCATGCACTTATATTACTGTAACCGGAAAACTAGAAGGAATGAATTACTTAATTTATTTTTGCAACGTACATTTTAATTCCTTACAGGTAAGTTGTAAGCAAAGCATAATAATCTTACATAAAATTCGTTGCGAGTTTTAATGTTCTTAAGACTAAAACACAATTATATAGTTAGGGGATGATATTTTCTTGTTTGTATTTTGTATACAACGCCGCCAAGAGCATATCAGGATAATCTAGAATATTATTTTTAAAAACTGTTTGCTATTTTAAATAAAATAAATAAATATATCATCAGGTCTTTTACCCATTACTTAGATATGGCATTCTGACGAAGCAGATTTCGGTACGTGATATATTTATGCCCGTGAAGTGCAGGTACTAACTGTAGAATCATAGTCCCCAAAGATGCTAATGAAAGGGGAGCCACACATAGGTGCAGGTAGAATTTTTTCGCAAGGGGGGGGGGTGGGGTAGACTTTGAAAGTTACATCACTATAAATGTTTAAGAACTGAAGTAAATAAAATAGAATATAAATATATTATCACTCCTTTTCACCCATTACTGGGTATGGCACTCCTGTATTATTTTCCGTGCAAGCATTTTAAATCTTCGTATAATAAAAAATACACTGTCCAAAATTGTACAAGGATATTAAAAAAATTAGACGTATAATTAAAACTATAAATAATATTCAAATATTTGTAAGAATGCCTAAGTTATTATTTTTCTTAGAAATATTTGAATATAACTTATAGTTTAAATTTTACATACAATTTTTAAAATATTCCTGTACAATTTTGAGCAGTGTAGAAGTGATTCTATAAGATTTAAATGTAAAATTAAGATATTTTATACTTGTCAATCATCTTATTTGCTTACGTCAGTGCCACGCAGAGCGTGCACCATAGCAGCGAATCAGATTTTTGTTCCAAAAGTGAAGAAGAAAACTTTACTGCACACATTGTTTAACATTAACTAAGTATTGCTTTTTATTCAAATAAAAAAAGAAAACATAATACAATTAAAAAGCTTCGTTATGCATCAATTCTTTGATGTATTTACTACTGATTAGTCCTATCTTACATAGTCTTGAGTTTCTAGTCTAAGACATTTAGTCTAAAAGTCAGGGAGTGCACGTGCACCCCCTTGCACTCCCTTCCGCGTCATGGAGCCATAGAGACAATTTTTATGTAATAAAAATTGTTTGTCGGCTTTGGGAATTAAACCCGAGTTCACAAATCCACAGACCGACTCGATACCACTGATACATGATATTTTGTATTTAATATACTCCAACATTTGATAAACCCTAAAAAAAAAAATTAGATTTTGGTGACAATCCAGTAACATCATTTGCATTTGCATCATTTAAGAATTGAAATACATAATTAAATATCGTCGAAATAATAAATTCTTGCATATTTCCTGACCTGTGCTTTTTGTAATATAATACAATTTCTGTAAAAATAACATTTATTGTTCTGGATGATATAGTTAAAAAATACAGTTTTTAGTTACACTATAATAGAAATATTCTTTTTCTTGTCTTGAAAACCACGGGGAGAATATTAAATAACTAAATCTTATCTTTTTCTTGAATATTTCTTTTGTGTAGTTGATTTTTAAATCCCTCTTTAAACATTAATCCATGCTATTGTTATTTTTTTTCGGTTGCTATTAATTTCACGCAATTATATTTTCTTTGCAGCTTACAAAATATATTTTAAGAAGGTTTAAAATTACTTGATTCTATTTAAATAGACAAACGGATTATGGAGGGCTCTTGAGACCGTAGTTGTCTAGTAAAATAGATGTTGTATGCACATATTCTTTACTTTGAATTGTATATACAATATTCAACTGTGCAAATGCATATACATAATCCCTCAGTTAAGCATTATGAATATATTGCTATGCTAGGAGTAAATGCATGGAACAATATTTTTCCTGGGCTACTACGATGAAGATAACCTTTAATAAAGAATTTGTGTATTTATCAAGCAATTTTCAACTTAAATGTATTTTTAAACAAGCGCAGGAGATGCTGCCTTCATTTCTTATAGATTCGTTGTTACAGAAGTGGGCGTAAGTGAAGATTTACGAAACAGGTGCACAGGAGCGAATGGATGAATGTTTGTTGCGTGTTGATGGATTTTGGTTGTGAGAAAAGAAAGAGTTTGTGGTCGAATCGAGTATCGTGTGTCAGGATGAGAATGTTGACGGGTTCGTGCTACCCCATTTAATGGGATATAGTGTGATGTTATGTATGTATGTTTTCAACTTAATTTAGATATGATATGTAAATTGTGAAAAGAATATATTCGCGAGAAATTAGTAACTAACGAAATACCTATTTTAATAATAGAATCAATTAGTGTTTATAGAGAGATAATAATAAACTGGTGTAAATGAACTCTGGATCAACTATTATTTGTTCTATTAGGATAAAGGCAAGATTTCTCCTTTTCATTGCTTTCCATAAAAGACTCTTGGAGTCTTACAAAAATTATAAAGTTGCATTACTTTTAGAATGGATGAAATTGGGTAGGCAATATTCATCTACTTGCAAATTATATGTTGCTTTGCTATACAGCAATACAAGATTTAACAAAACTGATCTGGACACCACATGACTTCCTTGTACGCGTATTAAACTATAGATATTTTTTTAATTGCACATATTTGACATTAAATCTTTTATTTTTTTTCTAATCCATAGCAAACTTAATTTTAAAAAAAACAAAAAATATATAATATTTAAATTGAGATATCTCGTTTATGCAAGAGGCTAATTTAAAAATTCTTAATGTGCTAGACGCAGAATTTAATTCTCTAAAACTTTTATTTGCGGAATTTATTTCTAAAATTAAAATAATACCATTTTTTTCAAGGAAAACTGTTAGCAGCTTCATGTAATGTGCCACTTCCGGTTAGTCTATTTTAACCAAAATCTATTATGTTTTTTGCATTGATATAGTAGTCTTTGGAAGTTTTAAATTATATTTTAATATAGTTTTTCATGAAAATCTATTATAGGTTTCTAGTAAAGTACCACTTCCGGAAGTTGTATAATGACCAAAAAGGGAGGTGCACAACTAGATGTTATAACAGTCCTAAATATAAAATTTAAATTTTCTACGACTTACCGTTTTTGAGTTATGCGAGATACATACGTACGTACATACATCACGACGAAATTAGTCAAAATGGATTCAGGGATGGCCACAATGCGTATTTCCACTGAAATCTGAAAACCGAAAATTTTCGCGAGTACAATACTTAGTTTACTTCGTACAAGGAAGTAAAAATGCAAAAATACGTATAACACTACTTTTGATATACCCCAAAAATACAAGTAAAAGTAAAAGGGTTAAATAAAATTATTGGAAGATCAAATTAAAATGTATGGAACGTATGAAATGATGAATAATCACTGAAGGAAAAGGATCACCAGAAGCACACAAAGTGTTCTCTAGCAAGCCACTAGGTCGCAGCAGCATCAACAAACAACAAGACTGAATATTTACTTGATAATTAGGCGACGGAATTGCGGTTTCCTGTACCTTGTCACTCTGAGGGATCCCGTCCTCCAGCCACCTCTCAGATATTGATTTGCTATAAATCAACTCTGTCTAGCCATATTCATATTATGTTAATGCAACCGACGTGAAATAAACTTTATTCAAACAGTTCGTAAACAATTTCACAGCGAATTGCTCTTCTGTTCTTAACTTTTAAACGAGATTTTTATGCCTACAGATAGTTTCACATGTTAAAGTTGCGTGCAATACAGTACAGTCAAATCAGAACTATTTGAAGAAAAAAACATTTTTTTATAATAATATAACATTGTGGTTTCATGAATATTTAAGATGATTCTGCGAAGACGAACTTAACTTTTTTATTATAAGAAATTTTCTTCATATGGAAGTTTTAGTATATTAAATATACTATTTTATGACACATATAGAAATTTTTTATAAAGTCAGGTTTACATGATATCAACTTTTATTTTTCAAATGGGAACCTAGAATTATTTTATTAAAATAAAAACCGCCATTTTTTTCTCTTTTCAACGATATATTACTTGTCATAAATGTATATGAAAAAAATCGAGATATAGAGTTATAGATAATATTGAAAGTGTTATTATTACCGCTAATCCGCGTTATGATTTTGCCTATAAATGATTATAATTTGATTCGGGTGTTAGCAATTAAATATTATATAATTAATTTAGCGGGAGTAATATTTTATTTCTCACTAGAATATGTAAAAATAATTTTAATTTATAATAATCAAGATTATAACAATGCGTATAAGCAAAGTTAATAATGAGCAAATACGAGTAGTATAAACGGAATGGACATTATGAACGCATAGCCTGGGGGTTATGAAGTAGTTTATATATTTCGTACCATATTAATAAAGAATAAATAATGTTCAAATTAAAAATAAATCATTTATCTAAGTATTTTGTAACAAAATAATTCTGATCATTAATAAATTACGTTAAAAGACGACTACGACCAAGGGTCACGGAGTCGTGTGGCTAATCTCCTATTAAAAAATCAGAGAGAATTGAATCCTATCTGAAAAAATACGAGTGTGTTTTATATATTTAAAAATGCTTTATTTTTCACACAAACCGAGTATAACCGTGATTATTTCGGTAACTAAACGGTATTATAGCAACATACTACCTATACCTATTTAACCTTATATATTAATGCAGTCAGGAGAACAATTGAAAATTTATATTAATTAACATTAAAAACAATAGTACTCTTTAAATTGCAATTTATTATGGCTTAAAATAGTGAACTAACTAACTCGGTAGTGTGGCCCTGCATTAATTAATTTAATATATCCAGACTGTACTATACTGGTTAAAAGTGGGCGACGTAATTGGTAATCTGTTAAGTGGAATCTTAGATAATATTGAAGGTGGTTGCTGGGTGTAGATTATAATTTTCTTGAGAAGAATTGGCCATTAACTGGACATAATTTCATTAGGGAAGGGAACTTCATTTTAAACAGTGGGTGCATAATAAATGTTATAAATTATATGAAAACAGCAGGACAAAGAAAATTAAATTAATGAGCTAGAGTGAAGAGAGCGTTGTTCTCGGGAAGGAGAATTTTTTCAGTGTTTCTGTTTTATTTTTGGCGCTTAATATTAATTTTAATTTACCCCGTGACTTGATTGATAACACCCTAAATGTGTCAAGTAATCGATAGATTAATTCACTTTCCATTACCTATATTAAATTACATTTATCAATCATTCTTCATTCATCACTGACCTTCAAATCTGCAAGATAAGGTTTCAAAAGAGTAAACATCTTTTAAAAGGGGATAGAAAAAAACTAATGAATTTTTAAGACCTCGCCTTATTTTAAAATCGTTTACATAAAGAACTTATTCTCAACTTACAGTAAATTACTTTCTACATTATACCTGCCGTATCTAAATGCCAACAAAACATTATATGAACTCATATTATAAGAGATGAATAAATTATTTCTTCATCATAAATAACAAATGTAGATTGTTATTTTTATTAGCAAGAGTTTACATCACTAATATAACTTTTTATCTAAACCATGGAATTTTTAAATAACTTAAGCTCGTTTTAAATAACTTTGCGTGTTAAAAAATACGATTCATATACGTTACACGTTCATATGCATTGAGGATTTAGCTTTTAATTTAATTATTTGTATAACTAGGCACTATCGAAAAATAAAATTATCAGCCGAGGCAAAGAACATTCTGATAACGAGAAACACATTTCACAGATGAGATGTACACAATATTTTATTTACTATGGCAATACAGAAAGTATATACTTAAATAATTTCATGTAGAATAAAATGCAGTGGTAAAACTACGGGGTGCCGGACTTCGCAGTCCATACCATTATAAAAAATGTATTAATTCAAATATTGACACTATTAATTAGTTCGCTCATTTATTCTAAATTGCAAAGTTATTTTAAAATTTTGTTCCATTGTTAAATGTTATGATTTTAAGAATGTTTACTTCACTTCTGCGCTAGACAGACTGCGCAGTGGTGGAATGTGTTTATCGATGGCTTAGTGCACACATGTGTTAAGTAACATATACAGGGTGAGTCTGGGAAGACGCCCCCCCCTTTAACTTTTTTATTATGAGTAATAGAAAAAAATGGTTCATATGAAAGTTTTATTATTTTAAATATACTATTTGATGGCAGATGTAGATATTTTTTATAAAGTCAGGTTTACAAGATACGACTATCAACTTTTATTTTTTAAATAGCAACCTATAATTATTTTACTAAAATAAAAACCGCCATTTTTTTCTCTTTTCAACGGTGTATTAGTTTTTATTAATGTATCTAAAAAAATTCGAGAAAAATAAGAAAATTGAGAAATACTAGAAATAATTTTTATACAAATATTATAGGTGGCTATGCCTGACGGCCTCGTACTTCAAACAACCGCTTCGTCAAGTAAAGCATCACTGTCCTGACTTATTATGTAATATACTATTAATATATTTTTAAAATATTTTGTGAGATAAAAGTGATATAATAATACAAATTTGGAAACCTATAAACATTTAAACTTAATTTCTGCAAAATCAAATAAATGTTACTTAACACATGTGTGCACTAAGTCATCATTATTCTCAGTATTTTAATGTAGTTTTGTTAGTATTCTATTATTAGCATTATCTACAATTTTTGCTTTTTGCAGATATGTAAATTTTTTTATTAATAATTAACATATTTTATTTTTATTTTGGGTAGGGAAGAGCCAAAATATATTTTTGTGCGAAGGGTCCAAAATTTAAAGTTGCGTCACTGATAAAACGCTAAATTGTCGTAGAAAAATAGTACGCAATACACGTGGTAATAGACCATTGGAAAAATTGTGTAAATGGAAACCGAGCGCAAACGAGTGTTCTTTTCACTAGGGTTGTGCCGTGGTCAAATGACCGGTCAATTGACTGGTCAAATGACCGGTCAATTGACTGGTCAAATGACCGTCAATTGACCAAAAATATTTGACGACCAAATAATACGGTCAAATAATCTAAATGGAACCGCCACGACATCCGTTGTTCAATAGAAATAGCTACATACTATTATTACATGAATATATCTAGTTTGGTATTCTGGGTTCTGGAGAATTTGCTTACTTTACTTTACAAATAAAATAAATACATATTATTTCATTCCATTACGTCTTTTACTTTATTTTCCCTTTATTTTGAATTTGATGTGGTTTTGTTTATTAGTTGTTGTTGGTTTTTCATTTTCAGTAATATTGGATGTAGTAAACAGTACTATATAAATAAATTACAATTTTAATCCGTTGTTCAATAGAAATAGCTACATACTATTATTACATGAATATATCTAGTTTGGTATTCTGGGTTCTGGAGAATTTGCTTACTTTACTTTACAAATAAAATAAATACATATTATTTCATTTCATTACGTCTTTTACTTTATTTTCCCTTTATTTTGAATTTGATGTGGTTTTGTTTATTAGTTGTTGTTGGTTTTTCATTTTCAGTAATATTGGATGTAGTAAACAGTACTATATAAATAAATTACAATTTTAATTGTGATTTTTATTAAATGTTTCTTGGTCAATTGACCGGTCAAATAGTCGGTCAATTGACCGAAAAATATTTGACTGGTCAAATGCACAACCCTACTTTTCACACGCGTTTTCTAATGGTATCCATTTAATACTTGCAGTACAATATACTGTTTCATTTAACATATTTCATAACTGAACAGTCAATTCTGTGCCAAAGAGTAATAAACAATAAAATATTAAAATTTGTAGATATTAAATTATTAATAAAGGGATCCTCAGTTTGATCTTAATTATAACAATGTAGTAATGAACAAGCAACTTTCATTGAAGGTCTATGAATATTCCCCGCAGTTTCCGAAGTCATTTTTCTGAAGTAAGTTGAAGACGATATTTCATCATAATAAAACATAAAACTGTCCGTCAGCAAGTTGAACTCAACAATACAGTTCTGACTTTGTAGCTGTCAGGATGTGATGAACATCGCAGGCAACTTAAAAAGTATTTTCCAAGTTTCGGTTACGAGCGCAAGAGAGGCGGTGTATGTATATTTTTTCTGCCGATAAACGAAAAACGCGAAGGAAAAAAGAAACTCGGTGACTAGAATTTCCCATTAGCGAACTTTGCCTTCTGTATGCCTGCCTACCAGAAACAAGGGTTACGTGGAACGCTGCGAAATTTTGTTGTGCTTCAGCGGAAAAAAATATTAAGCATCATTATGCAGTCAATGCTGCCAAACCAATAAATTCATACACTCTTTAAACATGACACAGTTATGATTATTAACAAAACAAATAAAAAATCATTTCTTCACGTTATTTTCATTGTAAATCTTTGTACATTATATATGATTATTTATTTATTTATTTTAGGGTCCGCACTCACCGAGCCGTAGTGTGATAGTTTTTCAGGGTGGCGACTAACCTGGAAAACCGGGAAAACCGGGAAAAGTCAGGGAATTTTATATTTCTGGAAAAGTCAGGGAATTTTATTCCATGTCAGGGAAAAAAGTTTTTTGTTCTTTAAATTTTTTAATTTAATTTTAGAAAAATAACTACAATCTTTTATGTCAAAATGTATTTAGTTATTTTCAGATTTTATTGGCAGAATACCCTTTATTAGATAGATAGTATACCTTTATTGGCAACAAATACCCTTTATTGCTTCTTAAGAATGAGAACCGCCATCTATGAAAATATAACCGAAGGATGTTTACTAACTGAAAACTGTTTTGTTTTGTCTAACGTTTCTACCGCGCTATGTTTTTTCTGTATGCAATATTTAAGGTTGTGTCTTTGCCTGTTTAGAAACACAAATTGATTTTGCTTTTACTATAAATTTAATAAAAAAAACAATTATATTACAATATATGATATAATATATGAAATGTAACCATAAATTCATAAATAAGTCAATATTCTAGAAGTCAGGGAATTTTTTTACTTAATCAAAGAAAAGTCAGGGAAAAGTCAGGGAATTTATTAATGTTACTTGAATCGCCACTCTGTTTTTATATAATTTTTAGCTTGAGTGAGATTCTAACTCGGGATCTCCGGATTCGAATTCCGTATCGCTATCCACACCACCGTACTGACGGATATTATGAAGATGTAATACGCAATATGACGCAAGCATAAGATTTTATAAATAGGAGATATCGTATTAGTACGGCAGTACGGTGGTGTGAGTAGCGTCATGGCATTCTAATACGAAGATCATTCGAATCCCTCTCAGACCAGACTAAGAGAAGTACGACTCAAGAAGTCCAGACTCTATACTGTAATTGTAATTATGATCATCTTGTACACAATAACATAAATATATTAATAAATATGAAAGATTAAGGAGAGAAAACAATAATTTGTTGTATACTCCTTAAGATGTAAATATTACAAGTATTTACATCCACTAAACTTAATTCATGAACAAAAGAAGAGTACATAAGATTATATAAAAAGATTAGGAACACAAATATATTTGACTTATAAAATATGTGTCAAGTAAATCACACATTATGATACACTAAATATATAACTGCATTGTATATGATTAAAGGCAGGCGCGGTGGCCGAGCATATTAAGTCACATCTCTTAGCATACTGTGACGTCAGTCGAACCAAGGTTCGTCAGTTCGAATCCGCCTGCCGACAATGTATGATTTGTCGTTAAATATAAAAATACAGTTACATGTATTTATCACACTCGGGCGTTATAAGCTAGTCACTTATACGCCTTAAAAATAATCTGACTAAAGAAACCGGCAGTACGGCAGTGTAAAAACTGCGACTCGGTGTGTCCGGCCCCTATGTTCCGAAACGGAATGATGGGACATCATTATTTATTATTATTATATGATTAAACGATAGATAAATACATACTTACAATTTTAAAAAAATTATTTAGAAAAATTTTCTTCAAATATTATTCTAGTAGAAATTTAAATGAAGTTAATGTGTAATTGTATATTTCTGTAACTAAATGTCAAATAACTATTATGAATATAGACATAAATAGAAACACTGTTAGATTAACAAGTATGGAACAACGAATATATTTTGGCAAAGCTAAGACTAGACATATTGATGCTGATATAATCGTATTGTATAAAAAAAGCTTCTGATAAAGATTCTGAAGTTATAAAATAATTAATAGCACAACAACAAATTTAAAATATAACGTTATTAAGAACCACCAAAGTATTTTCTGCGCGTGTAATACGGTTACTAGCTGTCAAATTATTGGCGCTAAAAATCTACATTACAGAAAAGTCAAAGAGAAAATTTTTATGTAGCAAAAATTGTTTAAATGAAAACTACCTTGATGAATATTTAAGAAAAATATTTAGTTTACTACTTATTTTACAGTTTATCTTTAATTCATTGATATTATTTCAAGAAAAACATTTAATTTAACGAATTGCATTGTAAGTATAGCAATATTTAGTTCGGAAATAACCAAACTACTTTTCATGTATAAAATTGAAAAGAATTCTATTTTTAGTAGATGCGTGTTTATTTTAATCATAGCAATATATAAATCTAGCAAACAAAATCATCGGATTAGGTGTATGCGACTATTTTCGTAACATTTACGCTTCAGAACCGACACATCCATTGTGTCTAATATAACATCGATTTTACGGTAAAAAGTTGGCACATTCACTGAAAGAGAACTAGGAAAAAGTAGGATCAGTAACCCAACATAATTCTTTCCAATAGGGTTTAAAACGAATGATATATCATAGGTAGCCACGGTTCCAACTATGGCATGTTTAAGCTCCCTACTTCATATATCTTTCACGGAATATTCAATTCGTAGTTCGCTTCCATTCTGTTCACGGTGACGGTAGCGCCACTGTCCTAAGCTCCTCGCGATTAGTGGCGGCAATATACCCGCGCAAGCCACCTCCGATGTTTGATTTTTCCTTAGACTTTTCCAGTAAATAAGTTTCCACGGGTTTCCAAGGTTATTAAATACGAAGCGAAGCCCAAACTGACAACATGTAAGAAGTTTTATTTGTGCAGCGGCTTATAAGTTTTCATCGTGTAGCTAAGAGTGCTTGGAGAATGTCAATATTATTTTGAGGGTGATACCATGTTATGAATGTTTGAGGTTTCTCTGCGAAGATAAACAAAAATTTGATTCATATTTTGTTGTTTGTTTTACTTTGATCAATAAACAAAAAATAAACGAGTTAGCATAAAATGTACAATAAATACAACGTACGGGCAAATACTACTTGGATCCATATGCAAAGTAGGTAAGAAATGTTTAAACAATTAAACCATTTATATTTGCGTCAAGATTTTTTATTATAAGTCATGACAATTAGAATGATATATATAACGATAATTCGGGCGCTAATGACGTATGCATTATTGAACAAAATTGAGTAATATCAGAAAGTATTAACGAACGATAGTTTGGGTATTGTTTAACAATATTGCGTAATCTCAGAAGACAAGTGACAAACTAACAGTGAGGAGGGGGGGCACCGATGGCCTGAGACATGGAAGTGTCACCCCCAAGCAGTTCTAGATTAGCGCCCGGTTGATAACTTTCTATAGTGGTGGATTATGGAAAGTGGGTGATATTTAAATTGCCCTGAGTGTTTGTTTTTGTGCCAGTGGAACATTGCCGCGTTGTTGTGCCGTGTTCTTACTTTTTTAGGTTTAATATATATTATTTCTGATATATATATATATATATATATATATATATATATATATATATATATATATATATATATATATGTATATATATTATGACAATGTACCTCTAACTTAAATAGATAAAAGCAATTCGAAGTAAAATGTTACATGAAGTAGTTTTAAGATTACATTGCAGTCAATTGAATTTATGCCAGGCTTACAATTTAAGTTTCTTTAGTACAATAATTTTTTTTTAAATATGTAGTATATTATAACTACAAACAGTTCATATTTTCATTTATTGTTATAACCTTATAATAATGGGATAGGTGACAGTGATATCGAGTCGGTGTGTGGATTTGAGAACGCAGGTTTGATTTCCACAGCTGACAAATAATTTTCACCACATTAAAACTACTCCTGTTGTTCCCCCTTCAAACTTCAATCTTACAACATAACCATGTAATTGTGAACAGGTTGATCAGTACCTACATTGTCAAATTATTGATCATATTAACAATATTACAAGCAAATTTATAAAGAGGATTATGTTTGGAGTAAACTAACTCCATTTTTATTCCGAATTAAAATTATGAACAATAGAGCTATTTACATAACAGAATAAGATTGTTTATACATTTGGAGTTATCATTAGTGCTTCATATATCATATTAGATTGAATTTTTGTCGCCTTACACTTGGTATCTTAATTATCAATTATTATGTGAACAGAACGGAGTTAATATTGAAACTAAAAATAGTGTTACCGGTTAAATCATTTTATGAAAGTACCTATTACCTATTTAAACTGGGATTATGGTTAAGTAAACAGGTAACATTGTTTGAACAAAAACTATGCTTATTACAACTTAAAAAATGGAAATGTAGTTTATAGTTATTTACATTGCAAGACCGTTATACAGAAATTTACAGGCGAGCATAGAAAGGTAACGGGCGAGCTCTAGCGAGCCTGTTATCTGTGTGAGCCTGTAAATTTCAGTTAACGGTCGAGCATTGTACAATGTTTTATGTGCATTTGAATCGCAATGTATGTATATTTAATAAAATTAATTGCAATAGTATAACGCAATAACTAAAATGTTCAATCAAGGTAGACTTTGAAAATCTGACAGATTTTGTTTAATCAAAAAATATTTAAGTGTCAAACGTTTAAAATTAGATATGTTGTCATGATAACCAATGTCAACAGCCCGTTATAATTTTTACACGGGCTACTACGTTATAAGTCTCGTAACCCCTAGAGACAGAGTTAAGTAAACAGTTCATTACGATTCATATGTACGTAAACATATTTACTCAGTATCACAAACAAATTCATTTGCCTAATTTTAATCCCACTGATATGACATACTATCATCATGTATCAATTATACTAGGTACTACATGAAACTATTTTTAATTCACATTTAAATATACAAAGCACTTGGATTGATTTATTCTTCATTAGCTATTCCATATGGAATGTAATCCTTCCATTAAGAAATTAATAAATAAACCTTTGGTTATAATTAATACACACAATCCTCTTAAGTGAAATTATTAACTAGTGACATAAATGTATGCAATTATCTGAAAATATACCTTGGCTGTAAAATGAATATATCAAAACGGCATTACTGCGTGTGGCACTCTGTTATGTAGATCTCAACTAATGATATATTTTTGTTTTTGAAATGTGGTCACCGGT
Source organism: Pterostichus niger (assembly GCA_947425015.1). Lineage (NCBI taxonomy): Eukaryota > Metazoa > Arthropoda > Insecta > Coleoptera > Carabidae > Pterostichus > Pterostichus niger. Next base: position 24,366,344 of record OX380344.1, on the reverse strand, counting down.
CGTCAAATAAAAGACTCTACATTTTGTCAAAATCAGTTGTCGGCTGTAAAAATTGATCCCGACTTCGCAGTTCCCAGATTCTCTCATGTTTTAATTTTTTTAAAGCACCTTTAAATTATCCTCATCCTCCTTATCCTCTAACATCTTTGGAGGTCGTGATTTTACGACTGGTAACAGCACGTCGCGTATAACAATTCATACTTCGAAATTTAAATAAACTCTTTTGAATGCTCTGTCATGTCAGTAGAAACTTGTTTTGGATAATCAGAAAATAAAACCCTCAGTCTTCAAGTGTTCGATTATATGATAGGTGAGAATAATTTTTTTAATGTGTTTTATAATAAAAATTTCTTAAAAAAAAAAATTAAATAAACACTTGGCAAAGTCTCACAAAATTCAGCCTCCAAGTCACCTTATGAGAGCATCGTCAGAGGCTGGCCAGCACAGTTAGTAACCATAGACGCGTTTCGCTCTTATTAGAGCTCATCAGTATGGTATAACTCACTTCTTCACCTAGAACAAAGTTCACGTGAAGAAGCTGGTGACGAAGATGGCATTACTGGTTCGACAGAACTTCTCATGTCATCTTACCGTTTGTTAGAGATCTTAGTCTCTGCTGGCACAGTTCTTCGTTACCAGCTTCTTCACGTGAATTTTGTTCTAGGTGTAGAAGTGAGTTATACCATACTGATGAGCTCTAATAAGAGCGAAACGCGTCTATGGTTACTAATTATGCTGGCCGGCCTCTGACGATGCCCTCAAATGGTGACTTGGAGGCTGAATTAATTTTGTCTTTGTTGTTATATAAAAATTTCTTCAAAACTATATTTAGATTATTTATCTTTTATTTTTTGGTTTTACTTACTAACCTCATTTATTTATAAACTAAACAATAAAATTTGTTTTAAATAAAAAGTACATCCGAAATTTTCTAAATACAAAAGCAATCATGTAAGAATATAAATAATTACAGTAAATCGGTTTTATAACACAAAACAGCTTTTAGCGAAGAATAACAAAATCTAAATTAATAATGATAGAGGTACAAATGAATAGATACCTAATCACAATGTAAAACACACTTAGTACCGTATCAATGAGAATTAATCAAATAGTGTGCGTATAGAATTACGGCGTGTAAACGCCAAAGTTTAATGTAAATATTAAACCGAACGTCAATAGCTTTGTAAATTGTTTTACACTGCGTGTGCATTAGCAACGTCCATTAGACAACATTACACTACACGAATCAATGCTAAATCGATTTGCTTTATGAATAATCTAATACTGGACACTGCACATTTAACAATACCTACACAATGCTCGCCACCTCACTTGTTTATTCTCTATCTTTAGATCTACATGTACATATAAATAAATAAATACATGTTATTTACGCAGTATTATTCATTTCTCTGATTTGTCCATATTTCTAGATAAATGTCCCGATGTTCCCAAAATTATTTTTGGAAATATCGTGTACCCAATTTTCAATTATTCATAATTTTTATTTACCATGTTGATAATTCACGTTATAATGTTAACATTTCTGAAATGTAGTTAGGAATACTATATTTCCTTGTCGAGGATTCTTCATTTTAAATATATAAATAAATCTCTATAATACAATTGAATTTTAGATTATGCTATTAAAATTTGTTGTCGGTATACAATTATCTAATTTTAAATTGGAACTGTTGAGAAGAAAAAACGTACCAAATTTTGTTTTTCAATATTAAAAAATAAAAATTACAATAATTGCCTATTTATTAAAATCAAGGCCAGAGGTCCATATGGATTTCGGTCTATACGTAGAAGATTAGCAATATTTAATAATGTGTCCTTATTTTTAATTGTGCCGATCTAGTTCCCTTAGCTATATGTAACCAGTGGTATTATAACTTTACTGATAGGTCTTTTTACATAAGTTTTTATGTTTATTTCGTAATCTGGAACCGGCCCATTTAAACATCATTATTATAATTATATTATCATTATCAATTTTCACCAATTTAAAAAATCTACCCCTGTGGCACCTCCACCACTAATATCTTTGGAGGCCGTGATTTGACGGCTGGTAACCGCACTTCACGCGAAAAAATATATCACTTACCGAGATCTGCGTAGGCAAAGTGGCACACCCAGTGATGGGTAAAAGGCGTGATGATATATTTATTTTTTATTTATTTTATTATCATTATCATTTTCTCATATATATTTAATTGTAAGTTCCAATCTAAGTTCAAATTTTTGTACTTCGTCTCATATTTTCTGTGTATTTATGTAAAATTGTACTAACGTCTGATCCTTGCATTCCTATCGTCTAAAACAAATAGCACCCTAATCCCTTTCCATAAAATGTAAACAAACACCCAACAAAAAAAACTGATCTACGTAATTTGACCACTGTTGCATATGTAGATAAGAGCTAAAATCCAATTTCTGAAATAAACCATCCCTTACTTGTCTACTTCATTTTTCTATATTTCTTCTAAGTCATTCTATATATCGTGATATTCAATTCATTTTAACTTTAAATCAATACATTCAAATCAACATCATCGCACAGTCGACAACTAATCTCTCTAAATCACAAAATTTCTGATTAACTAAATCTCTAAATTTTACAAACTTATTATAAGATCATATTCTTTAAATCAAACCTAAATTCATATGTCTAAAGTGTATATTAACGTGTAACTATATATTATAAATAGTAAATCAATAAACTATATTCATATTCTACCAAACAAATAATTAAAAGTGTGTAATTCGCAAGAAGAGTAACAGGAACGAAATGGCAGTGATTTACCATTCATAACAAATAAAATTTGCGTCGTTTTCCCATAACGCTAAATGATTATCTATTCATAAATATTTTAGTAACAAATTAGTAGTTTTGAAAATCATTGTTGTCTTAAAGCATGTGAATAACAAAAATTATCGAAATCATAATATAAAATTAGAGTCCTCATCCCCGTGGCCTATCTCGTATAGGCCATAAAATAGTGCTCTGATAGCTGGCAATCTGCAGATTCAGTAAAAAATAATATTTTAAGGACCGTGGATTCAGTTTAAATACTTTTGCTGTTTTATCTTGTGTTCAGGCACATAAAGATAAAGAACCATAAATTTAAAAAAATAAAGAATATACGTTAAATTATAATATTATAAAATTTACAGGAAACTAGAATAATATAATTTGAATCCGAACAGGAAATAACGAGTAATCATGAATTTAACTTCGAACTATGAAAATTATAAATTGAAACAAATACAATTATTTAAAATTTATATAATATGACAGTAATCATAATTTCTACAGATTTACAGGTATAAAGAAGCGCCATTTGCGGCGAAAAGCTACACCTGCAGATTATCCAATTTTTGGAAACAATTTGTAGTGTACTTCAGTTGTTTTTCAAAAGATATTCAAACCTAAGATCGAGAAAATAATGTGATTGACACAGCAAATTTTAATTTTAATTTACAGTCAGCTTCTATAGCTTTATAAGAAAGATTATATTTGGAATATCACAATCGTTCCTTGGAAAGCAAGTGATTGTGAGTTCCAACCAGTTTCAGTTTATTTATTCGTAGGTAGTCACTGATTTTTACCATATATAAATCAATCCAACAACCACACAATAAACAACTTATTAATTCATATCTTACACATATTTTATAAAACATAAAGTTTAGAAGACCAATATGAAAAGATCTTAAATTCTGACTACTTACGTTGCATTACATCCGGTTGTGGTTTAGAAAATATAGAATATTTTAATTTAATTTAACGTGAAGAATTTTTCTCTTAAATCATAGAATTGTTTGCTGTTTGCAGAGACAGTAAAAAGTATTTACCATTGCTTTATATTTATATATTTAAATGGGTTAGATTTATACATATATTTATATGGGTTAGATGGCTCAGTTGTATTGAGTCGGCCTGTGGATCTTGAGAACTCTGGTTGAATCCCCACAGCCGACAAACAATTTTCACCAATTTAAATCTATCCCTGTGGTTCCCCTTCCACCAACATCTTTAAGGGCCGTGATTTGATGGTTGGTAACCGCACTTCACGCGAAGAAATATAATACTTACCAAGATCTGCTTTAGCAGAGTGCCACATCCAGTAATGGGTAAAAGGCGAGATGTTATATTTATATTTATTTTATTTATATTTTGATATTATTTTTAAATTTTGTTATTTCCTTTTCAATTGCTATTTGGAATTATCAAGAAAATAACTCAAGTTTTTTTTTGTTTTCTTGCAGATTCAGCTTTATGGTTTCAACAAAGAACTTTACCACAACATGTCAGAGGCGCAACACAAGTCCCAAGGAATCGTCGGGATCTCCCTCATGGTACAGGTAAGTCTCTCTTGGTTATCTCCTTTACGCTGTGTCTACACTTCGAGAGCTGCTCAAATACTCACGCTCACGCACAATCAAGTCCTGATGTAATACGATTAACCGCGCTAAATTCTCTGTACGTTATGTGCCTCTGACGTTGAAACAGTCAATTGCCGACTGAGAAATTGAGATAAGATCTCATAGATATTCTGTGCCTACCTTTAGTAGAGGGGTATTCAGTAGTTAATACTTACATGGTAGCTTAAATACAACAACAGATTAATAATAAAAGTAATGTTGTAATAACCATTTACCGGTTTCAGGATATTAAACCTATGTTTACATGCACAAAAGTAGGTTGGTAACTAAGTAATAACTGACTCTAATTACTTTTTTATTAATATAGCAAAAATTACAACTTGGTTTTTATAAGTAAATTTATAGAGCAAATTTTAAACTTTTATGAAGGTGCTAAAATTGCATCGGGGCACGAAGATTCCTGATTTTAAATAATTATTGAATTAAAAAACGATACATGTTAGATACCTATCACATCTGAAAGCATTAAATTAATAGTATTATCATACTACCTACAATTTAAATTTAAATCCGTTTTTCCTGTTTGCATTAACATATAAAGACTGCATAGAGTATTGAATATAAAATATAGTTCTTTTCACTTTTAAATAAATCTTTGCAATTATGAACGAATTTATACAATGTTTCATAATCATCAAACAATCTTATAGATTTTGGGAAAGTATCACAGGCGATCGTGGACCAAGTACATCAAATATGAGTGTATCAAGCAAGAGATCGTGCGTTCAAATCTCGCTTCAAAAATTTGATTACATCTGAGTGGTTTAGATCCCACTATAAGCTGTAGGGCTCCTGTACTATAATTGGGATTTGGGATTAAGTTTCTGTTGTTCAAAATAGCAAGTAAATAAATAATTTTACGTACATTTGAATCGTAATGAACTGTGTACTTAACTCTGTCTCTAGGGGTACGAGACTTATAACGTGCTAGCCCGTGTAAAATTTATAACGGGCTGTTGACATTGGTTATCATGACAACATATCTAATTTTAAACGTTTGACACTTAAATCTTTTTTGATTAAACAAAATCTGTCAGATTTTCGAAGTCTACCTTGATTGAACATTTTAGTTATTAAGTTATACTATTGCAATTAATTTGATTAAATATACATATATTGCGATTCAAATGCACATAAAACATTGTACAATGCTCGACCGTTAACTGAAATTTACAGGCTCACACAGATAACAGGCTCGCTAACGCTCGCCCGTTACCTTTCTATGCTCGCCTGTAAATTTCTGTATAACGGTCTTGCAATGTAAATAACTATTAGAACATTAAAATATGTGATGACTCACAGTACAATCCTCAGAGTGGAATTACTGATTATACGTCATGTCAAATGGTTTGAGTGTTTAAGAATTACGTCATTGAATTTATTTGTGTTATATGTATCATACTGATGTTGTTTCTGTTATTTATATTTTAAATATTTATATACTTGCACATTTTTTGTTCTAATGTTCTACTACTAAAAAAATATATTTTCGTAAATAAAAATAAATAATATTTCTATTTAATTGCTCAAAATTTTTAATCTTATTAGATGTTTTTTCGTTAATGTCACTATAGTTAGATTTCGCTAAGAATGCAGTATTGGTATCCTAGGAAGTATATCTCCATGATTGTGACTAGCCTGAATAAACGTCAAAACACTGATAAATTTATGCACTCAAATAAATACGAAATTTATAATATTAATGTGTTTTGTCTATACTGTCAGTGTCTAAATAAAGAAACATGTTTTAAATTGGTATTTTAACGCAGCTATATAAAAAGTTGAGGAGAGTTTTCCACTAGAGTAGGAGAGTGATTTAATATTAAATGTTATCTGACATGTGACATTTTAATTTTCTTAACTATTAATAATTATTTCATTTTTATATGTTAAAACGAACTACAGACGATTGTAGAGATATCCACGGGTATATGCTGCCACGATATGTTACATATCTGTCAAATGATTGACTTACACATCTGTATTAAATGTATAGATATACTCGTAATATGTTTTTAACAATTATATGTGGAAATAATTTCAAAAGTAACAAAATTTTACTTTGTGCGTCAATTTATGTGTGACAAAATGTGTGATTTATTTTATCAAGCGAAACGTAATTTGAAAATTGTGCCGAGAGTGCATACTATACTGTTTACATATTTAATAGACGGAAAATAAATGATTAAAAACAATATAGTATGTGTAAAGCCAAATAATTGTTTTAAAAGTTTGAACAGTTCAATTTAGCTTAACATTTTTCAAAGCATTCACTTTTTGCAATATTTTAATGTAATATTTGATTTTTTTTGTTATAATTATATTAATTTAATATTTGCTTTTATTTAAAATTAAATAATAATACTCTCTCGTCGTAATCTTCAAATTACATTTCACTTGATAAAATAAATGTCACACACAATTGAAAAACTTCCTGTTTTTGAAAATAAATAATACTAATACTATTTTTCTGTATGTTTGCAGTATAAATAAATATTATTATTATTATAAGCAGGCGTTGTAAACGGTGAGTGTTCAACATATAATGCTGAACTGAAAAATGTGAAATGATATTTTTCATTATAACACGTTTATTTGATCTTCAATTGTTTTAAATTTGATAGTATGAAGTTAGTAGTGAAAAAGGCTCATTTTTCGTCTCTCATTTTTTCAAATAAAATAGTTAACAATGGTATGAATAATGCCATAATATTAAAGGTACTTAACTTTGTGTCTATCCATTTGTTTATATATAAATAATCATCTCATCAAAGTATTAGTTTATAATTTTATGGAGAACAAATTTAGATAACTATTTAAAATTCTTTTCATTGCATGTTATGTATATCAAATATCACATGTGTATTATAACATGCATGACAGTATTATCATAAAGTCTGAGGCTGTGTTGCAAAAAAGTGAAAAACGTGTGGGGCAAGGCTAGCCTGATCTGCTGCAAACAAACAGTGCTGTTGCTGTATCCAGTCGACAGGATATTTAATATCCGTGCAGGATATTTAATTTTCACAGGCTTTTCTATGACGCATTCGTAGTCATTTTATGATGAAATGTGATTAAATGTATTGTACATCAAACATATAAACGCATACGCATCTAGTTTGTGATGAAAATGACAAAAAATGATAGCTTTTATGAAAATGATGATTAGTTATTTGAGCATGTTTTCATCTGTTTCTATTTAATTAAAAATGAATATTTGATGCTGCTCATATGCAATATTAATTTCGTAATATAAATTTTTCTTAATATCATTATTTCAAACTCTTTCTGATTGTATTTTAATGAACAAGAAAAATAATAATACTGGTGACATGATATGATTCAAATTGTGAATGAATTTAACTTTATATTCGATACATTTTCACTTTTTTATTGAATCATTTCCGAGTAATGAATTTTTGATTAGCCGTATCGAAAAATAATATTTCAGATTATTTTTTTAAATACTCGTCCGTATTTCGTGTTTAATTACAGTGTTTCAAATAAATACAGTCAGTTTTATTTGTTCTAATATTTAATTAAAATGATGTAATTAATGGGATGAAATACGAACTAAAAAATTTATTTTACAATTTTGCAGTTGTTGTCAAAAAATAAAACAAAGAATTTCAAATATGCAACGGAGAAAATTCTTTAAATTTAAATGAGGTAAAAACAAGCATAAAAACAATAAAAGGAAACTGAGGTAAATTTTTCTAGCAGCAACATTTAATAAAATATTTAGCATTTTTGTACCTTCTTTTATCTTCTTACTTTTACATTCATTTAAATGTAATTTATAAGTGTGTATAAAGAGATTTAATTTTCTACAACAAACAAAATAGAATGTTTAAAAACATATGTGTAAATATTTGTAATAAATCGCCCGAGACGTCACTAGATCATTTCAGTTTTAGAAACTCCAGTTTTCCTCTTCTTTTACCAATGTATTATTTAGTTATATTATTTACTTCACTTTGCTTTTATTTATCTAAAGCCAGTTTAAAAATTTATTTTTGATGAACCATAAGTAATAAATCGAACCCGGGTTCGATTCCCACTGCCGACAAACAATTTTCACCACATTAAAACTGCTCCTGTGATTCCCCTCCAATAACATCTTTGGGGGCTGTGATTTGACGGCTGATAACCACAATTTACGCGAAGAAATATATCACTTACCGAAAACTGCTACAGTAGAGTGCCACACCCAGTAATGAGTAAAAGGCGTGATGATATATTATTTATATTATTATTAAAATAAATCAATAATTTTAACATAAATATTTGTGTTCTGAAAAGTGTGGAATGTAATTGGTACTGGTTACTAAAATTGTATTTGTTCCGAGTCTTTTAAACTTTTTATTAAGCATAATATATGTTTACCATCATCAGCAACAGTTGACACTCTTTTCATTTGAATTATTTCAAAAATTAGTAATTATGGAATATAATTAGAGACTATTCCAAACTGTTTTTTGGTTTTTATTTTTGCTATATCTTTTAGTAATATACTTACTTATATTTTTTAGTCAATAATTTCAAATTGTTTAATATTAAAGATAGATTTTCTCATTATTTTCGAATTGTTAAACAAATAATTGAAAAAGAATTAGTTAACTAAAAAGCAGATAATTAATTATCGAGTAGTTAAAACTACTTTAATAGCTATAATTAACTACTATTTTTGAATATTTTGTCCAGCTCTCTGTGGCATATAACTAGGGTTGTGCATTTGACCAGTCAAATATTTTTTGGTCTATTGACCGACTATTTGACCGGTCAATTGACCAAGAAACATTTAATAAAAATCACAATTAAAATTGTAATTTATTTATATAGTACTGTTTACTACATCCAATATTACTGAAAATCAAAAACCAACAACAACAAATAAACAAAACCACAACAAATTCAAAATAAAGTAAAAGACGTAATGAAATGAAATAATATGTATTTATTTTATTTGTAAAGTAAAGTAAGCAAATTCTCCAGAACCCAGAATACCAAACTAGATATATTCATGTAATAATAGTATGTAGCTATTTCTATTGAACAACAGATGTCGTGGCGGTTCCATTTAGATTATTTGACCGTTTTTTTGGCCGTCAAATATTTTTGGTCAATTGACCGGTCAATTAACCACTGCACAACCCTACATATAGGTAATGAAAGGCTGATGAAACAAGTATATTTGTTAGTGCTGACAAAAATTGAGGATTTAAAAAAAGACCAGTCCAAGTAGAAAAAGACTGGTCCTAAAAAAAGGATTAACCAAATTGTTACAAGACCGGTTAAAAGAGCAGTTAAAAAGACCGGCCTTTTCGGCCTTTTATAAACCAAAAGACCGGTCCTAAATAAGACCGGGATAGGTTGACAGCTTTAATATTTGTGAAATTGAGAAAGAGAAATAGTTTGCATTTCCTAGAAATAAATGGAAGGATATTATTGAAGGTTTGTTGTGTAAACCAAAGTTTCCGAGTTGAAGGAAGAAATGAGGTTGTATAAAAAGAATTATAAATATAAATAAAGCCTAAACCATTGAAATGAAATTTTAAATATTAAATTTATTGGTTTCATTTTTATTATAGGTTTCTATAATATGTTTTATTTTATTTATGTAAATATGTTTGTATCAGTTCTTGAACATTTTATTTAATTATAAAAGTAGGGGCTACTACGAGTAGATATATTGGCTGACCAAGTACATAGACAGGTATACAAGTATTCATTATTTGAAAAATATTAATATTGAAAAGAAAAATGATTACTTATTACCTACTAGCATATTAGCAATTAGCTTCTGCTGCATGAATCGAAATATAAATATATATTGTTAATTCATGGCTATTTCTTATATTTGAACAGTATTTTACTAATTATTTTTCGTACTAAAACTGAGCCCTGTTTCCTCATAATACTTAATTCCTGGCGACGATCCTACTAATCGTACTTCAGTCACGCATTCCCATTACAGGCAGAGTAAAAATTAAACAGCTCCTGTAATTTCAGAATAGAATTTAAACCAACCAAAAACTGTTCGTTGGAACTATAATTCTTTGCCGCAATAAAAGTTAACGCACGGTACGCAAATACCAGAACAGAGGCAGCTGTAGCTATGTACCAGTCCACAGTCCACAATCCCGCATCCAGTCCGACAATTAATAAAGGGAGGTTCACAATGTTCACATGCCGGCAGTGAATCAACACAACTCTCGGAAACCGCCAACAATGCTTGTGAATCTAACTTGCTTTTCATATTATTCCAGCAGTCTGCAAATGAAAAAAAAACAATGAGAAATACCAACTTATGTTTTGTAATATACACAATTGTTCATAAAAGCATATGGCTTATTTGATTAAATTTGGTTAAGATTGAAAACTGATAGATGCATTTTGTTTTTATCCTATTTTCATATTAATTCATTTTAATTCTTTACCTGTTGTAGGTAAAAGATCTACGGAAATGTATATTATACCAACATTTTATGTTTTCAGCAGTTTTAACTTTTCCCGTAGTAATTTCTTTTATTTTGTTACAATATTTGTTTTATTTGAAGTTTATGTATTTTGTTTCATAATTTGTAATCTCGCCAAAAGCCTCAACTAGTCGAAACTGGTCGCTATTTTAAATATTAGTATATGAACAGTGAGAAATAGATAAAGGATATTGTTTTAAACTTCCTTCTTCTACTTTTATTACTTTTTCATTATTGGTCTTTATCATTACTAATATATTTCTTCACTATTATCTCAACATCTCAATTTTTATCAATAATAGCGTCAACTATGTTATCATAACAGTATTGGTAGTACGAAATAATTTTTTTCTACAACCATTAAATAAAGTAGGCGTTTTTGAACTTATTTTTATTATGAAAGTAGCAGATTTTTGCACTAGTGCAAAAAATGTGAATTATTTCTGCACTAGTGCAGAAAAGTAATTTAATATAAATAAACTCTATACAGTATACTTTCTATTAACTAATTATTTACAATTATTTATTACATTAAAATTAATGGTACAGCCAGTGATGCTGCTAATGTTAATTCCAGATCTCGACAGTAAATCAATTGTTTTTTGTGAATTCCTTTTCCTCAATATCAACAAAATAATTGAGTTTGTTTGTCATTGTCAGTTGTCATGGATACATTAAACCAGGTATCTTTCTAAAGTTTCTAAATTAATAAAAAAATTCAGAGATGTTACAATTACTGAAATTTGTTTTATTATTTTTATCAAAATTTGGTTTATGGTTGTAGAAAAAATAGTGTACGCAACTCGTGCAGAATCTTGCAGCATTCGCTTCGCTCATGCAGCAACGGACCACTCATTCAAAAAAAAAACATCTTTCTGCACTTGATACGTAAATACTCGTAACTATGTCATACTCCTCTTTTCTTTTATGTGCAATTTTTTGTAACTATTATCGTATTTTAAGTTATTTGCAATTTTGTTATGCAAGACAATAATTGTCATCGTTATGACCATCAAATATTAGACAACAATATAACCTTTTTCAAATGATTTATTATGTAGTTTTACTTTTGTTTATTTAAATTAAATTTTAAAATTAATTATCTAAAATAAAATAAAAAATAAATATATCATCACGCCTTTTACCCATTACTGGGTGTGGCACTCTGCCTAAGCAGATCTCGGTAAGGGATATATTTTTTCGCGTGAAATGCGGTTAAGTCACGGTCAAGTCACGGCCCCCAAAGATATTAGTGGAGGGGGAGCCACAGGGGTAGATTTAAATTGGTGAAAATTGTTTGTCGACTGTAGGGATCGAACCAGGGTTCTCAAGATCCACAAACCGACTTGATACCACTGAGCCATCTACCCCATTAATTAATTAATTATCTGCGTTAGTGAAATTAGCCTTAACTGTGTTTATCGAGTGTGTCGCTTAACATAACGGCAAAATTATGTTTTTTTAACAAGAAGAATTCTTCGAAGTGTAGTATTATTAACTTGCTTGTTTATAATCGCATGAATTCTTTGCTATTTCAATTATTTATATTTATTACAATTATTGATAGATTAATAATAGTATTACAGTAGCGTAACTTCAAATTTCACCCTTTATTCCTCCCTCTCGAGAATATTTTCTTAGGGCTCCTACTGTATTCGTTAATATTATATTGCGTCATACACATAATTCGAACCTTTTGCAGTTAAACAAATATTATATAATTTTTTTATTGTCCTGAAGTATACCGTGTATCCCAAATATATAGAGACTGCTGCAAATCAAAAGTTGCCAGGAACCCGTAAGGTGAAAAGATGAAATGTTGCTCATAGTTGCTTGATATGAGTAGAAACATAATATAAAATGAAAGGTTGTTTTTTAAGACTGCTTTTATTTTCCCATTTGCAAATGAATATGAAAACAAATTTTATTTAATAGAGATTACTTTATTTTAATGCCACAAATAACAGAAATTATTTAAAATATCTGTAAAAAATATACTGTTAACTATGATTTGTATCTATCTCTATACTGTAAATATTAAAAATTAGTAAGCATATTTATTGAAGTATTTCAATTAACTAAAAAATTTAAAAAAAGATCTACAAATTTCTAATGTTTATAACAATTATCAGAGAAGTAGCTATTGATTCTATAGTGTTATTAATTTAAAAGTATTATGAAAAGAAGAAATTATTTAAATTTTTTTTTCAATTTGTGGCATTAAAGTTGAGATAATAGGTACTAAATAAGATGTGTGGGTAGATTTAGTATTTTCAAGTGTAAGTTGGTATGATAATAATTGTTTTCTGGGTCACTTTTGATTTTCACAAAACAGATTTCCCCATGTTACACGCCTATATTTCTATTCATTTGAGGACATATGATATACGTTATAAATTCCATCCGAATTTCTAAGTAGTTTTTTATTTTTTAAATAACGATATTGGGGCTAAAACTTCTCGCCTTCACCCCTTCCGCGCACCGCGAAGTCTGCTGTGTTTTAGTTACTTTTTGACGTTACTGAAACATTGAAAGAACTGTTACACAATTTCAATTAGAATAAAATATATTTTTAGTCATTATCAGTCCAGTGTCCAATTGTTTGCTTCAAGTAATGTGTAATTATTTTGGCGAATTTCGGATAAATTGATTTACATTGTAATCAGCGTATCAATAATGCATATCCTTACCTGTTTGCAATAATTTTGAAACATCCTGTAGACATAATACATTGCATACCTTTTATATTTTTGTTTGAATTCTACATACCTTTAGTAAAAAAAAACAGAAAAAAGCAATATAAAAGAAAAGCGCTATTATAATTCCAACGCGCTGTCAACAATGACCCTCAATGCCGTGGAGAAGTACCACATATAACGCTCTCTCTCGGTTAAATACATCCCTGGTTACGTTATAGTGCGTCCATTTGCACGGCACGATCTTTTGACAGCTTGGACACGATATGAAGTCTCTAGGGAGGCGTTGGCGACCGGACTACGATGGAAATTGATCTCAAATACCTCCCTGGATACAAATAAATTCATTTACCTTTTTTACATACGTCCACCTCACTGCCCATTAAGCTTCTGTTTATGAACTTCAGATGATAGAAGAAGAAGTTATGATCGGTTTTTCAAAAAAAAAATTAAATTATAATTTACTGAATGTGAAAGGCTGTGTTTATAAGAAAATATTGCCAATAAATATTCAAATAAAAAATCTAATACTTGAAATATTTGTAATTATCAAACTGTATTAAATAAATAAATAAATAAATGTATCATTACCTCTTTTACGGATTACTGGGCGTGGCACTCTACCGTAGCAGATATCGATAAGTGATATATTTCTTCACGTAAAGTGTAGTTACCAGCCGTCAAATCACGGCTCTCAAAGATATTAGTGGAGGGGGAGCCACAGAGGTAGTTTTAACGTAGTGAAAATTATTTGTCTGCTGTGGGCATTAAACCCTGATTCTCTAATTCACAGACCGACTCGATAGCACTGAGCCACCTACCTCATTAAAATAAGTAATAAATAAATATAACATCACACCTTTTACCGATTACTGGGTGTGGCAGTCTACTGTAGCAGATACGGATAAGAGATATATTTCTTCGCGTAAAGTGCAGCTACCAACCGTCAAATCACGGTTTCTAAAAGAAATTAGTGAAGGGGAAGCCACAGAGGTAGTATTAACGTAGTGAAAATTGTTTGACGGCTGTTGGAATCAAATCCTGATTCTCAAATTTACAGACCGACTCGTTCCACTGAGCCACCTACCTCATTACAACTGTATTATAAAGCAAAAAATTGGGATACCACCAGGATTTGAACCTGGCACTTATAAATTCCGTTCATATACTTTAACCAACTATGCTACGATCGCCATATTATTCAAATCTTATTGGATTCCAATTTTTCTCTCTAGTTCCTCACTTCCTTGACTTTTTCGTATACTAATAGATTTTTTTTTTATTAATATATTAATATTTTCATATATTTTATTATCTCATGACAGGGGTAGACGAACTGTCGTTGGAGTGTTTAGTAATACCGACAAAGAACGCTAGCATGCGTATACTCTTTAAATGTGAAGTTGTCGAGATATTCATCTACTTATCACATATTTGAAGATCGTTTTCAACAGATTGACTTTTTATTATATTTCATTATTATATACAGTTATGTCTTAAATTAATATGTAATAATAATAATGGTTTAACACTTCCAGTGGAGTTGCACCGCTTCAATCGAAGCTTTCTAGATCCTTTTTTGGAGGGGATCACTCTCCATTTCTGTCTTAGATGTTCTTGGCTATGTTGTTCCATTGTGTCCTGTCTTCTGTACTTCTTCTCCAATTTCCAATACCTGCTTCCTTCAAATCATCTTCTATCTTTTGTAACCACGTTGATCTTGGTCTTCCTCTCCTTCTTTTACCGCTGGGGCACCACATGAACATTTCTTTAATTGGGTCTTACTCACTAGCATTAAATTAAATTATTATGTGATACATATTTTCTTAATAGTCATAGCGCTGGAAACCCCACTTGCTAACATAAAGTCATATATAAAAAATAACTAAAATAAATCTACTAACAGAGCTTCCAAAAATTTATTCGCCTAACAAACAAAACATAGCACATCAAAACGACAGTTAATTAATATAATTTAATAATTTGAACTACAATTTCGATGCGACATTTTTTGTTTGTTTGACATAGGCAATTTACTATAAACTTTGTTAGGAGTTATCTATTAGTTTATTATAGCATATAGATAAACGGGTTCTTTCGGCTTTGACTAGACTTTGCATATGAGATATTAGATAATATGTAAATAGTTTCAATTTTCACTATTGGTACAGCAGATTTGACTCACAAGTCAAATCTTATTTAAAACATCCTGATTCGCAAAAGATGTCTTTTGAAAAGTATAGTCAGTAAAGGCTTTACTTTGTTGTTGTTTGATATCTATTTTCACTATTCATGATACAAATAGTATATTTATTTATTTATCCAAAATCGATCCTACAGGATATAAATATCCCAATTATAGGAGGATTATAACAATACATAATATGTGTGCAAGCAAAAACGAAACAATTAACAGATTATTATATAACAATATAAATTTAAAAAATAAACTAAATTTTAACAATTTCATTTGCAAAACGGTATTACAAGTAATTTTTAAACAACAAATTTTTGAATAAAAAAAAGAGTCTGCAAAAATGTCAACAGCTATGTCAGAGTTGAAATTTGAACATAATTGTTTTATAGGTGATTTTAATTCATAATTTGTTCTGGTTGTGCTACAATTAAAACTTATTTTATGACGAGATGACTTTCTAGGGACATTAATTGGTACATATTTCAGACTATATGAATCATTTACAACAGAATTCAATAATTTAAACAAATACAAACTACACAGAGTTTTTCTTCTACGTTCAAGAGATTCAACATTAAACTTTAAACTATTTGGTGCCAACCGAGTCGACCACCTACTGGAATCCGGAAGATTCCATTTTTCTACATGTGGCACATACAATTTATTATTTTATTTATTATTATTATATATAAATGTGAGAATAATTTGTTTATTCCTGTATGCCACAAGTTCTGAAGTATTGGTGCACGGATTTCTAAAGGGTCTAGGAAAAAAATCAGTAGGCCCGTGAATTTGGATTGAAAAAATCAACTTATTGACTATTTTCACTGATCTAGAACGGCAATCTAGCATTTCCTTAACTTATAAATGTATGAAATAAATTATAGTAATCTTTGGTCACCAGTAGAAATAACACATATTTTCATACGACATTTATAGTTTTTGCATATCTTGAAAAATCTCTCATCGCTAAATAGTCTTTCTGTAAATATAATATTGTTTTTGGTTTTAAATTTTAATATAACTGACTTCAAAATTTTATTTTATGCATTTAAAAACTTTATTCTGACAAAGGAGTTTATAGAAGAAGAATATTGGGAATAGTCATTGCTAAACAACAAAAAATAACGAGAGGAAAATATTCCCGGCATCGAAAAAATAATTCGTTCAATCGGAAAAAAGCTAGTTACTATGTATTTCCAATTATTTATTAAATATCCGTTTACAGATATTAATTATCTACATCTGTAAAAAATCCAAGTTTGATTTAACAATTATTAAATAAATTTCAAGTAAAGAAATATGTAAAAAATAAATAAGATTTGTATAAATTGTATAAAGACACAAGAATATTATTTTTAAAGTCATCTTTTGAGATTTAAGTCAAATAAATAAATATCACATGGGAATTAATTACAATATATGTAACTTAACATTTATGGGAAGTATTATTTATTGCAATGTCAAATCCTTTAAATTAAATTTAAGTGAAAACAATGCAACTAGCCATGAAACAATCGAAAAACGGTATAATGATTCTCGTAGCAGTAGCACATGAGTATATAATGCTTATAGCAAAACTATTTTCAGAAATGAATAAACAATTATTCAAATCAGATTAAAATATTCCTAACTGAACGTCATCCCTTGAACTATTTTTGAAACTTATTCGCGAACAACGATATTGGACATTCAAATTAATATGCGACTATTTGACCATTCCTGGGTCTGCATTCCTGTCGCATAATAAACGGGTACCCTCCACCCCGTCTGGTTCTACTTCCGGTGTCACAGCCTGATAATTACCATATCATGGCCCGACAAGACCGAGCCCAAACATCAAGTTAGCCACGAACGCTTCGTTTCGCAATTGTTATTGTGTTAAACTGTTCCTCTGTTGCCAAACCTCTGTCGACTTAGCATTTGTAACTTTAGTGTTTTAACAATGGCTGGACAACGTTTGCATGCATGGAATTTGATGGTAGCGTACCAACTTGAAGTAATTAAATTACTATGTAAAATGGGGATCTAATTAGTTGGAATTATTGTTGTTTTATCTGGTGATGTGTTTGTGGGATTATCCGATGGTCTTTTGTTGTTCTCTTTGTTCACAGGAATTTAGTCTGTGCTATCATTCTAACAAAATGGTATACTTCCGCCAAATAATTTCTATGTCACCTTCTACTTTATTTTATTTTATATTTTTAATATTTAGGCTGATAGTATTCTCTGATGACTAAAAGTAATTAAAAAGGCGTTGTTTAACTTTTCCTATCAAACAAATCAAATCTTATTGGATAGTTGAAGTGATTTTAAGGGGTAATTGGCTTTGTAAATTGAAAGTCCCGTATTTAATTTCTGCAGCCTGCAAACTTTTCACCATATTAAAATCCACATCTTTGGATGTCATAGTTTGATGACTGGGTACCGCAAATCATGCGCATAAAAACCGAGATCTGTAACTGCAAAGTTCCATACCCAGTAATGGATAAAAGGCATAATGATGTATTAATTTGAAATAATTTTCTCTAACAACGTAAAGTAAAATTGGACAACTATAAAGTTTTCAGGGGCCTTGGCAATGCAGTCATCGAAAATAAACGTAATTTTCCTGATGTCAAACGTTTCTACATTAGTTTATAGAAGAAAGCTTAATTAAATTTGGTAATTCTTGATTTAAAACTATATCAGATAATTTAATCATCTTGGGGATGAGAAACATACGCACATTTTGCAGTTTTTTTTTTTTTGCTGTATACTGAAGTCCGTTCGGACGGAGATTACAGTGTAGTTGTTTAGCACGTATTTTATCTCATATCTATTTCTACTTCAAAATAAAAACACATTTTCAAAAATTATGATAGCGAGGGCACTAATTATCCACTAATTAAACATGGCGTACAATTTGGTTATATACTATAAAATGCCCTACATATTCATTTTATTAAACTTTTAAATATTATTTACTCAACATTTATAAAAAATGTGAATCAATAAAACTTGTACAGCGCTGTCACTGTCACATGTTGTTATGCTATGTAAAAATGCACGTATCTTCATTTTGACGTTTTGGTCAGCCAATTAGAATCCAAATAAAATATGTCTTATGCAATCACACTGTGATCTCTCAAAGAACGGACTTTGGAGTTAATTAATCATGTGTTTCACGTATATTTATTCCATAGTTATAATAAATGTACAGTTAAATACGATTTAATTGACATTTCGCATTTCACGAACCTTGTTTACTATAAGAAATAATGAAATTGATGTATAAATCATTATAAAGTAGTCTACCGATTTCGTAAGGATAAAATATTTAGCAGATAGTTATATTTCTAGTCTGTCAACAAATGTAACTGAAGTTGATAAAAGAAAAACAATATTACGAATAGTATTTTAAATGCGGGTTTATTGTTAACCACAGGTTAAATTTGAACAGACATTTTAATTTTCTAGAAGTGATTCAAAGTCTTTTTTTACTTCCTTGTACGAAGTAAAGGAAGTATTGTAATCGCGAAAATTTTCGGTTCTCAGATTTCCACGGAAATAGGTATTTTAGCCCTCCCTGAATCCATTTTGACTAATTTCGTCATGCCGTCTGTACGTACGTATGTATCTTGCATAACTCAAAAACGGTAAGCCGTAGAAAATTTAAACTTTATATTTAGGACTGTTATAACATCTACTTGTGCACCTCCCTTTTTGGTCATTATACAACTACCGGAAGTGGTACTTTACTTGAAGCCTATAATAGATTTTCATGAAAAACTATATTCAAATATAATTTAAAACTTTCCAAATTTGGTATATAAGACTACAATATCAATGGAAATAATATAATAGATTTTGGTTAAAATAGACTAACCGGAAGTGGCACATTACATGAAGCTGCTAACAGTTTTCCTTGAAAAAAATGGTATTATTTTAAATTTAGAAATGAATGCTGCAAATAAAAGTTTTAGAGTATTAAATTCTGCGTCTAGCACATTAAGAATTTTTAAATTAGCGTTTTGCATAAGCGAGATATCTAAATTTAAATATTATATATATTTTTTTTTTAAATTAAGTTTGCTATGGATAAGAACAAAAAATAAAAAATAAAAGATTTTATGTCAAATATGTGCAATTAAAAAAAATCTATAGTATAATACGCGTACGAGGAAGTGATGTGGTGTCCACATCAGATTTTTTTAAAATTTTGTTTGCTATGGATTAGAACAAAAAATAAAAAATAAAAGATTTTATTCCAAATATCTGCAATTAAAAAAATATCTATAGTTTAATACGCGTACAAGAAAGTCATGTGGTGTCCACATCAGATTTTTTTAATATAAATATGCTAGTGTTCTTTGCCTTTTTTAGTTATCGGGCGACATTTAAAGAAACTTAGAAATATATTTATAAAATATATTTGAGTATAAATAATGTTATAACTTGTCACGCGTTATATTATCAAGTGAAGAATAAAAAGTGACATTTTTCACAATTCATTGTTGTAATACTTATACTAAGAGAAAATACTTCAATATAATATAAAATACAAAGAGATATAATGAAATGTTTCACATATCAAAGTTGAAATTAATTCCAGTGTGGCACGCGATAAAATGCTTTGAATTTACTTAAGCCACTTGTTTCTTTTCTGCTAGCGAACTCGAAAAAACAGTTGTAAATAGAAACATGCCAGGAATCTTGATATATATCTGGTGCCAACTTACATGAATTATGCTTCGTTGCATACAAAAAAATAAAATTTACTCTAAAAACTTAACTTGAAAATAATAATATTTTATATTGTCTCATTCATAATAAATATATCATTAATTACTACAGATTTTTTTTGAGATTGACATAAGATATTTTTAGGATATAATAAATTAAGTTAGCTGTTATTTTTCATACAGTATTAATTATTCTGATTAATTAAGTGATAGACTATTATGTTTTATTTAGTTAATGACTTCAGTCACGAATTTTACCAAACATAAAAAAGGCTCATTCTTTTTCATAAAGTAACAAAAATTAGTCATATGTGAGAAATAATAAATATAAATAAATATATCATCACGTCTTTTACCCATTACTTTGTGTGGCAGATCTCGGTAAGTGATATATTTATTCGCGTGAAGTGTGGTTACCAGCCGTCAAATCTCGGCCCCCAAAGTGTTGGTAAAGGGGGAGCCACAGGGATAGATTTAAATTGGTGAAAATTGTTTATCGACTGTGGGGATCGAACCAGGGTTCTTAAGATCCACAGCCCGACTCGATACAACTGAGCTACCTACCCCATAAAGAATAGTAAAATACAAAATACGAGTACATAAAGTCAAGTCGATATTAAATGACGACACTTTAATGATCGTTTAAAATAAAAAAGTACATGTAACCACATAAAAATGAGATGCAAAATCGACGATTTACTTTAAATTAATTAATTTTAAAATGACGAAAGAAAACATGAACATGAAACAATCCCACAAAATTTACTTATTTATTATAAATATGTATTGATCA
Source organism: Pterostichus niger (assembly GCA_947425015.1). NCBI lineage: Eukaryota > Metazoa > Arthropoda > Insecta > Coleoptera > Carabidae > Pterostichus > Pterostichus niger. Next base: position 24,345,000 of record OX380344.1, on the reverse strand, counting down.
CACATTTCATTGATTTTGATAAATTTATGCCGGGTGTCAAATGTCAAATTTAATGTTTTAACCTAAAATTAGATTTTGATAAATTTTAAGAAGTCGTACATTTAAAAAGAGAAAACTTGAGGGTAGCATAATTTGAAACGTAGCATATATATCCGATACTAAATAAATGGGTAAAAATTAATTATCAGCTGTGGATATCGATCTCCACTAATTCAAAGTTCGAAATATATCTTACCGAGTCACATTTAATCAACCATAATTTTTATTTGAATAAAATTGGTAACTACGAAACCATGGTAACAGAAGTTTTTTCCATGTGTTAATTGCCTACAGCAGTGGTTTCCAAACTGTGGGGCGCGCCCCCCTAAGGCGCGAGATTGTTTCGAGGGGGGCGCGCTATATAAAAATATAATTGAGGCTTATGAACACATTTTCCATTCACATCATAGCACACACTTGTTTTTAACTCGTGCTCGCAGTAAAATATCCCTAGTTTAACAAACAAAGCCTTAGAAATTTATGTGAAACAGGCTTTTCCGCTGTAGCTGTTTTAAAGACAAAATATCGAACTCGATTATTCGTTGAAAAATAATTACGAGTGGCGATATCTTCAATGACTCCCCGGTTCGAGAAACTGAAAAACAAGCGCCCATTCAGCACACTAAAAAATTATGATTATATTGTATTAATTTAAATTAAATATAATTCCCAATCTTATTACAATTTTATGTTTATAAATGTTGTTACATTATTTTGTTCTATTATTATGTTGTAATAAACATAATTTTAGGTTAAGAAAAAGATTTGTTATAACAATTATCTTATATAATAACAATATTTGTTTATAGTACTCAATTTTTTTGTAGTCTATAAAATAAATTATTTACGATTTTTTAAGTTAGGCTGTTATAAAAATAAGGGGAGCGCGACAATTTTCTACGGAAAAAAGGGGCCGCTGAGAGATAAAGTTTGGAAACCACTGGCCTACAGTCTAAATTTCGTGTATCAAAATGTGCAATTAAAAAAATAACAATAAATTTTTTTTCATAATTTAACAAGGTCTCTATCCCAAAACAAAAATACAATCTGTGAAAAACATGCAATAATACAATAGAAATGTACCCATGAATTATGAATTAATGTAGCTGAAAAAAATCTAATTAATATTTTATCATATAGGAAAAAAATGAAATTAACTTGCCGAATCGCTAGAAAAACAACATTATAAAATTCCGCAGTGACGTTTCAATCAGTGTAGAGTTTTTGCTTGCCAGAGTGAATTTAATTAACCAACGGTCATTGCATCCCTCGCCCCTCGCCTGTGGTGTTGCGGTCTCACAGATTCATAACGGTGGAATGTCGGTCGAACTGCATTGAAATTATCCCGAACAAAACACGGTTGATTCTGGTAAACAATGGTTGGTCTGCGTGAAAGTGTTTGTAATGGTGGCGCTTCCTGTGTAATACGAGATCTGCTCCTGGGATTTATCTTTGTTTCTACGCCCCTAAATTGCTTAAGTGCGACTACAATAAGCTTATAAATTGTAATGATAGTAGTGCGGATTAAATTTAATAATTTTGTTTTTACTAGTTATTAGTAATTGCGGGTGAGGAAATTCTCGCTCGGAAAATAACGGAAGATGGCAAGTTTAAAATGAAAAATAAGAAACCAAGAAATAGATAAAAGGAACAACTTTTTTCCTCAATATCCTTTAGAATTTTCGCTCATATCTCAAAACAGTTTGTGATATCAAATATATTTTGGTTTCAATCGATTTCTTGAATCAAATTACATTGCTTAAAGTACTCACATAACTATAGGAAGAAATACATTTTCATGAATTTTCTCCTCAATTTTATTTGTGATATATTTCCTCGTGTGAAGTGCGGTTACCAGCCCAAAGATTTTAGTGGAGGGGGAGCCACAGAGGTAGATTTAATTTGGTGAAAATTATTTGTCGGCTGTGGGGTCGAATCAGGGTTCTCAAGATCCACAGACCGACTCTATACCACCGAGCCACCTACCCCATATATATCGTTGATACAAACAGACACAAAATAATTTCGCGTATTAGAGGGTAGACTTGATAAAGTAACATAAAAATAAGTTTTTACGCTACCATTACCCTCAATTAATTTTCACTTATAATATCATAAGAGCGTTAATTCTTTCCGGAAATTTTTAGGAGTGCATTTCAACAACGTATTAATCGGCCCGAGTGGAACACGAGGGCCCGATTACGTTGTTGGAATGCACGACAAAAAATTTCCCGGATATGAATTAATGCTCGAATGTAGATTCGGTAAGAAAATCGTAACGACACCGCTACTAAAAGCAAAAATACATAAATTAATATTTAAATTTTATTCGAAATAATCAAGTTGGAATACAAGTATAACTATAGCAACGTAATAAAATTATTGACAACAAAAAACAATTACTGAAAAATTCGAGCAAATTGTCACGTTTTGGTTCCCTGTCATTACAAAATATTGATAAAGGTGTCGGAGAAGAACAGCTCATCAAAGTTACAGGGCATAGTAATGCGCATTCTATTCGGCCTTATTTTCAAATGGATGCAGAACATCATAAAAATATAATAGAAAGCATGAGGAATGAAAAAAAAACCTGAATCTGGTAGTATCATTTGTTCTTCTACTGCTAACACTTTATCAGATTCTTCTTACAAAGGAAGCATTACTTATAACAATTGTGTTTTTAATTTTAATTAATATGCGTTAGTTACTGCTTTCTTGATTATACTGACCGTTAAAATAAAACTATAATTTCTAAACATTCAATATGACGTTTCCCTATATTGTCCAACTGTCAAATTTGACATAAAAATCTCCACTTATTAATTTCACAGGTTGGTCTAGGAATGAAAAATTTCCAAGAAAATCTTGACGTTGCTAGGTAACCCATGCTTGTATAAGTGTTTCTATTGGTCGTTAACTAGTGTCGTACGATTTTCTATAAAAATGTTTTGAAATAAATGTTGTAAGATGTTCAAATCATGCATCTGATTTCGATATTAGGTAATAAATTACGTCTCAGTGGTATCAAGTCGGACTGTGGATGTGAGAACGCGGGTTCGATTGCTACAGTCGGCAAACTATTTTTAGCACATTAAAATTACCCATGTGGTAATTGCACCGAAATCTGCTACAGCAGAATGCAATAGTTAAATTGTAAATAGAATGTTACTAAATATATCAGATACGAGGAAGAATGTATTATTTTATTTTAATTGAACAGTTTCAGGATATTTTAAATCCAGTGTTTACAGTAATTAATAAAGTTTAATATGTAATGTTTACTAATTAATAGCCAGAATATTATTCTCTTCAACTTTTACTTGAATATGGTTCTCTAAAATAATGTGACAAGCAAAAGCAATATACAATAGTTATTTGTGTATGTAGGTCGCAAAATAATCGTTTGTGTGCGACAAAGAAAAAGTGAAAAGGCGGCCGAAACAGTCTAGTTTCTGGGAGCACATAATTTTTTTCGAAACTGCATAATGTACATTACAAAACTTGAAAATTTATTAAAAATTTAATTTCGAAATGATGTTCATTTATTCACGGCATTTTGTAAGCTTGTTTTTGATTGATTTAGAACAGATCGCCAAAGTAGCTAACAGCCTAATAATGAATTTTGGTCGTTTACAAAACGTTGAATTTCTGGAGCTGAATTGTGCGTATAAATATCAACTTTGTTTGACAACTGTGTGAAAAATAATTTCCCATGCTATATATAGTACGATTAACAAACGTCAAATCACAGTAAAGAAATTTGTTTTTCGAATATTTATTTTGCAACACAAAATTAAGCGCTTTGATATCCATAGTTATTTTAAATATTTAAATTTTCGTTTGATAATAATTAATATTTTAATCGTTTTATAATCAAACAATTTTAATTAAAATATTAAAATTCCGCGTGGAATTATGCTTTGACAATAAATTTAAATATATTCGTATATTAAATTTGGGATAGGTGGCTCAGTGGTATCGAGTCGGCCTGTGATTCTTGAGAACCCTGGTTTGATCCCCACAACCGACAAACAATTTTCATCAAATTAATTCAACCCCTATCATCTAACATCTTTGGGGTCGTGATTTGACGGCAGGTAACCACACTTCACGCGAAGAAATATATTACTTACCGAGATTTGCTTCGGCAGAGTGCCACACCCAGTAATAGGTAAAAGGCGTGATAATATATTTCTTTATTTTATTTACATTTCTCAACCACCATAATTTATAATAAATAAATATACCGTCGTCTTTTATGATCATGATAGTTGATTGATTTACTGCGAAATATGTTTAACAGTGTTCATTAGGTTTACATACTTTTATATATTTTAATTGCCCAAGAATTTGGTAATAAATATTAATAACATTTTCTTGTCGAAATCTAAAATTTGTTGCAAAATAAGAATTTCTATTTTTTTTTTAAATTTATATATCGGACCAACTACTCAGGTCATATGCCGATATATCCTTTGTATGGCCGCCACGGGAGGGACCCGAACCCACGACCTTATGGTCGTCAGTCAGGCCCTCAACCCGCGCGGCTAAGAATTTCTATTATTTGTTGAATTACTATCAGATTGAATCACAAATCAAATAACTTAAACTGGTGTCACATCTCATCGGTATAATTTATTCTGTATTCAATAACACAATGTGTCATATAAAAGCAAAACAAAAATAAAATTACTTCTAAATTAATTGGACAAAATTATATTAAAACGTTCGTCTCAAATTTCACTACAAATCATTTAAATCGCCTTTGTATCACTGTACATCGAATTTGTTGTTTTTCGTGGTTTATTATAAAATATTAACAAATGATATTAATCAAATTTTGAAAGAAAAATGTTTGCATCATAGAACTGGACGTTTTAGTTGAATTTCTCTAATCGAGATTCTGCGTTATATACGTTTAAATATTTGTTGTATATAGTGTACCTAACATGCCAACGTTTTCTCTATTTTTAATACCGATACTATTCGATTTTTTTTATTGCGCGATATGATTCAATTTACCTGCATGAATAGTCTTCAAACATCAAATACTAATTATTGCATCCATTTGACTGACAAGCTCCAAAATGTACGCAATTTATTTAATAAAAGATGACATATTTGTATAAATAAACAATACATCAGAGTTTATCATTTCCAAGACTGAAATCTAAGATTAATTGATACAAATACATTATTTTAATGCAATTTACTTGCAATTGTTGTAACAGTACACCCCATTCACTTTGCCCACAATTTACAATACCGCATATATTAATCATTCACAATAGCTCTCATTCTCCTTACATTATCCCCGCCCCTGATGTCAACACACAACACACGAATATCCTTTATTCCTCGAACAATTCCTTGTATACGCTAATGTTGGCAGGCGCAGAAGCAGCAAGCAGCACTATATACGCACAGGCCAACGCCAACGTCGACGCCAACACGACGCAACTGCTACAAGTGCTTTTACTCAGCCTGAGAAACTTCTTCACGAGAATAGTTAGGTTAGGTGATTAATTGCATCTCAATACGTCACCCGTTTCAGCGCGGATATGTGTCAGCTGTGGTAGGGCCAGCGGGGTGATGGAACACGTGGACTGACGTTTTGGTGGACGGAGTATAGTGCATTAATGGAATTAGTGGGATTTATTGTACAAACGCGACTAATTTACCTACAGGACTGTAATTGTAAAATACTAATATTGATCACGGCTATACTACAGGTCTTAACTTCAGGATGGTGGATTAATTAGTTCGTGGCCTGATTTACAGAGGACAGCACTAGACTCACAATTATTTTTGTGAGGTTAAGTGCACACTCATTAAAGTTTCTTCACAGTTTTACATTAATATTTCAATTTTAAAATAAATAGATTTTTAAAAATAAAATATGCATTAATGGAATATATCGAAAATCATACCGTAAAGGAGAGCTTAATACCCAAATAAATTCGGAAAGACGAATTGATGTACTTTGATGTCCTTTTTGAACAGATATTTAATTACATACATACATACATAACATCACGCTATATCCCATTAAATGGGGTAGCACGAACCCGTCAACATTCTCATCCTGACACACGATACTCGATTCGACCACATTAACACTTCCTCCATACAAACTCTTTATTTTCTCACAACCAAAATCCATCAACACACACCAAACATTCATCCATTCGCTAGTGTACACTGCGCTTGTTTCTGAAGATGGTCTCCACACAATTGCAGGTAAACACTCGAAACATCTAACCAATTAATCTAAAATCAAGAATCATACGCTTGTAATTACATACAAATTTTCGATATATTCCACTGTATTAAAAAAATCTAGTTTAGCAGTTGGAATATTAAAATAAAACTTTGCAGAAACTTTAATGACAGTGCACCTAACGTCACAAAAAATAGTTGTAAGTGTAATGCCTCACGCTTTATATCAGGCGACGAACTTTTCAATCTAGCCTCGTATATTCCACCTAAATAAAAATAAAAATAAGTTTTAACATGATTCTGAAAGAAAAGTAAAAAACGGTCTAATATCACAAGAAATAAACATTGAATCAAATAAAAAAAATCAACATAATCACAAGTAGTCACCGACTAAATGCTTGAAATAAATTTGCAAAACAATTTTATAAAATAAACGTTATTTTATTCCTTTATTGTTTTTTGGGGTGACTTTTTTTCGGTGAGTCCCCTTGCGATTAGAGCGCCATCTATTCTGAATTGGAAAAAAAGTTTCAGATAAAATTAACTTATTATTTTTCGCAGAATACGAATCTGCAATAAAAAATGGGGGTTCCCATTTAAGGTTTCAAAATTGGAAATTATAACAACTCCAAATAATGGAACCTATTCTTGTATCTGGTTAGTAGAAATGATCCTCGAATTTTGGATCCGGTGCCGAAACTATATGGATTCGATTCAGAACTAATATTTCATAATAATTGAGTAAATACTTGCCTCTGATATGAAATTTTACCTCTCTTCTTCAATTACATTTCGTTTTTAAACTATAACGGGTGTATTACACTAGTACGTAAAAAAGCATGTAAAACATAAAAATACATGAATTTTTTACATTTTTATGAGTAGTGTGTGGAGACTATCGTCATATAAATTAGATTTTTTCAAAATTCAAATCTGTAAAATTAGGGATTATTTTTTTCCATACAAAAAGTTCCTATTATTAAGTAATCAGGAATCAGTTCCTAATAGAATTATATTCCCGTTCGGCATTATGTATATATTAGGGTGTCCGGTCTTTGGGCGACCTTCAAATATTCTTCGGGACCCCCCTAACTTGCCAGAAATAAAAAAAAAATGAGTTTCCCAAAAGGATTCAGTGTTTTTTTATGATTAACCCGTGCCACCGAGCGGTTGAAGTTTTAAGCCTACCGGAAAATAGGGGTATAGCAAAATAATTCTATTGTGTCGCCAGTTAGCGTAAAATAGACATGCGGGATATGTTTTCCTATGAAATTGATGATTCTGAACACGAATCTGTTGTCAAAATGTTGGTATCAGTCGAAGTTTTAGTAATAATTGCAAAATATGCATTTTTATGTTTTTTTGGGGTATAGACAATTTTCAAGTAAATGTTCATTTATTTGAGTAAAGTTTTATAATTCTATTAAAAATTTCTGAAACTGGACTCAAATAAATAAACATTTACTTGACAATTGTCTATACCCCAAAAAAACATAAAAATGCATATTTTGCAATTATTACTAAAACTTCGACTGATACCAACATTTTGACAACAGATTCGTGTTCAGAATCATCAATTTCATAGGAAAACATATCCCGCATGTCTATTTTACGCTAACTGGCGACACAATAGAATTATTTTGCTATACCCCTATTTTCCGGTAGGATTAAAACTTCAACCGCTCGGTGGCACGGGTTAATCATAAAAAACACTGAATCCTTTTAGGAAACTCATTTTTTTTAGAATGTCTGGCGATCTAGGGGGGGTCCCGAAGAATATTCGAAGGTCGCCCAAATAACGGACACCCTAGTATATATAAATGTTAAATTTGAAGAAGCAGAGATAAATATCATCCAATTAGAACCAACAGAATTAAAAAAGAAAAACACAAACGTAGTAGAAAATAACATAATTCGTACCCAGCTTATCATCCGTGACGGAACAAAACGCCATCTAGTTCTCCGTTCGCATGGCACCAGCCACTTGTCCATAGTCAGGAAATCGCGTACATGTGGTAACAAGGGTGGCGTCGCGGGGTGGGCACAGGGAGCACCGTTCGAGGACCGCGCCGCGCCGCCTAGAGGAAAGTGATTTCAGTCACGCGATATCAACCCTTTATCATCCCGTGTCTCACTTCCACGCGCACTGTGTACAGCTCACCTTCTCGCTCGCACACACGACCCCCTTCGATCGGCAGACTTTTGCACCGCGCGCAGATAAGAACCAGTGTATGAAGCGAGAACTAAATTTAACCTGAGATATATGCGAATGTCTTTTTTGTTTTATGTTGTTTTAGCAGCGTTGAGAATGTCTAAAGGGGTGGATAAAATGTGAGATATTGCGTGTTGCGTTGAATTAATTTTCGTTTTATTCTCCGCGTGTTTCTAGTTTTTTTTTCTTGTTTAGTGAATGTATGCAAAGAATGAGATTGTTTGGTTCATTTGACTATCAAGGAAATGAGAAAAATTCTAACCTTTCAACCAGTTTTTCTTCTGTTACAAATATATCATCGATTTTAATTTATTATGAGTATAATACACGAAATGACAAAAGCAGAAATTTCACCAAAGAGAAAACAAAACGATATACTAAAAATTGGTCTGAGTGGTTCGGATTCCATTAAAAAACTGTAGGCCTCCTGTACTGTAATTGGAATTAAGTTTTTAGTCAAATAAATAAAATTTAAAAAATAGGAGAATACTAATCGGTTTATAAGTGTATGCTTGCTTGACAATGTAACGAATTTAGTAAGTATTCGTCTAGAAATCACCTCTGCTCATAGAAAAAGTTTTTTCGTATTATTTTATTATTATTGTATCTTTTAAAAAGTGGATTTGAATATTGGTATATTCCGAAATCCATTGTTTGTGATAGATTTGTAAATAAATAATTTTTTGTTATTAATCTAATGTTAAAAATATTTTTGTTAGAGAAACTTCTTTAGTTAGAGAAGAAGAATAACTCTAGGCATATTTTACCCATAATACTTGTTAGTTATTATATACCCCTCACTGCCAATCTTCGGAACGCTAACCGAACAAATATTTTAAAATAGTACGGAACATGACAATACGGCTTCACTGTCCAGATTCATAACGAATGATAAATAATAGATATATGATTTTACTTAACTTGAAATTAACTTATTTTTATAGGCAATATCTGTATTTGTTATAAACCTTAAAAAGAACAAGAATAATATAATATTATAAGGCGATGCTGCCTTCATTTCTTATAGATTCGTTGTTAGAGAAGTGGGCGTAAATGAAGATTTACGAAACAGGTGTACAGGAGCGAATGGATGAATGTTTGTTGCGTGTTGATGGATTTTGGTTGTGAGAAAAGAAAGAGTTTGTATGGATGAAGTGTTAATATGATCGAATCGAGTATCGTGTGTCAGGATGAGAATGTTGACGGGTTCGTGCTACCCCATTTAATGGGATATAGCGTGATGTTATGTATGTATGTATGTATAAAATTTACTACAAAAATAATTTTATTTAAGATTTATCTAAAGAATTTTCAAATATATTTAACAAAATCGTCATTACAAATATGCGTATCTTTCCAGTTGTCAAATATTCCTAAATTATTATAGAGGAAATTGCTTGAAGTAGAAATAATAAAAAAGTCTGTTTGTAATTTTAGAGAAACATTCTTCAGCAATTTTTCTTTGGCAAATTTTCTTTCAAATAATTTAGGAATGTTTGTAGGAAACTTATGCAAATTTTTGAAGACATCAATATCAAGATAAAATATAAATACTACATCTGATAGTAATTTATGCACCAAACGTTAGAGCAACGTACGTGGTGCATACATGATTTTAGTTTTCACTAGAATATGTAAAATTAGTTTTAATTTATAATCATTATGTTTATAATAATGCGTATAAGTATATGAATCAACAGTGACTTTGCGTGAAAGGAGCGGTATTATGGATCATAATGTACCTTGGTCGTTATAGCGCAGTTTATCATAGCAATAAACATAATAATGTTAGAGTGAAAAATAAATAATATTATAATCTGAGATAATATGATTTCTTTGTGTAAGAATCTAGGTTTGTTTAATTTCAAACAACTCTATGTATAATGAAATGTGATTTCAAAGGTAATAAACGTTGTTTATCTTTACAGATAGGAGACACACCGAATCCAGAGCTACGCATAATAACAAGCTTGTTCAAAGACGTCCTATACAAAGGTAAATACAAAATTTCTTTATATGCGCAATTTTATAATTCAGTGATTTCATAAAACGTGGTATTTACATTGCTCAAAAATTTCAATTTAATAAATAACAAACATGTTATCAAGCTGTAATCCTCAAAAGGCATATCATACAGTACAATCAGGATGATTTAATCTAATTTCTCTTTATAATTCAAACGATTCTGTATCTTTATCATCACTAAAGCCTTTCATATTTTCCAAATCTACTGGATTTAGCTATTATTGGATCGCGAGGCTCAAAATTGCAAATCCAAATTGCCTGTCTCATCCCTGTTCAAACATAATACTTACTTTGAGACGCGAATTTGCGTTGCGCATGCAAGTTACATTACATTACGTGCTTCCGTTGCTTACATCAAGAACACTTTGATGTAAATCAGGACAGCATATTGCATTAAAGAAGCTACGTACTAGCGTATTCTTCGTGATGTATATTTAATACAAGTGTGCTTGTGCGTTTGCCATGAATGCGAACAGCGAGAGTGCGATCGCGGTCTAACAGGGATTGCCTTGACATCTTGACAAGATACATACGAAATTAAAAATGTGAACAAGAGGCCGCAGGTGGCACTAACGCTGGCCGAATTTCATCTGTTTCTTCTCGCTGTCGGAATTATACTTTCTCACCTGCTTTCGTATTCTTTAGAGCTGGATCTAAGATATAAATTAAGGTGTACAAAAGTTTCTGTGATTGTTAAAAATTTAAAAATGTAATATAATAATCATCTATATACTTAACAAAATTTTAATGACATCGCGTCGCTTCTCCATCATGGGCGCACATAGAATATCGGCTAGGAGGGTGTGACGAAAAAAATATATATCTACATAATCTTCAATATATATTTTAATATCTGTCCTATATGTAATACAGCTAAAAAAATAAAAACTGAGACAACAAATTATATAGTTTGTTATGGTTAAATAAAACTAAAATTCATATACTAAAAGGATTATATACAGTCTGTCCCATTATCTCGAGAAATATACATCTAATGACAATATGTCCCAAACAAAAGTCCTATAGTTTGAAGGAAGACATCAGATTTGTCGAAAATTTCCCACCCACCATAGAGGAAGGGGGCAGATTTAAAATCTTTAAAGGGAACCTCCATTTTTTGTTTGCATATTCGGATTATACGCTAAAAAATATCTAGATTTTATTTGAAACTTTTTTGTTGTATTCCTGTAGGTCTATCTTATGGCCAGCAAAGTATTAGCAGATTTTTAAATTTTGCTGAAATACTAGTTCATTTATATTCTTCTGTATTAATAAATTTAAAAAATTTAACTTTAAATTACAAAATAGAAATGCGCAATTTATTAATACCTGTTCATTTCATATTTTTGTGTTTTTAAAAAAAAAATCTTCTTTACCTGTTAATAGACATATTTGTTTAACTTAATTTTAATTTAGGGCTCAATATTAGGGATCCTTGACGGTAGCCCAGCCAGCACCTCTTTAATCCGCCCCTAATATCACCTCAAAAATTTATAAACGTATACGAGACAATATTACAAAAATATGCTGAAGAATATTTAATAGAATAAATAATAAGATTGAATATTACATAAAAATTCTGTAATGAATTTGAAATTTAACGCAATCCTTTAATATAATGATATGTGGATCAGATTTTAATTTCTGTTTACTATTATAAATTATATTTTCACATTTATAATTCAAATTTTTAATGAATGTATACAAATGAGACATGCTCAGTGTATAATGCAGCAAGGGTAAATAATAAATTAATTACATTCGCTGAATTTGAATCAAATGATATTTGATACCTAAAATTTCATTTTAATTATCTGGTAATGAATCACATTTACATCATATGAATTAATTAACTGAAAATTTACTGAATATTTCTCATTAACTTTACAATATATATTTATATTTATTGATTACAAATCAAAAGTAATTAATTTTGAAATTAATAATCATTTGTAAAAATAGAAAAATAATTAAAACAACATTAAGGTTTACATAAAACCAGTAATGAAAGTACCTATAAATACATACCTTAGGCTCTTCGATTAGTTGAATTGCATGTATTTTTTTTGCCACAAGTTGGTAATATTCCAAACATATTAAAATGTTTTGATTTTTTATATATTTAACCTGGAAAAGAAAATTGGTTGAAACATGGGGAGTTTAAAGCCTCATTCACAAATCGAAATTAGTGTTAGTATAAGGCTTTTTCTTTCGGTTTTATATACCTTGCAGCAACAATACCTTATGGCAGCGTTGACAAATTTGTTTTTTTTTGTTTTAACTCAAAATTTTATTACCGAATAACAATTATACATCCACCTAAAACTCTTTTATTTTTATAAAATAAATAAATAAATATATCATCACGCCTTTTACCCATCACTGGGTGTGGCACAGGTAAGTGATATATTTTATCGCGTGAAGTGCGGTTACCAGCCTTCAAATCACGGCCTCCAAAGATATTAGTGGCGGAGAAGCCACAGGGGTAGATTTTGTAAATTGGTGAAAATTGTTTCTCGGCTGTGGGGATCGAACCAAGATTCTCAAGATCCACAGGCGGACTCGATACCACTGAGCCACCTTGAATATATAACAACTCCATAACGATTAGGGTATTATTTGCTGGCATTATGATTTATATCGCCCACTCCGTTCAGTCACTTGTTCAAAATGCCCGTTCGCTCATAAAGCTCACTCCGTTTACACAACGACATAGTTGACTAATACTAATAAAGCTCACTCACATTTTAATTGTAAAGAGAAAAATTGGGATACCGTCAGGATTTGAACTTTGGATCTATGAACTCCGGGCATATGCTTTAAACCAGAGATGGGCGAATATCAAATTTCTCGAATTCGAATATCGAATACGAATATTAATCAAATCTCGAATATTCGAGGTACTCGAATATTCGAATACTCCTAAAAGTTAATTTATATATTATTAATAATTATTTAATTATGTCATTTTCATTATTTGAATGAAATTGTTAAGATAAAATAAAATTAAAACAAAAAGTACAAACAAATAAGAAAAAGACGAAAACTTCAAATTTAAGGTGAAACGTACGGACTGATGTTGGCGAAAAACAAATTTAAAATATGGTACGTCTTCATGGTTTTGAAACAAAATATCTTTGTTATTAATAACTTCAAAGTATTGTAATATCTTTAAGTTTATGTACAAATGATAAAGGAAAACATAGTCAAAAATTGAGGTTCACGTATGGCGCGATATTCGAGATATTCGAATGTTCGCTATACTGACGTTAATATTCGAAAATCTCGAATATCGAATAATGTCAATATTCGCGACATTCGACTATTCGCGGATGATATTCGCCCATCTCTACTTTAAACAAATTAAACTAAATACAGTTGCCATGTGATTCATGTCTGATTTTATTGTTTCCTCTCTATTTTGTTGTGTGTCATGGGCAACCTCGATCCCATGACACTCATATACGGAAACGCTTGACACAAGAGTCATCTACTGTGACATTGTTATATAAGAAGAATATTTTCCAATTGAAATTTAATTAAATAATTATTATAAATTAAAACTAATTCTACATATTCGAGGCAAAATTAAAATCTTGTATGTTCCACGGACGTTAGTAGATAATAATGCCATTGGTGCATAAATACTTACGATACAAGTACTACACTTAAGCCCGTCTCTTGGATAGTCTATGAACTAAAAATAATATTATAAATTTGCTATTAAGTTATTCATAAATCTATTACGCAAATTTTTATTTAGACAGCATTTTGATTTATAAAGTAAATTTGTGAATTGAAACAGAATGAAGAGTGACATAAATTTATCGTCATTTTTCGGATAATTTTGTGTCGTTCACCAGTAATTTATCAGACAGTAATCCAGCGTATTACGGCGACATTCAGTTGTCACACGACCCGACCTCTAACAATTGTTTTAAACCTGCAACTCTCCTCCATTAGCTCCATTAATAACAACTGTTCCAGCACCCACTGCGATCAGAAACTATTACAATTCGCCTTTGTTGCGCGTGCGCTTGTTCTGCGATTCGCGCCGCCAAATATGGCAGTAATTTATGACCGGGCCATAAGTAATTTGTTAAGTGCTCAGAAGATAAAATACTGATATAGATTGCGGGAACACAATTTCCTAATGAATCCATTGATATCAGCGCAGAGTTCAGTTATTTATGGCCGAATTGGCATGTATTCTGGCCGTGGGGTCAGAGGCCAACTTCTACGAGCTGTACGCCACTGGTAAGGCACCTAATAATAATTGATTGCGCGATCATTTGCATCGTACTCTGTTATTTCTGTTTCTCCTCCGCTCATAGTTTCTCACTGCTGTATTGGTACGCTGTTGATTTAGTTACTAGTTCCATAACTAGAAAATTACTGCATGGATGTTATCTACGTTTTGCGATTGTTATTTATGCTTGATTAAAATTAATTTACCACCAATGTAGTGAGACCTCACGTTGTTGTATTGTCGATATCCTATGTAATACATACATATATTTAGTTTTGCATTATAAATTCCATTCCAAATACTACTAATTATAGTTTTTCTTGTTTTTCTTTAAGAAAATTGCAACCTAGACATTTTAAAAAGTATTACAAGCAGTCAGTGAGTACGGTTATATACAAATTGCATACAATACTTTATATTCCATTTGTTTTCTTAAAATATGATAATGTGAAAAATTTAATTGCATCTCAAAGTATGTTTTATTGTTACTTTTGCATAACCATGTTATTTAAAATTATAGAGCTGTCAAATTTTGTTTTTAAAAAAGGTGAAATATGTATTCGTAATATCTGGAGGCTTAAGAAAACCCCAAAAGAAATAAAAGAAATTGCATTAAATGCAAAGGATTTCATTTATTAAATATAATATTTATTTTGACTTTTATTTTTTGAAGAATCCAATTTTCTATTTTATCGTACAAATTCAATAAAGTGTTATTTTATAAACAGCAAACAAAAAAATAAATAAATAAATATATCATCATGCCTTTTACCCATCACTGGGTGTGGCACTCTGCCTAAACAGATCTCGGTAAGTGATATATTTTTTCGCGTGAAGTGCGGTTATCAGCCGTCAAATCACGGCCTCCAAAGATATTAGTGGAGAAGGAGCCACAGGAGTAGATTTTTTTAAATTGGTGAAAATTGTTTGTCGGCTGTGAGGATCGAACCAAGGCCGACTCGATACCACTGAGCCACCTACCCCATAAACAGCAAACAACATAAAACATAAAATAAAAGGACTTAATTTATCAAATTCAAATGAACTTTCATTAACAATAAATGATACCTCGAAAATGTAATTATTGAATTATTCATCGTAATTCTTTTCAATTTTAATTTAGATTTAAATATAAATAATAAAAGAAAATTAGCAAGGAAAGCGAACAGTCTCTGCTTCAACATTATTACTATGATTACTATAAATACTTATCAGGGGAAGGACGACTAACTAATAGTATACTTAATTTATTTGTAATAGTTTTCAATTAGAAAAATACTTCTTATAAAAGTAATTCTAGATACATACACCATAATAAAGAGAAATTTAAATAACAGCAAAGACAAAATTAATTGTCATCCATACACTCGGTGAAACTAGGTTTAATAAAAAATACTAAATAAACACTTGGCTAATTCTCACAAAATTCAGCCTAGAAGTCACCTTATGAGGGCATCGTCAGAGGCTGGCCAGCACAGTTAGAGAAATTTATTTATTTATTTATGTTACTCTGTACAACAGGAACTTAATCCCAATTACAGTACAGGGTCCGCTCTCACCAAGCCGCAGTGTGGTAGTTTATATAATTTTTAGCTTGAAAGAGATTCTAAACTCGGGATCTTCGGATTCAAATTCCATATTGCTATCCACACCACCGTACTGACAGACATAAATGTCTCCAGGTTAAATTTTAACTAACTAGACATTTCTTAAAAATGTGTAATTTTGTGTAATGTTTAGCTCAACATTCAAAGAAACAAGTTTAAGCGATCCGATATCGGTAATAATTAAATGCAGGCAAAGTATAGTCTTATTAACGGAGAGAATTGAGACAAAAATTAATAAATATGTTGTATTATAAGTATCATTTGTTAACATTTAATGTTTAAAAATGATATTACTTGAAAGAGCTTGAATACATTCTTGCAAACGTAGATGAAAGTTAAATGGGTACAGCTATGTCAATATGCTGCCCAGATTCCCGTATCTTACGAAGTCAGCCTTTTATTTATGGGTTTTTTTAAATTCCATGTTTATGTAAACAAGCTTCGCACACTTGAGGATTTAAAATATAATATAAAAGAAGAAATCAAAACGATAGATAATCAATGTTTGCAAAGCAGGCATCATGAATAACTTTCGCCTACGTTTGCAAGAATTATTTTTAAAAAGAAGTTAGCTGTTGACAAGTGACAGTTAAATATTATATATATATATAAAATTCTTTTTGTTTCATGATCAGCACGTCGTACAGAATATACCCTTTAATTTTTGCTCTAAGTTGTGAAACACCCTGTATATATATATATATATAAATTAAAGGGTATATTCTGTATTACGTGCTGATCATGAAACAAAAAGAATTTTTTTTAAATTCGAAAAATTAAGGGATGTTAACCTAAAGCATTTTTTGTAGTACTGCACTGGATTCGCTTTCCTATTAAACATAAACAATGAATTAGGTATCAACTACGAAAAAATAATTACACAATTCAATTATTAGCAGTTATTTATAATATAATTTTATTTAATTAATAACTTTAACATAATCATCCGCCCAGTGGCAGTGGCAACGAAAAATTTTGGACTGGGAAACATGGATAATAGTTTTGCGATTTAAAAAAAAAAATTTTTTGTTTCATGATCAGCACGTCGTACAGAATATACCCTTTAATTTTTTGCTCTAAGTTGTGAAACACCCTATATATATATATATATATATATATATATATATATATATATATATATATATATATATTCAATTTTTAATAAAATAATTCATTGTCCGACAGTACGGTAGTGTAGTTACTGTTGACGCATTCGAATACTAAGTTTCCGAGTTCGAATCCAACTCAAGCTACTACTATGGTTCGGTGAGTAACCTGTACTGTAATTGGGATTAAGTACAGAGTAGCATGAATAAATACAAACTATACGCAACATGGAGTACTAGACACATTATCACAGAATAACATTAGAAAAAAGATCTGCATAATTTAATAATTAGAATCTGATTATATACCTTTTGTTTGAATCTTTTAAATTATTTAGGATCGTTTTATATATATATATATTTAGTAAATGATGTATACTAATTAATGAGCCTCCTAGACGTTAATAGTAACAGCGTAACAAAATTTCGTGTGAAATGATTTTGTGAAGTCGCCAAATGGTGTCCAGACGAGATAAAAATATCTAGCCTAGTGGGTCGCTATTGCGTTACAAAGAAGCAGCACTCTATTCAGGGATGAATGAAGCTGAAATATAGAAAGTTTCAATTTCCTGGCCTTGATCCCGTGAGCCGGGAGGTTGAAGCCCGCGAAGCCTAAAAGCCGTCGCTGCGCACGCGCATTAGTTCCGGCTTCGTGAATATCGAATATTTCACACCGGAGTCTGTTTATCATTCATAACAGAAGTAATGTATCCGAGGGTAAGTCTGCTCGCGAGACTGAGGCCGCGAGAAAAGTCTTCTCTTTGCCGCGACGCGTCGACAAACGAAACGCGCCCGTATGTCAATCCAAATGGAAGAAACCTTTGACTTTGCCTCAACTTTTGTTTATTGGAGATATCATATTTAAATCATAAATATTTTCAAGATTATGTATAATATCAAAAATATGGGGTAGGTGGCTCAGTGGTATCGAGTCGGCCTGTGGATCTTGAGAACCCTGGTTCGATCCCCACAGACGACAAACAATTTTCACCAATTTAAATCTACCCCTGTGGCTCCTCCACCACTAATATTTTTGGGGGCCGTAATTTGACGGCTTTTAACCGCACTTCACGCGAAAAAATATATCACTTACCGAGATCTGCTTAGGCAAAGTGCCACACCAATATGAAAAGATCTTAAATTCTGACTACTTACGTTGCAATACATCTGGTTGTGCCAGATGCCGTTGTGATTTAGAAAATTTAGAATATTTAAATTTAATTGCTTTTGATCATCTTTAATGTGAAGAATTTTTCTCTTAAATCATAGAATTGTTTGCTGTTTGCAGAGATAGTAAAAAGTATTTACCATTGCTTCATATTTATATATTTAAATGGGTTAGATTTATACATAAATTTATATGGGTTAGATGGCTCAGTGGTATTGAATCGGCTTGTGGATCTTGAGAACCCTGGTTCGATCCCCACAGCCGACAAACAATTTTCACCAATTTAAATCTATCCCTGTGGCTCCCCCTCCACTAACATCTTTAAGGGCCGTGATTTGATGGCTGGTAACCGCACTTCACGCGAAGAAATATAATACTTTCCGAGATCTGCAGAGTGCCACATCCAGTAATGAGTAAAAAGCGTGATGATATATTTATGTTATTTTATTTATTAAATACAACAAATAAATATATATTAAAACTATTTTAACGTTGAAAATCAATTCATATCATATCTTTACGGATCGATATCTAGTAACCAAGATTTTTCTTGATCCGAGGGCTGTTCTCAAAATGTTGAGCCTAATATAGCAAAACAAGGTATTTCATTCAGAACATTTTATTACGTTTTCTCAAAATATTCATTATAGTCTATACATTTTTTATGGAGTAGGTGACTCAGTGGTATCGAGTCGGCCTGTGGATCTTAAGAACCCTGATTCGATCTCCACAACCGACAAACAATTTTCACCAAATTAAATCTATCCCTGTGGCTCCCCCTCCACTAATATCTTTGGGGACCGTGATTTGATGGCTGGTAACTGCACTTCACGCGATTAAAAATATCACTTACCGAGATCTGCTTCGGTAGAGTGCCACACCCAATAATGGGTAAAAGGCGTGATGATATATTAATTTATTTTTGCATTTGTTCAAAATATTTTTCCCATGTTTCTGGAGATATATCTCTCTTTGGAAGGCATCGACAGCATCATTGGCCGAAGTAAAACGAATTCCCGGCACTTTATCGTTGGCCTGTGAAAACATAAAGAAATCTTTGGGTGCAATATCGGAACAATTTATATAGCGGAACAGGAGCGGTGGCCGAGCGTGTTAAGGCACATCTCTTAACATACTGTGACGTCACCCGAGCCAAGGTTCGTCAGTTCGAATCCGCCTGTCGACAATGTGTGATTTGTCGTAAAATATAAAATACAGTTACATGGTTTTATCACACTCGGGCGCTATAAGCTAGTCACTTATACGTCTTAAATAATGTAGCATTCGACTACGAAAATCGGCAGTACGGCAGTATAAAAACTGCGGCTCGGTGTGTCCGGTAGGCCCAGGCCCGATCTCGGGCTGTAGCGCCACAGATGATGATTTATATAGCGGATGAACCATCAATGCAATATTTTGCTCCTTTAAATTCGCTACTGTTCAGGCAACAGTATGTGGGTGGGCATTATCATGATGCAATATGACTCTTTCTCTTGTTCAATTGAGACGGATATTTTCAAGCACCACAGGCAAGCACACCTTAGTATATCATTCAGAATTAACCGTAGTGTCAAGTTCTATAGTTGCAACATGTGCACTATTACAAAATATAAAACTAACGACCATTTTCTTGTTACGGATTTTTTCACGAACAACTTTTGTTGGAGTAGACTCATTTTAGAAGACCCAAACAGTCGACTGCATCTGTTTTCGGGGTCGCACGAATAGATTCAAGATTTATCACCTGTCACATAATTATAAATAAAGTGAAAGGATCTACGAGCGAAGCGAGTACGACAGTGGTTTTGGACCAATTTTAAACTGGTGTTAATTTATGGGGTAGGAGGCTCAGTGGTACCGGGTTTGATTCCCACAGCTGACAAACAATTTTCACTACATTAATGTGGCTTCCCCTGTACTAACATCTTTGGGGGCCGTGATTTGAGGCCTGGTAACCGTACTTGACGCGTATAAATATATCAGTTACCGAGATCTGCTTCGGGTGAGTGCCACACCCAATAATGAGTAAATGGCGTGGTGGTATATTTATTTATTTTATTTGTTAATATATGGGGAATTCATCAAGCACAAAGCTTCCGTCCACCTAAAGATGTGCAATATGGTGTTGATCGGTTTCACGCCAATGCCCAGGGTTGCTTGAATTGAACGAGTAGCAACATAGCTATCTTTCTTTATCATGTCGCGTACACGTGCAATGTTTTCATCAATAACAGCGAGATAAAAGTAACTTATTTTCTTTCTTGTTATTTACATTTCCAAGATTTCACAACAAAACAACGTATCTGTTTTATTGTTGTTTTGTTATCATTTAAAACTAACATAATTGCCAAGATATTTATTATATAATATAAATATGCAGTGTACGGAAAATATGTTCTATCTACAGAAAGTGAGTTTTTCTACTAGTTTGTTATTATATCTATACATAGATATTGTAAATATTTTCAAGAGAATTAATATTAGTTATGTAATATGTACAGAATGCACGACATTATTGGATGAGCCATAGTCTTTGGCTAAGCGGGCGAGGTAGATAAATAGGGCGGGTTTTATAAGTCTACGTATGTACAAATTGCATACAAAGCTTTAAATTTGATTACCTTGGAGTAGATCTGTTTTCTTAAAAACCATTAATTTAAAAAATGTACATGTTTTGCAAAGTGTGCTTTGTTATTTCCTTTTTTTAATAATATTATTTATAATTATTAAAACTTCAAATATGTTAAAATAAATGTGAGAAATCTAAGGCTAAGAACTAACTAACAAAGAATTTAACCCCTAAGCCTTAATAAATGAATAAATAAGTTAGATTATTTTGAACGGGTTAATAACTTAATTCAAACCGGACCTTATAAAGAAATTTAAGAAAACACCTTTAAATAAAATGATAACGTCGTTTAAAAATACAATTAAAGATTGCCCAAATTTTATTTCTAAACAACTAAAATATAGTATAACAATTTCTAATCCTGTAATACCTAGAATGAACTGTTTCCCTAAAATTCAACTCAATTCAGATTATTAACAAAATTAAAGTTCTTAAACTAAATGAGGTTGAAATATTAGTATCTTTTGACGTTAGTGCCTTATACATAGAGACAAATAGTTAATTTCTCAAAACTTAGAAGAATTCCGTAACAAGTAAAAGAAATTGCATTAAATGCAAAGGAATTAATTAGTTATAATAATTTTTTTGAGAATGAAAAAACTTCAATTATTATTTTATCGTAATAAACAGTGTCCCAAATGAAGTAGATATAGTGCAGACGACCATAAAAAATATATGTCAAAAAATAATCGTAGAGAATATTTCTGTATAACAAAGGAAGAAACAAATGAACTTTTCCGCGTTGCTGTTGACTTTAAGATCTAAAACGCAGGATCAGGGCGTAATGGCGGCATATGACCTTAGAAGTTGGTCCGCCAGGAAGCCAGAATTAAAAAAAAAAATTAAAAAAAAAATGAACTTCCCCGCAAGAAATAAATAATAAGGATAAAATAGCAAATGGAAGAATTAATTCAAGCATTAAAAATGTTTAACAACGGAAACTAAGTTTTAAAAAGTCTGAAGAATATGGGCGAAGAAGAAACAAAAATGCTTTTACCCATATATAATAAAGCGTAGGTAGAAAGAAAAATTCCAAAGGATTGCGAAGTAGTTGTCAAAGTAACATACCAGTACACAAGAAAGAGGATACCCGCAACTTTGATAATTACAGAAATATTTCTCTTCTATGTATGGTATTAAATGTCTATTAAAGAATACAAGAAAAAAAGCTGAGAATTAAAATAGAAATAACACTATCAGGAGTATAGAGTGGCTGTAGAAAAAGAAAAAGCTTACAAGATCACATTTTTAAGAGAATACTAAGCAAAAGAAAAGAATACATGGCGTTTATAGACTTTAAAAAGCCTTTCATCGAGTCCTACGCCAAAAAATATGGGAAAGCAAGAAAAACATGATTTATATTAATGCAATAAAATGCATAAACCAAAAGTGCGACAATTGCATCATTGATAAAAACAGTAAATCCGAAAACTTTATAATAAAATGTGAAATTAAACAAGGAGATGTAATAAGCCCAGTCTTATATACGATATTTATAGACGACTTAATTAAACAGTGCAACTAAAGAAACTGAATTTGAGTTACAAGAATCTACAGCGAGTTGAAATAACTGAATGTGCATTTGCGGATGTGCAGTAATACCTGGTTTGGCTGGCTGGTCTTGGATAGTTGTAGCTTTTGGCTACACTTTGACTATTAATGTCTATGTGCGAGTAGCAAAAGATTACTTTCACTTTAAGCACACAAATTACTATTTAATTTGTAAAGAAATTATGAATTAGAGTTGTAAAAATTTAAATGCGTCTGGCTGCAACGAAAACATTTTAGTTATCTAAAAATCGGACACTATTCTATTAATATAACGTTTAGGATTTCGAAACAAATGGAACAAAGTAACTAAAAGCACTTGAAAAGCACAATTCATTCACCAGCAATAAACGTACAAAAGATCAACGACATCGTTGACAACAACTGCCAACAGGGACAAGCAACACTGGCCTGTTAACACGACAATCCTCACGCACACGCACACGCACGCTCTAGCTTCGGGCACGTAGTCCGGCGACCGCGGCTTCATTCCCGCTTGACATTCGTCGTTTCCGGAACTCCGGGGGCATAACTAATGGGATTTTAATAGAGCACACGACGGTAGCGTTTCATTACACGAATCGTACACGCGTGTGTTAGACGATGGTTATAGAAGGGTACGTCAAATGGGTCACGGGTTTCACTATTATTTCATGTCGCCGGGACGTGGATCATAAATAATATTTTAGTTACTTGCTTGTATACCTTTGCTTGAACTCTTAGTAGATCAGTGCCGTATTGACACGTTTCATTACAAAGAGATATTTCTTATTAACTTATCTTTATTTATAACCTTAAAATGTAGTTCATTTAACCTTTTTAAATGAATAACAATAACATAATAATAAAAGTTGTATTTTTTGTGTTGGAATATTAAGATATGTAAAATTGATTAAAGGACCAAAATACTGCCAATTTAAGGACCGTTTTACAAATATTTCTTAAAAATATATTAAAATCTTAGGTGACAAGATAAAAATGAAAATCAATATCAAAGATTTTATTTTTACAATTTAATTCCAAATTGAAGTACAATACGAAAATTTTAAATACAAAATATAACTGAATGGAGAGTTTAAAAATTACGTGAGAATATACATATTAATTCCTCAAATTTTTTTCTTTAACTAATACTTAAAAATATCTTCAATTTGCTTCTTTCAATCTGCCTAAATTAGTGATTCATTATATCATTATGGTAAAACATACACCGGATGTTTAACTTTATTCTTGTTATATACAATGGTAAAATTTTCATTTGGCAATAGTTTCTTCCCTATTAATTTTAGAACAAAATTATAAATACAAAATATGTTCAGCAATAATAACTGCATCCAATGAGTTAAATATATTGATAAAGTGCCTCGAGATAAAGGTAAATTAAATTTATCATTTTTAAGCTGAATAGATCCGTCAATACTAATATGGATGCAGTTTTTAATTCTGAATATATTTTATATTTACACTTTTGTTCTAATATAAATAGCAAAGGAAGTATCGCTAAATGAAAATTTGTCATTGTTTTTCGTTTATAACAAAAAAAGTAGACCCTCAATATTTAATTATATAATTCAAATGCAATGTTATTCACTCTCTATTTGTCTCTCTATCTAAGACAGCCTCGAGCCTATGGTGCCTTCATATATTGAAATGCTTACCATAGATGTCGCCATAAACAACGTTCAATATTTGTTTTACTAAAACCTCATTCATAGCTCTTAACATATCCAATGTTTTTGGTTGTCTTTGTTAAGTGTATTGCCAGCTGACACAAACATTAATTTTTGTTGTATGTTTTTTCAAAGATCTACAAAAATTTTAAAAAATACATTTTTTTAAATATGGAATATTAGTAAAAATAGTGATTAGTTTTTATAGTTTGCTACTATGTTTAGTTTCATGTATAATTGAAAAATATTAGAAAATAAAAACAGAGATTAAAGTTTGCAAACTTTTATATTTGTGTTTATGCTTATGCTAAAACTGTAGTTGGAATTGATTTGACGTTATAACGTATATCAAACATTTCAAAGTTGTGACAAACGACAAAAATAGTAACTATATTAAGAACTGTTAATGAAGTATATACTCTTATACCAGCAAAATTTAAAAATTTGTAACAAATCGCCAAGACTTTCCTAATTTTGTATATTTTCTCTATACCTACCTTAATATATTATTTCAATTGTTAACAGTTACTTAATTTACTGGAGAAAAAAAATTTACTTTAGTTTTCTATCAAGATACCTCATATGCAATCTTGAAAAAAGTGCTAAAGCTCTAATTCAAGTATATTAGAATGTCAATAATTAAAGTAAGCTTGTGGTTATTTGTGTAAGTGAAAGTAAACATCTATTCACCCGCGTATCGACGCCTCTGTGTTGCACTTGGCCGTCGGTATGTATCCTGTGCCTAATTCCTCTCACTTGTCTGCTCGTTATTTCTCTTTTGTGGCATCTTCTTCTTCTTGTGCCTCCTCCAGCCGACGGGAAATCGAGAGTGGCTCGAGATACACGAACACCCCCGTCCTCTAATATTCAGATTTACGAAGCGGACACATTCAAAATTAATGAGCATCGTACATTTATATAACGCTGCAAATTCAAAACATAATTTTATAAAGTCATAATAAATTCTCTTGTTCACTACAGAATACTTCATGAATTTTTCATCAGAAATTTATTTCTAACGGGGCGATTTCTATAAATAAATAACCAGTTTTACCATCATCAAAATAATTGATACTATTGACACGAAATTAGTTACATCAAAAAATCTTAACAAAGCTAGACAAAGACATTGTTTAAATAAAAGTAAAATCGTTAGACAATTGTTCTTTTATGTCACCGCCAACGCTTCCTGAATCCTGACTTGCAAGTCCAATGTGTCAAAATCGATAGCTCTACGTGTTTGACCCGGAGTTTGTTTGCACAAACAAAATAACCCCAAGAAAATGTGTTCTCTTTCTCTTTACATTTACATCAAACAGAGTCTTCATAACCTTACAAATATTCTGAATGCAAATAACCTCACTTTTCTTTAACAGAATAATTATGACAATCTTTGTTTGTATCTACATACTTCGAAGTATCTAGATTGAGTTCGAACAGTATCCGTTTACCGGATCTGTCCGTATAACCCGGAGTTTGGTCTCCGGTGCTCCGCTGTTAATGCAACAAAGCGATGTGTATACAAAGTCAGCTGTGTTTGACTTGTGCATAGAGTTACTCATTTCACTTTACGTGTGTAAACATACTCTCATGCTGGACTATTTTATGTGTTTATGTTGTTTTGAATCTTCTTCCTGTTTACTAATAATTATCACTGTTTTATTGAAAGAGTATTCTAAGTTTTCATGTGTATTTATTTATTCGTGATTTTATTAGACAACAGACATGAATTACATTTAATGAACAGCGCAAATAAGTTTTCGTCTTGCATTAGTTCTTTATGGAACTATTAGAAACACTTTACACATTTTGCTGATTGGTATTGGTATCAACTATCCTGCATATTTTCAATAAAATTATACCTTCCAAAAATACACAACCATATTTATTTGTAATAAACAAAAACAGTGTTTAACCTAACAACACTGAAATAACAGGTAACAGTGTTCTTCTCTTCTGCATCATGTTGCTTACTTAAAGCGCGCAAATTTGTTCTGGCCAATGATCACGCTTAATATCCTTTGATTGGGATATGTACAGACTGTCTCAAATTAAATGGGTTACCATTGGGATTTTGAAAATTATAAGAACTACGGGGTCGGTTAAACAAGCAATATTGTGCAATTTTGAGGACTGATTCCGATACCAATGAGAAAAATTTAATATTTCGAACAGTTTAAAAGTTATAAAAAAACTGTAAATCTTGATTTTAGAGAAAGGCAAATAACTCTAGAAATATAAAAGATATAAGAAAATGTTTTATATAAAAGTTACATGATATAATGATGCAAACTTAATCGTGATGTCAGAATATATATAAAGATGGCGGTTTCCAAAATATTAATAGCAACTTTCTTATTTAACATATTTTAAAGCATGTTTAATTAAATTAATTAATATATTTAATAAACATTTAATATCTTAGAAATCGCCATCTTTAATTTTGCTCTGACATCAATATTAAGGTAATTTTGTAACTTTTATATGAAATATTTTCTTATATCTTTTATAATTCCGGACTTATTTGCTTTTTGAAAATCTCTAATTTTTTTTAAATATTCGGATTTTAAAATGTTTGCTCAAAGGATCAGAATCAGCCCTCAAAACTGCACAACATGGCCCATTTAACCGACCTCGTAGCCTCGTACCTCTTATCATTTCCAAGGTTCCAACGGCTACAAATCTGGGACATATATATATATATATATATATATATATATATATATATAAACATTATTATAGAATTTTTTTATGTGTTTATCATTAATTTTGTCAATTTTGATTATGGTAGAAGAGTCAATTTTTAATGGCTAACTGGAATATTTAATTGATATCATTTAAACCCTCGAATGATCTAATACATACTAATGAAGCAGCCATGCTAGCGACTCAAGCACATTTACTTATGAAGATTAAGGTGATTAACATTGTAGTAGTTCACCATCATTTATTTTTCTGCTGTCAAATATTCTTAAATGTAAAGAAAACTACAAATAAAAGAATTATAATACTTATTTCTCTTTTATATTATGTATTTTTTCAACGAAAAGAAATAGTATGAGTCACTCTTGATCGGTTGTCCTACTTTGCTGAATTATTTAGTATTTCATGTCATCATCACCTACTTCTGTCTCGATGCTCTTGTCTTCTCCCCTCGATAAGCGACAACAAACATATCACTAGCTTCCAATAAACTACATCGGCTGTCACGGTTACTATGACACCCTGCCAAGTTCCTTGCAGTGTCCACTGCACGCACACATGTTTCGCTACGTGCGCGTAGACATGCTCCTGCTCAAGCTGTCGTTCGCACTCATGCAGTCGCCATCTGATGAAAATAACTCGCTATTCTGCTTGTCAATACGCGCCTTGATTTTCATTTCAAATACTGAGTGCCGATAGTAACCTACACGCAGATATGTGAATGATTATATCGCTGGTTTTCGAAACTTTGAAAATCAACACGGTAGTTTGAAACTCGACGCTAATTAACTACACATTCATGTCATATTTCGATTGCCGGTATTTGAGTAGAGCTCAGTTATAGCACAGCTATCTGTTTTATGAGATTTTGTTTCGTACTGATTGAAATTTGAGTAGACTAACGCACTATTATCAAAGAGATTATTGGGAAACTAATCTTCATAACACAATAAACGATGAACGATTCATTTTTTATTGTTTTAATCTTTTCCAAATTGAACATAAATTCATACTTTTTTAAATGTTTCGTTACCACGTAACAAAGAAACTGAATTAATTAATCAATAATTTATTGTTCTAGTCAAAGTTAGTTTGGAAAGCAAAAAGAAATGAAAATTTTACATTTCCAAATATTTATATGATAGTTGCATAGAAGAAATGGTAAAATGTCAAGTAAATCAAAAAGATATTGTTCGGTGCTTCAGTGCATTTATTATATTATTGCAGAAATGTCCATAAATGGGGTAGATGGTTCAGTGGTATCGAGTCGGCCTGTGGATTTGAGAACCAGGGTTCAATTCCCACATCGATAAACAATTTTCACCACGTTAAAAATACCCCTGTAGCTCTCCTTCTACTAACATCGGTGAGGGGGTTGGGGTGTGATTTGACGGCTGGTAATTCACACAAAAAGTAAATCACTTACTGAAATCTGTTACGGCAGAATGCCGCACTGTCTCACAAAAATTTCAATACTAAATTTTTTATGATTGTTTTAATTTAATTTTCAAAAATTTTAAGGTTGTTTTTATAACTTGACATATCAAATCTGTGAAAAACTCACAACAAATGTTTATATAAACGATAAAATGAAATTGCTATAATAAGTGTCAGCGCAAATCAATGAAATTGGTTATTTTGCGAAGTTTTCAGTGTTGCCATCCATTGTTAGTGATTAGCTCCAATACATTTTTGATATTTCATCAATTTTTGTTCTCAGTTATTTTATTTTTGACAAAAAAAGTATACATTTATGAATGATATACAAAAACAAAATAGTTATTTATACAACTAGTGTTAAAAGAGTCACATTATTGCACGAATGAGAAGACTACGGCTCGTGCTGCATACCCAAGAGGGCAATAAAGACACTTTTAACACAAGTTGTAACATTATTTTTCCTACAATTGAGTTTTAACTAATTATATTAATTTTACATTTCGAATGTCAAAAACATTTATTATGTAGGTTACTTAGTTGTTTGTTACATAACAAATATTTTAATATGTATAATACGGATATCAAATTATGTATCACCAAATTTGTTAAAAGTTCAGAATTAAAATTTCTCATTGTTGTAATGAGAGAAACACAATTGAAATCGTCTCAACTTCCTTCCGTTAGTTTCTACGTTTTTCTGACCGATGAGAATTAGATCGAGGATTTATAATTGATGAAAATTTAAACACTTTATAAAAACATGTAGCAAATATGTTAAGAAAAATACATTCCATTGATGACTCAAATATGTTTAATATTAATTGCGGCGTAGACTTCTTTTTACCATAAACTCGACGATCAAATGAATCTTTTAATTAAAATAACTTGTTTCTATGGAGAAAATTTGCTCGCTAAAATGGTATTATAAAATTCATAGTTTCCCATTAAAAATAATATAAATGACTATCTATCTCTTATCCAAATATTCAGAATTATATGCAAACTAAAAGTATTTAATTAAAAAAAAAACATTTCTTAAGTATTATATTGTCTACAGATAAAAAATGTTATTTAATATGTCTAAAATAAGAAATTGCACAATTAACAAACACCTACATAAAGTTGACAAATATGTTAAAAGCCTTGATTGATTAACATGAGAAATAAGTTTTATCGTCTACTATTGCTTTTCTGATTATTTACAGAAATATGTTTACAATAAAAGTTGTAAATAATTAAATTCTGAATCAAAATTAATTAACACAATTCATTCGATACTGCTAAAATTAATGTGAAGACTTGGCAAAAATTATTATTATAATATACAGAGTGTTTCACAACTTAGAGCAAAAAATTAAAGGGTATATTCTGTACGACGTGCTGATCATGAAACAAAAAGAATTTTTTTTTAAATCGCAAAACTATTTTCCATGTTTCTCAGTCCAAAATTTTTCGTTGCCACTGCCACTGGGTGGATGATTATGTTAAAGTTATTAATTAAATAAAATTCTATTATAAATAACTGTTAATAATTGAATTGTGTAATTATTCTTTCGTAGTTGATACCTACTTCATTGTTTGTGTTTAATAGGAAAGCGAATCCAGTGCAGCACTACAAAAAATGTTTTAGGTTAACAACCCTTAATTTTTCGAATTTAAAAAAAAATCTTTTTGTTTCATGATCAGCACGTCGTACAGAATATACCCTTTAATTTTTTGCTCTAAGTTGTGTAACACCCTGTATATATATATAAAATAAACTAAAATCATGATTAAAATGTCATGCCTGCCGTTTCTATGACTCTACCCCAAAAATCGGCGGTATTACTATTTCTTTCTAATCTATTTTCTTGAAAATACAGGAAATATGTGAAGTTGCCAACAGGAACAAAGCATCCTACCTAATATAATTAAAGTTAAAGATTTATTATATATTGTGTTTCAGTAAAATTGTAATTAGACATGAAAATTATATATAGACTTTTGTACGTCATCTTTCTTACACACAAATTTTCGCTAGATGATAATTGTTTATTTAACAATGTAATATAAATTATAAATATTTTAAGTTTCCAAACAAGACTCAAGACTGCAGCCAACTTTTTACTGCTTAAAAACAAAAAGTAATTTAAAATTCTAACTGGCAACTGCCCTAACTGTCACTTTGTTGATCACATTGGTTACGTGATACCAATGATTAACTATACTACCTTCAATTGTATCTTTTGCGGCCCCCAAATTGCACTAATATAAATGCAATTTGGTATTTTTTTCCGTAATATGAGATAGTATTATCATGACATCTTGTTATTTTACTTCCTTAGGATTTTTCTTGGTATTTAATCCATTGGTACTAAAATAAGACTTTAGTTTCCGGAAAGAGTAACTAAAGTAGCATTTTAGTTTTGGAAAAATAAATTATTTTCGTATCAAATTAATATAAAAATAGAAATCCAACATTTAAAGTGAGATACTAATCCGTCAGGATAAATGACTTTTAACAATTTTCGAGTAGGTACGATATTTTCCTATAGAAACATATGGACACTCCATTATACGAGTATATCTTATTTTCTTCGTCACCAGCTTCTTCACCACTGAGCCACCTACCCCATTAAAATTGTGATAATCTGTAAAATATTTATTATGAAACAGAAAAAAATTACATTAATGTATGCGTAGCTTTTCCTTTTTTCGGTAGATGGCATAGCCTGTTCCACAGAACTTCTCATGTCATCTTACCGTTTTTTAGAGATCTTATTATCTGCTGGCATAGTTCTTCGTCACCAGCTCCTTCATGTGAACTTTGTTCTAGGTGAAGGAGTGGGTTATACCATACTGATGAGCTCTAATAAGAGCGAAATGCGTCTATGGTTACTAACTGTGCTGGCCAGCCTCTGACGATGCCCTCATAAGGTGACTTGGAGGCTGAATTTTGTGAAACATAGCCAAGTGTTTATGTTATATTTTATTATTAAACCTAGTTTCACCAAGTGTTGTATGACAATTAATTTTGTCTTTGTTGTTATATCTTATTTTAATTCACTGATTACCTAACCTATGTGATTTTGGTTTTAATTATGATATTTTGCCAGCTTTAAAATTTATTTTATAGTTGTTTAAATCCTAGCAACTTTCAAATTAAAGCACTTCTAATGAGAAATTTAATTAAAAAAGACATTTGAGCGAATCTCAGTTATTTTTCCAAAAGTTATTAAAACCCTATCAAGTGTCGTGTCAAATTATAGCACTTGCATAACAGCCTTAATTATTGGTTTTGTGAAACTTGTTTTGAGATATTTACCAGTATGTTTAGAATACAATTTTGATGCAATGCCAAAATTGTCTTTTACAGAAAAGTAGAAAAGACATGAATTTATTGAGAACCACTGGTCTATTTCGACAAAGTCGTTGCTCCCAACAGATCAGGTCGCCAGTGATTCTGATTCCAGAGGATAGATGTTTTTATATGACGACGTATAAGCTTGTAGCAGTAGCGGCGATTCGTTCATGGATTGCAGGATTCTATCAGCACCACTAAATCATCTTATTGCACGGTAAACAGATAGCGCGCGTTCTTAGCAACGACAGTGGAGCCGTTGCCTCCCCTACAGCGTGCGTGTTCTGATAAACAGCGCGTGGCCCGGAATTTGTGGCCATTTTTCACCCAGTCCTAACGACACAAACACAAAAAGTCGTTGCCAAGATATTGGTAGAAAGTTCTCACTGAAGATATCGCCAATGATTTCAAAGTACTTAGCGAAATTTTATGTTGTTGCTGCTGTTGTACTTTTTCGTTACGAACTTTCAAGTGTCTTTCGACAATACTTCACTGTCTGTCTTTGTACATATACACAAGGTTTATTGGATATATTGATTTTTCCGAAATTTTATTTCATAACAAAAATACTTCTGCACCATCTCATTCTCAATAGCACTTTTATGTCTCTTTTCAAATCACACATTAAGAGTGTCGTTTACCTAAATTTTATTTCTGTTTTCTGTAAATAAGTGGGTTTGTAAAATATGCAACCTAGATGCTCTTTCTGAATCGCTGGTAGCTGGTAATAGAAAGATTTATGACATTGGTCCCAACCCCGGCTTAGATTTCCAGGTAGTCTTCCGTAGCCGCTAAACGTATTTTAAACATTGTTCCTGAAGGCTTTTTACTTCTACGCTCAGTGTGCCTTATTCTTATTTTCTGTATTATTATGACAAAAAAATATTATTTCGTATAATAATAATAATTACAATTGTTTTAGTTAGTTGTTTTATTTCAGAACACAGTCATGGCTCACTATTCTCTTTCCGATTTGGTGTATATTAAAGTGCCCGCCATTTTACTTTTTAATAATGTAACATATGGATTATTTTACATGATTATAAAGCAAATTTGATGCACTTTCCAAATTTGTAAAAAAATATAGTATGTTCCATTTGAAATTTCAAAGTTGATATTAATTACTAATAAACCGGAAATGATATCATGAATGTACATCCGTCATCAACTAGCTTACATGTTGCTGTATAAATCATGTTATATGAAAGAAATTGAAATTGAGGAAAATTTGCCACCACTAAACATTACATGAGATTCTCTTCATTATACTAACTCTGAAGCAGAAAAAATTTCGGGCAGAAGAATTGTAGATATTAAATATTTTTTGGACGCATTAAAAGAATTAAAACACGAAGGGTTCGGTTGTTCATTTTTTGATATGAATGTGATTAGTGAGAAACGCATCGGATTCGAATCAATTTTTGGTTTGGAGTGCACTGTGTGCAACTTAAAATCGTATATTCATACGGAATCTCCAAAATTGACCGAAGAATACATGAATATAAATGCAGCAGCAACAAATGCTGCAATAATTACTGTAGGAGAATTTCGACAGTTGTCTGCATTTTGTAGCGCAATTGACATTCCATCCATTTCTTCAAAAACATATCATAGTTATCAAAATAAATTATCCGTAGCAATAAGCAAGACGGCACTTGATGAAATGAAACAAGCTGCACTTGAGGAAGCTAAAATTGCCAAAGAACGGGGAAGTGTGGATAAAAATGGAATTCCAATAATGACAGTTATTGCTGATGGAGCATGGAGTAAGAGATCGTACCGAACAAATTACAATGCGCTTTCAGGTGTAGCGTGTATTGCTGGTTTGGAAACAAAAAAAATTTTGTTTATCAGTGTCAAAAATAAATATTGTATGATTTATGACAGTACTGTTTTCAAAACGAAAAAAGAACATTTTTGTTTTAAAAATTGGCACGGAAATAGCACAGGAATGGAAGCAGCTGCAATTTTGGAAGGCTTCTGTAGTTCAGTGGAAATGCACGGTTTAATTTATGGTACAATTGTTGGAGATGGAGACAGCAGCGTGTACAGAAAAATAAAAGAAACATTACCATACGGAACAAATGTTTTAGTCGACAAAATAGAATGCACTAATCATCTATTACGTAATTATATCAGTAAGCTGCGTGATATAAAATATAAGCCCGGGTTTGCTGCAGAAGATAAGAAATACATTTCTGACAATATTATGAGATTCAGAAATGCAATAACCTGTGCGATAAAATATAGAAAAAATGAGAACAGGGTAAGGCATGAACAGATAAAAGACCTTCAAAGTGACATTTTAAATAGTATATCTCATATTCTTGGTAATCATAAAGAATGTGCAGAGTACTTTTGTAATAAAAAAAATGAAACAAATGATAGCATGTATAAAAAATTTGAAAATACTGGTTTATTAAATGAAATTAAAATTCCATTGAAAAGAGTTGCTGATAATGCGAAAAGTTTAATTTATGAATTAAACAATAATCCAGCAGAAATCTATAATGCATACGTTGCACAATTTGTTGGTGGAAAAAGAGTGAATTACTCTCTCAGAGGATCTTATAAAACACGATGCGAATTAGCAGTAACTGCCTACAACACCGACGGAAAATTACTATCAAAAATTCATGAAACCTATACTGGTCACAAAGAAATTGTAGAAAGAAATAGGGAATTTTGGAAACGCAGTGTGAAGAAATTAGAAAATTTTTATTTTAATTATTTACTTCCAGAAATCATTGATCCTCGGAAAATAAGAAATATGAAATTACGTGGCTAATTTAATATTTAATTTTTTGTGTTTTGTTTTATTATGTCATTAAAATTATACAACCATTAGTTTAATTTAGTCTAGAAGAATACTTCAATAAAATTATGTTTTTAAGAAAGTTATTATTTGTTATAAATTTTTTCTTATTTAAAAAATCTAATAAAACATAATATTTAAATATAGTATTTTCATTCCATATTTATATTTCTTGTCCAAAATTTCGTCTTTATTTGAGAACCCTACTTACTGCAATTTAGATAACAAAGGAACAGGGTAGTAAATAGAATGTCGCTGAATATTGACAGGAGCAGGTATAGTGTCGTGAAGGTTGCTGGACTGGAATTTCACAGTAATATTATTTTTAAACTTGAATGACGTTTTCCTAAGATTTTCTTACATTCATTTGCGTGTTTCTATAATTACAATAGAGTGATAGAAAATCCATGTAGTACATCTAGCAGAGGACAGTTGGAGGTACATATATTTATTTTTTCGCAATATATGACGTGCAGGAATCCGATAAAATCTCATTTGTTTAAATCAGAAAAAGTGTTATTTACTCGAAAACTATTAACAATTTTAAAACTTTGTTCCAATGAATCCATAAATATAATCATAAACAGTGAATAAAAAAAAACTTTACATGAACAGGCGGCTAGAATAGGCAGAATTTTAAATCTAGATTTAAAGCTATACTTTACTATTTTTGTTCAAATATCTATAAATAAAAATCAAAATTTTAATATATCATCGTTTTCTGATATTATTTATATGAATATAACTTATTATAATAAGTACACCAGAAAGAATTAATTTTAAAGTGCTTTTTAATGGAAATTAATAAATTTCAGTGAGAGTTATATGTGTAAAATCATGCAAACTTTGAGCCCCATTTAACAACAAATAAATGAAAAATTAAAAAATGTGTTCCACCCAATCCATTCTTTGATATTTTTTCTATCGAAGGCACTGTTGGATAAAACACAGTATTTTGTTAAACAAAAGATATTTCAATTCTAGTGAACCATGTTTTCGCTAAATCAGGTAAACGACACTCTTAATTAATCGTTAGAATAACAATAAATTATAATTAAATTTATGTTAACTAACTTTAATTTTCCTTTATCACACAGTAAATCATTATACATAATAACTTCCAATAGAAAGGTCTGGAAATAATTATTAATTAACAGCTTACACTTATTACTTTTTAGATGAAACTATAATGGGGTAGGTGGCTCAGTGGTATCGAGTCGGCCTGTGGATCTTGAGAACCCTGGTTCGATCCCCACAGCCGACAAACAATTTTCACCAATTTAAAAATCTACCCCTACTAATATCTTTGGAGGCCGTGATTTGACGGCTGGTAACCGCACTTCACGCGAAAAAATATATCACTTACCGAGATCTGCGTAGATAGAGTGCCACACCCAGTGATGGGTAAAAGGCGTGATGATATATTTATTTATATTTATTTATTTATAAGCACCTATTCTATGAACGCATAGAGACGAAGTTCAAGTCCAAACATCGTCCAATCACTTCAAATTAGTAAATATTCTCTAAAATAATTAGGGTTGTGCATTTGACCAGTCAAATATTTTTCGGTCAATTGACCGACTATTTGACCGATCAATTGACCAAGAAACATTTAATAAAAATCACAATTAAAATTGTAATTTATTTATATAGTACTGTTTACTACATCCAATATTACCGAAAATGAAAAACCAATAACAACTAATAAACAAAATCACATCAAATTCAAAATAAAGGGGAAAATAAAGTAAAAGACATAATGAAATGATATAATATGTATTTATTTTATTTGTAAAGTAAAGTAAGCAAATTCTCCAGAACCCAGAATACCAAACTAGATATATTCATGTAATAATAGTAAGTAGCTATTTCTATTGAACAACAGATGTCGTGGCGGTTCCATTTAGATTTTTGACCGTTTTATTTGGCCGTCAAATATTTGTGGTCAATTGACCACGGCACAACCCTAAAAATAATTAAAATTTCTGCAATTAGAAATATATGACAGCTGAAACATATGAATATAGCATCTTAAATATTGTTCTCCGTTATTTTCTTTTATTCTTCTTAGAGGGTTTAATTAATTTTTATGGTTTATGATTATTTTCTAAGAAAGATATATTTTTCTTTAGAAAATTAACACACGTGCTATCGCTCTTATGTCATTTGTCATAGCAACAAGCTGTTGTGATCATAATGACAAAAATTGCTGCAAAAAATATAGTTACTAAATGGTAAATATTTATCAGTATATATTCAAACAAAAATTCTAACCATTTATTATTATACTGAATAAAACAAATTTAAATATTGTACCATTAATTACATTCCGAACATGATACCTTCAAAATTTTAAATGTTTCTAAATTATTTTAAAGAACATGTTTCAATTATTAATAGTGATAATTAATTTAGTATTCTCATTAGTAAATAAATGAATGTGATGAATAAGGACAAGCGCATGATTCTTGATTTTAGATTCATTGGTTAGATTCTTCGAGTGTTTACCTGCAAAAGCGTGGAATTCACTTTGAAAAACAAGATGCTCCCTTCCTTTCTTATCTTTTTGCTTCATTTTCTGTTTTTACTATAGAGTGTCAAACTGAAATTGTGTGGAATTCAGTTTCAAAAACAAGCGCAGATAGATGCTCCCTTCTTTCCTCATCTTTTTTATTCATTTTCAGTTTTTACTATACAGTGTCGAACTGCAATTGTGTTAGATTTATTTTTAAACAATCGCAGGCGATGCTGTCTTCATTTCTTTATAGATTCGTTGTTAGAGAAGTGGGCGTAAGTGAAGATTTACGAAACAGGTGTACAGGAGCGAATGGATAAATGTGAAAGAAGGTTTGTTACGTGATGATGGATTTTGGTTGTGAGGAAGGAAAGAGGTCGTATGGAGGAAGTGTTAATGTGGGTGAGACGAGTATCGTGTGTCAGAATGAGAATGTTCTGTGATTGTTTCAGGGGTTCGTGCTTCCCCATTTAATAAATAAAAAATAAAATAAATAGATCATCACGCCTTTTACCCATTACTGAGTGTGGCACTCTGCCTAAGCAGATCTCGGTAAGTGATATATTTTTTTCGCGTGAAGTGCGGTTACCAGCCGTCAAATCACGACCCCCAAAGATATTAGTGGTGGAGGAGCCACAGAGGTAGATAATAGGACATCATTAATTTGAAACCTTTTTTTAAAAATAATTTTGAAACATATAAGAGGAATACATGATATTTTTTATGCATGCTAATTGCTAATGTACTCGTATAAATAATAAATAAATGTAAATAATAATTTGCTATTACTCTGTGAAATACGTAACACATAAGTTAATGTGAAAATCAAGTATCCAATAGTTCCAGTAATCTGATACAAGTGAAACAGAAACCTCAAAATAGCGCGGAATTTCAATTATGCGCAAATCTCATGGGGCTCTGTAAACTGCCTACCATATATTTTTTATGATCGGCTAATGGAAAAAATAATGTGTGGGTTTATTATATTTTTACGACGAATTTTACGGCACCTTTTCAATTGATTTCAAAGTTACGTCCTCTAAAAATATTATTTCGATAAAAAGCAATAATTTTTATTCTGATGTCTTATCTCTGAAATAGTTTTCATTAATTCTGCTGAACATCCAACAGGATGCTAGATTTATTTGAAGAGAGTGCTTATATTTTTCCTTTTAAGATTTCTGCAAAACTAAATTAAATCCTTACTACGTTACCAACCACGCAAAAAATTGTGGATGAAATTGAAATAATATTTGAGTTAAATTTATATACTATGTTGAGATAAAATTTAATTTAATTTTTGAATATACTTACAAACATGGTAGCGTTTAAGTACGTAATAAAAATAAATTAAATAACAAAGTGAACAACAAAAGAGAACTGAAAATGTAATTTATAGTAAAGTTCAATAAATGATTTAAATTTAGAAAACTGGTACGCACTTGAAACGATTATAATAATACCTATATAATTAAAATATCTGAAATATTAAATGCAGTCCTATAAATCGTATATTAATAATTTAAAATTAATATAATTTCAATAATATCTAATTGCATTAAAATTCTATACGCGAATATCTGCTTTAATAGCATGTAAAATTTGCCAAAATTGAATAAATTATTTGAAATAATTTAATTAATTTCATGGGTGGACACAAAATAATTTACATGCCACTACCTGTAATCTCTTTCGGCCAAACACAAATTATATTCGTTTAATAAAGTAAACATCATCATTTGCGCAGAGCTCATATAATCTCGACAAATTTACATTTGCTGGCCGACGCTCAAATACGAAAAGGGGAATTTTTAATTAATTTCTGGAATTATTCGAACAAATAAAACGGATGCAGCATTTGCTGTGCATGATGCGATAAAAACACCCGGCCAACACAGTTGCAGTGGGAAGCGTTGCGTTGAATTCTGAGTGTTTTATTACACTTTTGTTCATTCATTATTTCCATATTGAGGTGACGAAATGAACAGAATTACTATTTTACCTTATTTTTATACGTACCCACAATTAAACTGAATAGAATATTAGTATAATATAATCTCTTATAACGAACACCTCTTATTTATTTATTTATGCTACTTTGTACAACACGAAACTAATCCCAATTACAATTCGGTTCAATATTGCAGGATTGCAAGAAAATTAAATAATGTTTACCTAAAGTTGACAGTATTTAAAAACAATTAAAACGTTACGGTCACTTACTAGTAAAGCTTATCCTGTAAAAAAATCGGCTGAAAACAATTGAATTGTTTCATTCGAACTTGAATCTAAACCAAAGTTATCTACAGATTCTATCCAGTATATACATATACAGGGTGTTTCAGGACTAGTGTAACAAACTTTAACAGCTTATTCCTGAGGTCATTTTGAGCCAAAAATGTCATATGAACATAGGTCCTATTCTTTCTAGTTACCAAAATACAAGAGGTTGAAGTTCTATAAATAACACGAAATTTTCAAATTTTTGTAATCCAGATACTTTTGGAAAACAAAAATGCGCGCAAATAGGGGATGGGAAAGTTGGCTTCTATTTGGATAACTGTCTTGGTATTCTCTGGACGCATAACGGGCATTACCATTACATAATCCATAAATAAAAATCATATCTGCATATTCAGCAGTACTATAACCATCCATTATGAAACAATAATACAATCAAAAGTACAACAATTTTTAATTAAGACAAATAAGGTATGACTTTTCAATAAAATTCTTGTTTTCCGAAAGTATCTTGTTTACAAAAATTTGAAAATGTCGTGTTATTTATAGAACTTCAACCTCTTGTATTTTGGTAACTAGAAAGAATAAGCTGTTAAAGTTTGTTACATTAGTCCTGAATCGCCCTGTATATATATATATATAATTTTGCCGACGATACAGATACCGTACCAATCACAAATGAAGCTCGTCTTTTTGAGAGTTTTCGAGCTAAAAGTGCAATTTACATGGAATTTCTGTTGAACAGACACGGATTTTGAAATATCGACAATTTTTAAAAACCTATTCATTTTAAGCAAATTGCTTGTACACTTTGCTTAAACTAAGAAAAATATTTGTTTTTCTATCTGCAATAGTTGAGTAAATTTCATGTGCCTACAAATTTAAACGTGAAAAAGTAATAATCGCTACATGTTTTTATGATTATAATATCTGTAGATTTATAAATACAAACTATTAAACTAATGTTTACTGTAGTTATAATATCTCTTTTATCAGTAGTTTAAAATTAATTACGGAATGAATCTAAAGAATAAAGACTTGCGCATGATTCTTGATTTTAGAGTCCTTATTTAGTATATTATAGTATTTACCTGCAATTGCGTGAAATTAAATTTCTAAAACAAGCGCTGAACGACACTTTCTTCCTTTCTTATTATTTTATTTGTTTCCTGTTCTTTCAATAGAGTATATAACTACAATTGTGTGGAAATCACTTTCAAAACAAGCTCTGAACGACATTCCCTTCCTTCCTTATATTTCTGATTCTTTTTCAGTTCATACTTCAATGTTCAAAACAAACGTAGGACGATGCTTTCTTCTGTTCTTATCTTTATAAATTCGTTGTTAGAGAGTTGCAAGTGAAATATTTATGAACATGTGTGTAGGAGTGAATGGATGGATGTGATTGAGGGTTTCTTGCGTAGTGGAGGATTTTAGGTGTAGGGAATGAATGAGCTTGTATGGAGGGAGCGTTAGTGTGGCTGAACGCGTATTGTGTGTCTGGATGAGAATGTTGGACATGATTTTTTTATAAATCTGTTGTGGATGTTCTGTGAATGTTCAGGGGTTCGTGCTACCTCATTTAATGGGATATAGAGTGATATTATGTATGTATATATGTGAAATTAATAGTACTGACAAGGACATTCAGTTCTTTTTACTTCCTTGTACGAAGTAAAGGAAGTATTGTAATCGCGAAAATTTTCGGTTCTCAGATTTCAACGGAAATAGGTATTTTGGCCCTCCCTGAATCCATTTTAACTGATTTCGTCATGCCGTCTGTACGTACGTATGTATCTCGCATAACTCAAAAACGGTTAGCCGTAGAAAATTGGAACTTTATATTTAGGACTGATATAACATCTAGTTGTGCACCTCCTTTTTTGGTCATTATACAACTACCGGAAGTGGTACTTTACTTGAAGCCTATAATAGATTTTCATGAAAAACTATATTCAAATATAATTTAAAACTTTCCAAATTTGGTATATAAGACTACTATATCAATGGAAATAACATAATAGATTTTGGTTAAAATAGACTAACCGGAAGTGGCACATTACATGAAGCTGCTAACAGTTTTCCTTGAAAAAAATGGTATTATTTTAATTTTAGAAATGAATGCTGCAAATAAAAGTTTTAGAGAATTAAATTCTGCGTCTATCACATTAAGAATTTTTAAATTAGCTTTTTGCATAAACGAGATATCTAGATTTAAATATTATATATTTTTAGATTTAAAAAAAATAATTAAGTTTGCTATGGATTAGAACAAAAAATAAAAGATTTAATGTCAAATATGTGCAACGTAAAAAATATCTATAGTTTAATATGCGTACAAGGAAGTCATGTGGTGTCCACATCAGATTTTTTCTTTTGGCATGGCATATGCTTGTGATGTCTTTTTCATACTAGAATTAGAATCACTAAACCTCATTTAAGACTAATGGTTAATACCTTAAAGAAAGAAAAATAATTAAATAAATTATTGGTAAAGTGAGCATAATTACTATTTTACTTTTTTTATGCATACACTGATTTCAACTACACAGAATATTATTATCTGCTTTAATGATTGTTTAATAGATATTTGTGTATCTAGGCCGTGAAACGATTGTTTGTGTGCGGCGAAAAAAAAGTACGGCAGCCGAGGCAGACTATTTTCTGAGCGCACCAAATTATTTGGCGGTACACAAAATTTTCAAGCAACTGAATTATACTTATTAAAAAATAACAATTTGTTTATCGACGGCATTTTGTAATTGTGTTTTTGATTGGTTTACAAAAGCCCACCAAAGTAACTGCAAGCCCTTGCGTGAAGTTTTGTCGGGCTGTTTATAAAAAGTTGAATTTCGCGGACTGAACTGTGCGCGTAAAAGTCAATTTTGTTTGGTAGTTCCATTAAAAATCAATAGTAGTTAATTTGTTGGCTATTTAATGTTTCCAAAAGCGGTCTAAAACTCATTTTCGCATGCCAAAAAGTGATTAGTATTCATCAAACTAATTGCGCATTTATCATAATACCTAAATTAAAACCAAATGACAATGAATATTCAAATATCGCAAGTACATTAACTGCGCCAACTAATCAAAATTTTTATTGGAAATTAACAACATACGCAAATATTAACTAATGAAC
Source organism: Pterostichus niger (assembly GCA_947425015.1). Classification (NCBI taxonomy): domain Eukaryota; kingdom Metazoa; phylum Arthropoda; class Insecta; order Coleoptera; family Carabidae; genus Pterostichus; species Pterostichus niger. The sequence goes on along the minus strand of OX380344.1, from coordinate 24,302,332 downwards.
TAAATTTACTGCTAAACAGTTACAGTAGAGCTGAAAAACTAAACCCCAAAATAAACAAATTAAATCTCAACAGAATAAATAAAGTAAAAAAATAACCTACAACAGTTAGTAATAACTTCTATCATCCCTTGCGGCACTAAATAATCCCGAATATTGGTGAGCGCCGATGACTTAAAATAGTAAATGGGATAAGTTCTTCTGCTGCTTACATATTTTTAGAGCTGAATTTGTGTTTAAAGTTCAATAAATTATCAGAAATTTCTCGGAACTATCAGGCAGCAGACGGGAATTTAGTGAATTTTCCCGGCTCGGAATGGGAACGATGTCACAGAAAGCCTCTTTACAGCCCTCAATCCGATTACGGAATAAGGCGTCGTTTCGTCCGTACGGCGAAATGCTGCCTCAGATTTCAGCCCCTTAACGATAGTGTGACATCGACACCGACAAGGGCGCTGATGCCTAACCACGATTTGTGCACCCTAAGATGACACAAAGTGTTCGGTTATTATTTCTTTTTTAGTTTTTTCTTTTCTTTTTCCCTTGTATTGTAGACATAAATAAAACTCAACCAGTATTTGTCACTTTTGTTTTTTGTAAACAGTAATGTATTTCTGTAATATTTGAACGACAATTTAATCAAAAATTGTTAATTCTTTCTTTGTTCTTAAAATATCGAATGACAGATTGATGAAACAGGTGTACGCTAGTGCAATTGAGAGTGAAAATTTGCGTGGAAGACCTAGGAACAATTGGATAAATATGATTGAAGGGTTGTTGCGTGAGCGAAAGATTCCGAGCGAGAAGAATAAACGAGCTTGTATGAAAGGAATTATGAATGTGGTTGAAGCAAAAGTGGAGTGTCAAGATAGGAACGTTTGGCGAAAATTAATTGCGGGATAAATATGATGAATAAGGACAAGCATATGATTCTCGATTTTCGATTCATTGGTTAGATTTTTCGAATGTTTACCTGCAATTGTGTGGAGTTCACCTTCAAAAACAAGCGCAGGGAGATGCTCCCTTTCTTTCTTATCTTTTTTAATTTATTTTCTGTTTTTACTATACAATGTCCAACTGCAATTGTGTGGAATTCAGTTTCAAAAACAAACGCAGAGGGATGTTCCCTTCCTTCCTCATCTTTTTTCTTCATTTTCAGTTTTTACTATACAGTGTCTAACTACAATTGGCGATGCTGTCTTCATTTCTTTATAGATTCGTTGTTAGAGAAGTGGTACATGAGCGAATGGATGGACGTAAATGAAGGTTTGTTGCGTGATGATGGATTTTGGTTGTGAGGAAGGAAATAGTTCGTACGGAGAAAGTGTTAATATGGTCAAAACGAGTATCGTGTGTCAGGATGAGAATGTTCTGTGAATGTTTCAGGGGTTCGTGCTACCCCATTTAATGGGATATAGCGTGATGTTATGTATGTATGTAAGTAATATACCATTACGTTATTTCAGCCATTGCTGTATAAGGCAATGGCACCTCTACTGTGGTAATTTTCGGTAAGTAATACATTTTTGTTTGTGATATAAAATGACAAACCGTCAAATCAAAAGCCTCATAGAGCTCGTCAACTCTCAAAAACCGAGCATAAGCGATCGGTGCAATAATAATAAAATAAATATCATCCCTTTTTATCCAGTACTAGTGTAGCACTCACTCGAAGCAGATCTCGCTAATTGATATATTTATGCGCGTGAAGTGCAGATACCAGCTGTGAAACCGCGACTAGGGGTAATTGTAATGTAGTGATAATTCACCACACGTCACTGTCAACCAATAGGATCACGAATTTGCTTGAAAATTCATCACTAGTGAAATTGATATCGGATATACCACTGTTAATAATATCCTTGGTTATGAATATATATAAATGATATTTTCAATATTTTCATAAATGTCAATTTTGAATATTAAATGTACACTGAAAAAATGTAGAATTTTCATCACTGTAATACCTAATTAATAATGTGCAAATAAATACCTAACTATTCTTGTTAATTAACTCTTGTTTGGTAAATTCTCAAGCCGAATACAACTCGTAGTATGAAAATTGACAGATAATATTTTGACATAAATATACATTCATTTTCAGCAATTTTCATACTACTTGTTATATTATATATGAAAATTGTTCGTCGGTGGAATGAATCGAACCTGGGTTCTCAAATCCACAGACCGACACGATATCGCAGAGCCACCTACCCTATAAAAATAACAATAATTAATTAAATATACATCCTGAATTTTGTGGTAATTATTACCTACTGCCTATATGTTTTATCGAAATTTTGATATTCTGCGAACGTAGCGAATTAAGTTGAAATTAACAGCTTTAAATAATTTGGATCGTGCGGTAGAATATGTGCCCGCGCATATAATGTAAAATGTATGTCGACAAAAAATTGGGTTACTTGGTTAATAGGATTTCATTAAAAATTTGAAAATAGGTTACTTATAAACCCGTCTTTGATCAATACTAGGGAATGCTATACCGGGATCCCGGACATAAATTGTCCGGTATTCAAACCGGTATTTAACATAAAAATACCGGTTTTTCGGTATTTTTTCAATTGAAGTATAAGATACAATTTAGCGGAATGTTATTATTATTTATTACTTTAACGTTTAAGTCTTTTTTAAAATTATGTTATTGAAGAGTTTGCAAGCTTGTGTATTTGTCAAGTATTAGCTGGCCGATCGCTAATTCGTAGTAGTCTCGTAGTCGTTCGTTAGCAAATAGCATTATTAAGTCAAGTCAAATCAAAAGACAACTAGTAATATTTTGGATTGTTAAAATAATATTTATTTCAATTCTAGTCACAGTACGAAAACTATATAATTGAAATATATAGTATGTAGATATAATCGCGAAACGCGGCGTTCTAAATAACAAGCTCAAACGGCGCCGTGACGTCACTCGACATCGTAGTTCTTGCCCAGCTGTTTGTGCATGTACTGCCTGTCCGTAGTTTAAATGTATAGGCAGTGGCAGCTAGATTTGCTGGTAGATAATTAGTGTTTTTGATTGAAAATATCAATAAATATAAATCAAACCTAGTGTCTTCCGTAAGTATAAACTTTAATCGGGCGATTTTGATAAAAATTCCACGTGGACATATAGTTTTTGATACTTAAAAATGTATGAATAATATGTTACATGAATGGCTTGTTACCGAACACAAAGAAATATTACATTTTAACAATTAAATTTGAGATAAACGGCTTTAGCATCATATTTGGACGTTTTAAAAATAATATTCTATCAAATCACTATAATATTTTTGTATATCTTTAGATTTTAACAGTTATAAATAGTATTTCTATTTCGAAAAACGCGATATATATGTTATTATTTACGTACATAAATAATATTTTTTATACATGAAAATGTGTAAAAGTATTATTTTTTAATGTATTTTGTGCATTTTGTATCGATTTTTCAAAGAATTTAGTTTTTTCAAACGATAAATTTGCCGAAGTGAACGTGTTCGTTGCATAAGTGTAGTCAGTATGACGCTGGGTATCGTTGAATGTAGCTGGATAAAATATTTGTACTTTATAACAAAATAATGGGTAAAAAATTCATTTGATTAATATTCTAACATTTTCGATAGATATTTGATTTTAAATGTAGTGTAAACATTATTTTGTAATATACCATAATAATTCATTTTATTAGTTGGTTTTACTAATTGTTAATTATTATTCTAAACAATATTCTATTCATTTCGAGTATTTATCGCAATTTTTTAATTTCAACAATTAAAAATTTAATTCAATTATTGTTTAAATTACTTATTATCATTTACATATATAAATTTAGTTTTCTATGCATTTAAATTGGTACAAGTATTAATTTTGTTGTGTGTTCCGATGTTAATTAAACAAGTCTGTGCATGCAAGTCCACCTACTCTCAACAAGCAAAGCCATTTATTCGAGTTGTCAGCGTTTACCAATACAGTCTTAATAATTTGTACTCGTAATTCAGTCATTTTGTAGTCAGTGACCAAGTTAAAATTCAAGTGAAAAGTCGTGCGTGGTTTAATTCTCGAGTGAAAAAGTTTTCGTGTGTAGTGTTGTGCCCAGAGAAGGTTCCGGATTGCAGTTGGCATTTGTTGATACCATGCTAAAGCCTTCTAAATGGTAGGTTCATTTTTTAAAGCATTTATTTCTCATGGCACTCTGATAATTGCTTTAAAGCGTGTATTTTCTTTTGCTTCTAACTCGGACATAAAAAAAAATTGAACAACAAACTTATACTCTATTGATGCAGTTTTTCATTCTGAACATTTTTTTCAGTACAATTTTGTTCTAAAATTAATGGGTAAAGAGATATCGCTAAATTAAAATTTTAATATTGACTTTCCTATGTTCGGAAAAAAAGTAGACACTCGGTATATACCACACGCACACACCACACCCTACTGTAAATAAATGTTAAATAGGTTCAATTTTTTAAAATTTATCAATACCGGTATTAATACCGGTAAAGCTAATACATAATTAAACAAATTTTTTAAGCAAAGGAATCATTTAAAAGTTTGTATCGGACAATCAATTTCACTTCGGTGCGTTTATTATACTAGCAAAGAAAAATAGCATTTCTACATGAGCTGAGGAAGTTAAAAGAATATTATATTTTAAAATACTTTTGTGGATAGTCTTTCAACATTCGTATAAAATATAGATCGTTAGTCGTTAGTTGATAAATATTATATTTCACATTCAAATACTCGGATAGTTACGAATAAGTACGGTACCAAAAGTACTCGAGAACAAATTATCGAATATTTATACTCAAGTAATGCCCAGCTCAATATAATAGTTATAATAAAATAAAAATCAAAATGCGTTTCTAGACTAAAACGGGAAAATATATCTTTGTTATTAGGGATCAATGAAAAACCGTTAATTATACGTGACATTCATCTTTAGTAAAGCTCGCATTACATTTTAAAGTTTAAACTATCACAGAACAAAAATTATTTCCGATAAATTATGTTTTAATAGCAACTCATTACTCTGAGGAAGAGATATTAGCAGGTTGTTGCGTTTGTACTTTACATTTTGTGTTTGCTAGTGTTTTTTTTTTAATTTATATAGATAATCGTTGTGTTCCAGTTTTAGTTTCGTTTAACTTTTAGGTACAAATTTAAGTATATGTTGCATAGATTCTTTTAATAGTGGAGATTTTTCTTAGTTTCATAATTTTATTATCTTCATTATTGTAAATATTAGTTCTATTATCATTAATTTTTATTATTTTTTTAAGTACTTAATAGAAAAATGTATATTTGTTGTAGTTCCTAGTTTCGCTACTATTTATGGGTGCATTCATATTTAAAAATTCGAATAGATCTCTGTCCAGAGATTTGATGACACTGTAATTCAAATCATGGCTGGGACCTAAAATACCAATTGTAAAAGTTATTTTTAAATAGCGAATCTTTAGTGCAATATTCAACCTTCAGAACAACTATCCACAATTCAGTCAATTCCATTGTGTGTATAATCGCACCACAGTTGATGTATCCCATTTGTAACTAATCTCACGGGCTAGGCGGCGCTGCGGTCGGGTTCGGGTCGGTGATGTGACACTGACAAGTTACGAGATGCGTGCGTCTCGCGAGACGCTGATGTATGTATGCAGAGAGCTCCAGCTAGCGTGGACGAGAACCATACTCAGGCTTTTAGATTTGATGGACTAGAAGACTAGATATAAATGGGCCCGTCAGAGTACTGTTGCTGAGATTCAGCGAGGTATTGTTCCCTGTAAGGGTAATCGGTTTCAGGATGCTGAAATCTGAAATGGAGCAGGATGAAGGGAGAAAAATTGAGGGACTATTCACGCACAAGAGAATATTACTCAATTTTCAAATAAATTTCGTACAAAATAAAAATATCTTCACGCATTTCACGTAATTCTTGCTGTGCCTTCTTTGTATTTTACTATTACGAGCAGCTGCAGCTTTGCAATTGTCCTCCTGGCACAATAACGAAAGTTCACAGGTTCAATTCTTATTGACTTCAATTTGTCATGGTCACTGCAAATTATTTTATTTTATTTATAATAATAGTATAATATACACTAAGGAAGAGAAGAGCATATATTTTCGGAGATGTAAAATTGAAGCACGAGTCGAAGTAGTGGATATTAATACACTTCTTTTACAAATATATACTATTATATTTTTCAATTGTATTATTTGTTATTTATTGCTATTATACAACAACTGTATACAGAGTGTATCACAACTTAGAGCAAAAAATTAAAGGGTATATTCTGTACGACGTACTGATCATGAAACAAAAAGAATTTTTTTTAAATCGCAAAACTATTTTCCATGTTTCTCAGCCCAAAATTTTTCGTTGCTACTGCCACTGGGTGGATGATTATGTTAAAGTTATTAATTAAATAAAATTCTATTATAAATAACTGCTAATAATTGAATTGTGTAATTATTCTTTCGTAGTTGATACCTACTTCATTGTTTGTGTTTAATAGGAAAGCGAATCCAGTGCAGTACTACAAAAAATGTTTTATGTTAACAACCCTTAATTTTTCGAATTTAAAAAAATTCTTTTTGATTCATGATCAGCACGTCGTACAGAATATACCCTTTAATTTTTTGCTCTAAGTTGTGAAACACCCTATATATATATATTTAAAAAATAATGAGCTACTTACAATTAAGTATTAGTTATTCAAAATAATTTAGAAAATAAATATTACAAAAATATATATTATTTGTTTAGTAAAACTATATGTTAATTACACCAATATTTTTGCATAGCTGTGGAACACATTTAAGAGATTAAAGTTTTCAGTAACTATCAAAAGTAATACAAATCTGAATTTAAATAGATACATAAAATAATTAATTTATCATAACTTTTAGCTAATATATATATATATATATATATATATATATATATATATATATATATATATATATATATATATATATATATATATATATATATCACGCACAAGTTGACATCCGCCTGTGTAAAAGTTGCGGTAAAAATGGCCTCCCCGGTAAATTGGCCTCCGATATACGGAGGCCATTTTGCAATTAGCTCTAAAAGATTCAAATGAATATATGTCGTGCTATCTAGTGATAAAACGTCGAAAATAACAGGAGGCCATTTTAAACCAAATCTTGGAGAAAATATACACTTTAGTGTCATCAAGTCGCCACATAGCGGTGCTAGTGTCGATAAGATGTATATTGAGAATAAATATATATAGCGGACAAATTAACGTCCCATAAATTTGGCAACGTTTGTTACTAAAAATAACTCCGTATTATCTTTATTATATTCTATATAGACAATTCACGAGCATTCTGTCGTATATGTTAGTGTCTTGTTCTTGTGTGTGCGTACCGAAATGATTTCTACTCGAAGGAAACGAATTTTGAAAATATACAGATTGATATTTTAAATCATTCAAAGAACTATTATGTTACTAATTTAATGACGTAAACATAGTTTTGCTACTTGATAAAGTATTTTATGATTTTTGATCATTAATTTTTCACTTTCTAAGCATATTTTGATTCATAATATAAGGGTTATTTTATTGAATATATTTTATTAATTTAATTGTAGACAAACTATAGTTTTTCCTTTCATTTTCTTTATTTTTTTGAAAATATTGTTCATGTACAAAGAGATTAGACAATATCCTACCCATAGTAATATTTATATAAATTTTGATTTTGTGTTTTCCTTTTGAACGAAAAATGAATTTTTTAAAAATATTATACCTTTGATAAAGTATGTGTTTTAAAGATGAAAAATAAATTTATTTGGAAATAATCATCAATACGAGACCCTATATTGTAATATATAATATGATTCTGATCGAATTTTAATACGTTTTCACGCGATTATTAAATTGATAATTAGAATTTTTAAAATTAAAAGATTTTAGTTCTGTTTAATCAGTGGTAGAACTAAAAAAAAAATTAGTTGGATTTCAGGCTTTAATACAAGTTAAAAACTAAATTTAAATATTCATTTTAATTCCTGTTTTATTATTGTTGAAGGCGACGTTTCGGCACAATAATTTAGGCCATTTTCATACATATATTGTAACTAGAATAATTATACAAAACTCAGTTTTGTATAATTATTCTAGTGCCTCTTGAGGTGTACACCTCAATACTGTTTTATTTTACCTTTTCTGACTTTCAAATAATGTATGTTTTGATTGTAAAATGTAATTTGTTCTCTGTTAATTTATTAAAAATTTTGCTTGAAAATGGCCTAAATTATTGTGCCTAAAAGTCGCCTTCAACGATAATAAAACAATAATTAAAATGAATATTTAAATTTACTTTTTTACTTTTATTAAAGTCTGAAATCCAACTCGGAACAATTTTTAAATCGATAATTATTTTGGATATATACAGGTACTTAAATGATGACTTACATGGGATTCTCGAGAACGGTAATGAATATGCGATAAGAATTCGGTTAAATTAAACAAAAGTTGGCGTATTAAGGCAGCATTTAAACTATGTTTTTGATTTTCTAAAACATACTATAGATTGCCCCACTTAATGCATGAGGATTTCGAGAACATTAAGAAATACGAAGTCGATTAAATTAGACAAGATTTGCCGCACCATTTTAAACCAAATCTTAGATTTTTTAGTTCTATCAGAGAAAAAAAAATTATTTTCTTTACATTATTAACGAATTATGTTTTTTTTTTATTTTATAATATAATAAATATATAGCAAATATATGTATTTTTTATTTATTTAATATTTCATTGGTTTATTAAACAAAATACAAAACCGGGTGTGGTTTTCGTAAATTATTTCATCTTAGTTAATTAAATACAATAGCAAAGCAGTACTTACTATAGTGGTGTAAAAAAATAAAACCGGACGTAATTTTCTTAAAATATTTCACCTTAGTTTATAAATATAATAAAAACCCATTACATTATAAATATAGTATTTTTGATAATATAATTCAAATTTGAAATTCACATGTCGAATCACGATCTTCGCAGTCGCGACTGCAAGAATTTGTAGAAATTTCTTTTTTAATTTTCGTTGACCATAATGATCGGTATCTTCTTTGTGACCGCCTGGAGCACATGCAATGCCTGTTGTATTCAACAAGAAATCCGCTCGGTACAATAGCAATAGAGCCGATGACACTGTTTTGAGGTTTGTAGTTATTTATGTCATTATAAACCAGAGTTATTTCTTCATACCGTCGATGTACATTCGAAGTGTATTTTACCAGAGATCTATGAGCATTTCTGCCGGGATATTGCAAGGCTCCACGGAGACAACATCATATCCAGGAGGGGCATTCGCTCTAAATTCATTTAAGAGATTTGGATTTGTTTGATCCTCGTTGGCATAATTGTCTGTGCATTTTAACTGAAAGTCTCTACCTGGTAGAATAGCAACGGTTTGTTGCAGAACAGTGAAAAATAGAAATGTTAATATCTACATTAACTTATTCATTTTAATTCGTACTTGAAATCCTGTAAAATAAAATAATATATATTTAATACATTTATTTTTATATCTATTCTATCTCCAATAAATAATTGTAATTGCAAAATATCATTCTTTTTGTTTAATAATAAAAATTATAGAATATTTAAAATAAATGATTCAGTCAGTATATTGCAGAATATTTGTTTTAATTTTTGATTGTTGTAATTACTTATGGACATCTACACCAAGTAAAATTTTAAACTAAAGTTAAATAAATAGAAGCAAATTGAAGTACCACGTTATATGGAATTATTGGCATTGAGGTCGAACATTTGATTTGATTTTATTTTACTTCAGCTTAAAATTTAATATTTGCGGTGAAAATGGCCAATACTAATTATTTAAATAAATTTATAAGTTACAACTGTGAGTTGTTTTAAAGAATAGTAGAAAAATTTAAATATATTGACAAATTTGTATGTTTGTATGTTACTTACCTTAATTAGTTGGACGATGATCACTGATTGTAAGTTGAAACTGTAATAAACTAAGTTAAATATTCAAAGAAGTTACAACTCGAACATCGCGTAGAGAAATATGATAACAATTCTTTAACAAAGAAGTCGGGATTTGGTTTTACACGCCGCAACACTGTAAGGAAGCTATTTTACCTGTTGGATGTATATACGGAAGTCACTTCGTACTTCAAACGAATAATAATTATACGGCTGTTAGTAATACCTATAAATGTATAGTTGCATATATAGATATACATAGGGATGCCAAATTGTATAGTTTTTATACGGACGTCAATTTGTACGCCAACTACATATATATATATATATATATATATATATATATATATATATATATATATATATATATATATAAATATATATACCAACTCATACACTATAACCGAATAATTATTGAGATCAATATCCTGTTGTACTGAAGCATAGTAAATAAATAAATAATTTGTAGAACATAAAAAAGTCTAACTGCAGAATTCATTGAAAATATACATTTTGCAAAACTTTAGAAACATGGATTAAGAAACAAAATAATAACTTACATATTTCATTTCATATCTCTGTATCTCTTATCGTGCTAACTTAGTCTATGAAAAGAAACTATAGCCAAGTTTTTTCCTAGTATTTCACAATCCTTTTTGCCAGTAATAATTAATAATGCGATGGGTAATAAAAGTGCAGGCGAGAGATGATTTTCTTGTGCTCAGCGATTGAGAAAATCCACTGAAAACTTAATTAATGAATCTTGGTGTTCCATTATAAATTAATTTATATCCATAATGCTGTCAACGGGTTTGCAAATTTGCCATTAAAAATTTACGTAGTCCCGCTATCACGATTTTGGCGTTCGCGTTACCGTGAAAAAGTACTAGCGGCGGGGGAACTGCACTGTGGTGTGCAGCTAGTTGAACTTTAGGGGCTTATGTTCTGTTAAACATTTTAACTTGTAATCACAGTTAGTTTTTTCGTTTACGAGATTTATTTTACAAAAGTCGTTAATTATTAACGTTTTGTGAGAGCAAAATAATATAATGCTGCGGCAAAGCTTACTGTTTTGTAAAATTAAATACAGTAGTCCTTAACTGTACATTCGGATTTTTATTTTAGTATTTTACGATCGTTAATTTTATGTAAAAAAAGAATCATTAATATTTAATAATTTGTGTTCTCTTTATAAAAAGCGTCAATTGGTCTTCGTATATTTGGAATAAAAAAATTTACGTACATTTGAATTGTAATGAACTAACTCTGTCTCTAGGGGTTACGAGACTTATAACGTGCTAGCCCGTGTAAAATTTATAACGGGCTGTTGACATTGGTTATCATGACAACATATCTAATTTTAAACGTTTGACACTTAAATATTTTTTGATTAAACAAAATCTGTCAGATTTTCGAAGTCTACCTTGATTGAACATTTTAGTTATTACGTTATACTATTGCAATTTATTTGATTAAATGTACATATATTGCGATTCAAATGCACATAAAACATTGTACAATGCTCGACCGTTAACTGAAATTTACAGGCTCACACAGATAACAGGCTCGCTGGCGCTCGCCCGTTACCTTTCTATGCTCGCCTGTAAATTTCTGTATAACGGTCTTGCAATGTAAATAACTATTATATTACGTATGTTAAATCACGTTATAGTTTTAATATTTTAAATTCTGCGCCAATTGGCATTAATTTATTGTATTTCAAAATGTTATGGTGGTAACACTGACACATTAATAAACATTTGAGTTCAAATTCATAATTATCTAGGTTATGTTATAAAATTAAATGCCTTTATTTTTAATTAAGAAGTATTTTCAGTTTAATTTATTTATTTTATTATAACAAAATAATAATTGCATTAAGTTTACCTGACCTGAGCAATAACAGCTAAACTAAAAGAATTATGATTTACATTTTAATACCAGAAAACTTGACAACTTTACACAAAAATATCCCCAAAAGTAATTTACAAAGTCACTATTTTTGACACAATATTCACTTTGTAAACGCGATATTTGAAAAATAATTTAAAACTATTTGACAGGAAACAATAAATTAATCAACTACTAGTTAATTACCATCAATTATTTTTTCTTGATTATTCAAGGGCAAGATTTAACCTTTTATTGTCCTAATCCTATATCACAAAAAAATATTTTCTGGGCAGGGGTTCAAAGCTCCAGCCCATATGGTACTTGTACAATGGCTTGAGCCGATTTGATTTTATCACTACATTACCGAAATATGGGGTAGGTGGCTCAGTAGTATCGAGTCGGCCTGTTGATCTTGAGAACCCTGCTTCGATCCCCACAGCCGACAAACAATTTTCACCAATTTAAATCTTCCCCTGTGGCTCCTTCTCCACTAACATCTTTGAGGGCCGTGATTTGACGGCTGGTAACCGCATTTCACGCGAAGAAATATATCACTTACCGAAATCTGTTACAGCAGAGTGCCACACCCAGTAATGGGTAAAAAGCGTGATGATAAATTTATTTATTTATTATCGAAATCTGTCGAAACCTTTGAAATAAAATCCTGTAGGTAAAAATTCTCCTCGGCGTTCTAATACCGTAGATATGACGTAGTAGGTATTGCAAATGTCTGATAACCTCTCTTATTTTTCATATCGCATGTTTCACGTTTTAATGTGCTTCCAGTACTCTCTGCGTTTCTCAAACGTAACTTATGGGCTTGATTCATATGTAAATTTACAGAAATTCCTATTGATATTAAAAAGCTTTCATATAAGAACTTGAAGTTAAAATACTGCCGTAAAATCGTATTCCGAGAGGTTTCTTTCTTTCTCTCTTGCTCTAATGGAATATTGTAAAAAAACGTTAAGCAGATTAATGACTGTAATGACGAAAAGTCGCAAGTTTATTATGTAAGTAAAAACTGCGGCGTTGCATAAAAGAAACTCGAATTAATATTGATATCACAATGGGTTCTGTTAGCAAATTTATATTTTTATATACCTATATTGTTCTAGACAATACAATAAAGTAGCCGTATTTTTCTATGCGTGAATGATTTATAGTTTAAGAGTAAAAATTATTGTTGGACATGTAAGAAAAACGTAGCGGGTTCAAATATATAGTGTTTGAAAATGGGACCAAACCATTTTTGTTGTTTATTATTCTAAATATATTTATTAGATTACATTATTTAATAGGGTAGGTGGCTCAGTGGTATCAAGTCGGTCTGTGAATCTTGAGAACCCTGGTTCGATCCCCAAAGCCGAAAAACAATTTTCACCAAATTAAATCTACCCCTGTGACTCTCCCTCCAGTAACATATTTGAGGGTCGTGATTTGACGGCTGGTAACCGCACTTCATGCGAAAAAATATATCACTTACCGAGATCTGCTTAGGCAGAGTGCCACACCCAGTAATGAATAAAAGTCGTGATGATATATTTATTTATTTATTTATATTATTTAATCAGTGTGTAACATTTATGAGTTAAGTGGATGGAAAATTTAATTATGGAACTTCCTGTTTAACCGGAAGTGATATCAACTTTTAAAATTTAAATACAACATAATAAACTTTATAAGTGTTTATTTAAATGAATTTTTTTTTATTTCATTTTCGCCCATACTAAATTTATAAGTTTCTCAATTTTTTTTTCTAATATATCAGAAAGTTATGAAAGTTCTTGTTTTCGTGTTGTTATTAATATATTATGTATTTAAATTTTAAAAGTTCGTGTCGTTTCATGCTATAACAAAATTCCAGAAATTAAATTGATTACATCACAAATACACTTATTAAATAATGTGTTATATAATTTTTTTCGTACATTTGAATCGTAATGAACTGTTTACTTAACTCTGTCTCTAGGGGTTACGAGACTTATAACGTGCTAGCCCGTGTAAAATCTATAACGGGCTGTTGACATTGGTTATCATGACAACGTATCTAATTTTAAACGTTTGACACTTAAATATTTTTTTATTAAACAAAATCTATCAGATTTTCAAAGTCTACCTTGATTGAACATTTTAGTTATTGCGTTATACTATTGCAATTTGATTAAATATACATATATTGCGATTCAAATGCACGTAAAACATTGTACAATGCTCGACCGTTAACTGAAATTTACAGGCTCACACAGATAACAGGCTCGCTGACGCTCGCCCGTTACCTTTCTATGCTCGCCTGTATATTTCTGCATAACGGTCTTGCAATGTAAATAACTATTACACTACAATTATTATTGTAGGTACATTATTTTGTAAAATATTTATATTTAATTAATTTCTCTTTTGTGGAACTAATTTAATATGTCTGAATGCAAATATAAACGAACTATTTGTAAAAGGTCGAAGTGTATAATCTATTCCGAGAAAATCTTAACTTAATAGCAAATGAGATGATAATACTGGTAGATATCAGGATTCGCGGCTTAAGATACAAAATTTCTAAAACAAATATTTTTTTCCCTAAATATTTAAATTCAATCACAGATTTTATTATGGTTTGATCATATGGGAACATATTATGTCCAATGGGATTAATAACGAGCTTAAGAAAAATTATGATTAATTTTCATATTTTTAATTTGTATGTGTTAAATTATCCTAATATAATTTTGAATATTATCGAAATTTATAAGTAAGAAGATAATGAAAACGACTTGAGAGACACTCAGAAACGACTTGATTGAGACACTTGTATTTGGTAAATGAAGAGTTTCTCATACTTAAAGTTGTTGAAATATGAAGTGATGTTATTTATGCATGTATATACTGCGATGGAGTGTCGGCATTGTTCTGATAAATGCGAAACATATCTGTGTGCGTCTTTAGATGTGCTGGAGATAAAAGGTCTGAAGAATCCTCTTACGCGTCTCTTGAGAACACTTCTCGTTTTTTCGTAGGAATTTTACTTGTGTCTGATAAATACGATCGATTCGTACGGAAAAACATGGGAGGTGGCCGTTTGAATCCTTTTTTTACTGATCTTTTGATGTTTCTAAGTGACTTGAATTTCTTTTTTTTGTATTGCTGTATTTGTTTAAATTATGTATTTTCAACTTTGAAAGGATCGCTTTCTTCAATTGAACACAAAAGGGAAACTTTAAAGGAATTTTATCTTATTACGATTCGCACGCATTTCTCTTTATGTCCTAAATTATTAACAAAAAAAATAAAATCTGTTAAACACAAAATTTATAATTGAATTAAATTTTACGTTATATATATATATATATATATATATATATATATATATATATATATATATATATTTATTTATTTATTTATTTATTTATTTATTTATTTATTTATTACTATTACACTGCCCTACAGGACGAGCCCAATAAAAGGACAGGAACAAAAATATACAAATATACAAATACTTAAGTGCCTAAAAAATGAAAAAAGAAAATTAACAAAGAGTTACAGAGTATTATAATATATATATATATATATATAATACCGCCGTCCAATGAAACTGTTAGCATTAGGATTTCGGGTATTATATGAGATACAAAGTGGATTAAATTAGACAAAATTTGTTTCTTTAGGGAGCCAATTTAGACATGTTTTTGTTTTTCTATAAGGTAACTAGATATAAGCAAAAATGTAAATTTTGTCAATTTATTTTTCCTACTTTTTTTATTCGTTTTATACAAAATTTTATCTTGCATATTATTGAGGCACTTTTTAACTAGAAATTCGCAGCGTTCCTCAAATTTTTTATATCTCGTATACTTTTCAAGAAATTTCTAGCAATCTTCTAACTTCTAAAAAAAATATCTTTCCAGCGATATAAAACATATGTATATTAAAATTGAAATAATGTGGAAATTTACACAATTCTTATTTTTCAACAGTTTTCTATTGATTTTATTTTCGAAAATTGTCATTTCTCAATACTTACTTATAATATTAACTAACTTAATTATAAATTTAACATGAATCTTTGAAAGAGCAATTAGAATAAATCACCATTTTCTTGCAAATTAAGTGACATTAATTGATTTAGTTTAAATTATTTATGTATACAGCCTGTTTCAATATTGCAATGTTTACAATTATAATTTAATTATTAATGTATTAGAAGTAACTCTCAAATTAGTAGTACTAAAAATATTTACTTGAAGTAAACTGAATATTTAAAACATTGCTGATTTTTTTCCTCAAGTATGTATTGATTACAGTAAGTCAATAAACAATTTTAATAGAAAATGTTGCAAAAAGGAATAATTAAAGTTAAATTGTAGATAAAATTATTTAATCTACCTTGCTGTATAAAAGTCTCAATCACATTGAAATCAGGGTGTATTTATCGTTCTTTAGTAAAAAGAAAAGTCGAAAAAGGTAAACAAGGATTACTTAAAACAATTACTTCTTTAATTGGGCGCAGCTTCAACAAAATTTATTACCTTTCTCTGGGCAATTTCGCAAGCCAGCGCTAAATCACTGAGCGCATCACACACTGAAATGTTGGTACGCCTGGCGGAAACCGTACCAGTAACTAAATGCGTTGTCTGAAGGCTGGTTCACAATATTATTAAGTGAACGCGAGAAAATAAGTTGTTTAATACGTTAATGGACTTTTTGCAGACATACTAGTTTGTTTTAGAGTGTTTTTCGTATTTACAGTTACATTCTCATTTTGAAAGATTTACTCTTCCCAAACTTTTTCTTGTTTGTGTTTAATTTGGAGGCAATTGGACCTATTTTACATAAAATATGCGTAATACGATTTGAAAAATTAATTTGTAATGTATTTAAATTTTTAATTTATATTAATTTGTTTACTTTTAATTAGTTTTTAGTAAATGTATCATAGAAAGAAATTAATTCAATTATTTGATTAACATCATCAAAAATTCTAGAACTCGTTCTCTTTTAACGATGGTTGTGGTCTTGATTTATTTACTGCATTAGGGTTCCTACAAAAATAGTGTTTTGAAACTATTTTGATCTAATTTCTGCTTAATTCTTTCGATTAAAAGAAAATAAGTCAAATTTTTGCATGAACTTTATGAACTTTATTTTATAATTTAAATGAAAAAAATAAAAAGATATAAAATGATATTAATAAGTAATTTCCTTACTTTATTTTTAAAATATTTTTACAAAAATTTATAAACATTCATATATATTCGCGACATTCCAAAATTACTAAAATACCGTCTCATCACTATTATTTTTTAAATATTCGCTATTATTCCCCAATTTAATATGAACTATTTTTTGGATTTTAGAAACATACATTATTTCGTATTGGTATTAGTATAATAATTTATTTTTAAGATTAACTATAAATAGTATTTCTAACATTTCTATAATTCAAATTACAGCTGTAATTTAAAATTAAAATATGTACTAAAAAGATTACAAACATGTGGATATTAAAAAAACAAAAATATATAACTGAAAAATATCATAATCAACGTAAAATCACGAATTAAAAAAGAATTCTAGTAAATTATAGGGCGTGGAAAGTTTATATTACATGAAAATTGCAGCATGTAATTATGTTAAACGGTGGTGGGGATAGGGTTATGGAATTCGAATCCGGAGATCTTGGATTCGAATCGCACTCAAGCTAAACATTATATGAACTACCATACTACAGCTCGGTGAGTACAGACCCTGTACTTTGATTGGGATTAAGTTCATGTTATACGTAATAAAAATTAATAAATTTATTTATGTTATGCAACTCGTTTTGTGTAAGAAAATTATAACCTGCTGCAAAATCACGGAGCGCTTAGATATTTAGTATAAATAGAGCCAGTGAAATTTTAAGAAAAGTTTAAAAGTATTTTTAGTGAAGCAATTATATTTTGAAGTTATATAGATTAGGAACTATGAATTTTTTTATGTTTCCTAAAGCGCTCGCTATTCTTTCTATATTAAATATATGTGTATCATATCATACTATCGCGGTATGAAGATGGAATATTTAAATAGTAAAGAGCTTTTTTCATAAATATATATTTATTACGATATAATAAGTACACAAAAATACATATGAAAAACATTATAGCTACATTATTAAAAATAAATAGTCAGTTACATTAAAAACAAGTATGAGTGTAAAAAACTAACTTTTTTTCTATATAATTCAATAAAAATTACACATACCAAATTAATTTTATGATTTTGTTTTTAATACACGTATTTTTTATAATAATAATAATAATGATATCCCATCATTCCGTTTCGGAACATAGGGGCCGGGTTTCTTTAGTCAAGTTATTTTAAGGCGTATAAGTGACTAGCTTATAGCTCCCGAGTGTGATAAATACTTATAACTGTATTTTTATATTTAACGACAAATCACACATTGTCGAACTGACGAACTGAGAACCAACACATCAAAATGATATACCCTCAAAGTATTTTTGTCCTTTTTCTGTCGAATATTTCTGAAACAATATAAATAATGAAGAATAACACATAACAGTTTTGTTCAAGTCACAAGAAATTAATATAACAAAATAGAGAATACATTTGGAATAAAATCAGATTGCAATTTTATGGCGATCGTGGTTGGTTAAAGCATATATAAATTTTTCCCTTTGTTTACGCCCAGTGGCGGTTCTCACTACACTTAATTAAGTTCATTTATTAATTTTCGCTAATACAATGTAAGATTATACTAAGTTTAGTAGGTCGAGTGCGTGATGTCGTTTGAGCCTATTCACTATTATCGAGAAGATTCAGAGCGAGTGTGTTGGGATGCTGCTCCAGTCCTTATTAGTATATGGTGCTGAATCGTCCAATTTCTTCCTTTACTGTTGGAATTTTCAAATCATAGTGTAGTGTATCATTGCTAATATACAATGGGGCATTTGTAATCATACGCAGTATAGTTGATTGAAACTGTCGCAGTATTGCTGTGGATGTTTTGTTGACGGTGCCGCATAATTGAATCGCAAACGTCCAAATGGATTTCACTATGACTTTATACAGCAGCAATATATATTATATTGACAAGTGAGATTTTCTACCTCTGAGCTATGACAATTTCTTTTAATTCCAAGTCGTTTTCTTTTGACCATAATATGGTTGTGTTAGGATAATCTTCGGTCGAGTGTCATCCCGAGATATTTCGCTCTTTCGGTTTGGGATAGTTCTGTTCCATTGAGGTTGACTGCGCGCATGTGTGTCTGTTTAATGTAAAGATTGCATGAGTTGATGTAGTTGTATTCTCCACTTTTGGTTCCAGTCATAGACTAGATTAAGATTTTCTTGTAGCTGATCTGAGGCGGATTCCGGAATCAGAATCAACAGCTAGAATGACGGTGTTGTCTACGAATGTTGCTGTTGTTGTTGTGTCATTTGTTGGCAGATCAGCTGCATATACAGTGTACAACATTGGTCCTAAGACACTGCTCTGTGGGATGCCGGATTTGACTGAGTACAGTTGGATATGCACGTCTTGAAATTGGACTTTAAAATATATTATCAGACACATATGATTTTACATATTTTTGATGACATGCTGATTCTAAGTTTGAAAAGGTGGCCATCATGCTAATTTTTATCAAATGCCTGACTAACACCGAGAAATGCAGTCAAGCAGTATTCTTTGTTTTCTAAAACTGGTGAGATGGAATGATGTTATTTTTTTATCAAAATTGACTTGATTCGTTGAAATAACATAATCTCGAATAATTTGGGGATAACTATCAGTAGACTAATTGGTCTGTATGAGGCTGGTTCTTTTGGGTATTTGACTGGTTTGGGAATAAGTACTATTTCGGCATCTTTACAATGACGAGAAAAGTGTTCGATCCTTAATATGGCATTGAAGATTTCTTCTTTGGTAATTCTTTTAGTGTGTGAACTGTTATCAGGCCGTAAACTGGAGCTCTCTTTTTGTTTAGTTCAATTTGTTTTGGAGAGCATTGCTGGTAGTACAAGCTCTGTTTTTGGGTGTTCAAAGAGTACGGTTTTAAAAACACTTAATACAGGCAAAAACAGAGCTTGTGTTACCAGCCAATGCCTTCTATGGTACTGATACTTATCCTAGTTCCTTTAAGTAATTTATTATGTTTGCATCACTAACATTGGCATTTGCTGGGAATGGTTGGAATACTTTCAGCAAATGTGTCTGCATTCTCTTTAGGGCTGCGAGCCCAATTGATATCTGGTTTTCTGATTGGCGGAACTGGTATTTTAAGTCTTTTGAGCCAACTTGTGGCCTTCCACAGCAAGTATTCAATAGCTGCTGTGGGTTTTAGTTATTTCACATATTCCTCAAAGTGATAATTTTTAAAATCTTTAAACACTGCTTTTAGCTCACTAATTGCCATATAGAGTTTGGTTTTGCTCTTCTCTTCTCCTTCTTATCTTGATTACTATCATCTCTTTGATTTGCATTGACAGCATTTCAATTATTTTTCTTGTGGTCGTGTTTTCGAAGTTGTTGGCCACGCTGCTTCCTATATTAGTCTGGCGAAACTTTCTATTAGTCTTTCCATTTATTCGGAAGTTTTTAATTGGATGCTGAGATTAATATTTTCTTCGATTTGCTTTCTAAATTTATCTCAGTTGGTTTTATGGTTGTGTAGCCTGGCGGGGGGAGGAAGTTCTGGATGGTAATTATTGAGGAGCTGACCATATCAATAATTAGGGTGTGATCTGAGTTCAGATCTACGAGTAGGTTAGAAGATAGTATTAAGTGATTGTCTGGGATTCCTTTTGTAACAAAAAATCCACGAGATGTAGTATTTTCTTTATATAAGTCGATCAGTAAGTGGGTTCGCCGGTAGAGAAATACTTTAGATTGTTGTCGCTTATTGTTTTGTTAAGTTTTCTTCCTCTTTGGCTTATTAGTGTTCCAAATTTGATTCTACAGCGCTCTTCATACATAGTTTCTTACATAATATAAAAGATTTGAACAAATTATCTGCAAAGTTACAGGTCCATGATTAGCTGAAAATTGATCTCTATCAAGATATATGCATATTTAACTTTTTTTATCAATTAAATATTGCACACAAAAATATACTTTTTTATAAACAGCTCGACAAATATTAATTACCGACCTGTCAGCTACTTAAACTGACTGTTCTATCGTAAACCGATCAAAAACATGATTACAAAATGTCACCGATAAATAAAAATCTTGATTATTTTTTTCTGAGAACGTCTCCTTGGTTACACATTGATATTTAAAATGACCATCATTTCGAAATTATATTTGTAATACGTTTTGAAGTTTTTTTATTAATATTATTCAGTTACGTGAAAAATTATGTGTGCATTTCGGCCGCGAAATGATTTAGTGCGCTTAGAAAATAGTCTACTTCGGCTTTCAACCTCGACCCCCGAATTGTTTCTTCGACGCATACAAACAATCATTTTGCGGCCTAGATACACAAATAACTATTTGCGAGCTGCGGTCTAATAAGAAAGACAAAAAATATATAATTTAAATATTCAAATTACTATACTTCTTACTTCTTTTCATTTTTAATAGTAACTATATAAAAATGTATATGCAAACCCATCATATTATTTCATCACAAGTATAAAAAGTAACCAAAACAATCTTAATTTACTTGTGGATGTCGATTAGGTTAATTTTCAGAACGGAATTTAATTATGTTTCTTTAATAATAATATATTTATATATATCTTCTTCTTCTTCTTCTGATGGCACTACAGCCCAAATCGGGCCTGGGCCTACCGGACACACCGAGCCGCAGTTTTTACACTGCCGTACTGCCGGTTTTCGTAGTCGAATGTTACATTATTTAAGGCGTATAAGTGACTAGCTTATAGCGCTCGAGTGTGATAAATACATGTAACTATATTTTATATTTTTACGACAAATCACACATTGTCGACAGGCGGATTCGAACTGACGAACCTTGGTTCGGATGACGTCACAGTATGTTAAGAGATGTGCCTTAACACGCTCGGCCACCGCGCCTGTATTTATATATATCATCAGATCAAATTAAATAACCTTTATGGTATTTTTCAGAAATCTTCTATACTTATAAAATCTTAATTTCATGGCTCTTAAACCAATTTAGATCGTTACGAAATTTGAGTAAAAGCTGGTAATTACTTCATTTACAAGTTTGAAAGCATTCTTCATAAACGAAAATTAATATTCATTTTGATTTTAGTCAAGATAACACATCACTTTAAGTGAGGCCACACCTATCCATCACGGTAAACTCTTGCCCAGTTTAAACCTCAAGAACACGAAAATATTGATTGATACTCAAATCACGTCAATAGCCGAGCTTTTCCGTAAAACGGCAGAAAATTACAAGTCCGCAACTGAAATCACGTAACGGTCACATTAATATCAGTTATTATCACCACATCACGGCAGCGGCGCGAAAAAACGAATCATTTGTTTAAAAAATGAACGGCAATCTGACCGGGTTAACAAAGATAAACGATGATGAGGGTTGCTGGTTACCGCAGCCAGAAAAATTACCGTTTTATTCATATCGATCACACATTCGAGTTTGGTGAATTTGCATAAAATTGGAAGGATGTGTTGCATTTTGAGTGGTGCGACGCAGAATATTTTATTTTATGCGATTGTAATTAATCACATTTCACGTTTCCGAATTGCATGTTACTGTTGACGTGCATTTAAAGACGCATTAGGGCTACATTTGCATGCGATAAGTTTCTCCAGTGATAGCGGTCGCTACTTCACTTGATAGCTTCATTTTCACGAAATCTCAAACTTATCCGCACGTTTCAAAGTACTGTACTTCACGTCACTTTACACTCAGATTAAATTAGAATTTTTTTCCTAAAAGAGAAAAATGTACTCCGGGCTCAAGTATTTTTTTAATCATACATAGGAAAAATAATGTATGCATCTTGTCAAAAGAGTTCTTAATTTCATCATTTTTTAAATAATACTATACGTAATTGTCAAGTCATTTCACACAGCATATATTAAGTATATAATATGAGAACATAGACATACATAATGTGGAAAAACAAATATCAAATTAATCATTTTATGTACTTCTTAAAAAATATTAATCAAATTGTGTAGCTACGTATGTTGTCGATATATATATATATACCGGGTGTAACACGAAAAGTGAAACATAGGCGTTTAACATGGCAAATCAGTTTTTCCGTGCGCATTGCTTCCCTAATTATTTTAGGACAAAATGTTTCAAATAAATGTTGTAAAGCATAAAATTCTACATGCGAATCAATATGGCTATTACTATTAAATTGAAATTACGTGAATTTTCAAATTTAATTTCTACAGTTATGAAGTAGTCAAAATGAATTTTGTTGATTTGGGTGTAGAATTTTATGCTTTACAACATTTATTTGAAACAGTTTTTCCTAAAATAATTAGGGAAGCAATGCGCACGGAAAAACTGATTTGCCGGTATAATATTGTTGATGTGATGTTGATGAGCAGGTAATATAAATATTAAATCATACACAAATGACAATGTCATTACCCAGATATTAATTACATTATAATTAATTCAATTATTGACGTTGAACTGTCACTAACAGTAAACGTTTTAATATTGTAACGAATTCTTCAAAATCCACTATATTATTAAATAATTCCATGGTGACTCATCGAGCTATGGAAAATAAAAATTAAATTTTATTAGATAAGAAACAGAGACGTACAGTTTGTGAGTGCACCTAGTACAGCACGTGCAAATCAAATATTAGCTTATTAAATAAATTATAGCTAAAAACTATTTATATATTCTATACTTATATACATATTATACAAAATGTTTGAAAATTCGTTTTACAAATTTTTAAGGCAAATAGAGGATATCAAAATAAGAACATTTTGTTATATAACATAGGGTCCTTTATGTTTTTAAAAGCCTGAATATACCATGTAATTATTTCGGATATGTTTATTAAACTGAACAAATTTAGTATGTGGTAATTTAATTATACGCTTAATTTTTCCATTGATTTAAAAAAAATCCATTACTGGGTGTGACATTCATCGATAAGTGATATATTTCTTCGAACGAAGTTCGGTTACCAGCCGTCAAATCACGGCCCCCAAAGATGTTAGTGAAGGAGGACACAGGGATAGTTATAACGCGATGAAAACTATTTATCGCATGAGGGAATCGATCCCGGGTTTTCAATTCTACAGGCCGACTCGGTACCACTGAGCCACTTATCCGTAATATCGCTAATTATTTAAGGTATATTATTAGTTCTGACATGCAAATATTAAATTTTCTTTCATATTCAACATAAAAATCATTTTAAAATTATTCTTAATCAAGTGATATCGATTCAAATTGTGGACTTGAGAACTTGGGCTTAATTTTACAGCCCACAAATAATTTTTACCATATTAAAATTACTCCTACGGCTCCCCCTCCACTAACATCCTTGGGTGATTTGACTGCTACTAACCGCACTTCACGCGTATAAATATATCACTTCTATGATCTGCTATTGCAAAGTGCCACACCCAATGATAGGTAAAAGGCGTGATAATTTCATTTAAGTGAAATGTGCATGTTTTTAATGTAACTTATACCATTTATATTTGTTGCAAATCGAAATTATCTAAGACCTCTAAGGACCAGTTGTAGGAACAATGGTTACAGTATTGTTGTAACTAACAGCTAATTAGGCAAAAATCTGTACGATAACAGGTTAAGCATAAAATTGATTTGTATTTTTAACAAGATGATACCTTGATCGAAGAATACGTAACTATAGATACTAGAGATGGGCGAATATCAAATCTCTCGAATTCGAATATCGAATACGAATATTAATCAGATCTCGAATACTCGAGGTACTCGAATATTCGAATACTCCTAAAAGTTAATTTATTTATTATTAATAATTATTCCATTATGTCCTTTTCATTATTTGAATGAAATTGTTAAGATAAAATAAAATAAAAATAAAAAGTACAAACAAAAAAGAAAAAGACGAAAACTTCAAATTTAAGGTGAAACGTATGGACTGATGTTGGCCAAAAACAAATTTGAAATATGGTACGTCTTCATGGTTATGAAACAAAATATCTTTGTTATTAATAACTTCAAAGTATTGTAATAGCTTTAAGTTTATGTATAAATGATAAAGAAAAACAGTCAAAAATTCAGGTCATCATATGTCGCGATATTCGAGGTATTCGAATGTTCGCTATACTGACGTTAATATTCGAAAATCTCGAATATCGAATAATGTCAATATTCGCGGCATTCGACTATTCGCGGATGATATTCGCCCATCTCTAATAGATACATAACAGTGCATTGTACAATTGACCTATAGGTATTCATCATTTTAATAATACGACCAGTAATATAGTAAATCGTTGTTTAAATAAATATGCAAATAATAAAAATACATATAATAGTATATTTAAATATTATTTCATGATAGTATCAGTTTAGAAGCAATAAAGCATATCAGCGAGACGAGAGGATTTTTAAAAATCTCACATACTCAGCTGAAAAATTTCTGTGTCTGATTGGAAAGCACAACGATTTTTCTCCACGACTGGAAAAAAGCATATCTTTCACGCAGACACATAAATGCAACGTTGCCACGCTCAACAAAAAAGTAGAGAAAAAATAAACAACAATGGTGTCGTCACACTTTTGATAAATAACATCGGTTATTCAAATCCATGTTGCCTTAAAAATAACAGCCATTATCTGGTAGACAGCTTGCGAGCAATCTGACTAATGCAGGGCGAATATTGACAACGGTGTATTTGAGTGCACTTGCACTTTGCACGTTTTTACCTAGTAACATCATATTGATATATTTTACTACTAATTTTTATTTCAAAACTGTCAGTTTTCAATTATTTGAAACTATTTACAATAGTTGGATAACAACAGATATTTAGAAACATATTAATTTAGTTTTATAGCGTATTATTTTGTGTTTCATAAATCAATAAATTGACATGAAAAGAATTGTTTCAATGATCATTATAAAATTATTATAAAATGATATCAAATATATATCAGTTTTAGTGTAGCATATAAAATCATAAATACGAGTAATACAAATATAGTATAAATTATTACATTATTAAATTTGTTAGTTTTAATCGACAGTAAATTTTAAACTAATTTCAATTAATTATAAACCGGTACATATATTATTTTAATACTAACATTGATAACATACCATTTAATTACGTTTAAGTAAATAATAGAAATTAAATTACTATTTAATAAAAGAAAATGTCCGGTAGACAACTGTAGAAAATAAAAATTTAATCAATAATTTTTATTTGCACAGAATCTCCAAGAGCTTAATTTAATTATATTTAGTTTATTTTCTGAATAAGTTATCTGTTTCCGCTGTAAGAGTTTAATTAAAGCCAGAACTGCACCGCAAAAAAAATCCTCGTAAAAACCGTTATTGAAAACGATACATAACATATCCTGAAAATTAATTTTATGCAAGTTTATTCCGCATTTTGCAGAAATTAAATTTAGAAATTAAAAAATAGTTTAACTAGAAAAAAATCTCCTCTTGTTTAGAAAAAATACAAAGCAAGTAAAGACTAAAAGAACAGATACATCAAGAAAATAAATAAAAATAACGCGCAGAGCTTTGAAACTGTGAATACACAAACTCATACTTTTTAAAGATGACAGAGATCAACTCGAAAATAACGTGCAAGTTATTTTCATTGCTGTGAATCCGCTTGTGGGGCTCCCAGGGGCGGATGAAGGGGTTAGGAAATGAAAGAAACGTTTGAAACGTTAATTAAATACGTTTTTATGAACCAGCGGCTAAACAAACAAAATGGAATCATCTTAATTCTGTCACCCCCATCCGAGTCGCGCGACAGCAGCGCTTCAACGTTTAGGAGCGATACTAACGAGCTGGGAATTTAAACAAACGCAATGAAAAAGAAACAAAGCAGAGAAAAATGAAAGAGTTCAAAATACAGGGTGGCGTGAGAGCTACGCACCAAGATAATTAAATATATTCCAATTAAAAATAATCTCTAAAGAAATTGTAGCTACTTTGGCAGGCTTTTAAAAACTCTTCATGTTAAACATTTACTTTCTTTATCTCATAATTTAATACATTCACTTCATTATTTTCTTCACAAAAGTTAAAATTTACTGTTAAACGCATCATCAGGTATTAGGCTTTTATAAGAACTATTTCAATGATTAAATTACTCCTAATTACCTAAATTTGCGTGTGACAGCGATGATGTTATTACAAAAAAATATGATATTTTTTCACATTTATCAATTTTACTTAGCATTATTACTTCAATAGAGATGAATTGGAATTTATTTACTCAGAATGTATAGTTAAAGGTTGTGCATTAAAATTTCTTACTGGACATTTCATCAGAATTTCGGATCAAAAATTGTATCCGAATTTCGGATCGGATCTTTTATCCGGACTTCTGGTCAAATGTTTTATCCGACTTTCGGATAAGATGCTTAATCCAAACTTTACATCGGCTCCAATCCAATTCCGTCCCGAGAGAGTTTCGAGAAGGCGAATTTAGGATTGAATTCGGATATCGAATATTTTGCCGACCTCTATTCTGTATTCTAATTATGCTTAATTCTCTTGTGCTTTTTGCTGTGGACTGTTGACTTTATCTTTTAAAAACCATAGCTTTAAACGTGTTCAGTTCTTCATCTTTGTTCCAAATTATATAATTAAAATTTTTTAAATGTTATAAATCTTTATTAACAGATAATTTCTAAAAAATAATTTGTAAGTGTGAAGTCAGTGGTAGCATTATGAAAGTAAACTTGAACCAACGTCAAAGTTGTCATTCAGGACAGGAAGACAATTTCATTCATCTAATTGTTTTAATTCCCGGCCAAAGTTTGAGAAGTTCACCTCCTCAGTTTCGTCCCTGAAGGCTGGAGGCGACTTCGTCGCTGCCGTTTCCGGAATAGTTACGCTTCCAGACTTTCAACATGCTTCCTTACATGAACATGAAGAACATGAAACCGTTACCTACATACTCTGTACTTCCTACACTTTCTAACAATCTTAAAATTTTTATTTAAGTAATGACGAAAACAGTTTAATTAATAAAAAACAACAAAGACAAAATTAATTGTCTTTAAATGCTCACTTGGTGAAACTAGGTTTAATAATAAAATATCAAAAGTGTTTATTTTGATATTTTATTAGTTTAATTAATATTGGATTTTTAATAATATTAATATTACACAGTTTTCATTAGAAATATCATTTGATTTAAGAAAAAAAAATTGTAAGACGTCCTTCAAAGACAAAAAGTAATGCCTATTTAACTGCCAGTTTTATATTCTACAAATCCAAGTTCAATTACTATAGCTGGTTGATTTCATTACATTAAAATTAACAGTGTAGCTTCTCCGCGTATAGGTTATGGTTCCCAGGCCGCATTAAGATTGACACTCCTGATTTACGAGTGTAGTAGATGGCCCAGTGCTATCGAGTCGGCCTGTGGATCTTGAAAACAATTTTCTCCAAATAAAATATACCCCTGTTGTTCCCCTTCCACTAATACCTTTGGGGGGCGTGTTTTGACGGCTGGTAACCGCACTTCACGCGAGGAAATATATCACTTACCAAGATCTGTTACGGATGAGTGCCACACAGAATAATATGTTCATTTTATTTTAAATTTATTTTGTATCTGATATACATTTGTTTTGAATTTCTCTGCTGACTGATATATAACAATTTTTATTGTTTTAAACGTATAAAACGTATTCATCATCATCTGTGGCGCTACGGCCCAAATCAGGCCTGGGCCTACCGGTCACACCGAGCCGCAGTTTTTTACACTGCCGTACTGCCGGTTTTCGTAGTCAAATGCTACATTATTTAAGGCGTATAACTAGCTTATAGCGCCCGAGTGTGATAAATACATGTAACTGTATTTTATATTTTACGACAAATCACACATTGTCGACAGGCGGATTCGAACTGACGAACTTTGGTTCGGGTGACGTCACAGTATGTTAAGAGATGTGCCTTAACACGCTCGGCCACCGCGCCAGTATAAAACGTATTACAAAAATTTTATTTAAATCTTGCACCATGACCACGGAATGAAGTAATGTCAGAATTGAGCCGAACATCACCCGAACACTCATGAAATATACCGATTGCCTCCAGCCACAGCCATTCATTGGTATCCATTTTTGCAACACATATGCTTATTTCACGTAATATACCAACTCTATATTCCAGCAAATGGGGTATCAAAGAATCGGTCTTCATCAAACATTCTCATCCTCATACATCATCTTTGCTTCAACAACATTGACTTGTCCTGCATATAAGCTTATTTATTCTCCACATTCTTCCACCACACAACAAACCTTCCATCACATGCATCCATACGCTGCTTTACACCTGTTTTATTAATTTTTTATTACCCTACACATGCTCAAATCATCTCACTTAGGTACGTTCACTCCTCTAATAACGAATCTAAAAAGATAAGATAGGAAGGGAATGTCGACCTGCACTTGTTTTCAAAAATAAATTAATAAGTTAGACACTCTTTCTTAACCTTTATCATCAAATTTTCCAAATATTTTTGCGGCCCATCAGTTTCTCCTGAAATTACAAATATTATATTAAGTTTTAAATAAGGACTGATAATGAATGCTATAAATTTAATGAAGTTTAAAAGTCTTTACATTTTTAAAATATGTCTATTTTTTTGGGGAAGAAAATGAAAAAGTTCATTTCTTACTCTGATAATTGTTAAATGCGATATCTAGCTTTAAAAACGATTCTATAATTTTTTTATATAACCAGGTGGTATGGTAGCGTTACGGAATTCTAATCCGGAGATCCCGAATTCGAATCACACTCAAGCTAAAAATTAACTACCACACTACGACTCGATAAGTCTAGACCCTGTACTGTAAGTGGGATTAAGTTCCTGTTATACGGTGTAACATAAATAAATAAATAAAAAATTATAAATAAAAACTACAATAATATTTCGCTAGCAAGTGTTAAAATACAATTATCTGCTACTAAATCTGAATCAGACGAAAAATAAAATAAAACGTACGATAATATATATTAAAAATAATAATTACAGACAAAAATACTACTTACTAGTTACAGTAAAAACTTAGATAACTTTTAAGTTTCATGAATCTGGTTAAGAATAATAAGAACAGAAAATGAATCAAGAAGATACGAAATGAGTCTTTCTGCGCTTGTTCTTGAAAGAGAATTCAACACAATCGCAGGTAGATAGTTTATTACAAGAACAAAAACCGAATTAAAAGATAAGAAAACAAGGGAATGTAGTACTACGCTTGTTAAACACACTATTTATCTATTTCTATGTTCGTTATTGAAATAAATAAATAGGTGTCATGTTGAAATACCAAATGTAATTTTTCCTAGGCAAACAATTATATCGTGTACACAATAAAAATTTACATATGATTTATATTGCATATAAACTCTACTAATATAAAAGTCATTTTGAATTTTATATGAGAAGCAATATATAGTATATCTTGTCGTGTACTGAAACCTTTGTAAGAAAATATAAAAACTTCTTAATTTTCGTGATTGATTAATTACACTACAAAATTGTAGTTTAAGGACGCAGAGACATTCCTGCAGTAACGTGAAATAGAATTGAGTTAAAAAATCAGAGCACCGCATTTAACGAGCAGCTTCTAAAACTACGTTGATCACAACAGCAAACACGCGAATACAGATACTCATTCGGCACTCACAAACTCTCTATCCATAGGCGCCCAAGCTATTAAAAACTTAAAGTCCAAATGAAATATTCATTTAAATTTTGTAAAGTTTTGACGTTAAAATAAGGTAAATGATAATAAGAAATTCTGATTAAATTTATTTTGCAAGTGTTTGTAGAAAAAAGAGTAAATACCCAAATGAATAAATACACGCCACTGGTGCAGCTTGGGAACTAGAGCGGAAAAGGGGTTACTTCATCAGGCGAGAAGCAATGAAAATCGCATCCGTCTAATGGCAATTAAAATAAAATTTCACCCCGGAAAATATTTTTAATTTCACCAGTTTAAAGCAGTCGACAAATTGCCATTCAATCATTGATGCATCTGGAATTGTAAATTTATGATATTTGAATTCGAATTACTTATGCACAATTACACAGTTCATTTTAATTTGCATTCTAAAATAGAACTTACTTAATTTATTTTCATCTTGACATAAGTCAAACATGATTACTGCAATAAAAAAGAACAGGAGCGAATTAATCTATTTTATTCTTATTTGATAAGCTTTATTAAAAATTATTTATTTATAGTTATTGGATGAAAATACAACATAAATGTAGATTTTTAATTAAAATTTATTACAATATTTATTCAATGTTCATAAAATAATATCCCGAATGAATCATAAAAGTTATACGCTAGTTAACTAGAATTTTATATACTATAACAAATTTTTATATCAACTTACAGGACACTTCAAGCATCAATAAATAACTCATAATTTATTATTCATAAAACAGTCAGTCCGAAAATGATTCGGTTAAACTGAGTACATCCAATCAATACTTTCATTTCGTGCACGTGATAGTAAAATTTCTCACAATAAAATATAGGTATTAAAGTTCTGATTGATTTATACGCCACTAAATTTTTGGGGAATATTCAGTTGGAATAATACATCATCTGCTTCGGTCGAGGACGCTCCTTTGGCTAGTGAAATATGCCACATTATTCATTTCACATACTCCACGTTCCACAACTTTGCTTCATAAGAATTATTGTTCTTCTTTCTAACTGCATTTCTTGTCTTACTTTTTTACTCATTGATACACTAAATGTTTCGTATTAGTTATACTTATAGTGATAGTTTTATTATGAATATAGTTTATTAAAATTTATAAGAAATTAAAATTGCTGAAGTTAAACTGTGAGCAATAAAAAAATTTAAAATACAAATATACGCCAAGTAATGAATAATGTTAATTATTCAAAATAATAATTTAAACAAAACAAAAATTATAATCTATAAACTAAGTTTAGCACTCAAATACAAATTGGGTTCAATACTAGACAGTAAGCAACAATTTTGTAAAGATGTTTTCATTGTTGTCTTTACTATTTTTCATGAACTAATTATCTATTGCAATTATTGTAGTTATGCATAAATATTATTGTAGGAAATTATTTGTAAATACAAATTGTGGATGTAAATTAATATGGGAAAAATAAACATTACTTTTAAAATGTCAACGTTTCATAAAATAATCACTTCAATTACATTTAGACATGTTTTAAAAACAAATCATTATTTTCATTAAATAAATTGAATAATAATCGGTAGCAATACTTGGAATTATTATTGATTTAAATATTAAGCAAATATTTAAATAATTAATGTCATCATATTGAAAATATGTTTTTATAAATAATAATTACTATATCATAACATGTTTTATAAGTATCAATATAAATATTTAGTACATAGGATTTAAACAGGGGCGTAATAACCGGAATATCAAATGTATCAATGATACAGGGCCCTAAGCTAAAGAAGCCCTAACAGTCAACCGACATTATATGTATATATATATATATATATATATATATATATATATTGAACTAGAGTTCAAGACCTAACACCAGATCGAGAACACATAATCAATCCAAGACCTGAAGATGGCAAGTGAGACCTTACCGAAACGTCGTCTAAACAACGGTTCTTCTCAGAACCAAACCAGACCAACGCGAGAAGGTACCCGGAAGAATTCAAGTTACATCATTAACACTCGCGGAAATTTAAAATTCAACATATATATATATATATATATATATATATATATATATATATATATATATATATATATATATATATATATATATATATATATATATATATATTTTAAATACAAAAATTATCATTTATAGTAAAAATATTCTTTTGATAGTCAGAATCAGTGTAGGGCCATCTAGATAAAAGTATCTGAAATTTTCTATCTGTTATCTAAAATCTAGATAAATATCAATTTATAATCTGGCGGTTCAAACAAGTCAGAAGCAACAGATAGTCTTGTGTACAAATGAAAATATCAATACATATAATTAATAAATTATTTTGAAATAAAATAAATAATTAAAATAAATATATTGTTATGGAAAATACTGAGAGCGATACTGGGTCCAATTAAAATAAGTGAAGACGTAGGCAGAAGAAGAATGAACAGTGAGATACTAGCAGAGATAGACAGCGAAGCCATTGTAAGAAAGATTAAACAACAAAGAGTAAGATGGCTGGGGCACATATGGCGGGCAGGAGAGGACGCAATGATACGTAATATCTTGACATGAGACCCGGGAAGAAAAAGAAGAGGAAGACCTAGGTCAACGTGGACAACTGAAGTCAAGGAAGACCTGAAAATACGGGAGTTACCAACGGGAAAGAGAAAACAGGAAACAGGGAGATATGGAGAAGCATAAGTATGAAGCAATATTAAGAAGAATGAAGGGCTGATCCCCCAGTAAACAGGATCTAGAGAGCTTCTTGAAGCGGCGCTGCCCCCCCCCCCGGGGGGCGTTTGAGCCACTATATATATATATTTATTTATTTATTTATTTATTTGAAAATTCAGCTGCCCAACAGGACAAAGTCCCAATAACAGAGCAGCACAAAGATACAAAAACAGATTAACTTAAAATATAGAATACATAATAAAAAATAAGATTAATCAAACAAAAATTAAACATTGCAAAAATAGGTTTTCACGTTGTTTGTAAATACATTTATGGAATCAGAAAATATATCTATGGTGCAATTAGAATTACACAAAGTATATATATATATATATATATATATATTGCTATGAAAAGTTGAAAATTACACTCTCATTTGTAATCGTAAAGTTGATATTTTCTTTGAAACAATCGAAAAATAACTTTGTCGCGAAAAATAGATTAAAAGCGTACGAATCTAATTAAATGGGCGCTTATTTTAATAGTTACCAGGGATACAAATAGAACAAAAACTTGTCATATTGATAGATGACAGAACGAATTTATTTTCAGTACGTATACGTTTTTTTAATCATTTTAGATGCAATCATAGAAAAAATTATGTATGTATCACGAGCGTAAAGTGTCTTTGTTCCTCTTGCAATATTGCAGCTTTCACCTTCGGCGCGCGCTGCAATTACCATGCTCGAGTAACAAGAAATCACTTTACGCTCTTAATACACAAATAACTATTGTGATTTGGGAATGTGTGAAACGTAATTTTTTAATATTATCTGTTATCTGAAATTTATCTAGATAACATGTGAAATAATATAATTTTTTTATTTGCCAGAATAAACAGATTTTGTTTGATAACTCCATATTTGTTACGAATTTGCGAAGCAGTCAGTCATTAGCAATTCGAAAAGAAGAATGTACCTAATATACCGTAAAACAAAATTTTCACTTCGTAACGAGAATTTAATGAATATGAACGAGTAGTAGATGTTTCTGACAACTTTCTTTATATTTGTGTACTTTGCACCACCCCACTTTTATCTTGCATATATTTTTGCTTGATTATAAAATGTTGTAGATAGTTATTTATATGTTTGTTTACTTTAACAGATTGAAAAATGTCGAGCGAAAAGAACAAAACCGACAAAATGATAAAGACAACAATGTCATAGTAAACACAGTCGATAACAAACAATAGTTGCAAGGACAAAGAATACTTATAGACCTTTTCCAATATATAAATGAGCTATTAGCAATAAATAGAACACTCAATTATGCAAACAAGAGTTCGCGAATTTCTATTTATTTATTTATGCTAGACTGTATAACAGGAACTTAATCCTAATTTTAGAGTACAGGGACCAAACTCACCGAGCCGCAATGTGAAGTTGAGCAACAGGAATTAATAGTTATTTACGTAAAAAGTCAGGAAAGTGTTCAGTTACAGGATGAGTAGATAGTTTCATGCCGAGCGACAGCAAATCCTGTACGACACTTTACTTGACGTGTTACGTATAACATTTTACCTACAGGTATAATTACCTTTAATAATCACACAACTTAATAATATTAGCTCTATTTTACCTGAACTTATACACAAATAATATATATTTTAAATTAATTTAAATGAAAAGAAGTAATTTATGTTGCTAAGTAACTAGACACTCACGTTTCTTTCATTACCTGCCTAGGCAGGCAATATGTTATTTTTCTGCCTAGGCATGCAAAGCAAAGTTTTCCTGAGTCTTAAAGGTCAGGCAAATGTTTATATTCCTGTTAGTTTCAGGTAAATGAAATTGTTCAATCGTTTTGATTAGTTATTTTTTACACATGAAACAGTCGCAAGTACAACAAATCGGTTATTATTTTTTTTAATCTCACCACTAGCTCCACTCTCCAATATGTATTTTACAATAATTTCCCATTATATAAAATAGCAAATGAAAATTTGTTGAAAAATCTCATCATTTATGTAGCTCATCCTCTACTACTTTATTCCACAAGTAAAAATTGGTAAATAGGTGAACATCAATTAATATAGTTGTATAAACATCTTAAATCGTATAAAGCAAATGTGTCAAACTGTAACAATCAAATAAAAATAAATTATGTTAAAAAATAAATATATTACCACGTTTTGTACTCATTACTGGCACTAGCAGATCTCGGTAAATGATATATCGATACGCGTGACGTGCGGTTACGAGCCGCTAAATCATGTCCCTCAAAGAGGAGATCACGGGGTAATTTTAGTTTGGTGAAAATTGTTTCTTGACTGTGGGAATCGAATCCGGAACTTAAATCCACATTATTAATTTTGTAGTATATTTATCATCATTCTTTTACTTCTCTTCGACTCTAATTAGTGTAACTTGTTAGATTGCAAAACTTTTGCGGTCCATTTAAAGTACATTTTTATTTACAACGGCTCCCAGTTGAATTTGACCTTCCTTAAACTAAGGTTTTGCAATTATAAAGGACCAAAAAGCGAGAACGCTGGATCACTTCTTGAAATACTTTCAATATATATATATATATATATATATATATATATATATATATATATATATATATATATATATATATATATATATATATATATATAATGTATTACTGAATATTCTTGACTAAAGAAGTTATGGTTCAGCAGCAGTAAACAAAATAGATAGAATCAACGAAACTTAAATCGTAAACTTGGCTTAAATAAATAAAAGGATATGGAATGATCAATAGAAATATCCATTATTTCGTATAACAAGTAACTTCTATTTGCTTGCATTAATTTAAACTTTTGTTGGTGCAACTTGCCGTATGTGAATTAAGGGGAATTATCTACTGGTGCAAATAAAAAGTACCTTAAATGTAAAATTCGAGCACATCGATAGATTGGTTTTACTACGCTTTTAGTTATAAGTATATTTATATAATGGTGAAGTGTAAGTTTAAACAAATATATCATTTGTCATCATGAAAAATTATTAAATGAACTGAAGACATTTGAAGATATTTTCATAAAGAATGCTTATAAATAATAAAAGATCAAGATATTCTGCTAACATTTCCAGACCACTGTTCGCTTGTTTGCCTTATGTTGAACATGTAACGTATAAATTTGGAAGAAACCTTCCAAAGAATAATATCAAGGTTTCGTTTACTCCGTGCATGCAAATCAGACACGTGCTGAAGACAGTGAAAGATTATATTCCTCTTCAGTCTTAAGGAATTTACAAGATGTGAAAAAATCCACATCGGGCAGACAGGTAGACCTGTTAGCACTCGACTCAAAAAACATCAACGAAATATTCGTCTCAACTACCCAGGAAACCCGCTATTTCGTTCCTTTAAGAAACAAAGATTGTCATCAATCAAAGTTTATGGATATCAGTCTAATTCGAGAAGCAAATTAAATTAAAAAACATCAAACTAATTACAGTAACAGGGTGGCGACTAACCTGGAAAACCGGGAAAAGTCAGGGAATTTTATATTTCTGGAAAAGTCAGGGAAAAGTCAGGGAATTTTATTCCATGTCAGGGAAAAAAGTTTTTTGTTCTTCCAATTTTTTAATTTAATTTTAGAAAAATAACTACAAACTATTATTTCAAAATGTATTTAGTTATTTTTAGATTTTATTGGCAGAATACCCTTTATTAGATAGATTTTATTGGCAATAAGTACCCTTTATTGCTTCTTAAGAGTGAGAACCGCCATCTATGAAAATATAACCGAAGGATGTCTACTAATTGAAAACTGTTTTGTTTTATCTAACGTTTCTACCGCTATGTTTTTTCTGTATGCAATATTTAAGGTCGTGTGTTTGCCTGTTTAGAAACACAAATTGATTTAATCGCAAAAAGATGCGTTTACGATGCTGTTACTATGCTCGGTGGTATAGAAAATGTAACTATTACTAAACGTATGATTCATTCAGCTCGTAATGCACATGCACGATACAGAGAAGAAGGTCAGAAACGACAAAAAGTGAAAGAAAATGAAAATTCGAGATTGACACAAAAGAGGGTAGCAGCTTTACAAATTAAAGAGTTCCAGACGAAGAAAGCTAAATTGCTTGATGATTACCGCAACCAAATAGATTCGATAGATGAAGAAATCGCAAGTTTAAAGCAACTATAAAGATTTTATTTTTGTTACGCGTAGAGAAGATATCACTACTTAGTGATACTTATATGTGAGAATAAAAAATGTTATTTTCTGTGATCTAAAAGTGATATAAATGTAATAATATGATTATAACATTATATATGTATTATATAGTTATATAATATTTGTATTACTATAAATTTAATTAAAAAAAACAATTATATTACAATATATGATATAATATATGAAATGTAACCATAAATTCATAAATAAGTCAATATTCTAGAAGTCAGGGATTTTTTTTACTTAGTCAGGGAAAAGTCAGGGAATTTATTAATGTTACTTGAATCGCCACCCTGAATAATTATGATAACATGGTTGTTTTTAATAGAAAAATAGTAATTTATGGTTACATGTTTTAGTTACTTGTTTATGTTTGTTTGCACGAAGGTGTACGTTCACTCGAAACTTTGATTTAATTTCAAATAAAACAGAACTCAAATCAAAAGTGTATTTAAATTAAACAAATATATCATTACATCATTCTTACCTATTACTAAATGTGATTCTCTGTTATAAATGATATATTTTTGTGGTCACCTAACAAATAAAAAATATATCATCAGCAACGTATCACTGAATATTTTTGACTACAGAAGTTGTGTTTCAACTGTTGTAAACAAATCGGCCTTGATGTATGTAAACATCTTCTAAACATAAAGTTTACATATCGGTTGCGTCCTTCCGTCTGTCAGTCAGGAGCAGCGTTATTTTTTCCAGATATGTAAATAGAAAATTCGTTACGAGGTGTATTTGCGAAGCTATTGCACGGGGCACCGTTGTATACTCACGTGCATGCAGCTCGCTTCAATTCACTGGCAATGTATGTTTGAATGTTGCATCTGAGTAAATATGTTATGCATGTTTGAAGATCATCAATATATGTTCTCTTTAACATTTATATTGCGCTCGTCTTTGCGTGCATTCAGTTTCATTTTTTTTGTTCATGATAACTTTTCTTTTGTTATTCTTCACGTTAAAAGAAAATGTATTTTCAAATAAACAGCAAATTGTTTGAAAATAACAGGGCTGCCAACCAACACGAAATTTGAACTGAACCCGAACTTTTTACAAAGAACCAGTTAATTGAATCAAACCGAATAGTAAATTGATTTGAAAACATTCCAACCGATAAAATTATATATATGTATGTGCATGCGAGATCTTCAGAGACCCTTCATCAAATACAATAGATTTTGAGACGAGTTATCTGTTTTATTCTTAAATGAATATTGCCGTGGACAAAATTTCCTGGTTTATTATTGCCGAGGACAAATTTGGTTGGGTTTATCTTTATATTTTATAATTTGATGTATTGTTTTAAAACCAACTCCATAGTGAATTATCAAAAATTTATTTTTTCTACGATTGCTACGAAAAGTTGATAATTACGCTCTCTTTTATCATCGTAAAGTTGAAGTTTTCTGTGGAACAATCGAAAAATATCTTTTTTGCGCGTCTCCAATGGCAACGCGCGAAAAAGACGTTAAATGCGCGCGTTTCCAATGGCTTATTTCAATAGTTACCAGGGATACAAACAGAACAGAAATTTGTCATATTGACAGTTGCAAGAACGAATTTATTTTCAGTACGCATACGTTTTTTAATAATTTTAAGATGCAATCGTAGAAAAAATTATGTGGGTTTCACGAGCGTAAAGTGGCTTTATTCCTCTTGCACTATTGCAGTTCTCACCTTCAGCCCGCGCTGGAATTACCGTGTTCGAGTTACAAAAAATCACTTTACGCTCTTAATACATAAATAATTACATATTTAAAATGTGCATATTTGAAATATATAATTGTAATAAAAATGTCTTCTCTTTCCTCGAATATACGTAAAATATTTCAAAACTTCGTGAAAATTTGTTATATTTTATTAATAAATAATTAAAAATTTGACAAAATAACCAAATATGTTCTTCTTAAAAAATTCAAAGCCGCTATACTTTTAGTTGATTTTGCTACAAAAATGTATGTTTCCTCACGCGATGCTCCGCGGACCCTGAAGAAAAGTATTTTGTATACTTATTACTTTGTACAATCCCTAGTCGATTACTTATATTATTAAAAAAATATCTTTTACTAATTATTAGAAAACGATTACCTATCAATCTGTAGTTGATTCATTTTTACTTTGTCTCATCATATTTCCATTAATGTTTAGATGAAAACAATTGAAAATCAGTCTTTTATAATGTTTAATTATTCTGCTTCATATTTCTTTTCAAAACCTTTAATTTCATATCAAACTCGACAGCTTTCTATTTACTTTTGAAAATTTTGCTCGAAATCTTTAAAACCTTTCATTTGATATGAAACACGTTAAATTTCTAATGATTTTAAAGAAAAACAATTGACAATTAATCGGTTACAATATTTGACCATTCTGCTCGAAATATCTTCTTAAAATATATTATTTGAAGCCAATACGATAGGTTTCTTTTGACTTTTCGGAAAAACAGTTGAGAATCACTCAGTCATAATTTTTGACCATTCTGTTACAAATTTCACATAACATGACTGAAAGTACAGTGATGATTATAATTTATATTACGAGTAACTAGTTTAACCCTTAAATGCACGATTTCTTATTTTATTATAAAAAAAATAAATTCTAACGTGAAAATGGTCAAATAATAATGGAAAAATAGTAAAAAAAAATATAATATCAAAAACTCAAATTTATAAAATATAAAAAATATTTTGCCAAACAATACTTCTGCTGCCACCTATGAGAGAAATGATGTAATGTATACTTCAAATAGTATGTTGTAAATGTGCAACAGTGCGCATTTAAGCTATTTAAACTTTCATATAAGAAAAAACGCAATAAAAATGGGATGTTGCAAATATGCAACAATATGCATTTAAGGGTTAAAATTAATTTTTTTATATGTTCAATTATGCATTTGCATAAAAATATTGTATATATATAATGTCTACTTTTTTTATTATATACGGAATACACTAGTAAATTTTTCAATTGGTGATAGATTTTATATATTTAGATATTAGTTGATATTTTGAATTTAAAACTGTCTTAAATGAACCTACATTTATCGATACAGTACGTTCCTGTCATAAAATAAATGTAAAATAATATTTCCAACTTTAAACTGATTACAGAGCACCATGAGAAATAAAACAAATAATTGTAACACAAGCTGTCGAACTCTGAGATAACAAAACAATACAATTATTTGTTTTGTTTCTCATGGTACTACGTCAACAGCTTAAAGTTAGGAATTTTATTTTACGAATATTTTATGACAGGACCGTATTATATTACTACATTTATGTTCTTTTAATATAGATTTTAATTTTGAACTTCTTTCATATTTACACTTTTCTTCTAACAAAAAATGTGTATATTAGGATGTTAATTTTAATTGGTGCACCATTACTAGCTTTAGAAGTCATAGGAGTTACGAAATAGGTTAATTAACAAACAATTTTCTATTTTATAAGACTACTTTGATGAGAGACATGTAAGTTTTTTTAGAACAGTTATTTTCAAAATACGGAGTGCAACTTTCTTATTTTAAATGGTAACCTATTTTTGTGCTGAAGGGAATTATTTGAAAAAAATGCATACCAAATTAACATTAACAACATAGGAATCAGCGTGCTATGAAAACAAAAAGTAAATATCAATATTTAAAAGTTAATTCTATGACATATTGGCTGGTAGCACAAACTCTGTTTTTGGGTGTTCTAACATGTTAGAGATAGCTAAAATATCCAAAAACACTGCTCTTAAAACAGGCTAAAACAGAGCTTGTGCTACTAGTCATTATGATTTGTTCATTTGTTTCTTTTATAACACAATTCTTATGTGAATTGGATTAAATATGCATTTCTTAATGTGACTGTACTGAATTCAGAATAAAATTCCTTTCATAACTATATTATCTGCTACTGAAATCTGTTTAATACAGCTGCTACATCCAACAATAGGTAAATGGTGTTCTGATATAATTATATTTTTGATAAAATGAATTAAACTCGAAATTAAAGCAAGTTATCGTCAGTAGATTGATGTGAAATGTGCCACATTTATTTCAAGAATTAATTCCTGTTGAAAATTGATTTAAATTTGTCATTGAACACGGTTCATAGCCGTTAAAATAGTTTAAAATTATCTCAAATTAATTTCCATTTACTTCATTTATCATGCAACCGAGTATAAAATTGTAAAACGATGCTGCAATAAAAGTAATAAAAATCTAGGACTGTCGTCATGAGAAAAAACGAAACAAAAGTTAGAGATGTAGACGACGAAAAGAATAAATGGTTCTTGACGACAAGGAATAAAGAAGTAGGCAAGGAAAAAACTACTCAAACAATAAAAATCAAATCAATTTTTTAAGTCGAGTCACAAGTAAAAACTAACACAGCTTCCGTCACCAGGCTCGTTTTTTTATAAAAACGCAAAAGACAAAGAAGATAAACCATGAAGCCGTTAGTATTTCTTAAGCACTGCAAATAACCGACTAAGTTTTTCAACCCAGAGAGAAAGTGAAAAATTCACTCCTTGTTCTAGCAAATTGTTCTTTACTTTTTATACTAAACAAAAACTGTACTGTCTTGTAATTATTTGCATTTTCAAGCTTTAAGCCCAATTTACGCGATGGAAAGTTCCATTGCAAAACTCTTACAAATGTAACACTCCCTATCGCTCATGCTATAACTTTCGTACTCGTTGTACGATAAAATCCAACAATATACTATTTTAGATATATAATCTACACTATAGAAATTATAAGGCTATGTTCGATAATACAATAGCGCGGGTAGTATTAGAGCATTCGAAACAGAAGATTTTGAATTAGAATTCTACTGAAGCTAAGAATATATTTTTTCTATAACCTGTATCAAATGATGACTTTTCATACCTCATGTCAGTTGCTGAAACACATAAATATTTTTATCCATTGAGGCAGAAATATTTCTATCCTTTAAAAATTTCAGGCATAAATTTTTACAATTATTGCAATTATTATTAATATTATTAAAATATAAAAAAATAAAAATAAAT
Source organism: Pterostichus niger (assembly GCA_947425015.1). Lineage (NCBI taxonomy): Eukaryota > Metazoa > Arthropoda > Insecta > Coleoptera > Carabidae > Pterostichus > Pterostichus niger. Next base: position 24,259,658 of record OX380344.1, on the reverse strand, counting down.
ATATCATTACGCCTTTTACCCATTAGTGGGTGTGGCACTCTGCCTAAGCAGATCTTGGTAAGTGATATATTTTTTCGCGTGAAGTGCAGTTACCAGCCGTCCAATCACGGCTCCCAAAGATATTAGTGGAGGGGGAGCCACAGGGGTAGATTTAAATTGGTGAAAATTGTTTGTCGGCTGTGGGGATCGAACCAGGGTTCTCAAGATCCACAAGCCGACTCGATATCACTGAACCACCTACCCCATAAAATGTCTGTACAAATTATATTTCCTGGGGCTATTTTGATCTTTCTATTAAAGTGTAAATTTCTGCAGATTTATCAACAAAAAATTACGATTCCTGTTGTTTCATAGACGTAACTGACTTTGATCGTTCCAAATTAGATGACACTCTGGGTAACACGGTGATTGACGAATTAAACTTCCTAATACTCTGTGAGCTATTTCTTGCCTCTGTGCGACTGATTCGTCTTCATAACCCTCTGTGACAGTTGATGACTTCCAACCGCCATGTTTTTTATTTATTTAATGTGAACAATTTCCTTTAAATTCCATTGGAATAGTTGCTAACGATCTACTACAAGCATGTTCTCTACATAATTTAGAAATTTCAAGCTTGAGATAGGTGGCTGCTAATTCGGATATGTTATAAAATTGATTTCTTTCCACTACCTGATTAACGCATTTTTTTTATTGCGGTATCCATAAAAAAGACGGTGTTCTTTTGTAATTGATGGACGAAGAGCTGTATAATTTCGGCAAAATTTTCGTTGTTCGTAATTTTCACAATTAGTGACGTTTTTGAATCTTCTACATCGTCTAGTGCCATTTGGCTTCATTTATGAGCTCAATATACTCAGGCAATTCCAAATATTAAAATAACCTGAAGCAATCAATTAATCAATCAATATTGATCAATAAATAATAAATAAATTAAATAATTAATTAAAATTTATAAGAACTTATATACTTTGATTCAAAGTGATTAAATAATGTTACAACAAAATTCGTCTTTCTATTTCTTCACAAAAAATTAAGTTTAATCTAAAACGATTATTTTTCTTTATAATATATAATTTACATCACAATAGCCGTATCGAGTTTCAGATCGAATAACGCATGGAATGTCGGATTTCGAATCGGATATCGGATCAAATTTCGGCTCTAATTATATTTCGGATCGAATGTCAAATCGGATCAGAACTCGTAACGAGTCCAATCGGATCGGATCAAATTTTGAATCGAGTTGAATCGGATCAAATCGAGTCGGATGGTGTATAAGAATTTTTGAAAATGTCAATCTCTAGTCTTTAGTAGATACTAGATTCTAGTCACTATTATGAAATACTGACATCGTGTAAAATGATTTTAAAGTACAAAAAAATTCAGAAACTTTAAAAACCTTAAATGATCGCATGCTTTGCATGGTGATATATAATACTAATAAAGCTTGTATTAATGAAAAAGTTAATTTGTTTTTAATTTTAATTTATCGCCTATTTTATGAAAGAAAAATCAACAACGTGAAATAATAAAAATTTAAGTATAGAAATAATTTATTTGATCTTACCCACATCCTGACTATCATAAATTTCATGTTAAACAAATTTATTTTACTTCACATTTACATTCCTTATCACTGCAATATTCCCTACTGAAGTAGCATGCAAGAAAATAGAAAAACGGAAGCTTTAAACAAAGGATAAATTATTGTGATATGACTTTTATAACTTGTTTACTGTTTCTACAAAAATATCCAAGATGATTTCATCATTTTTATTTCTCCGACTTAAGAATAAAGGAAGATTTTGATAAATCTTCACGGTTTAAAAAAATATATATATTTCATCATACCTTTCAGCCTTTACAGGGCGTTGCACTCTACCGTAGCAGATATCGATAAGTGATATATTTATACGCGTGAAGTGCGGTTATCAGCCATCAAATCATGGTCGTCAAAGATGTTATTGGAGAAAGAGCCATAATATTAATATGGTGAAAATTGTTTGTCTGCTATGGGAATAGAATCCGAGTTTTCAAATGTACAGTCCGACTTGATACCACTGAGCCACTTAACCGGTGTACATATTTACGATATCTCAAACACACATTATAACTTCTGCGATCAGAATAATGTACTCGGACATTGTTGTTATTTTCATGTACTCGTATTTTATTTCTTACATGTGTATTTTAAAAGAATATAATGACAGCTAAATGACTGTTTCGCATATAGTGTGGTTATTAAGATTTTTTATGAAGGCGAACAAAAGCAATATAGATTGAATTAACCGAATAAATTTTGTGGTAGTATAATTTAATGTTGATTTTTAATTATAAAATTGTATAATATATAAACTAAAATTAAGAAACATTATGTTATTATTTAATATCTTTAGTATTGTACTACTATTTAGTTGACTTTAAAATGATAAATATGGTCGAAACGTCATCATCACCTACTGACTAAATAATCCATTGATTAACATTACATTTATAACAATAATAAAAAAATAATTTATCGATATGTAACAGATAATGATTAAGTTTCAAATAAATAAATAAATAAATATATCATCACGCCTTTTATCCATTGCTGGGTGTGGCACTCTGCCTAAGCAGATTTCGGTAAGTGATATATTTTGTCGCGTGAAATGCAGTTACCAGCCGTCAAATCACGGCCCTCAAAGATATTAGTGGAGAGGGAGCCACAGGGGTAGATTTTTTTAAATTGGTGAAAATTGTTTGTCGGCTGTGGGGATCGAACCAGGGTTCTCAAGATCCACAGTTTCAAAATACTACAAATAGTTTTGCAATATGATTGACAAAACTTAAGTGGTTATATTCAACCAGTGATAACATAAGTTTATTGATAGACCTTTTTAACTTTAACGTTCATTTCGGAATACATAAAATAATTGAAATTGGTACAAAACAACTTTGACTTCAAACATTTTTCGAAATTATTTTGTGTTTATTTGTTATAAAGTCAGGGCGCTCTTTGTCTAGAAGTATAATTTATTTAATTTTATTGTTAGGATTTTGACTTCAATGATTAATCTTAATGTTTAAAATTCAGTGTATAAAAGGACACAAGTGTAAGTTATTTATTGCTTTGTGTTAAATTATTTTCCATAAGTTTTAAATATATTTGTTGCTAACGACGGCTTTAAACAAAACCGAAATGTAACCATTAAATGTTGAATCATTTTGTCTCCTTTTTATACATTGACTTTTAAATATAATACAAATATAATTTATTTAAATTTATTAATATAATGTACTCGGTAAATGGTTCTAACGAAATAGTCACTAATATATTGCCTTATTTTTAGTTACAATGTTTTACATTTTAATTTTAATGTTTTTATTAATTAAAGGCACGCGCTCGTGAACACAGACAAGTACAAGCTCGTACGTATCTAAAATTTACTGTTGTATCAAGTGTGCCGTCTATTTGCTTGCTCCTGTATAAATACTAGTATTTAATTTATAACGAAGTTTATACATGCAGTGATATTGAAACAAGAAAACTAAGGTAGGATTTTAAACAACTTATTTAACATTCTAGTTGACCCAGAAATTTGAGTACTCGGGTTCGATTCCCACAGCCGACAAACAATTTTCACCACGTTAAAATTACCCCTCCACTAACATATTTGGAGCCGTGATTTACATACCCAGTAATAAGTAAAAGGCGTGATGATATATTTATTTATTTTCAAAACGCATAAGCTGCTTATTTTGTATAAACTAATATTTAAAAGCGATTTATAATAATCTTTTTCATTTAAATTAGATATTTTTACTTTTTCAAATGTATATGAGTCTTAACAAAATTTGTGTACACAATTTAATTTTTTTAATAATAATAATAAGGTAAATATTAATATACCTATTTATTTTTTTAGCTGTAATGCCAAAAAGGATAAGTTGTTTAAAAAAGATGACTCAATTACAAGAAAATAAATGCAAACTTTTTGATTAAATAATTTTTTGAGCAAAATTTCTGAAGCAAGAAGACAAATTATTATTTTTATTTCCCTATCAAATTTTATTTATATTTTGAGGCGCCATATTTAAGGTCCGCCGCAGGCACGACACAACCCTGTATAAAATTATACATCTGTTTTTAAACTTATGGTAAGATCAGGGATAGGAAAAATCATCAAGTGAAGAGCAAAACCAAGATTCAAATAATTCTGCACCACTGCACGTGTATCATAACATTTTGATCAAATCTAATTTACTAATTTACCAAATTGATTTATTTCGTTCACTTTCATTCGACTGTTAGATTTACTTATTCGGATTTAGCAGTTTGATTAGCTTAATTCAATTAGCCATGTGGTAATTGGAATACAGCAATGATTGTATACTTTGTTGTCATGACAATTCTGATTTGTCCACTAGTCCACTTACTTATACAAGTAAAGAATTCCTAACCTCTGCACGAAACTAGTATTAGTCCCTATTTAGTTAAATATATCAATACATTATATCTAGTTTCGTCGTACGAGCCATCACTGTTACTCACGCCCAGTATATCAGTTGGCTGTTAGGTAAATGTTAACCAAAAGCAGCATAAATTATACATATTCACCTACACTTATTTATTTAATTATAACAGTAATAACTACTTCGGCTCATTCGCGGTCATATTTCCTTTCAGGTAAGTTCATTTATTTATCATACTTACATGTTTGTTTTTCAATTATCTAATATATTATCAATAATATTCATAGGAGTACATATGTTCCTAGAGCGTCCATACAATACGAATACGATCAATATAATCAAAGCATCATAACCCAGTGAATCTTAACCAGGGTCCATGAAAAGATCTCAAAGAGTTCGTGAAACTTAAAAGTTTTTTAAAGTTTTAACTGTCTCTACCTGCTAGTATTTTTGTCTGTAATTATTTTTGTTATACAGGCTGTAGACTTATTGATCATGGAACAAAAATATATTTTTTAAATTCACAAAACAATTTGCATTTTGTTAGCCACTGGTTGATAGCCATTTTTTAATAATTTAATTTAAATCTTCTTACAAGTAATTGTTTACATAACACCAAATAAATGTCTAATTAATCATTTAATTTAGTTAAAGCAGCAGGTCAAGCAATAAAGTACGCTAATCCAGTGAACCTAAAAATTTTCATTTTAAGTAAACCATCCTTAATTTAGCGAATTAAAAAAATATATTTTTGTTCCATGATCAATACGTCTTATAATATATACCCTTTATTTTTTTTCCCGAAGTACAGATATACATATATCCTGTATATATTTTATTTTGTCTTATTTAATTTTCCGTTCGAATCTGATTTAGTAGCAGATAATTGTATTTTAACACGAAATATTATCTATATTTCTTTTTGTATTTTTTTATATAATACAAATTATATAGTTGTTTCAAAGCTAGAAATTTATAATATTGCAAGAAGTAAGAAACAAACTTTTTTTCATTTTCACCCTTCAAAATAGAGATGTTTTCAAAACGTAAACACTTTTAAAGATCATTAAATTTATACATTTGAGATCTTTATTATACGATGATAAAAAGGTTAAGATCCGCTGCCGTAACCAACCCACTCTTCTTATAACATTCTTCTCAATTATTCCATTCTCACTATGCATAGTACAAAAATATAATAATTTATTATAATTAGAAAAACTTCTTAACCGGGATAATAACACAGATATACAGGGTGTTTCAGAACTAGAGTCAGAATATTGATTAGCTTATTCCTGAGATCATTTTGAGTAAAAAATGTTATATTGATATAGTTACCAAAATACAAAAGATTAAATTTTTATAATAACAGCAAATTTTTCAATTTTCTAATCAAGATACTTAAAAAAAAAATATACAAATAGGAAAATTAAACTTTGATTTAAATTGATATTGCTGCACCTTATTTATTTCACAATGAAAGGATTTAGTGCTGTGGAATATGTAGTAGGTACCGATTTTGTAATGGTAATGCTCATTATGCGTTAAATTTGTTCTTATCCCATATTGTGTTATCCCAACTTATTCCATGTTTTGTTATGTGTATTTCATGTTTAATCAAATTAATTTATGTTTTGATGCCTACATCGTGTTTTGTTTTCCCAAATTTGTTCAATTACATCTTGATATTTATTAAAAAAATTGCACTTCACGCGACAAAATATATCACTTACCGAAGTCTGCTTAGGCGTGGCACCCAGTAATGGGTAAAAGGCGTAATGATATATATATATATATATATATATATATATATATATATATATATATATATATATATATATTTTTAATAATTTATAATATTTTCATCTTGCGCTTTTTGGTAACCAATAGAAATATGAAATTATTTACTCTGAATAATCTCAAGGATAAACTACTAAATTTTGTTACACTATTACATAAATGAAACATAAGCTATTATGTAGAAACTTTGTATGACAGCATGGGCAAACTGTGCCATATTGAAGCCTGGCAAATGCAAGCAAAAGATTGAAATTTCATGTGACTGAACTACTCTGAAAACCGTAACAAATTGATTGGTACTTGTATTAGTAAAAATCGGTCGACCTTGTAAATATATTGGCCTTCACTAAAACACGAAAATATGCAATAATTATTTATTAGCCGTTTCGGAGGACAAACGCACTTCTTCAGTAACACGAATTGAAAAACATAACAAGAACTAATTCGGCTGCTGCTACCTTAGTTAGTAGTTTCTCCAAAATTAAAAACGACCTACCTACAATAGAACGCAAAGATATATATATATATATATATATACGAGATCACTTGTGGCTATGGCTACTGTAGCCTACGCTATTATGGTAAATCAAGACAACCTCTACGTAAAAGGAGTTACTAACCTGCAAAAGCGCCTTGTGCTAGAATTTATTATGAAAACAATCAAATCTTTATTAAGTCGGAAGATGGTCATAATTGAGGGAAAAAAGAAAAAACAATTTTCCTTGTTGATTGGATTAACCGCTTGACTTTTACTTTTAAATTATTTTTAAAAAAATGACGACGTTACGGATCTATATTTGGAACTATTTTCAAATCGAACAATTGTAAAATTAAACTCTGAACACATAGTTCAGTGTACAAAATATTTACAAATCAAATAATAAATTACATTTTCAATGGTGTTATAAATTATAAAATATACTGGCAGAATCTACAGAAGACTTTAAAAATAAAACTCAAGCCGTAGTAGGATAAAGCAAATAATAACAAGAACAAACCGATAAATAATAAAACCAACTACATTGACGTATTGCAACCACTTCTGAATAACTACTAATTTTGTTTAGATTTTGTTCTAGTAATTTTTACTTTTTGTTTTCTGAATTAAATTAGTATTTTCTTTTTTTTGTTTCCCTATTAGCTTAACAGGTTTTAAGTATGTGCCATAACTGTTATCTTTTAATTTGACAATAGCATTGTTTTGCTAGTTATGTATTATATTTTATAGTTATATTAGATTTTTTCTAGTTCGTGTTACTAAAGAAGCAGTTCGTTTGTCCTAATACGAGTACATAATCACCTATCACTTTTATTTAAAATATATATAAAATAATTTTTGAACGTTTGACAACGAGAAATTACATGATTTAGTGATTGATAACCACACATCAATTTAGTACAAAGTGTGTTGATATAATCAATTTCACTATGCAATAATTATATTTTTTGTTGATTGAAATCACGACGTTACATCGTTGTAGATACCTTCCTATAATTATATTTACCCCAACAAAGCTGTGCAAAAACTCGAGTGTCGTGTCATCTCGCAGAGAAGACTTTATAAACGAGGTGTGAAGTGATGTTAAGGGGTGCGGGGTTAAACTACCCAACATGACAGCATCTGTCGGACAAGGACGCCAACATAGGGTTCACGGCACGCTGCGTCCCTCGAACAAAGGGTTTTTGCCATTCCAACCACACCCGCCGTATATCATATTAGCAGTTTATTGTCTCCTCGGCGAGTGCAGGACAGCACAGCAGGAACAGAGCGCAGCAGGAGACGCCGCTTCATTCAATATTCTTACAGGGTGTGCGATGGAAATGTATGACAAAAATACCCTGGTTGTTGCTGAATTTATCAATATAAAAGGATCAACGAATTGTACATTCGTTGCCTTTTGGGATTGAGAAAATATAGAAAAAATGTGTTCATGCATTAATGGAATTTATGTAAAGCTACACTTTCTTCTTTTACAATTCCACTGGCTTCACATTCTGACGGGAACTGAAAATATTATAGGTATTCCAAGAAGATACACGCACTCTCTGTCACATTCGTTTTACATTTCACTTCATACCGAATTCACTGTTAAACCAGGAACTTATACATCCTCAAAATAAATATTGAAATGTATTAAATGTTACGGTTCATTTTTCTATAACTACCAGAGTTTAATTGGCCACCCTAATTTCAATAGATTAATTATTATTTACTATATGAATTTATTTCATCAGTTTAGTGATTTTTGTGTTTGTGATCTATTTTAATTAAATTCAAGTTCAACAGTGGCGTCTTTTCCATGCACCACCCATACATATAGTATACCGAACATTGCCGAAACTATAGTCTTCCTTACTGAAAATATTGCGTTGTGCGCATTGAGCTGAAAGCAGTTTTTATAATGCTTAAACAAAGCAAATTTTGTAGTAAATATTGAAATAGTACAGAAAAGGTGAACAATTTATTTATAAGGTATATTTCTATATTAAATTTGTTTTACTAAAAAAATTTAAAATTAATAACATTCTTTGCATTATAGAATGGACGACATTTTTCACAATTTTATTCTTACCTACCATTTATTTCCCAATTACATTTGTCGTCATTTCAAGTTACTAAACTAATTTGAATCCGACTTTAAAATAGTTGTTAATATAAATAACCATGGTCAGATTATTAACGGACTATAAAAGAATGACGAATGAGATATGATTTCGTCAATTTGATTTGTAGAATATTTGATATGAATGATTGAAGGTATTTCCTCGGTAGGCTTTTATGCTCATTTAATTTATTCAATTGAATAGAGAGAGACTTAGAACAATTAGGATCCGTTTATCAATCTTAAGACAAGTGAAAAATATTGCATGGACATTACAACATAAATTACACAAATTATAATCTTAATTATCATTTACTGATATTGCAACATTGATAAACATGTGTCCAATGAGCACTTATTTTTCAGAAATGTTAACATGATATTTCCGTCGACTTTTGAGCACCCTATATTTGTGCTGCATCAGCGTGCAGTAGAGTAGGACTACGACATATGTAGCCAAGACTACTTGGGTCACGTGTCACTAACACGATCCGTACTTGCACTTCAAAAACAAACCTTGTTATATTTTATTTTTATAAACTCAATACCAGCAACTTTAATTGAAATGAAAACCTACAAATTTTACTTGGAAAAACGTCAATTAGAATACAATAAAAATGACAGAAATTTTGTTAGTACTATTTTATTTACTTAGGTTGAAGAACTAGCTCAAAATGCAGTAAATTACAAAAAAAAAATAGAAATAGAAAAAGTAAGATGCAGTTACCAACCTTCTAGATTCATTCCAGCGGTAGTACAGTAACCATCAGACGAAACATTTTTACTACGGTATAAAACAAAGTCCGGACAGCCAGTGCAAGACGTAACCGGAGTACAAGCCCGGAGTCGAGCGCCCGGAAACACGAACCCATCGTACGTCCAGCTTTTATGGCTCATTTTCGGTAACTCACGCACTCTAATAAATTCCAACTGACAGTACCGAGATGGTGATAAAAGTACTTAAGTACCTAACGAAAGCATGAGAAATGACATCAACAAACAATATTTCTGTGTATTTATATTATTAATTTTGCTGTTTGTTTCCTTTACACATCTCACTTATTGCCTTTTCCCCCATAAACACATCTATTTTTCTTGCAACATTCCAAGTAAAAGTCAGTATCGGAACCAGAATGGGGCGACCGAACTACTTGATCCGAATGCAATATTAAATGGAAGTACAGTCTAAATTTATGCATAATAATTAACGAGAGAATAATACTCGTATTTATAGAGTTAGATTTTTGCACTAGAGAACTAGATAAGTACTCGTACAGTCAGTTTATATTTTTAAATTCAGATTATACAATGAAAGTATTTGTAACAGTCAGTATTATTAATGTAATTAATTTTTTAAACATAAATTCTAATGCAATAATAATATATTATTAAACGAGCATATAATATATGTAGTGGTATCGAGTCGGCCTGTGGGTCTTAAGAACCCTGGTTCGATCCCCACAGCCGACAAATAATTTTCACCAATTTAAATCTACCCCTGTGGCTCCCCCTCCACTAATATCTTTGGGGGCCGTGATTTGGCGACTAATAACCGCACTTCACGCGAAAAAATATATCACTTACCGAGATCTGCTTAGGAAGAGTGCCACACCCAGTAATGGATAAAAGGCGTGATGATATATTTATTTATTTATAATGTATAACATAGATAATTACTACAAGTTATCTCATAGATCAATTTAACTTACATCAAAATTAAAGAATTTTTGTTTAATCCTTGAAATTATTTATATATATACATAAAGCTCACATTTTTAGTGCTATTTGTTTCAGTTATTATTATTATACGTTTTTGTCTATATTATTAAATAATATTTATTCTATAATATATCATTTTTAATATTAAATTTGTGGGCATATTATTAATATAGTTTCCAGAATAAAACCCTACGTGGCATCACCGACGCACCCTAGTACGTAAACAACCAAATACTACATAAAGATCTAAAAATCATAACAGTCAATGAGCAAATTAATAAAATTGTAATTACATATAAAACAAAATTAAACTATTACCCCAACGAACTCGCTGTTAACCTACTCGAGAATGAAGACGACGTGCTAAGACTCGAATGAACTAACCCACTAGACTTAAAATTTACTCTTTAAAACACTGTATACAATATAAAATATAAATAATATTGATTCTCCGTTGGGAGCCTTCCACTCACAAGTTATACTCACCACATTTACCAGATAACACCTCTTTGGTCAGTTGTTATGCAATAAGAAAAATAAACGACTATATACAGGGTGAGTCTGGGAAGACGCCCCCCCTTTAACTTTTTTATTATGAGTAATAGAAAAAAATGGTTCATATGAAAGTTTTATTATTTTAAATATACTATTTGATGGCAGATGTAGATATTTTTTATAAAGTCAGGTTTACAAGATAGCCACCTATAATATTTGTATAAAAATTATTTCTAGTATTTCTCAATTTTATTATTTTTCTCGAATTTTTTCAGATACACTAATAAAAACTAATACACCGTTGAAAAGAGAAAAAAATGGTGGTTTTTATTTTAGTAAAATAATTATAGGTTGCTATTTAAAAAATAAAAGTTGATAGTCGTATCTTGTAAACCTGACTTTATAAAAAATATCTACATCTGCCATCAAATAGTATATTTAAAATAATAAAACTTTCATATGAACCATTTTTTTCTATTACTCATAATAAAAAAGTTAAAGGGGGGGGGGGCGTCTTCCCAGACTCACCCTGTATATATATATATATATATATATAACAGTCAAATGATAATGCAACAAATTAGGGAGCACATTTTTTATTTCTTACCAAGGGCACAAAAATATTTAGATTCGATACTAAGTATATGCTTATCTTGTGATTTTTTTAAATTCCCAACAACTAACTGTCAAATACGTGAAAAAATATTGTATAAAAATTATGCTGTAAACATAATAAGTGAATGTCATTTATATGCAATTTTTATAATTTATTTAACAGACTTGATACTTTACTTACGACCCTTGTTGTTATTTATTTTTAACTGTGATATAAGAAGGAAAACAGTTTAACGACGCTTAAGAGAAAATAACCTAATTAATACAGAAGAATCAGTTACGAATTCTTGCCTGCGGCAAAGTTCGTTAAACAAAAGCGATTCGCAAACGCAATTATTTGTAGAGAATGTGCACTAGTCTCCAAAGTTTAAAACAATGCGTGAAAATTGCGGAGCCACGACCTACAAAGTGACGAAAATTTTATCAAGGAAGAGCAGGGAAAATCATAAATTCAAATAGTCCCTTAAGAGTCGTTAAAAGTAATGTTGAAGTCGTAATTTTATTTTGATTGCCGAGTTTAGCAAACTTCCCTAACAATGTATTAAACCGTAATTAGCAAAGATGTTCAAAGCCGCGAAAAGATTTTCACAGCGGGCGGAAAAGCGAAACTCGGCTGTTTGATCTCGACTCGTCGGTAAATGAAAAATACTGCTTTAATATATAATTCCTCGACAAGAGTATTTAGAAGAATTACTTTTTCACCCCAATTAAGAATTTAAATATTTCACTCAAAAATTATATTTTAAACTCAACTAATTTAAAATCCATCACTGTAACTACATATATAAAAACAACTGTTAGCGTAACTTTTTAACGTAAGGCCTTTATCTCTCAATTGATTATGTTTTCTACTTCAATCTAGCGTTTAGGTGGATTACGAGTGCCGTTGGATAAAAACTTCATTTAAATAGATAATTAACTATGCATTTCATTCCAGTTTGTGGTGAGATTTGTGAGTGATAGGTTGTATATCGTGTTGTGTTAGGTCGGGAGATTACTTGAGAACGAATTGGTGAGTTGAGTCATGTGGTGTTACCACACGTGGTGTATGTGCATGTGATCCTTTCCTTGTGTATGCTGTGGTCATTCCAGAGAAGTCCCCTGCGGGGTTGACGGGGAGTGACAGCCAAGTATGCAGCCACCGAAGCACGACCCGCTAGTTGTCGTGCCAACGGTGCCCTGGCCTGCCATCTTTAGTGTTAACTCAGGAGGTGCCCAACGTTTCGCTAACACCCCGCGATTGCGGATGGAGTGTGGGTTTCTACTTGGCTTTCAATCCACACTCCCGGTGCCCAGGTGGGTGGGTGTTGAGCACTGGTTCTGGTCACTCTGGTTGGCGCTGTCTTTGAGACGACTCTCAGAGTGACGTGTTGTTGTATGTGTTATTTCGAGCGATCACCTGTTGAGTGATTGTGGTGTGTGTGTGGTGGCAGTTGACTCCTCACTGAGTAACTTCTTATGTTGTTTCTCTTTCCAGCTGGATACCGCGCACCAGAGTACCGCTGAGGCAGCATACGCTCCGTCATCTTTACTATTAATTTTCATTTTCTTTTAATATGACTTCTTACGGATATCGCGAGGATTTGATATTCCATTTACTAGCCGATTATTAAACTTAACTTAGGATGAAACGAAATTGTCAAACAACATCATAATGAATATTATATAATAATAAGTGAGTGGAATCCAGTTTAATTTTTTTTTTTAAGTCTGAAGAAAAATAAATATTTGAAGATGAAGTGAAAAAAATATTGTATCAATAAATAAGAGTTTATATATGTGCAATTTATGCTATGAATTCTATCTGTTACCTTATGTCGGTCGCTAGTAGTTAACTAACTTAATTTTTTTGCAGCATTTTCTCTTTATTAATTTAAGAACGAGTGACTATTTCCCAACATAAAGTTAATCAACAGATAGTTTATCATCCTTTTCATCCATATTAGTACTCAGCGTATTTGAAATTTCATGTGACTGAACAACTCTGAAAACCGTAACAAATTGATTGGTACTTTTTTTTCCTTTTTACTTCCTTGTACGAAGTAAAGGAAGTATTGTAATCGCGAAAATTTTCGGTTCTCAGATTTCAACGGAAATAGGTGTTTTGGCCCTCCCTGAATCCATTTTGACTAATTTCGTCATGCCGTCTGTACGTACGTATGTACGTACGTATCTCGCATAACTCAAAAACGGTAAGCCGTAGAAAATTGAAACTTTATATTTAGGACTGTTATAACATCTAGTTGTGCACCTCCCTTTTTGGTCATTATACAACTACCAGAAGTGGTACTTTACTTGAAGCCTATAATAGATTTTCATGAAAAACTATATTCAAATATAATTTAAAACTTTCCAAATTTGGTATATAAGACTACTATATCAATGAAAATAACATAATAGATTTTGGTTAAAATAGACTAACCGGAAGTGACACATTACATGAAGCTGCTAACAGTTTTCCTTGAAAAAAATGGTATTATTTTAATTTTAGAAATAAATGCTGCTGCAAATAATAATGTTTTAGAGAATTAAATTCTGCGTCTAGCACATTAAGAATTTTTAAATTAGCTTTTTGCATAAACGAGATATCTAAATTTAAATATTATATATTTTTGGATTTTTTTAAAAATTAAGTTTGCTATGGATTAGAACAAAAAATAAAAGATTTAATGTCAAATATGTGCAATTAAAAAAATATCTATAGTTTAATACGGGTACAAGGAAGTCATGTGGTGTCCACATCAGATATTTTATTAGTAAAAATTGGTCGACCTTGTAAATATATTGGTGTTCACTGAATTTACACTAAAATATGCAATAATTATTTATTAACAGTTTCGGAGGACAAACACACTCCTTTAGTAACACGAATTGAAAAACATAACAAGAACTAATTCGACTGCTGCTACCTTAGCTAGTAGTTTCTCTTAAATTTAAATGAAAATAGGGCTGATAAAATAGAATTTGATGGTTAAAGTGATTTTGTAATGAAGGATCTATGATTGTTATTGTTGCAGGAGCGTCGAAGGAAATCCGGCACTTGTCGCTGCGTTCGCTGCTGCCTGATACCGACCACTTCATGACGTACGAGGGCTCCACAACGCATCCCGGCTGCTGGGAAACGACCGTCTGGATCATTCTCAATAAACCTATTTACATTACGAAACACGAGGTAAGCCACCACCATCATTAACACGCAATTTGTAATCATAACATTATCAAACATCAAATACCAAATCATTGCTCTACCATCTACATGAATAGGTTTATAATACGTAATTATTAATGTATGGAATATATACCTCAGCGGTCTGTTGAAATGTGAATCCGAGTTCAATTCCCGCAACCGGAAATATTGTTGGCAATCGATCTTCATCATGTTAACATTACCTCTGTGCTAATATATGTAGAGTCCGAGATTTGACACGTACTAATTATTCTTCACGCATAAAAATGTATTATATAAATATTTACCTATATTTGAATGTTACGTTAAATATCGAAAAATAAAACTAATGCTAAATTTAATATTAGAATTAATTGCGAAATTTATTGTCAATATTGAAACTAAATTTAATTTTATTCCCACCAAAATAATAGGACACTGTGCACGTCACAATATTAAAAACAAGGCACGATACCAGTACACCCATACCTCGCTGTACGGCCTAGATACGTTCCACAAAACTTGGCCGCAAAGCGAAAAGCCGTATAAGGAATCAATACAAATTCATACAAATTCAATGGGAAAAAAAGTTTTTTTGCCGTTATAGCGAAACATTTTAGGCCGTAAATCGAAAACGTGTTTTAATTGAAAAGGGCCGTTATAGCGAAATGCCGTATAAAGAGCGGCCGTATAGCGAGGTATGGGTGTATTGCCAGTCTTACAAATTGCTTCAAATCAATTCAGTGATTAAAAAATTCTACATAAAGTTCCATAGAAAAATAAATTATTATCTATCAAATCAAGTTAAATATTTTCTAAATATAAAATATTACAGGCAAAATACAAAATAATATTATCGAATTTTGTTCAAATTATAAATCTAGTGTACCAAACTAGTAGAACATCTTACGAAATAGATAATTAAAGTATTTACTTTAAACTTTATTCGCTAACCTGGAATGCAACTACAACTGCATAATTTTTCACAACAATAAAAAACAACAATATTTATTGAGAAGTATTAAATATTTCAGAAATCAAAAGATTCGTTACGATTTTGTTCATCATTTTCAGATTTAAGGATAGGTATATGAATTTACACAGAATTACACCATTAATTCAATTTCTTTCATTCTCACTAATAACTGCAAATCTATGTTTCTTTCATAAACAGAGAACATCCCAACGACTCCGTTTATTTAAACATCTATTTCATTCTAACTTCTCATTTCTGCTAAAAACCAGTGACATAAATATTTTGCATTTCGCAAAACTCCCTAAAATTAAAACAAAACATTCACTATGGTTTTAGAAATTCCAGATTTTGTCGATATGTCAATATAAAACTCTTTTTAATAGTTGAAAACTCCAGATCTAGTAATAAAAACTCCAAGGTGATAACACAGCACGACTCAATATACAACAGTAACGCCTGTATTATCAGCCACAGTTATATCTTAAATGTAGTTTAACAACGATAACAACAAAATATCTATGGGAAATTAATATTGTCAAAATTTAAACTGTAGTTAACGATAAACAAAATTTGATATAAGCTATAAGCACTTCACTACGCGTTTTGATCTTACGAACACATTACGAATCACCTAATGATGATCGTAAGATCCAAATTATTAAAGTGCTTAGTGTTGCACATTGTATAATATATATTGTGTCGGGCGTGTATCTCACTAGTTTGACGATTAAACGAACCGAAATTAAATTTAGTTTTAAAATAAACTTTGACTTGTTCAATCACTGCAAATAAAGAAGCTATATGGGATAGGTGGCTCAGTGGTATCGAGTCGGCCTGTGGATCTTGAGAACCCTGGTTCGATCTCCACAGCCGACAAACAATTTTCACCAATTTTAAATCTACCCCTGTGGCTCCCTCTCCACTAATATCTTTGAAGGCCGTGATTTGACGGCTGGTAATCGCACTTCACACGAAAAAAAATATATCACTTACCAAGATCTGCTTCGGCAGAGTGCCACACCCTGTAATGGGTAAAAGGCGTGATGATATATTTATATTTATTTATTAATTTATGAATTTTGCTTTATTGTTTCAAATTAACAAATAACACATTAAATGTTGTATATTACAGCGGTCCATAACATGTGGCGGAGTTGTCTCCTCAGAAGGGGTCCACGAGCGAAAATATGGATTTTTTTTCATATAACTTGTATATATAATAATCATTGTCATTATTAAAAGTAAATTGACTGAATTGACTGAAATTCAGAATAAAATGTAATTTTATTCACTCTTATTTTTTTTTGTCATTATTTTAAATTTGTATAGATATAAAATAATACCAATTGTAAAGTTATTAGTAGTGTTATTTAAAAAAAATTAACTCATTTTCTCCTTTTTCTCTGTACATGAATGCCCCTTATAACTAACTTGAAATATATATTTGATGCATATTCGGGTTTAGTGATTCGCGGCAAAAGAAAAATATTTTTAGAGGAGTCCTTAAAGAAAAGGTTAAAAACCGCTGATATATTATATCATGTTTATATTGAAATACATATATATATATATAAATATATATTTGTTATTCTTATTACAATTTTCATTTTGTGATTTATATTAAAAACCATCATAGGTACAGAATTAAAAATAGATAGCATAGTAAAGCAAAATTAGAAATTAAAACCTTTTTATGTACATTTTTGTAGGTACTAGTAAATGATAACATATCGGATTTTCCGAGTTTAATTTCCACAACTGACAAACTGATCTTATTATAAGTTACCTATATGTCTACCCATTCACTTACATATTTGGGACCCGCGATTTGACCATTAGTAACCAAAATGCATGCGCATAAATATATCACTTACCGAAATTTGTTAAATCCAGTAATCAATAAAAGGCGTGATGATATATTCATTTTTTATTTAATTTAGTAAAAGGTGAACTACTAAAATATATTATAGCAATAATTTTCAAATATTTCGATATTTTTTAAATCCTGATAAACTTGAATCATTTAAGTTTTAAATGTCAGTCTGTCAATCTTTGTCTGTCTTTCTCTATTATCTCCAAAATTCGTAGGTAATAGTAATAACATTTATGATCAGTTGCACCAGTAAAACTTAGTTTAAATAAATATGACATGTAACTTCTAGTTGCTTGTAATTTAAATCTAGTTAAATATTTCAGTTTTAAATAACAACAAAGACAAAATTAATTGTCATCCATACACTTGGTAAAACTAGGTTTAATAAAAAATATTAAATAAACACTTGGCAAAGTGTCACAAAATTCAGCCTCCAAGTCACCTTATGAGGGCATCGTCAGAGGCTGGCCAGCACAGTTTGTAACCATAGACGCGTTTCGCTCTTATTAGACCTCATCAGTATGGTATAACTCACTTGGAGGCTGAATTTTGTGAGACTTTGCCAAGTGTTTATTTAATATTTTTTATTAAACCTAGTTTCACCAAGTGTATGGATGACAATTAATTTTGTCTTTGTTGTTATTTAAATTGCTATTGCGTAGCTTTTCCTTTTTTCGGTAGATGGCATTACTGGTTCGACAGAACTTCTCATGTCATCTTACCGTTTGTTAGAGATCTTATTCTCTGCTGGCACAGTTCTTCGTCACCAGCTTCTTCACGTGAACTTTGTTCTAGGTGAAGAAGTGAGTTATACCATACTGATAGCTCTAATAAGAGCGAAACGCGTCTATGGTTACTAACTGTGCTGGCCAGCCTCTGACGATGCCCTCATAAGGTGACTTGGAGGCTGAATTTTGTGAGACTTTGCCAAGTGTTTATTTAATATTTTTTATTTCAGTTTTGTTGGTACAATAAGTTGAATAAATTAAATTCTGTCAAAGTGATTTTTGTCTTAATGCAACAAGCTCGAATCAAATCAAGCTCAAATCAAACAAACATGTCGCTTCAAGTTGATTGAACATCCTAATTATGTAACAAATTTTTCTTCACTCGTGTTAATCTCATGCAAATCAAAAACAAGTAATCAGCATTTAAATCGAGTGTACCCTTCACAAATTACATGAAAATACAGTAATCTTGAATGTGAGCCCCACTCTCACGTACATAATCCTGTGGCTACAATTAAAACACTAGTATCTGAATCAATCAGCAGCGCAAGTGAACCGAAACCGAAGGCACGACAACACGATCAGATGCCAATTACCGGTTTGTTTATCTGGGGCTTCTAAATACACAATCGGCGTGCGCCGTAATCGGCTGCGAGATGGGAACACGCACGCGGCAGCTTTCAGATGTTTGTGTTGGTTTATTGTTTTAGAGATTGCCCCTCGCCCCTGGCGCTAGAATTGAATTGGTTTTGATAATAATAACACAGGTGTGGCCCCACAAAGGCGTAACGTGTGATAACTGTTTACTTTATCGCTTCGCGCCTAGCGTTTCGGTAAGGGAACGCAAACGTTTGCTTGCTTACCGGAGAGGTTACGCACCGTGATATCGCCGCCAAACGAGATGTTAAATGTAGAATAAATCTCCGTACATTTTCACCCGGAAATCTGCAAACAAGCCAGAGCTGTACTCGCAACTTTCGAATGCAAATTAAAATTTTCCACGAAAACATTACACTCACTTATTACTCCAAGCTCATTTACAGTAAAATAAATACTTAGTAATAAATATATCAACGCGGCATTGTTCCCTGATTTTAATCTGGCATTCTACTACAGCTAGCGGCTCTCAGTATATAATATACGCGCGAAAAATATAAATATTGGTCGTCTAATTACAGCCCCAAGACGTTCATATGATCAGTTCAGGCTACATGTATCAAAGTATTTACCCCAAAATAGTTTTCTTTAAGAAAATAATAAACATTATTAATTCACATTCAGATGAGTTCAGTCAAAAGCAAATTGCAATGATACATGACCCAATATACAAACAAGATATGTGAAACACAAAACTGCAATTTTAGAGATATTAACTAAAACCTAGTTATGAAATAAAACAATTAAAGATAAAAGTAAAGTATTGCAATATAAAATTTAAATCGTTTTCTTCCATTTAACAAGGACTATCTAAAACAAAACAAAAATATGTGTGTTTTATAAAACTTATTTAAATTATATAGTGTTTTATCTTTCTTCGACAAGTTAATTCTATGTCAGTCATTACACGGCCTAGGTTACAAATTAATAATACAGCATTTGAATAAATTTTTAGATATCATGTGCATTAGCTGCAGCTTCTATTTATTGTAACACCAAATGATACGATCGCACTATTATATATTATTTCCATCTTCTATGTAAATGACGCTTTATATATATTTATGATAACTAAGTAAATGAATAATTATAGCACGTAGTCAAAGAAAATTTTACAGACCTGTAAAATTTTACAATGCTCATAAGAAAAACTAATATAAACTAAATAAAAGTTATTATTTGCATCATCTGCAATATTTTGTACCTTTTCTTGAACTGCAAGTCTTATCGAAGTCTTTATCGGGCTTTAAATCCATTATTTCAATTAATTTGTTTTTAGAATTTTCGAAACTGTGAACACTGACAGTGGATGTTTTCTCATCAGTGCCAAGCAATGCCTGCAGATTCACAGTGTATCAATTTAAATCAATAAATAGAGATAACATTTATTTAGACTGTATCTCTCGAAGCAGAGTTGATAGTAAAATATCCTAATTATACAAAATCGAAGTCTGAATAAGTCCAGAGCTGGTATACAGTGCTGGTGAAAATGAGACTGTCTGGTTCCAGCAAGATGGTTGTCCCGCACACAGTTGTATTGATGTGAACCATTATTTGAACCAATGCTTTCCTAATTCTTGGATAGGTCAAGGTGGACCAGAAAATTGCCCAGCGAGATCCCTGATTTGGCATCTAACGATTTTTTTATGGCCCTATTTAAAAAAGAAAATCTATAAGTAAATTTATAAGCGCGACAATTAGCGGCAATTCGATAGGAATTTTTTTATAGATTAGGCCATTGTTTAGCTGTAGATGGAAATAATTTTGACCATTTACTATAATCAATATTTTGTGTTTCCTTAAAATTATCCATGTACTTTTTATTATTATAATTGTTATTATTATTATTATCAATATAAAATATGACAATACACGTTCAAGATCATTTATTGATAACTTTGGTTAATCAACTATAATAAATTCGTCAAATTAATCATTTTTCTTCTGTTAACTTTATATATATATATATATATATATATATATATATATATATATATATATATATATATATATATATATATATATAAACGATAAAAATTACAGGAAATACTAGACACTAGTCGCCCGTGGATAATTCTAGTTTTCATCGTTTTTTTATTCCGTTAAAATTAACTTATGAAAAATACCTTTGTACTTTGAAAATAACAAAAACAAAACTAAACTTCTTTTAAAATATTCTAAAGTTAATAACAAAATAAATAGACCTACTTTTTGAAAACAATCCTACTGGCCTTTAGAAATGCGAATTCGTCTATTATTTTAAGTTTGTGGAAACTGCTGGTATTTATTTTGTTAATTCATTAATTATTTTTGCATACCATTATTCAAATAGATCTTGGATTTAAATTTTTGTAAAATATTAAGATAGTAAATATACGGATTGCTGTTATTATGTATATTAACTACAAGTTTTAGTCAAAAGTGTAACAAACTGAAACAATCCAGACTTCGATTTTATATAAATAGGATTTTTCACTATCAACTCAGATTCACGAGAGCCTAAATAAATATTATCTTAAATATCATTTTAAAAGGTTATCAAATTTATTCATGAATGTATTATAATAATTTCAGTATTCCTTAGATCATTATTTATCGAGTTTATGGTTTCTCTGAATTGTCGCAATTTGTTTAGACGATCTATGTAAATCAGTAGCTGAGCGTTGAATCCGACTTGATCTTTGCATCTCAATTCTTGCAAAAATCTTTTTTTTATGTAAATTATTGCATGGGAACGGTTATCCTTGAAGCAACGCAGCGATATCACTTTCTACCCCCTTGTTAACAGTTAGTTAGTTGTAGCTTAACATTGATCAAGACAAGTCGTTTCTTTAGCGAGTAAAACGAAGTTTTTCCATAATCAATTTGTAACTTAATAACAATATTTTTGTTTATACGTTGTTGTTTTGCATCTTTGGTTAATCTGTTTAATAACTTTAATATTAATATGAAAATTTTTATGCATTGTATTCAGCTGTTATCATTAACTTTATTTTCAAGTGGTCGCGAATTATTTCATTAATTTGTTGGTAAAATATAATAGTGCTGAAGTATCTAGTAATTACATATAAAAACTAGAATCTTCAGTAATACACATAATAACTGAAATCTCTATTAATTATTATGTTTAATAACTAGAAGCTGCAATTAATGCATATGATTTCGTATCTAAAATTTGTAGTTATCTTTATCTGACACACTTATAATTCATTAAATTAAACTAATTGATTACTCATTGAGTTTCTACATGCCTTTGTTTATGAAGAAACGAAGATCATCGCCAGAATTAAGTTTATTACCCGTCAACATTCTCATCCTGACACACGATACTCGATTCGACCACATTAACACTTCCTCCATACAAACTCTTTCTTTTCTCACAACCAAAATCCATCAACACGCAACAAACATTCATCCATTCGCTTCTGTACACCAGTTTCGTAAATCATCACTTACGCCCACTTCTCTAACAACGAATCTATAAGAAATGAAGGCAGCATCGCCTGCGCTTGTTTAAAAATACATTTAACACAATTGCAGTTACACACTGTATAGTAAAAACTGAAAATGAAGTAAAAAAGATGAGGAACAACTAAATATATCATCACTCATTTTACCCATTACTGCTGTAGTAGATCTCAGTAAGTGATATATTTATTCGCGTGAAGTGCAGTTACCAGCCGTCAAATCACATCCTTCTAAGATGTTAGTGAAGGGGAGCTACAGGGATAGATTTAAATTGGTGAAAATTGTTTATCGGCTAGAGCAGTGGTCGGCAAAGTGCGGCTCCAGAGCCGCATGTGGCTCTTTGGCTCCTTAAGTGCGGCTCTGGCACAAATATCCACGGAAGGCGCAATAATATTTTCATTTAAAAAAAAAAACTCGGTAAGAAAATAATTAAAAATAACAACATACAAACCTGACTTACTCAAACTATCCAAGGAGATGCAAGCACATTGTTCGCATTCATAAATATTTATTAAGTATGAAATTTAGTGTAATAAAAGTTTACTAAACAAGCAGATTTGGCTCCCAATTTTTTTTTAATTGCTGTAATGTTCATATTTGGCTCTTTGGCTAATAAGTTTGCCGACCACTGGGCTAGAGAATCAACCCCGGGTTCTCAAATCCACAGACCGACTTGATACCACTGAGCCATCTACCCCATAATATACTAATTAAAAATAATTTTACTCAATATAAAGGTCTATAATTAAACTTGAATACTTTTTATTACGAAAATGATATAACAAATTAATTATTATCTCGAAATCCGTATTTCAAACAGTGTATAATAATGTCTTTAACAACTTAGTTTTTATGAAATTAATATTATTAGTTCAAATAATATATTAATGTACGAATATAATTTTTTTGTTAGAAATATCTTGGAGTAATCATAAAATGGTAATGTTGAAGTTGGTTTAATAATGGATCAGCACTTTTGCTTAAAGTTCTTTGGTAATCATAATACATTGGTCAATATTGTGATAGCCAACAAACTGACAAAGCGAACTTCAATTAACAACATTCATGAAAAACTTGCTTGGCCAACCATCTGTATATAACACTAAAATTTAGTAGAAGTATAACAAAAAAGTATAAAACAATCAGAAAAATTGTTATTTGAATATAGGAAATCATATTATCCTCGCGCGTAGTCTCCGTAAAACATAAAGCTAATCAACAATTTCGACTTTTTCTGCTGCATACACATACAGCCTAACATTGAACGAATTTCGTTTCCGGTGTCCGAGTTGGTGGCGAGGCAGCGTGGGCAACGATAGAGGTGGTTAGTTAGTGGTGGCGGAATGTGTACTCTGCTTGAGTGCTACCCACAGCCAACTCGACATCCATGCTTATGTGGTTGCTGCTGTGTGAACTTACTAAATTATTTTTTTTGTAAATAAATTAAAGTAAATACATGATTAACTCCTTTACTCATTCCTGGATGTGGGTACTCTGTATTTGCATATTTTGATAGATGATCTATATTTTACGATAAAGTAAGGTTATTAGCTGTAAATTCACGCCATATTTCCTTGCACTGAAAGGATAGAATATATGTCTATATTAAAATTTTTAACTCATATAAAAATTATTAAAAATAAAATAGTTAGGAACTTACAAATTATTATTAATTTCAAATTACATGCAATTAATATTTTCCATCTAAGCACACTATTTCAGCTTCATCCATATTCATTCATGTTGTGTAAATAATTTAAATACTAAAAAAAAAACAACAAAGACAAAATTTATTGTCTTTAAATGCTCACTTGGTGAAACTAGGATTAATAATAAAATATCAAAATAAACACTTGTCTAAGTCTCACAAAATTCAGCCTCCAAGTCACCTTATGAGGGCATCGTCAGAGGCTGGCCAGCACAGTTGGTAACCATAGACGCGTTTCGCTCTTATTAGAGCTCATCATTATGGTATAACCTACTTCTTCACCTAGAACAAAGTTCACGTGAAGAAGCTGGTGACGAAGGACTGTGCCAGCAGAGAATAAGATCTCTAAAGAACGGTAAGATGACATTAGAAGTTCTATCGAACCAGTAATGCCATCTACCGAAAAAAGCAAAAGCTACGAAATAGCAATTTAAATAGGTGAAGAAGTAGGTTATACCATACTAATGAGCTCTAATAAGAGCGAAACGCGTCTATGGTTACCAACTGTGCTGGCCAGTCTCTGACGATGCCCTCATAAGGTGACTTGGAGGCTGAATTTTGTGAGACTTAGACAAGTGTTTATTTTGATATTTTATTAATTTAAATACTACTAAATATTTTCCATAATGTTGAAATAAATGTGCGTTTTTTTCTTTTTCAGTTATATGCGCTAAGGTTATTAATGCAAGGCCCAAAAGTGGCACCCAAAGCACCACTTGGCAACAATGCGAGGCCTGTGCAGGACTTACACCATAGGACAATTAGGACTAACATAGACTTCAACAAAAGAGAGGTATGTACATGTACCTACTTATACTACTACTACTTTTTTGTTTTTAAGTTATAATCATTCTCCTGTTTCTGAAATCGGATATGCACTCTTGTTGAAGTGAACATGCCCTACTTTTAAACTTAATTCATCAACCAAAAATATTAAAGTTAGAAATAATTCAAACCAAGCCGTCTGTCATCTTGCCTTCTTATTTGAAATACATAAAACTATTTTTAACATATGCGCAAGGCAAACACTAGCATGTCGTGTGACACGTGTTTACACGTGGCTTGGCGCCCCCCTGTCGACAGAAACTGAAACTTGGTCCCCGGACGCATGAATAATTCAGCGACCACCGCCGTCGCCGCCGCCGGAGACATCCGACGAGTGTCGACAATGGCCGAGCCCTTCGAGGATAACGTTTTGATGATAATATAACCAACCAAGGCCTGTTTACTTGAGGGTATATTTGCGTTTTATGTTGGTTTCGCAAGGGGTTAATAAACCGAGTTTAAATAAATACAATGCGGTTTTCTCCCTGACACTTTCCTCACGAGTGAGTGGGATTAATTAGGTTATTAGCAGTGCTTTGTTGACTTTTGTAAGATTGTCTGTGTTCAAATTACCCGCTTTTAAGATTATCGCGTAAATATAAACAACCTACAAATGATAACGGACTAAATAAACACAAAATATCTACCTCCAAAACTTTATTAGGTATATAATTTTTAAAATATCTCTTATTTACCGAAAAATATTTTCATTGTTTTTAATCAATGCTCTGGTGACCAGCCTGATTTTACCTGTAAGTTTACTAGCCTGGAGATGTTAGGGGCATCATTCCATAGCATACACAGACGAGGGCAATCATGAAAATGAATTTATATAAACAATTTAACAAACAAAAAATGAATTATAATTTCAAAAAATAAATAATCTATAATTTCTGCGTTATACAAGTAATTAATATTATATTTTTGCAACATGTATTGAATTTAAATTGTGTTTTTAAAGCGAATTCAACTGTTGTCATTTATGCCGTTGTGGTTCAATATCAATTAAAATTTACCACAATAAATATACAAATTATATAATAATGCATAAATCATAATTAACAACGAATTATAAAAAATAAATAACATAATCAAAGGCGGTAGTTCCACAGATGGCAACTCTACGGGGGCAAGTACATTTGACCTCCTCAACAATTTACAAAGAGACCCGGATCCCTCAATAATAAGTCAAATTTTAATAAACTTTTTATTTGCAATACAAATAATATTTTATTTTATTCGACTTTTAAGCGTAATATTAGGGTAGTTGTATGACGCTCGATACACCAATACGCATTGGGGTGCAAAATAATGCGCAAAATGCGTATTGTAATGGTAATGTAAATGATGAAAATATCACGTACTTCGCGTATTGATATTAATGGAAAAATTTAAATTTTTTGACAGTTGTAGAAAAAATTAATTTTAACAATATTATAAAATATAAAATACAAATTATTGATGCTTCTATAATTCTAAATGATCTCTTTTAAATTAATTAAATTGCAGTGATTTTTTATATGATTTCGTTTCACAATTTCGAAGTTTAATCACTTTATTATTAGAAAAGAAAAACTGCAGATGATACATGCTAACTTTAAAAAACATGTTAAAATTTTGAATATCTCATTTTTATTCAAAGGATTCTTGTATGAATCAATCAAACAATGCAGCACCATGAATATCCATTTAGATCAAATTTTATTGTAAGCTGAAAATATGACAATGTATAAATAAATTTAACAGGCGCGGTGGCCGAGCGTGTTAATGCACATCTCTTAACATACTGTGACGTCACCCGAGCCAAGGTTCGTCAGTTCGAATCCGCCTGTCGACAATGTGTGATTTGTCGTAAAATATAAAAAAATACAGCTACATGTATTTATCACTAAAGCCCGGATATTTAGGCTCTTAAAAACACCCAAATAAGCAGGCATATAGGCCGGTAATTACTCTAAAATAGGCGGGATTTTAGGCAGCCTAAATGTAAATAATTTGTTTTAAAAAAATAAACGAATCCTTTTTCTAATATTGGTACACGTATCTACTCTTCGTTAGAAAAAAATAATCATTTTAAACAAAAATTAACACAATCTAAAAAATAATAATGTAGGGTTCTCATTTTATTAACTATTATGCAAATTCAAATTATGTAGTATACTTTAATTCCCAAAATATTACGAGCAATTGCTCTTTGAAATTTTCGGAAAAGGACTGTCTTCGGTCTGTCAGAACTTGCTTGTAAGTTGAAAACTTCGTTCGACATCACAAAATGTGACAGGAGCGTTCTTATATTTAGCCATATCGTCTAAAGTTACCTCAGCTCCATTGATTAATGGCAAAGACACAATTGAATTGTCACGTAAAATTTTGACTAATAAACGTTTTTTCTTTCGGAATTTTAAATTCACACACAAAAACTTGATTAAAGTAAGTACTTTAAATATTATAGGTTAGGTTGAAACACTTTGTCGAGTGCTGAATTAGTCAACGAAGTAGATGATAAACCTTGTCTGCTCAAAAAAAGTTAGAATAGGCAACAAAAATAGGCAAAATAGGCTGTATAAGGTAAAATAGGCATAATAACCAAAATATAGAAAAAATAGGCTCTAAGGCACGAAAAAAAAACCTTCCATTACACGTAAACATATTACCTATATATATAGAAAAACGAAATTGCCTGAAGTATATTAAAATTTGAATCTAGGCAATTGCCTAAAAATCCGGGCTTTATTTATCACACTTGGGCGCTATAAGCTAGTAAATTATACGCCTTAAATAATGCAGCATTTGACTACGAAAACCGGCAGTACGGCAGCGTAAAAACTGCGGCTCGGTGTGTCCGGTAGGCCCAGGCCCGATTTGGGCTGTAGCGCCACAGATGATGATAAATACATTTATCAATCACAACGATAACATCTTTAAAATAAATTAGGGTGTGAGACATGCAAAAATATGCTGCAGTCTAATCATACTTGTTTCTTTCCTTTAGCAAATTATGTAATCAAAATTATAAAACTCACATCTATCTTTGTCATATAATCAAACTCATTAATCCTACCTCACCTGACACTGATGGCGCGCTGTTGGTCTCGGCAAAGAATATGAAAGGGACACGCTTTTGAATAGCACATATTCAAATTTCGCACGTACTCATAGCTTCATTACGAATTAAAATTAATTTCAAATATGACTTCATTAGCACACACTTTTGCTTGATTTTATCGCATATCGCAATAAAGGAAATTCATTTAAATATGAAATCACTCTACGACACATTACTCTTGTTCTGCAATCTACATCGTTGCTGTCATGCAATAATTTTGATAAATGCGTGTTTCTAACAGCAATACTAATTAATCTAAAAAATTAAGTATTTTTGTTTATTGAATCATTAAGATTTTAACGTTTTTTTTTACTAGGGTAGTGCTATCTTTTTTCAATTCAAATTATATAAATATAAATATATATAAATAAATAAATATATCATCATGCCATTTACCCATTACTGGGTGTGGCAGTCTGCCTAAGCAGATCTCGGTAAGTGATATATTTTTTCGCGTGAAGTGCGGTTACCAGCCGTCAAATCACGGCCCTCAAAGATATTAGTGGAGAGGGAGCCACAGGGGTAGATTTAAATTGGTGAAAATTATTTATCGGCTGTGGGGAACGAACCAGGGTTCTCAAGATCCACAGGCCGACTCGGTACCACTGAGCGACCTACCCCATTCAAATTATAAACATTAATTTATCATAAACAAAATAATAAACTTTACTAACTTAATCTTGCAATTATTAAGTGATTCAGATTTTATTATTAGGTGTTGTTTTCCTATACTTTCGTTTAAAGAATTTATTTGTGCAGAATAGCAAATGAATGATTAAAAATATGGTGTTTTTAGTATCCATACGCAGGACTAATTTGAATAATTTACAACTATATAAATTATAATTTACTTCTGTTTCGAGTTTAATAACTTTTCTTCTTAATTATATCTCAAAATGAGACTAAAAACAGAAAACATATAGTTCTAAACCTCAAACAAAATTATCATTTCTGTAATCGCATTTTGTAATTACGGCGCGACAATAACTGATCAGCTATTCGGAGAACGCAGACAAACTCTGAACCAGAAGGAAAACATGAAACAACTCACCGGAATAATTCCAGACTAATCATGCGCCCGGAGCGCTTCGCGCGCATACTAAACCTCCCGTAGTGCCGGAGTTGAAGTCGCCAACCACGAAGCCAACTTTCAATTCAGCCACTCTCATAACGAAATAACTATAAGATGCTTACACATATATGGGACTTTTGATGGGATTTTGTAACATAAGCCATTATCTAGTAACCAATTTTCGCGATGAAAATGTTGCATGATGACTCTACTGTTTTTCAAGACTATAATATTATCAAAGTAACATTATAATCATACTTTTTAAAACCTACAATTTTAAATTCACTAATATATAACACTACCCAACTGTCACTCACCGATTTAAATGAAACTTGGCACACTAATAGAACTCTAAAAAATAGTGAACCATTATTTTCCGAAAGTTGCTTTTTAGGGGTAGAAACCACCCCTAAAAAGGTGGTAAAAGCAAGAATCACCATAAATGAAATTAAATAATACCAAAATATTACGCGTTTAACACTGGTTACCCAGGAGTAATCTCTAAAATAGATTCAGCGACCCCAAAAACTCCCGAATGACTAGTTTTGAACCTAAAACTCTATTTCAGTTGAATATCGTAATTTCATATATATAAATGTCACTTTTGTCAGGTTGACACAGATGGGTGAGTGAGTAACGCCCGCTCACGAAATATTATTTTTTTATTCACGCCCAGTCACGCACGGCTGGTCAATTTTAAATTAATTAATTAATTACATATGTGTCAATTTTATTGCCGGGAAAGATTTTTTAATTCTGATTTATACTGAAAATAGTACATTTTGTTATTTTATTAATTTCTTAAACATATTTCTTAAACATGAAATTATTTTTATTGCCTTTTTCATTTCCGGTAGAAGTTCTAAAAATGGATATAAACCAAATTATTCTTATGAATTATTTATTGAAAATGAAATTATAAAACCAACATTTTAAAATTTTGTAAACGTTTGATTAACTCAGTGGTTTCCAAACTGTTGGGCGCGAGATTGTTTGAAGGGGGGCGCGCTATATAAAAATTTAATTTAGGCTTATAACACACACGTGTTTCTAACTCGCGCTCGCAGTAAAATATCCCTAGTTTAACAAACAAAGCCTTAGAAATTTTCTTACTTTTCGTAACAACTTATTTGTGTGAAACAGGCTTTTCCGCTGTAGCTGTTTTAAAGACAAAATATCGAACTCGATTATTCGTTGAAAAAGAATTGCGAGTGGCGATATCTTCAATGATTCCCCGGTTCTAGAAACTGAAAAACAAGCGTCCATTCAGCACACTCAAAAATTATGATTATATTGTATTAATTATGCCTAATTTAAATTAAATATTATTTACAATCTTATTACAATTTTATGTTTATAAATGTTGTTACATTATTTTGTTCTATTATTATGTTGTGTCATCACGCCTTTCACCCATTGCTGGGTGTGGTACTCTGCCGGAGCAGATCTCGGTAAGTGATATATTTCTTCGCGTAAAGTGCGATTACCAGACATCAAATCTCGGTCTCCAAAGAAATAATTTTAACGTGATGAAAATTGTCGACTCGATATCACTGAGCCACCTACTCCATAAACGTAAAACATAAATACAAAAATGTTAAATATGTCACATAAGCATATACATAAGCTCAGCCAATCAAAAAGAAAAAAAAGTAAAACTAGACTCGTATTAGTCTGTCTTTGAAAACTGTCAGTCGGGCTGTCAATTTTTTTTGTTCTAACCAAATTTGTATTTCTTAATTTTGTAGCTGTGAATGATTTTTTAGTACGTCAGGGGTTTAGGTTGTATTAAACTTAATTTTTATTTTCTCTACTTAAACTTAGTTACTTTGAAGTAAAATGACTCAAGTAATTTGACAATAGGCAAAATCTCTCCAATTTCGGTGTCGCGAATTTTTCATGTCAATTGCTCTTGTAAGTTGTTACCAAGCAACAACGGTCTCGTACATAAAATGTTTAATCACGCCATTTTATCCATTACGCATAAAGCTACGCATAAACTCAGTTACCAGCCGTAAAATAATGTCCTTTCTGCATCCTAAGATGGTAGTAGAGGGGTAACAACAGATATAATTCATGTTGATATGACAGGCCGATATATTGCCATTGTGTCATCCACAATTAAAATAAAACAAAATAGTTCAGATCACAAATTCAATATATTTAAGTGCGCTTAGGATATGAATAATTACAGTATATTTCACAAAGAAATGTTTATTTTGTATATTTAGAATTTTGCGCCCCTTGCTAACCTGCTCCATCTGCTTTACAGTAGCTACACCACTGCCTTCAACTGGCCAAAGGTTAATTTTCATATTAAGATATCACCATAGTGGTCGAGATGGGAACGAGCAAAGTGGGAAAATACCGGATGTCTACGGAAGAGTGAATCACGTGACACGATGCGACCAAGTTTGGCGCGCGCTGTGCATGCAGATATATCTGTATTATGCAGGAGCACAACATATGTCATATGATAATGATACCCTTTGCAGAGCTATGCTAATATACATGATTCTGACGATGCTGTGCTGTTCGTTCATGGCGTGATGTCGCGCTCGCTCAACTGGAATATTACTATTTTACAAGGAAATGCGCTTAATAATTCGACTCACTGACAACAAATCTGCATGTTGAGGTTATGTCGTACTCTGTATTGTATTTTGAGTAGTTTACAATTTGTACTGACTACCTAACTACCCTAGAACATTATATTCCCATTGCATGACAAATAACGCGTATACAAACGACAACTACAGAATGATACAAAATGAAAGACTCCTGCCACCTCGTTCTGATTTTTTTTACCGCATCCTTGTCAGAGTGGACTACGACTGATAGCTCGCATTGGCGACCAGTGAATTTGTAGAAAGGGTAAATTTTAGAGATGGGCGAATATCATCCGCGAATAGTCGAATGCCGCGAATATTGACATTATTCGATATTCGAGATTTTCGAATATTAACGTCAGTATAGCGAACATTCGAATACCTCGAATATCGCGCCATATGTTGACCTCAATGTTTGACTATGTTTTCCTTTATCATTTGTACATAAACTTAAAGCTATTACAATACTTTGAAGTTATTAATAACAAAGATATTGTTTCAAAACCATGAAGACGTACCATATTTCAAATTTGTTTTTCGCCAACATCAGCCCGTACGTTTCACCTTAAATTTTAAGTTTTCGTCTTTTTCTTTTTTGTTTGTACTTTTTGTTTTAATTTTATTTTATCTTAACAATTTCATTCAAATAATGAAAAGGACATAATTAAATAATTATTAATAATAAATAAATTAACTTTTAGGAGTATTCGAATATTTGAGTACTTCGAATATTCGAGATCTGATTAATATTCGTTTTCGATATTCCAATTCGAGAAATTTGATATTCGCCCATCTCTAATCTATTCGGGATGATTTTGATCTTAATGATTTAAATATTTGGACTTGTTTCTAAATTATCCAGTACATCATCTGGGGTAGGTGGCTCAGTGGTATCGAATCGGCCTGTGGATCTTGAGAACCCTGGTTCGATCCCCACAGCCGACAAACAATTTTCACCAATTTAAAAAATCTATCCCTGTGGTTCCCTCTCCACTAATATCTTTGAGGGCCGTGATTTGACGGCTGGTAACCGCATTTCACGCGACAAAATATATCACTTACCGAGATCTGCTTAGGCAGAGTGTCACACTCAGTAATGGGTACAAGGCGTGATGATATATTTATTTTATTTATTTTATATTATCATCTAAAATAACTTTTGTGGGAACAGTTTGTCTCCCAGTTGAGTTGCCTTCATATAAATTTCCAGAGTTACCAAGACGTTCAATTACTCCACGAAAATTTATTATAATTTCTGTTGTATAGTATTTCGTTATACTGTTACGTTTCATTTTGAGCCTTCCTTCGAATTTCACTCGGTTTATTGTTTATTGTGTATCAGCACCTGAAATTTAATTATCAATTAATTATTGACCGATCAATTTTGATAATACTTAGCATCAGTTAGATTTCCTTCTTTTAGTATTCCAGTTTATAGTAAAACTTAGATTCAGTTCCTCTTGGTTTCATTGCTTTTTTTGTAGGTTATCACTTTGTTTGTTTAGCTGTCAGACAATTAGTGGCCGTTTGCCGCGAAGTAGCTCTGCCGATATTATTGTCGGCTAGGCGCGCCTTTTTACCGGCACCATTCGAATTTAGGCGGAGGCTGTCTTTGTCTTCGCGCAGCGCTCTCTTTTCTTGGCAGAATTTCACAGGTTCGATTTCGAACGCATTCAGTTTTTGTTTTGTCTTTTCGAACGACGTCTGTTGCGGAAATGTGAGTTTTGAATATTGGAAGATGGGCTATTTCATGTATATTTCGGCAAACCTGTTTTGTTTGCGAAATACCCGTGTGGGGATTTGGGAAATAGTACCATTTAGGGAATATTGCAGTTTAGGTTACTGCATTATTCGTCGGAGTTGTTCCGGATTTGGTTCCCAGTAGGAAAGATCACATATTTTCTGCCACTTGAAGCCGCCCAAGAACTCAGGTAAAGATGTCTGTTCATTTGTTAGTGAATCTGCCTTTAGTCAAGTAAAGTTAGCCTGTTAATAGCTTTCCCTCGCACATGGCCCTAATTGCAGTCGTTTGTTTTAGGCTTTTCGTTCTCGTTTTCGTTTTCGTTTTATGTTTGACGACAGCCAGTTCGCTTTATGTACGTTTTGTTGTACGTTTTACGTGTTTACGTACTTTTGTGGCTGGTCAGCTGTCCGTGCCATTGTGGGTTTATGCTGTGTGCCCGTGTTCCTGGCATCGAAGCTGTTGTGAGCGCACTAGCTCGTTGGCGTTGCATTGGAGGAGTTCCTGTTATCTGTCACCGAGGAATTAAGCCCAGCAGTTTGGGAAAGACCACGTGTAGCGGAAGTGACGCTACACGACGTTCCAATTCCACGTGACAGCCCGCCATCTTGGGAAGTGACGATTCTGGACATCCGGTTGGCATATCGAGTTGTTCCACTGCTGCCACACTCCGTTAGCGCCTCAGCGCCACTACAGCTAAGCCACAATTATTACTTTCTTTATTTAGTATTGTGTTTAACTTTATTGTATTGTTATACCTTGGCTCGTGTGCCTTCTGTGCACGAGATTATTTAAGTTTTTGTTGAGCGAGTTAATTTAAGAGTAGTTACGGGATTATTTGTGAAAATCCAATTAAGAACATTTTGCGTAGAGTCAATAGTCGTGACGTTGTTGTCACTTACGAGGTGTGTCGCTCGTACGACGCAATAGCCATTAGGGTCTACAGTTCGGTAGTCACGTTCAGTCAGACGCGCCGCGTAAAACGCCTTCGCTGGCCAGCGGACCGTCATACGTCGGAATACGTCAGTTCACTTCAGCGCCATTTAGGTGTTGACTGTACCGCGATCCTAGCCGCTACGGTGAGACACAGCGCCCCGCCTTCGTTTATGCTAGTATCCGCTTTGAAGCGTTCTGTCTTAAGTGGATTTATGATCCAGCTGTCTTGCAAATTCAACTACTGTGTTCTGTGTAATTTTCTCGTGAGTGTTCTAATATATCGTTAGTTTTTCGTATTACCATCTTGTTATTGAAGAAGTTGGCACCTCTCGTAGTCCTGTCCTGGGAAGTATCCCGTACCTTGTCGGCCGTAGTACTTTTGTTGAACCGGTCGCGGCTCAGGCCGGCTGGCGCCCATTCATTTGTGATTTATCACCCCTTCTCCGACTCACTCCCATCTTCACTGAGTTTAGCCGCGGTTCAACCGTCCAACCCGGGCT
Source organism: Pterostichus niger (assembly GCA_947425015.1). Classification (NCBI taxonomy): domain Eukaryota; kingdom Metazoa; phylum Arthropoda; class Insecta; order Coleoptera; family Carabidae; genus Pterostichus; species Pterostichus niger. Next base: position 24,224,603 of record OX380344.1, on the reverse strand, counting down.
CATCCCCCAGGGAGCGTAAGGTTGATTATTGTAGTACAACGAAAGTTGCGTTACAGCTTCAAAGCGGATACTAGCATAAACGAAGGCGGGGCGCTGTGTCTCACCGTAGCGGCTAGGATCGCGGTACAGTCAACACCTAAATGGCGCTGAAGTGAACTGACGTATTCCGACGTATGACGGTCCGCTGGCCAGCGAAGGCGTTTTACGCGGCGCGTCTGACTGAACGTGACTACCGAACTGTAGACCCTAATGGCTATTGCGTCGTACGAGCGACACACCTCGTAAGTGACAACAACGTCACGACTATTGACTCTACGCAAAATACTCTTAACTGGATTTTCACAAAGATACTGTAACTACTCTTAAATATCTTGCTCAACCATAACTTAAATAATCTCGTGAGCAGAAGGCACACAAGCCAAGGTATAACAATACGGTACATAAATCGAAAGTATGACAACATATGACTACAAGAAAAATAATGAATAAATAAAACAAATGATTGTGGCTTAGCTGTATGGCGTCCAGGCGTGAACGGGACAGGTGGCAGCAGTGACACAACTCGATATGTCAACCGGATGTCCAGAATCGTCACTCCCCAAGATGGCGGACAAGCACGTGAAATGGGAACGTCACGCAGCGTCACTTCCGCTACACGTGGTTTCTCTCTTTTCCCAAACTGCTGGGCTTTAATCCCTCCGCAACAATTATCAGGAACTCCTCCAATGCAACGCCAACGAGCTAGTGCGCTCACAACAGCTTCGATGCCAGGAACACGGGCACACAGCATAAACCCACAATGGCACGGACAGCTGACCAGCCACAAAAGTACGTAAACACGTAAAACGTACAACAAAACGTACATAAAGCGAACTGGCTGTCGTCAAACATAAAACGAAAACGAAAACGAGAACGAAAAGCCTAAAACAAACGACTGCAATTAGGGCCATGTGCGAGGGAAAGCTATTAACAGGCTAACTTTACTTGACTAAAGGCAGATTCACTAACAAATGAACAGACATCTTTACCTGAGTTCTTGGGCGGCTTCAAGTGGCAGAAAATATGTGATCTTTCCTACTGGGAACCAAATCCGGAACAACTCCGACGAATAATGCAGTAACCTAAACTGCAATATTCCCTAAATGGTACTATTTCCCAAATCCCCACACGGGTATTTCGCAAACAAAACAGGTTTGCCGAAATATACATGAAATAGCCCATCTTCCAATATTCAAAACTCACATTTCCGCAACAGACGTCGTTCGAAAAGACAAAACAAAAACTGAATGCGTTCGAAATCGAACCTGTGAAATTCTGCCAAGAAAAGAGAGCGCTGCGCGAAGACAAAGACAGCCTCCGCCTAAATTCGAATGGTGCCGGTAAAAAGGCGCGCCTAGCCGACAATAATATCGGCAGAGCTACTTCGCGGCAAACGGCCACTAATTGTCTGACAGCTAAACAAACAAAGTGATAACCTACAAAAAAAGCAATGAAACCAAGAGGAACTGAATCTAAGTTTTACTATAAACTGGAATACTAAAAGAAGGAAATCTAACTGATGCTAAGTATTATCAAAATTGATCGGTCAATAATTAATTGATAATTAAATTTCAGGTGCTGATACACAATAAACAATAAACCGAGTGAAATTCGAAGGAAGGCTCAAAATGAAACGTAACAATTCTCCCCCTACTTGTCCAGGAAATTTTCCCAAAAATTTCCGATAAGAAAACTCTACAGAGGACGCGAACCCACAAAAAAAATGCAGCTACTAGGTACAAATAAATTTTAAAAAAATTGACTGAATTTAATTAACTACCAATCGAATAATTCTCGGAATTCTATGTGTCGGGAAGACAGCTTTGTTCGTTCTCCATGTTAGCCTCCAACGTACGAGAACTCAATGACAACCAAATGTAACTAAAACTAAAATTAATTTAGAAGCTAGTTGCAGAATACTATCCAAACCAAAAATTTAATTTCCTAACTCAGAGCCAATTTTCAAAAACAAGCACGGAAAAACAAAAGAAATCACAAAAACAAGCCAAACATGAAAACGACAACAACAAAATCGAGCCTCTTCTGCTCGTGCCTCTCAAAATTCTCAGGCCTATTTTTCTCGAGGCCCCACGTTTCTCAAGGCCCCACGTTTCTCAAGGCCCCACGTTGGGCGCCAAATTTGTAACGCAACTTTCGTTGTACTACAATAATCAACCTTACGCTCCCTGGGGGATGAGCCCGGGTTGGACGGTTGAACCGCGGCTAAACTCAGTGAAGATGGGAGTGAGTCGGAGAAGGGGTGATAAATCACAAATGAATGGGCGCCAGCCGGCCTGAGCCGCGACCGGTTCAACAAAAGTACTACGGCCGACAAGGTACGGGATACTTCCCAGGACAGGACTACGAGAGGTGCCAACTTCTTCAATAACAAGATGGTAATACGAAAAACTAACGATATATTAGAACACTCACGAGAAAATTACACAGAACACAGTAGTTGAATTTGCAAGACAGCTGGATCATAAATCCACTTAAGACAGAACGCTTTGTTACGTTTCATTTTGAGCCTTCCTTCGAATTTCACTCGGTTTATTGTTTATTGTGTATCAGCACCTGAAATTTAATTATCAATTAATTATTGACCGATCAATTTTGATAATACTTAGCATCAGTTAGATTTCCTTCTTTTAGTATTCCAGTTTATAGTAAAACTTAGATTCAGTTCCTCTTGGTTTCATTGCTTTTTTTGTAGGTTATCACTTTGTTTGTTTAGCTGTCAGACAATTAGTGGCCGTTTGCCGCGAAGTAGCTCTGCCGATATTATTGTCGGCTAGGCGCGCCTTTTTACCGGCACCATTCGAATTTAGGCGGAGGCTGTCTTTGTCTTCGCGCAGCGCTCTCTTTTCTTGGCAGAATTTCACAGGTTCGATTTCGAACGCATTCAGTTTTTGTTTTGTCTTTTCGAACGACGTCTGTTGCGGAAATGTGAGTTTTGAATATTGGAAGATGGGCTATTTCATGTATATTTCGGCAAACCTGTTTTGTTTGCGAAATACCCGTGTGGGGATTTGGGAAATAGTACCATTTAGGGAATATTGCAGTTTAGGTTACTGCATTATTCGTCGGAGTTGTTCCGGATTTGGTTCCCAGTAGGAAAGATCACATATTTTCTGCCACTTGAAGCCGCCCAAGAACTCAGGTAAAGATGTCTGTTCATTTGTTAGTGAATCTGCCTTTAGTCAAGTAAAGTTAGCCTGTTAATAGCTTTCCCTCGCACATGGCCCTAATTGCAGTCGTTTGTTTTAGGCTTTTCGTTCTCGTTTTCGTTTTCGTTTTATGTTTGACGACAGCCAGTTCGCTTTATGTACGTTTTGTTGTACGTTTTACGTGTTTACGTACTTTTGTGGCTGGTCAGCTGTCCGTGCCATTGTGGGTTTATGCTGTGTGCCCGTGTTCCTGGCATCGAAGCTGTTGTGAGCGCACTAGCTCGTTGGCGTTGCATTGGAGGAGTTCCTGATAATTGTTGCGGAGGGATTAAAGCCCAGCAGTTTGGGAAAAGAGAGAAACCACGTGTAGCGGAAGTGACGCTGCGTGACGTTCCCATTTCACGTGCTTGTCCGCCATCTTGGGGAGTGACGATTCTGGACATCCGGTTGACATATCGAGTTGTGTCACTGCTGCCACCTGTCCCGTTCACGCCTGGACGCCATACAGCTAAGCCACAATCATTTGTTTTATTTATTCATTATTTTTCTTGTAGTCATATGTTGTCATACTTTCGATTTATGTACCGTATTGTTATACCTTGGCTTGTGTGCCTTCTGCTCACGAGATTATTTAAGTTATGGTTGAGCAAGATATTTAAGAGTAGTTACAGTATCTTTGTGAAAATCCAGTTAAGAGTATTTTGTAGAATCATTTGTAGTGACGTTGTTGTCACTGACGAGGTGTGTTGCTTGTGCAACGTAATAGTTGTTAGGGTCTGCGATTCTGTAGTCAAGTACGTTCGGTCGCGCCGCGTAAACGAATTATTGGCCAATGATACGTCATACGTCGGTATACGCCAGTTCATTTTAGGTGTAGACTTTTCCGCAGCCCTAGTCGCTACGGCGAAACGCAGCGCCCCGCCTCCGTTTATGCTAGTATCCGCTTTGACGCGTTTTGATCTTAAGTGGATTTACGATCCAGCTATCGTGTAGCAACGACTATTGTGTCCTGTGTAACTTGCTCGTTAATTGCGTTAATATATTATTAATTTTCCGCATTCTCCTTTTGTTATTGAAGAAGTTGGCACCTCTCGTAGTCCTGTCCTGGGAAGTATCCCGTACCTTGTCGGCCGTAGTACTTTTGTTGAACCGGACGCGGCTCAGGCCGGCTGGCGCCCATTCATTTGTGATTTATCACCCCTTCTCCGACTCACTCCCATCTTCACTGAGTTTAGCCGCGGTTCAACCGTCCAGCCCGGGCTCATCCCCCAGGGAGCGTAAGGTTGATTCATTGTAGCACAACGAAAGTTGCGTTACAAATTTGGCGCCCAACGTGGGGCCTTGAGAAACGTGGGGCCTTGAGAAACGTGGGGCCTCGAGAAAAATAGGCCTGAGAATTTTGAGAGGCACGAGCAGAAGAGGCTCGATTTTGTTGTTGTCGTTTTCATGTTTGGCTTGTTTTTGTGATTTCTTTTGTTTTTCCGTGCTTGTTTTTGAAAATTGGCTCTGAGTTAGGAAATTAAATTTTTGGTTTGGATAGTATTCTGCAACTAGCTTCTAAATTAATTTTAGTTTTAGTTACATTTGGTTGTCATTGAGTTCTCGTACGTTGGAGGCTAACATGGAGAACGAACAAAGCTGTCTTCCCGACACATAGAATTCCGAGAATTATTCGATTGGTAGTTAATTAAATTCAGTCAATTTTTTTAAAATTTATTTGTACCTAGTAGCTGCATTTTTTTTGTGGGTTCGCGTCCTCTGTAGAGTTTTCTTATCGGAAATTTTTGGGAAAATTTCCTGGACAAGTAGGGGGAGAATTGTTACGTTTCATTTTGAGCCTTCCTTCGAATTTCACTCGGTTTATTGTTTATTGTGTATCAGCACCTGAAATTTAATTATCAATTAATTATTGACCGATCAATTTTGATAATACTTAGCATCAGTTAGATTTCCTTCTTTTAGTATTCCAGTTTATAGTAAAACTTAGATTCAGTTCCTCTTGGTTTCATTGCTTTTTTTGTAGGTTATCACTTTGTTTGTTTAGCTGTCAGACAATTAGTGGCCGTTTGCCGCGAAGTAGCTCTGCCGATATTATTGTCGGCTAGGCGCGCCTTTTTACCGGCACCATTCGAATTTAGGCGGAGGCTGTCTTTGTCTTCGCGCAGCGCTCTCTTTTCTTGGCAGAATTTCACAGGTTCGATTTCGAACGCATTCAGTTTTTGTTTTGTCTTTTCGAACGACGTCTGTTGCGGAAATGTGAGTTTTGAATATTGGAAGATGGGCTATTTCATGTATATTTCGGCAAACCTGTTTTGTTTGCGAAATACCCGTGTGGGGATTTGGGAAATAGTACCATTTAGGGAATATTGCAGTTTAGGTTACTGCATTATTCGTCGGAGTTGTTCCGGATTTGGTTCCCAGTAGGAAAGATCACATATTTTCTGCCACTTGAAGCCGCCCAAGAACTCAGGTAAAGATGTCTGTTCATTTGTTAGTGAATCTGCCTTTAGTCAAGTAAAGTTAGCCTGTTAATAGCTTTCCCTCGCACATGGCCCTAATTGCAGTCGTTTGTTTTAGGCTTTTCGTTCTCGTTTTCGTTTTCGTTTTATGTTTGACGACAGCCAGTTCGCTTTATGTACGTTTTGTTGTACGTTTTACGTGTTTACGTACTTTTGTGGCTGGTCAGCTGTCCGTGCCATTGTGGGTTTATGCTGTGTGCCCGTGTTCCTGGCATCGAAGCTGTTGTGAGCGCACTAGCTCGTTGGCGTTGCATTGGAGGAGTTCCTGATAATTGTTGCGGAGGGATTAAAGCCCAGCAGTTTGGGAAAAGAGAGAAACCACGTGTAGCGGAAGTGACGCTGCGTGACGTTCCCATTTCACGTGCTTGTCCGCCATCTTGGGGAGTGACGATTCTGGACATCCGGTTGACATATCGAGTTGTGTCACTGCTGCCACCTGTCCCGTTCACGCCTGGACGCCATACAGCTAAGCCACAATCATTTGTTTTATTTATTCATTATTTTTCTTGTAGTCATATGTTGTCATACTTTCGATTTATGTACCGTATTGTTATACCTTGGCTTGTGTGCCTTCTGCTCACGAGATTATTTAAGTTATGGTTGAGCAAGATATTTAAGAGTAGTTACAGTATCTTTGTGAAAATCCAGTTAAGAGTATTTTGTAGAATCATTTGTAGTGACGTTGTTGTCACTGACGAGGTGTGTTGCTTGTGCAACGTAATAGTTGTTAGGGTCTGCGATTCTGTAGTCAAGTACGTTCGGTCGCGCCGCGTAAACGAATTATTGGCCAATGATACGTCATACGTCGGTATACGCCAGTTCATTTTAGGTGTAGACTTTTCCGCAGCCCTAGTCGCTACGGCGAAACGCAGCGCCCCGCCTCCGTTTATGCTAGTATCCGCTTTGACGCGTTTTGATCTTAAGTGGATTTACGATCCAGCTATCGTGTAGCAACGACTATTGTGTCCTGTGTAACTTGCTCGTTAATTGCGTTAATATATTATTAATTTTCCGCATTCTCCTTTTGTTATTGAAGAAGTTGGCACCTCTCGTAGTCCTGTCCTGGGAAGTATCCCGTACCTTGTCGGCCGTAGTACTTTTGTTGAACCGGACGCGGCTCAGGCCGGCTGGCGCCCATTCATTTGTGATTTATCACCCCTTCTCCGACTCACTCCCATCTTCACTGAGTTTAGCCGCGGTTCAACCGTCCAGCCCGGGCTCATCCCCCAGGGAGCGTAAGGTTGATTCATTGTAGCACAACGAAAGTTGCGTTACAATACACACATAATAAATTCAAATGTTATTAATTAATTAGCGAGTAGACTGATCAGGCGAACTACTTCGGCCGGTAGAGTTTATTATTACTGTTGCTCTTCCAACACTAACATTTGTTGGGGACGTGATTTGACGGCTAGTAACCGCACATTATAAATCATAAATTAGAAATTATTTATCGAAATGCCATACCCAGTAAAAGGTAAAAGACGTGATGATATATTAATGTTATTCTCATGAAATATATATATAATTAAAATTTCTCAATAATTTTATTTCCCAATTTCCAACTTTTTTCTGTTTCAATAAATCAATATAACTTTATTTTATATTTATTTCTCAATTATATTCAATCTTTTATATTTTCCATTGTCAATATTAATATTGTAATAGGTAGATTTTGAAAATTCAATTTTATATACAATATAAGATATTTAATATATATGTATCTTTTATAATATTCATAAATTAATTTTTATGTTTAGATAGAATCGATCATTAGTCATTTTGTATTTGTCAAATTTATTTACTACATATCTTTAAACCGGTCTAATAATAAATTGATCTGAAATCCATCATTTTTTACAAATATAAATAAACCTATCTTTTAATCAATTTTTAACAGGTCTTTTATTGAGTCTTTAATGGTTTTTATGCGATCTTTAATCTATTTTTAATCGTCCTTTTAACCAATCTTTAACCGGTCATTTAACCATTTGGAATCAGCATTTTTCTTCTAAGGCCGAACTTTTTTAAATTTCCAATGTTGGCAGCACTAGTAAATATTTAGCTGACTTTGAAATAACAACATCTACGAAAATCAATTGTATTTTATACGGTTGTCCTTCAAAATATATGTAACTAAAACTTTAACAAATAAATGTATTATTTTTCTTTGATGTATTATTTAAAAATAATTGAAATAAAACGCGAAAAGAAAATAACAATAAAGGAAAATTAACTTATTAAAAGTTAGAATATGTAATTTCGGTAAACTAAATTACTCGTATTTTTGTGTGGGCTACTGATTTACATTTGTTCGCAAATTACAGTAATTTACGTGACATATTACTGGGTCGTTAAGAAATAACAGTTGATATGATGAATACATTCTGAAAGAACTCTAATTACAAATTTACGCAAAAATTAATAAAGTAGTCTATAAATATAAAAGAGAATAATTCTAGAGGTTGATAAAATATTCATACTATGTAGCGACATCTTTACATAATCCAACAAATTACCAAATACGGATAAGTACAATAACAAGATTAATACTTGTTATTCTTTAAAACTTGTAAATACTTTAAACTTTAAAGCGTTCATCTAATCCACGAAATTAAGCCAGTGCGGGCCTGGGTCGGCGCCGAAACGCTTCAAGATCGCGTCATATATCACTGTGGCAGCGCCGCCGACGGGCAAGCATGCAAAGTGCACATTAGCTCTCAAGTAATCCACGATTTGTGTCCAAGATATACAACATCGCCTGGTTGGGAATCCACTGCAAAAATATTACTTTATACTGCTTTATTCTGCAAAGAACAGACACTGTAAATATTGTAAAAAACAAATCAATCATTAGATAAATATGATCTCTACAGTTAATGTCCAATATAAATAAGTAAAGAGTAAAAAAGACGGCCCGGGCGCACCAAGCGCAGGGACGTCGATAGCATTGGTTTAGTGAGAAGTTAGCCAAACATGAAGATAGCTTACAACAAAATTTTAACAATTTGCGTAGCTCTTAGACCGCTATATCCTATTAAATAGGGTAGCACGAATCCTTGAAACATTCACTGAATATTTATACATCAAATTCATACTGCAAACAATCTTCGTCAAGAATTTCTATCATGACATGCTACTAAAGCTTCATTCATATTTATAATTTCTTTCATAGAAACGCGTTTATTTCTCACACTCCAAATCTTTCGTTCACGTTACAAATCCTCAATTATATTTATTCCTAGGATTTTTACGCAATCTCATCTTCATTTCACCAATACAGGGTGTTTCAGGACTAGTGTAACAAACTTTAACAGCTTATTCCTGAGGTTATTTTGAGCAAAAAATGTCATATAAACATAGGTTCTATTCCTTCTAGTTACCAAAATACAAGAGGTTGAAGTTCTATAAATAACACGACATTTTCAAATTTTTGTAATCAAGATACTTTCGGAAAACAAGAATTTTATTGAAAAGTCATACTTTATTTGTCTTAATTAAAAATTGTTGTACTTTTGATTGTATCATTGTTTCATAATGGATGGTTATAGTACTGCTGAATATGCAGATATGATTTTTATTTATGGATTATGTAATGGTAATGCCCGTTATGCGTCCAGAGAATACCAAGACAGATATCCAAATAGACGCCAACTTTCCCATCCCCTATTTGCGCGCATTTTTGTTTTCCTTTACAAAGATTTGAAAATTTCGTGTTATTTATGGAACTTCAACCTCTTGTATTTTGGTAACTAGAAGGAATAGGACCTATGTTCATATGGCATTTTTGACTCAAAATTACCTCAGGAATAAGCTGTTAAAGTTTGTTACACTAGTCCTGAAACACCCTGTATACACTTTCAGAAATATTTCATTTGACATACGTTCTTTCATTCCCAAACTAGCTCAACTGACTTACACTCACTCGACTAAGAGCATTCTTCTTAATCTCACACTCATTATACACCAATGTATTTCGAACACGATCTCTTCTTGTATATATACACACACCCCACAAACACCTTATTTCCGTACCAGTTATAGACCGTTCATATTTCCTCATGTTACTCAATATAAGTAGGAACTAACACACCATTATAACAGTCAAATAGTTCTGGATACATTCAAGTTTCGAGCAGAGTCCCACAGTAGCCAATACCTTTCAGCTCATTGAGGAGTGACTACTCTACAAATTCGTTCACATGACTCAATCTCACATAAGTAACCGAAACATTGCAATGAGTCATCAAAGCACTCTTCTAAAATGCTAAACCATTATATTTATCAACATCAACTTCAGATTTGCTCATTACATCATCCGCATAAACTGATTCAGTTATTACCTATCACTAGGATTGTGCATTTGACCAGTCAAATATTTTTCCGGTCAATTGACCAAGAAATATTTAATAAAAATCACAATTAAAATTGTAATTTATTTATATAGTACTGTTTACTACATCCAATATTACTGAAAATGAAAAACCAACAACAACTAATAAACAAAACCACATCAAATTCAAAATAAAGGGGAAAATAAAGTAAAAGACGTAATGCAATGAAATAATATGTATTTATTTTATTTCTAAAGTAAAGTAAGCAAATTCTCCAGAACCCAGAATACCAAACTAGATATATTCATATAATAATAGTAAGTAGCTATTTCTATTGAACAACAGATGTCGTGGCGGTTCCATTTAGATTATTTGACCGTATTATTTGGCCGTCAAATATTTTTGGTCAATTGACCACGGCACAACCCTACCTATCACCAATCCGTATACCAATTTACTCCATTCAGTGCCTTTTATAATTAGCATATCTATTCACAAATTCAACTGTCACAAAACATTACACAAACTTTTTGTTTCACAACATAAATATCTATAATCTTTACATGTTGCTAGTTTTGTTTTTCAAGTTGTTTGTGTTGAATAAATATCTTCTATCATATATAAGGTTTTCTATTTCCGTATAAAGCATTTCATCTATTACATTGCATGATCTAAATAAAGACATGTGCATAATACAAACATATTTATTTTTTAAATTTTTATTATACAACTTACAGTCCCTATCAAATAACTTCCTACCAATATTCACACACTTATTCCTGAGGTGCTTCCGTATCACAAAGCAGTTCTGAAAAGCTTCTGTTAAAATGTCCTACAATGCCTGTGACGAATTTGTTTTTGTCATCAATGGTGTTAAACCGGCATCCTTTCAGCACTGATATCAATTTCGAGAATAAGAAAAGATCGCAGAGAACCAGATCCTGAGGAGTAGGGAGGTTAGAAGAGAACAGGCATCTGATGTTTGACAAGGTTGAGTGAGCTGGTAAAAATCTGACAGTATGTTATCCACTATCATAGCAAACATATAACTTTTGTAATATAATGAAGTAGTGGTACTCCAGCCTAACAAGCGAGCTTTTGTGAATTTAATAATTCAAACATTGCTGACATCAACAATCAAAATTATTATGTGCACTGTGTCGTATCAGAGGGAACTAAAAACTACAGATTCAATGCACTGTAATTGAGATTAAAATCTTCTTATGATGTAAACAAAAAATCTGATGTGGACACCATATGACTTCCTTGTACGCGTATTAAACTATAGATATTTTTTACATTGCACATATTTGACATTAAATCTTTTATATTTTGTTCTAATCCATAGCAAACTTAATTTTTTTTTTAAATCTAAAAATATATAATATTTAAATTTAGATATCTCGTTTATGCAAAATGCTAATTTAAAAATTCTTAATGTGATAGACGCAGAATTTAATTCTCTAAAACTTTTATTTACAGCATTCATTTCTAAAATTAAAATAATACCATTTTTTTCAAGGAAAACTGTTAGCAGCTTCATGTAATGTGCCACTTCCGGTTAGTCTATTTTAGCCAAAATCTATTATGTTATTTCCATTGATATAGTAGTCTTATATACCAAATTTGGAAAGTTTTAAATTATATTTGAATATAGTTTTTCATGAAAATCTATTATAGGATTCAAGTAAAGTACCACTTCCGGTAGTTGTATAATGACCAAAAAGGGAGGTGCACAACTAGATGTTATAACAGTCCTAAATATAAAGTTTTAATTTTCTACGGCTTCCCGTTTTTGAGTTATGCGAGATACGTACGTACAGACGGCATGACGAAATTAGTCAAAATGGATTCAGGGAGGGCCAAAACACCTATTTCCGTTGAAATCTGAGAACCGAAAATTTTCGCGATTACAATACTTCCTTTACTTCGTACAAGGAAGTAAAAAGGAATAACAATAAAAAATTATAATTAAATATATCATCTTGCCATTGTTGAATAAATTTAGCATAACAGGCTTCTGTAAAAGATCTCATTAAATGATATACTTTTGGCTTGAAGTACGGTTACCAGTCGTCATATCACGATCTCTGAAGATGTTAATAAAAAGAGATGGACAGGAGTAATTAATCTATCGTAAAAAGTGTTTCATATGAACAAATTTTTGTATAAATGGGTTTTTGCCCTAAATATAGTTTGCCATTTCCCAAAGTCGTACCTTACCTCTTTCAGTGTAGTTGCTACAAGCCGTTTGAATGTACCATATCACCCTTCACGTTAGACAGGACATTCACGACTCTGCTACTTTAAAAACAATTAATAAACGTCAACAGAAAGAACTAACGGTATCCATTTCTATTTTGTGCAAGAACTGAAAGAGACGAGCAGTGCACGATAACACGATGTACTGTCGCATGTCGTTTTGTAAAAGAAATAAATAATAAATGAACTTCGTTGACTATTCGAAATGGAACTATCTTTGCTTTTTCTATTTGCGTTCATTTGTTTCAATAGATAGTTGTTTTGAACAAGTTAGTTTATATGAAAAAGTTGGATAATTTATTGTTTAACCTCTAAGTGTATTTAGAAGATTCAACTACAACAAAAACAAATAATTATTTCAGAGACCAACATTTTTAATTACTATTTTCATTACTTGGTACACATTATACAGTGTTTCATTTAAAAGAACAAGTGCAACTAATGACTTTTGAGAAAAGAAAACAAAAACAACCAAATAAAAACTATATATGGCTCAGTGGTATCGAGTCGGCCTGTAGATCTTAAGAACCCTGGTTGGATCCCCACAGTCGACAAACAATTTTCACCAATTTAAATCTACTCCCGTGGCTCTCCCACCACTTATATCTTTGGGGGCCGTGATTTGACGACCAGTAACCGCACTTCACGCGAAAAAATACATCACTTACCGAAATCTGCTTAGGCAGAGTGCCACACCCAGTAATGGGTAAAAGGCGTGATAATATATATATTTCAGCTAACATAAAAGTATTTAAATAAAATATGTGATATTCATTTGTATTATAGTTATAAATATAAAGAAATATTGTAAATAACACGAATGAGAAAGTTGTATTTGGAAGACACCTGGTGTGGATGGACTAACTATAAAAATAAATGGACTGCAGTTCAAACCCCCGACGTTCATATTCAGAGCTTTAGCTGAACCGCTATAAAATATTATGTGAGAAAAAATTCTGTTATATTTATATCTATAAAAAGAATTCTGACCTATACTTTAAAGCTTTAATGCCGTAAACATTTATTTGTAATACCCTCTTGAAAATATAAATATAAAAAATTAATTCTTATTATAGTTTTATCTAGTTACCATCAAGTGTCTAGTATAATGAAACTATAAAAGTGTGAAACCTAAAACTGTATAATATTATTTTTCATTAAGAGAGTCAATTTAATTACAAAATTACTCGTCAGCCATGTTAAAAAATTAATTACCTACCTCGCAGCAATTTTATTTTTTCATGTGACTGTACTGAATTTTCAATTAAAGATTAAACTTAATTAAAAATAAAACACAGATAGAAGTGATGAAATATGAAACAAAATGTATAGGATTTAAAATCCCACTAGTAAAACTAAACAAAACTTTAAACAAACAATCTAGAAACCATAGAAGCAAAATCCAGTTTTAATACGAAAAGTTTGATGTAAATTTTCCAGCAGCCGGTCCTGTCTCCGCGAAGTTGCCACGCAAATGTCGTGTTATGATTTATACCGCGTGATTCATCCGAGAGGCCGGCATGCACGACACTCTGCTAAGTGGTGAAAAATGTCGCGTCTTTGTCTTGTCGAGGCAAGGGAAGATTTTTTTTGAGTGAATCAAAATGCGTGATTGTTTACACCAAGTGAAAGAATGTCAGCGGGAAATAAATCATAAGTTATATGTAGACATTTTTTATACAAATGTAGAATGCTTCATTCTTAATGTTACCTGTCATCTTATGCTTTGAAATACGACTTTTTGTGAATGTTTTAGCTCTTTTTGCAGGCTCTGCATTTAGAGCCATTCAAAGTTTTGTTTTTAGAAATACATTTTATAAACTGCTAACACATTATTATCAATTTTAAAAATCTTTCTTCATCTTTTGATCTTATTTTTGTTCATGTATTTTATGATTTTAATGGACAATTTTGTCAGTGTTTAGTAATTATCACACCAGCCTCTAAAAATATAACATCAACAAAATGTACAATATATTCTACATTACGGGTGAATAAATGGATTAGTAGATTGATATATTTTATTAAAACTACAGTCAACCTGACGTCAAAACTTGTCTGGCTATTGTTTAAATAAACAAATAAAACCAGTAATTTAATTATTCATCCTTAATATACCTTCTTGGCTAATTTTATTCACAATAGATACTCATGGATGCCAGCAGTACTAACTCGTAAAAAACAGGATGATATATTTGTCACCATAGATCATATATTACTATAGACTTATTATTCAGTAATATAGTGTTGCACAAAATGAGGAACATAAAACATCTGATATGGAAAATCAGTTGTTGCCTTCCAGTTGAAGTTTAAAAATATGTATGCAAATAAAAATTGTGGAGATTAAATTTCTACATATGAATCTATTTTACTCGAATAAGGATTAAAATAAAACTGTCAAAAATGTTAACTTTTAATTTACTACTTAGGTCATATTTTTATCGTTTATGGTTGCATGAGAACTTGAACCAAGTAAGAAATATTTCGCACTCTGCTATAGACAACGTATAACAAGAAGAATACGATAGTAAGTTATGGGTGTATATTTTTTATATAGTATACCTATCCAATTATATTCTACTCTTAAAAAAATTAAGAACTTTTTTGAAGAGCATGATATCAAAAACAAAACGCAATTATTCCAATAGATTGTTTTATTAGTTTAAAAATGGAGCAGGTGACGAGTTGGCCTGTGGATCTTGAGAACCCTGGTTCGATCCTCACAGCCGACAAACAATTTTCACCAATTTAAATCTACCCCTGTGGCTCCCCCTCCACTAATATCTTTGGGGGCCGTGATTTGACGGCTGCTAACCGCATTTTACGCGAAAAAATATATCACTTACCGAGATCTGCTTGGGCAAGGTGCCACACAATGGGTAAAAGGCGTGATGCTATATTTATTTATTTATAAAAATGTAGCACTATTTCATAATATAAATTTAAAGAACAATTTTTTTTTTTTATAATTGTTATGGTTTATTATAATATTTTAGTATAAAATCAAATCAACTGTTTATTAATAATTTTATTGTAATATACTAGATATAATTCACTTTAAAATATCTTTAATATTACTATTTGAAAAATAATGTTATAGAATTTATTTATTTTTGTTTACTATGAAATAATATTATAAAATTTATTCATTTTTTATTAAATCATTGCGGTAAACATATATTCCACAATTAATTTCTTCACAATCACAAAATTTATGTTCATCATCAACTGAATCGTCGTTTTCTTAAATTCCCTGTTACTCACTTTCATTATCAATTATTATACTCCGCTATTCTATTCCGAAACATGAATTTAACAGATTTACAATAATAAAGTAGTGAAAAATAAAATGGTGGAATAATAATGTTTTGGAAAAAATAGAAATATTTAAAAACTTATTTCTACGGGAAAAAAAATATTTTTTTGTCCAAAATTCTTACATCATTCGATTGGCCGCATTTTAGATCATTGCTTATTTTCGTTAATATGTGGAATAATTGCCTTTTGTAATTAAGCTACTCATTTAAAGAATCCGACATGCAGTTAGCATCTACTTAAATATATATATATATATATATATATATATATATATATATATATATATCGTATGTATCTGTGATAAATTTTTCAACATCGAACTTGATTCCAGATTATAGCAATTAAGCAATGTATATTGTTTGGTAATAATTGGCAATTATCAGAAGTTGTGTGCATAATAACTCCATTAGATTTGTATTAGTTAATATTTATTTATGTTACGTAAATAAATATTAATTTCTTACTGATTCGTCAGTCAACTTTTCGTATCGTATGTTGTTCTCAAGATAGTTTTCTATATGTGAATTTAATTACTGCAATTTGGATTAAAATAATAGGTAAATAATTACATTTTCATTATTTGTAAATTATTTTTGAATAATTTATTGACGTATCCGAGTAGTGTTTATAATAATAAAAATATATATATCATCACGCCTTTTACCCATCACTGGGTGTGGCACTCTGCCTAAGCAGATCTCGGTAAATGATATATTTTTCGCGTGAAGTGCGGTTACCAGCCGTCAAATCACGGCCTCCAAAGATATTAGTGATGGAGCAGCCACAGGAGTAGATTTTTAAAATTGGTGAAAATTGTTTGTCGGCTGTGGGGATCGAACCAGGGTTCTCAAGATCCACAGGCCGACTCGATACCACTGAGCCACCTATGTTTATGAATAATAATATTTATTTGAATCTAAACAAAATGGTATTTACATTTACTAAATGTCGTATACTGCATGTTTGAAATTAAATATAAATCACGTTGCGTCAAATTATACAAATTTGTAATTATTACAACGGCAATAATTTAGTGAAATGCGGCATCTATTTTCCTGGCGAGCCATGAATGATAATGGTGACAAACCACGATCTGCAGCAGAAATTAATGACAGCAAAATAATTTGAACCCTTCCAACGTCGCTTAGCGCCAGTGTTACACAAAACTCATTCCGGTAGTTCGCTTATTTGCCAGCAAATGAAGTGTGCAGCACAACAGGCAGGCTTAATAAAATAGGTTTGCTAATGCGGGGACAAACTGCCCCATCAGCCAGCGTGCTGTCGCAGCACCACAATTGCGTATTCCCGAACTCTACTCTACCACAGATATATTTATTTTCTCTGCGAACTTTTGATCGCTTAATAGATGTCACAGGAACACAGTATGTGGATTGTACAATAATAATATTAATTTACAGCAGTATTCCTAGAAATAGTTATTTGTGTATTAAGAGCGTAAAGTGATTCTTTGTTACTCGAACACGGTAATTACAGCTCGAGTCGAAGGCGAGAGCTGCAATAGAGTAAGAGAAACTTTACGCTCGTGATACACACATATTTTTTTCTACAATTGCATATTAAAATTATTAAAAAACGTATGTATACTGAAAATAAATTCGTTCTGTCAACTGTCAATATGACAAGTTTCTGTGTTGTTTGTATCCCTGGTAACTATTGAAATAAGCGCGCATTTAATATCTTTCGATATTTTTCGATTGTTCTACAATACCTATCTATAATCAAATTTATGAAGGAAATGAACACAAACTGTAGGTATATTTTAGAATAATGCAATGCAAGCAATGCATCAGAGTAGAACTATGTAATATACATCCTGGTTTTCGAGTGCACCCCTTCATAACAGATTTGCGGAAAGAAGAGAGATTACCACAAAATACAGAGATGATACCACAAGCAATTTATAATTTCACGTTGTACCATAATTACTGAACAGAAACACGTGATTAAAAATGCTTCTACAACTTAATCCTCCATGTTAAATTTACAAACAATTTGTTAAAATGTGACATAACTTCATAAATAGTTTCTATGCTTTGTTATCTGCCGTAATATCATCACACGCAACATTTACGTTGTAAAAAAAACCTTTCATATATCATTTTGTTCATAAAAATAAATAGACTAGAATTTTTACCATTATTTTTCTGAGTATCAATTCTATTCTACAGATAGTTACTAAGGAATTTTTAAAACAGCTTGAATATTTGATATTAGAGATGGGCGAATATCAAATTTCTCGAATTCGAATATCGAATACGAATATTAATCAGATCTCGAATATTCGAGGTATTCGAATATTCGAATACTCCTAAAAGTTAATTTATTTATTATTAATAATTATTTAATTATGTTCTTTTCATTATTTGAATGATGTTGTTAAGATAAAATAAAATTAAAATAAAAAGTACAAACAAAAAAGAAACAGACGAAAACTTCAAATTTAAGGTGAAACGTATGGGCTGATGTTGGCGAAAAACAAATTTGAAATATAGTACGTCTTTATGGTTTTGAAACAAAATATCTTTGTTATTAATAACTTCAAAGTATTGTAATAGCTTTAAGTTTATGTACAAATGATAAAGGAAAACATTGTCAAAAATTGAGGTCAACATATGACGCGATATTCGAGGTATTCGAATGTTCGCTATACTGATGTTAATATTCGAAAATCTCGAATATCGAATAATGTCAATATTCGCGGCATTCGACTATTCGCGGATGATATTCGCCCATCTCTATTTGATACACATTTTCCGTTGTCAAACATTTACAAATTATTTTATAGAAAAATGTTGCAAATAAAAATGTTAAAAACATTAGTTCCTCATATCTTGTAATGAAATATTTTCTTTAAAATAGATTATCAACGTTTCACAACGAAAAATATATAATGCTAAATGATCAAGATGTTTTGAAAATACTATACATATGTACTTTCAAAAATAGACCTATTCCTAACATAAGTTAAAGGTAGTTTCGCAATTAATTGAAGAAAAAAAACATATAAATATAGTTACGAAGATTTTATATTACCAATCATGGTTTACAACGGTAAATATTTTATTTTCAATATAAAAGTACATTATTTTTTCACTGCCGACTACTTTTATAAACATTAAATCAATCACAGTTTAACGTCCTGAAATCCTTTTTATCTTCTCAATCAAAGTAGCCTTTGCGTTTCTAAGCTACAATTGAAATTGCGAAAGACAAAACGATAATCATTTTATTATTTTTGAGAATGTAAATGCTATCGATAAAATAGTAAATATAAAACACAGAATAGAGAGAAGAGTAAATGTGACTTCCTTTAACAATAGTGAAAAATATATTTTAATATTTAAAAGAAAATTGTTAGTATATCTATAAAGTTTTAAATATACTTACTAAATAATTAATCGTAATGAACTGTGTTATTAAAATGTAATATGAATATTAAAATAGTATTATAATATTAAATATTTGATGTACGACCTTAATATGTTTTTTTTTCATCATTGAATACAATATAAATCAAGTAAAATTTTAATAAAATTATGAATTAATTACGTTGAGTATCAATGATCCAAATAGCTCACAAATGTAACAAATTACAGCGGAAAAAATATTTGCCATTTGTAAATTAGGAACCGAACAATTCACAAATCATACCGCAAACATCAATACATTCTCCCATCAGCATTAACGCTTTAGTTATTTATTAAGCCGGTGCGAAACCAACATGTAAATCTCATTAAACAAACACAAAACGGCGAGCGAGAAAAAATGATCGCACGCGCAAACGAACGAGAAAGAGACAGCGTTATAGGGGCGCCGAGGAAATGAGAAACGGCATCCACGTAACAAAACCGGAATCGGAAAAGCCTGCGTTAACACAATACGAGCCGCGGCAGCGGCGTCCGTGCGGCAGGGGGCGCGGCGCCTTTGTTCCGCACGCCCGGCCTTTACGCCAGGAAATTGGAAAACCAGGAATATGCATTTATACAACGTTTGCAACGAGGAAAACCGTTTATTTAAAACTGATAATTTCGCGCAGGGACGGACTTTGGTTTAAACAAAAAAGGACAAGTGCGTAGGATCCGAATATTTTGGGTCTCAGACATTCACAATTAGGTGAATGTCGTAAAAACATTAATAGTTATTTTTGCATTAAGTGCGTGAAATGAGTGTTTTTTGTTGCGCGTGAGAATGTTACTTTTACTCGAGACCGCAGCTCGAAACAAAAAAGTCATTCGAACGCGCCAAAAAACAAGAATTTCGCCCACGAAATACAAACAACATTTTTCTACAACTGTCAAAACAGAATAATACTATAATTATTTATTTATTCAAGTAAATTGAAGGACAACAATAAAAAATAATATGACTTTTGTATTACTGATGTGTTATAACAAATGGAACGTAAAAAAAAATTTGCGCACAAGGGTGCAAAACAGTGTGCAAAATACGCGTTGTCATGGTAATGTAATTGATGAAAAATCAAGTACTTTGTGTATTGATATTAATGAAAATGTAAACATATTTTGACAGTTGAAGAAAATAGTTATTTTTGTATTAAGTGCGCAAAATACGTGTTTTTTGTTGCACGTGTTAATATTACTTTTAGTCGACCGCAGGTCGAAACAAAAAAAAGGTATTCGAATTCGCCAAAAAACTAAAATTTTGCTCACGAAATACAAACAACATTTTGTCTACAACTGTAAATAAAGAATAATATAATAATTATTGATTTATTTAAGTAAATTAAAGGAAAACTATAAAAAATTATATGAATTTGATACTATTGATGTGCTGTAACTAATTGAACCTGACAAAAAATAATTTAGGAGCGTGCACGAAATACTAATTTTGCGCTCTAGGGTACAAAATAATGCGCGTTGTCATTGTAATGTAAATGATGAAAAAATCACGTACTTCACAGTGACAAAAGCTGAACATTTTTTGACAGTTGTAGAAAAATGTCTTTTACGAAATTCTTTTAAAAGTAATCTAATTTTATTATTGGGTGAAAAATTGACAGTATTTGTTTCTGGGACCTTTCAGCTCCGGTTTCTTTTTTCATATTTATTGTTTCAAAGGCACCATCAATACTAATAAACTACTATAAACTAATTATATCTTAGCTAAACTCAATTATATTTTTTATTTTAATTCATTAATAATTTTGTACCGAATAATGAACACATATACGTTCAAGATATGAAATCATTTTTTTTTGCTAATTTAAATTAATACTAGATAGTATATCCGCAAACCATATTTAATACAGATTACCTCATACCTAATTGCATACATTACAATAAAAGTAATAGTTACAATGATAAATATAATTTTCACGGCATAGTGTCTCAAAAAATTCATAGTTTTTCTTGAATTATTTTAATTTTTGCTGATATCCTTTCAACATTGCAACCAGGACACAACCCGATTAAAAGAAACTGGTAACCAATATTTAGAACGAAAAATCGATAACGTTAACCATAATTTTAACATTTATTATTAAAGCCACAAACAGCGGTAACCTTTAACCAAAAAAAAAATATTAAACTGATTTTAATGATAAATAACCTTTACTTTTACATAATTTACTTCCGAATTTTTTTTAAATATTCCTTATTCCTTCGTTCTCATTTTATTTTATCAGTTCCACAAAAATTCTTTTAATGTTATACTCGATAGTTGAAAGATTCAATTGGGCATCAGCGGAAATCCTCAATAACGTTATTACCTAAATACTGATAAATGTTTTGTTAATGACTAACCTTGTGACAAACATTATTATTGAAATTATTATATTTTTATTTTGCATACTGTGACATTTTTTTCTTTTATAAATAAATATAAGACTGACAGAATTATTTTTGGTTTTGGTTGAAAATATTTTTCTGATGTCCTATATTTATAGATAAATTATAAAGTGCATAAATTGAATTGTATGCTTTTATTTGTTATATTTTTTAGTTGTTAACAATAATTTTGGATTAAAACTTTTTGAATTAATAAATTAACCGGTTTAAATCAGGTTCCTATTTTTTAAAACGGATTTTGAACAAACACCGTTATTATTATAACGTTCTTGATGTCCAGCATATTTTCGGTTATATGCCCTGATTAAAACTAATATAACAAACTCTAGGCGTTAAAGCCGGATTAAACAAAATATACAGGGGGTTCCACGAAAACTGTGTCATAGGCGAATAATATATAACATAAATTTTTCATCACCATCACTTACCTAATTGCTTTACAGGAAGTGTATTCTAAATCAGTCTACATATTACATTTTACTTATTTAGTTGCTGTTAAAAACAAGTTTAAAATATGTATCTGATAGTTAAACTTTATACATTTATTTACTTTTGTTTTAGTTTCATGATTAACTATGAAATTAATATACATTTTTTAGCAGTAATGAAATAAGCAAAATGAATTATGTTAATTGTTATAAATTTATTTATATATTGTACCTGTAAAGTAATCAAGAAAGCACTGGTAGACGTTATTTTCCATAGTCCCTGTTCAATAATCTCTTTTATACAGGGTCAAAATTTAATATCGAGCCTGAAATATTTTAATCCAGCTCTGATTTCTCTCCCCTATCCGCATGGCCACGAATCGCCGCAATGCGATAATATGTGCTAAATACTAATGTTTAATCCGATTATGTGTTTCAGAGTAACTGTCCAACCATGTACAAGGAGATGTACTACAGAGGTAAAGTGAATTTGTATTTTGTATTGTTACGTATTTGAAAAGCAATTTATGATCGTGTACAACGTGGGAAACGCGCTTTTTATCTGATTCTCAATTCTGTTTTATTAAAATTGCTAGCGTAAATTTTACAACTGAATCATATCTCGCTTTTGGCAAATAAGCTACATACAATTTTTACTATTGCTATTGTTATTGCTTTTATTTTGAAATAAAGTTCACTCTCGCTAAAAATAATAAACAATGCTTGGACGTTAATATACAGGTGCCCTAAGAAAAGAGCACCATACGCAATTTAGCATGGAAAATTAATTTCTGCGCTACCTTTCTGTTTATGATTACTGTTTAGATAGAGGATAAAGAGATTGAAATAAAAATTGTAGATAGGTAGATGATTAAATTTTGCTTCTCAATCAGTCTCATATTTCATATTACTTATTTCAATACTGGTTAAATCAAATATAATATAATTTGTTAAAATAATATATATTCGTTTGCTGTCGTTCGAATTTGATAACTAACTATATAACTAATTTCATATAAGGCTTAAATAAATTTCGAAATAGTTGACTAGACTTAAATTTATTTGAATTATTATAATGTACTCATATCCGCGAGCATATATTTAATTTAACGATGTTAATAAACTGTAGTGAGAAAAGCAAATAAATCAATAAATATTCTGTTACTGTTCACATAGCACAATTAATTTCTGATTGCTTGTTTGAACAAAGCTATTATTATTTTATTGTCTTAATTTATTGTGTTGAAATTTTTAAAACGAAAATTGAAGAAATATAATGGCTGGTAGCACAAGCTCTGTTTTTGGGTGTTCTAAGAGCACGGTTTTAACATGTTAGAGATGCTAAAACACTGCTCTTAAAACAGGCAAAAACAGAGCTTGTGCTACCAGACATTATTATTATAGTTGTTACACCACAAACAAAAATAACAGAAAAAAAGATTCCAATACTGTATTTCTTCTTATCGAGGAACGACTATAACGAATCAAAATATTAAATTTTATGGATAGAAAATACATCGAAAAATTCATTATTCCAGTATATTATAATCGTTGCTAAACATCGAGAAGCACTATAAGTACGTGAATTATTTTTTCAGCCTAATCGTCGCTAGATAACAAGAAATAATAATAAGAGAATATATTATTAGCATAGCTCGGTTTATTTCATACTGTATCGTATTTCCATATTTACACTAATGATTTCAATCCGGAAAGTATGACTTTACAGTACTAGTATTGTAATAAATTATTCAGCACTGTTAATTGGTAGGTAACAAACAATTTTAACATTTATAGTTATTTACGTAACAAGTCAGGAAAGTGTTCAATTACAGGATGAGTAGATAGTGCCATGCCGAGCGACAGCGAATCCTGTACGACATTTTACTGACGTGTGACGTATAACATTGTACCTGAAACTTATAAACAAATAATAAATATTTCAAATTAATTTAAATTAAAAGAAATATTTGACTTACATATTCAGTCAGTATTTTATGTTGCTAAGTAACTAGACACTCAAGTTTCTTTCATTACCTGCCTAGAAATGCAATATGTTTTTTTCCTGCCTAGGCATACAAAGTAAAGCTTTCCTGATTGTTAAAGGTCAGGCAAATGTTTATTTTCCTGTCAGTTTCAGGTAAATATATTTTTTTAATATGTCACCTTCACGGTTAGGATATTGAAATAATATTTAATAATTAAATTCGACACAGTATGAAATAAAACATTCTAGATCGTACATCCGTTAATAACTTATAACGTAAATAACTTATTATATATATATATATTCTCATATTGCTATATTCTATTATCAAATAATAACTATAATAATGAATTTTACTAATCTAAAACATTCCAGAGAGATATTATGTTTCGTCTGACTAAAGAAAAACTAATTAAACGGTTATGGTGCTCTTTTGCTAGTATAATATTTGCTTGATATCAAATGATAATTTGATTTAGTAGATAATTTTTAATTAATGTAATTAAAAGTGCTGTTTCTATTTTGTGTAGCCAACAAATGGGGACACGACGAATCAAAGGATCTAACATCACTTCACCATCACCCGTTCCATTGAGACTTCGCTTTGTGCAGTGTTGTTAATTATTTGTGTAATAATTAAAATAATAATCATAAAGTGCTTCAATCCTTATAAACTAACCATGAACGTAAACTAAAATTCTGTGCGAAGACAAAAAGTTCTGTGTAAAGCAACTTTCGGTGATACTACGCAATAACGACCAAAACATTCAGAATCAATTAAAATGAGAAGACGTTCTATGTATAAAGATATATATTTAAACAAGTTAAGTGACTTTCTAAACGCAACGTGTCCAGATATACAGAATTACTTACAGATATTTTATTATTTTTTATCAATAGGAAAATATTTTATGAAGTATTCTGTACAAGCGCTATCGTTGTGTACGTAAAGTTTCCGCGCCTAGAATTTAAGTGTTTAGTGCAAATTTCTATCCTTCAAGCCGAACCGAAATCAACGACTGTTTATTCATGTTTTTTATAACAGAGGTTTCCAATATCTTAACTCACGATCTTGTAACGAATTTTTGGAAAACTTTAATCGCCAACAAAATATATGGGATATATGCTTGGCTATAACATTTGAAACAAAAAATTGTCCCTGCTCTTCAAAACTGGTTGATATTTGGATTACTTTGGATCGTTTATTTAAGTTTGGGAATCGCTGATTCAATTATTGTAAGTATTTTCTAATTGCATGTATACTATTATACCAATATATAAATTTACTACATATTAACAGTTAGGTAATCATATATTTATACTAGAAAATGTCTTCTGCATTACCCAAAATTTTATACACAAATTGTGAATAGGTATCACCAGTAAATTATTTTTTATTTTACATCTTTCTTATTGAGTGGTAAATCATTTTTATTCTGAATAATGTGGTAACAAAAATGAATTATTGTTTATTATTTCATTTCACATTTATATTCTATGCAAATAAAACGGAAATCACATGTACATCATAAAACAAAATAGTGACAATACAGTAGATTAATTTTACGAGAAAATTGCTGAAAAAATATTTTCATAAAAGTATATAAATTAATTTACCTATAACTTGCCAACGAATGTGAACATAGGTTCGGTTTGAAAGATAAAGCTATAGGGTATGTTTCAAATGGATGATATTATGTTAGAAATCGAAAATTATTAAGAATTCCTAGTAATTTTATATTTAGACTATTTATCTATTGAAGTGTATAATGTTCCTTCCAAATTTCAGTCATTAATTTTAATTAAGTGTAAAGATATTTTTTTAGGTTGTTAAAAGATTTCGTTGTTAAAATTAATGACAGATAAAATCAATTACATTGAAGTTGGAAAACTTCACACAGTTCTTTGTTAACTCTTTCACTTATTCCCTTGCGTATCAATAGAAATATACCACACGTCAATTATGAAACGAGTGAAAATATTGGAAAATTGATTTCACAAACTTTTCACGCCCCAAACTTGTACGTATTTTGACAAAATTCGATGCTATCAATTTTAATTAATCGGAGAGACACAATTTCGACAGAAAATCAATCTTTTCTGATTCAATTTTAATTCGAAAATGTCATTTCTCGACGAACTAGTGAAAGCTTTCGTACATTCGGCGAATTGGCGAGATGTTTTTGTTGCCTTTTCACAATGTTCTCGTTACGAATATTTTCAAGCAAATGAAAAACAGAAAGAATGCGAAGATTTTTAACTTTTGGAATGACTTAGCGCCCATCTGGTACGTAATTAAGGTAATGTTCACCTGGAGACCAGCTGCTCTTCTTTGCGTCTCACGCCCCGCTTTTTCGCCTCCTCGTTTATTATTCTCTACTTTTCTTCAACACTCCTTAAATCTTTGCCTACTAAACAAAACTGTTCTTTTTTTGAATAATGACTTCAGGACATTAAAAATAATTAATGTAAGTACTTTCAACATAATGAAACATAATTATTTTAAATTAAATATCCAACTTGCTTTTATTGGTAAGTCTTATTTTCTACTTTATTTTATTTTTTATTTTTACTAAAACAATTATTAGATTTTTTGCAGATTATTTGTATTTATTATTAAACTAATTGTCTATCTTTATTTCTGAATTATCTTGCATCTATTTATACCATTTGTACTCGTATCAACATTTCTATTATTTAAATGCTCATAGGTATCTATTGTCATTGCAGAAGTTAAATTATTTTGTCGCTGGTGCATTGTTGCATTCTACATTCTAAATCATGTGGGAAATGAAAAAAATCAAAGTGAATTAAAAATTTTAATCCATACAAACCAAGCTTTATTCATTCGTAACTATTCAATTCCATTCTGTTGGGTTTGCATACGGCACACGAAAATTTAATCCGTCGTGAGTGTCGCAATACGCAAAACGAATCGCGAACTCGCGCTTTCGCTCTAAACAGGCAATAATAGAAATGAACTCGAAAAAGCACACGTCGCGACAACAAACAATATGAACCTATAAATAATGGGCGCTTGGAAGAAGACAGGCGCGGCAGTAAAAACAGTCCAACAGTCGTACGGCGTTGCTAAGCGATGATCACGAACAAAAGACGATTGTGTATAAATCAAAATGATTAATCCGTTAGCTAATTATTTTCTGAAAGTTTCAGGTAGATGGCTTCCGTAGTGGAACAAAATAAAATTGACTTCACAATAGCGTGGCTCTCTATACGGTTTATTAGTGGTTTTAGGTTAATGTAATTGATGCTTCGTAATTTTCTTTTAAAAACTTGGTTTCATAAATTATCCTATTAAAATATTCTTCAATACTATCAGTCTCTGTTCAAAAACATTATAGCATTACAATTTATATTAATTTAGTTATTTTATTGTAAAAATAACTCATTTTAGCGATATTTACTGGTAATAATATTTGTTATGTTCGTATAGTTTGTCAGGCAAAATGGTAAGAAATTATTTGAACCAGAAGTGCCTTTTGACTTCTTATTTTCATTACATTGTTTAAATATAAAACAGATTTATTGTGCAATTACACATAATATCGTCCAGTGACATCCATGTATGCTTACATTGTACGTATAGCACTCCATGTATATTATTGCCATATATTGTAAAATAGTGAAATTATTATAAAATAAACGTTATTACCACATTGTTCTATTTGTATGTCATTTATTTATAAATAAATAAATAATTTAACCTTCCATGTTTATTAATTAATTCTTTCTCTTTTCTTTTATTCACCAACAGGTAACAATATTTTGTATTCTATATCCACAAAATGATCATTCAACAACAGAGTCAAACAGCAAGAGAGCAAGACATACCAAACGTCATCACGTACTATCGCATTTCGCATACAAAATTTATTGCAACTGCGCGCCATTCATCGTGTTTGAGTCCGGGAGCTTGTGGCATCGTAAATCTGTGGGCACAACTAAACTCCGAACGGAGCTGAAATCGCGCTCGCGGCTCCGGGTGCAGTGGCCACCCAATGTAAATAGTTAACGGCGATGTGCAACACACTCCGGATAATTAAACTATGGATTGTGGTTTTCGAACAATAAGGTGATGGATTAGATCATGAAGTTCACAAATTAAAAAATAAGTGAAAAATAAATTAGTTTTATTCCAAATTATTATTATATTAAACTGTGCTTATTTATTTATTTATGCTACTCTATACAATAGGAACGTAATACCAATTACAGTACAGGGTCCAGACTCACCGAGCCGCAGTGTAATAGTCTATATATATATATATATTTTAGCTTGAGTGGAATTCGAATTTGGGTTCTCCGGAATCGAATGCCGTCACGATAACCACATCACGGTATATATATATATATATTTTTTCGACATTTTCATATTTAATTTCTGTCGTTACAAAGCACGTAAAAGTAATTCTGTTTTTGATTTAGATGCAGAATTGGATGCCCTAAAACTTTTATTTGACGCATTTTTGCTTACAATAATGAGGGAAGCAGGAAATTGCAAAAAAACTGATTTGCTGAGCGAGTCACCGGCCTGTATATAACGCTATTTTGTTCGTAATTATTGTTAATTGTGATGTAATACTTTGTCTTTATGTTTACAGAGCGTCCGCGGCCTTGGAATCGTGTCTGCAACCCAGCAGAGTCCCTCAGAACCAGCACCGTCCCTCGGAGCCGACTCCAGCTGTCATATCAACTAGAAGATCCCCCCAAAAATAAAATAATATTTACTATTTATTATATTAAATTGTACTTGTAATATAACTGTTTGTCTTGTACACTATTAAAATGCCAATAAATGAATTGAAAATAAATTATATTCTTTTATTTCGTGTATACAAGTTAAATAAAAATAAATTTAAGATGGCCTGTGCTGTTCAAAATATGACTGCTCTTCTACATCTTGTAAATTGATTGCGACTACTTCGTTTTTCGGACATTAAAGTGTGTAATAGTGGCCAATGTATGTGGCTGTTAGATTTATTTTTGTCATCTTTAACCCTTTCAAGCTTACTGGTATAACAGCTATACCACATGTTCAAACTTCAATTCTGTTGCAGCTTGATGGTATATTGTAGTTACCACATTTTAGTTAGTATATAGTGTCGCTATCTATTGAGAAAAAAAATAATTTGTTGGGTTTTGTGGCTCTATATCCGTAAAAACGAATTTAATATTGTTTAGATATGCAAGATTTTACAGGTGGTTGTTCCGTATATACAAAATTAGTGTTTTTAAATGTTTTTTGTCACTATGGCCAGAAAGTATGCATATATTTCATTATTAGTAGTACATTCAATAGAAATTTGGTAATTTTGGAATCATACAATGTAACTTTTTATTTTTATACCATGAAAATTATGTGGTATCGTGAATGTACCACCAAGCAGATCTAAATATCTAAATTTTATTTCAGGCAAACAATTTTGGCTTTATTCCGAATTGGAAAACCTAGATCAAGTAGAGATTGATGTTTTGTTAGCGAAAATTCCGTCGGACAATTAATCTTTATGTAGCGATGTAAATAGTGAAACTGATGATTTCGACATAGAGCCAAAGCTTCCGGAAATACTAATAGAAAATGAAAATATCAGTAATAGCGATTTTAGTGATGAAGACTACCTTCCACTTGCGCAGTTATTTCTACAAGAAGATATATTTTTGTGGAATCGTAATGCTACATATGCTAGAATATGGCACTTCTAGAAGATGTGCTCATTGCAGCACACGTGCTGATCAAAAAAGAAGCAAATGGTCCTGCACAATTTGTAAAGTTGGCCTATGTCTATCAGAAAAAAGAAATTGTTTCCAAAATTATCATAAGAAGTAGTAAAAAGAGTAAATTTTATTGTGATTTTGTTAGCAATAATACAGTAATAATAAAATTTGTTTATTATAATACATAAATATTTGTTCTTCTTGCAAATTTTGTTATTAGTTCATGTTATTTGTAGTTTGTTCTGTGTATTTAAAAATATGTTTTGCTGCTAAGTGGTTACTAGGATATACCACATCATAATTATAATTTGGTGCAATTTAAAAAAAATCTAATACCAATTTATCGTTAATTGTGTACTTAGAACCATTATTTTTTGTAAAAAATCAAAAAAAGTTACCAACCCTTAATTCTGCCCGGAAAGGGTTAAACTATCATTTTATTTGTGAAGTATTATTGTATAGAAAAGGATATTATCAATAAAAGAATATAAGTTATTTTCAATTCATTTATTGGCATTTTAATAGTGTACAAGACAAACAATAATATTACAAGTAAAATTTAATACAATACATAGTAAATATTATTTTATTTTTGGGAGAGATCTTCAAGTTGACGTGACTGACAGCTGGTGTCGGCTCCGGGGGACGGTGCTGACTTTGAGGGACTCTGCTGGGTTGCAGACACGATTCCAAGGCCGCGGACACTCTGTAAACATAAAGACAAAGTATTACATCACATTTAACAATAATTACGAACAAAATAGCGTTATATACAGGGCGGTGACTCCTCAGCCGGTCATAGGACTTTAACATGGGAAATCAGTTTTTTTGCAATTTCCTGCTTCCCTCATTATTGTAAGCAAAAATGCGTCAAATAAATATTTTAGGGCATCAAATTCTGCATCTAATAAATAATAATAAACAGAATTACTTTTACGTGCTTTGTAACGACAGAAATTAAATATGAATATGTCGTTGAAATAAACAGTTTATTTATTTAAGTTTAATATCAGAATAAAAATTTATTTATAACAAAATTAAACTATAATGGACATAATAAATACATATTCTAGTCTAGAGCATATCATCAAACACATCTCCATTATTCGCTAAGCAAAAACCAAGTCTTTCGCAAAAATTACAGCGCATGTTTGATAGCTGCCGGGCTGTAATATTCCTGCATTCCTCTGCAATTCTTTGTTTTACAGAATCCACTTTTGGGTGCCTACTTTTGTAAATTTTATTTTTTAA
Organism: Pterostichus niger; assembly: GCA_947425015.1. Lineage (NCBI taxonomy): Eukaryota > Metazoa > Arthropoda > Insecta > Coleoptera > Carabidae > Pterostichus > Pterostichus niger. The sequence goes on along the minus strand of OX380344.1, from coordinate 24,193,731 downwards.
ATGACCCCACAGAAAAGAAGTCATTAGGTGACAAATCCGGTGATCGAGCTGGCCATTTTATCTGTCACAACGTCAAACGTTGATGTTTTGTCAGATAAAACATCAAGCATTTATTTATTGTTTTTGTTCAATTCCATGGCTATCAATATTTTCAACGCAATTTTCGACATTTTCATATTTAATTTCTGTCGTTACAAAGCACGTAAAAGTAATTCTGTTTATTGATTTAGATGCAGAATTTGATGCCCTAAAACTTTAATTTGGCGCGTTTTTGCTTAAAATAATTAGGGAAGCAGGAAATTGCAAAAAAACTGATTCCCCATGTTAAAGTCCTATGACCGGTTGAGCGAGCCACCACCCTGTAATATATATTGAATTATGACTATTAGCAAAAAAAATAGTTGAAATTAATGTTTTACTTTATAGATATCACACGAACTAAATCATTCACATTGGCTACTTTTTTTCGTGCGGAAAATAAGAAACAGAGTAAAATATAACTAACTTGATTGAATCTGGGATCCGCCATATTTGTTTACTTTATAGAAATTATTTTTCCTACCAGAAACTAAATAATCACAGTACAACACAAAACACCTTCTCTGCAGCAAATAAAATCTCAAATATAGACAAAAGAAAAAAAGCCAAATATAAAAAATGCTGTAAACGTTTGACAGTTTTTTTCCACATTTGTCTAATGTCATCATTATCTCAAACTGTTTGTCGTATGTGTATGTTGTTCATTTATTAAAATAATTTAATTTCATTTTCTGAACTGTTTAAAAACTATTTATAATATAATTTTAAATTATTTACCTTTTTCCTAATTTTGTCTAACTAAAGTATGGGCTATTACTTGTTAAGCTGAAGTTATAGAATTCATATTTCGTTGATGACACATAATAATCAAAAATACTACTCGTTCCTGTTTCGGAGTTGCAATAAACTGTAATTGAACTGAAATGAAAAGTATTAATAATAATAATTATTATTATAAAGTTGATTCAGACAGTCTTTTATGCAGACCACTAGCGTGAACGCTGTTGTCACACATATATAAATTTAAAAGAAAATTCAAATAATAGTTGTTAGAAAATGTACTTAACTTGAATTAATTCGAAATTAATTTATAAAAGTTTGACAAGGGAAAGTTAATAAATAGTTTATTAGTAAGTAGTTTCAAATAAATTTACTGTCACATACATCGTTTTAATTACTAATTTAGTTTCTTATTTGCTACAATAAATTCTCGTCCGATTTATCTGCATCACATTCACAATTCTGGAGACATGTTTCGTGTTCCCCCGATCCCAATTAGTCGAGCGAAGTTGTCGCACTGAACCAGCCTCACACACTAGCAATGCAGTGCGACTGCAGTTGATGTAGCACCTTAATTTCTGCCGGGAATTGAACAATAAATAGACCAGATTACACACACGTATATATTTGATAAACACCTACAATATTTAGTTTATTTTGTATAAAACTTTATCAAACAAAAGCAACGAAGTTGAAATTAAATATATGCAAAACAATGGAATTATTTGTATAAATAAACTCGAGTAACAACTTCCCAAAATTCAAATTAACAAGTTGAATTTAAATCATAATTTGAAATTGGAAGCTAATATCAAAGAGATAAAAGAATATTAAAGTATATATATTACCAAAATAGAATTCTGATCAAATTACGATAGGAAATCATAAATAAAATAAATAAATATATCATTACGCCATTTACCCATTACTGGGTGTGGCACTCTGCCTAAGCAAATCCCGGTAAGTGATATATTTTTTCGCGTCAAGTGCGGTTACCGGCCGTCAAATCACGGCCCTCAAAGATATTAGTGGAGAGGGAGCCACAAGAGTAGATTTAAATTGGTGAAAATTGTTGGTCGGCTGTGGGGATCGAACCAGGGTTCTCAAGATCCACAAGCAGACTCGATACCACTGAGCCACCTACCCCATATAGGAAATCATAGGTTATACATTTTAAGATTATATGGAGTTGCTGTTTAAGTAACTAAAGTATTTACGAATATTTATCGCTCTTCTTGTATACAGAAATACAAGAATAGCGATTAATATACGTTCTTTTTCAAACTGCATATTATTTGTAAAACTAGGACAGAGTTGTTGTTCATCAACTGTTACGTATGTATTAAACACTAAGTTTTTTAAATATTATAAATGCAGGTACATAGGTAAGTACAGTATTAAAATATATTATTTTTATTATTATTATTATTATTTATTTTCATTCATGGATTACAAATGAAATTATAGAAGACGTCAATAAAAAATATAAAGTTAGTATAAAATTATTACTTTTTACAAAATCCAAAAAAAATACTGTTTTCTAAATTTTCTGGAATGTTATTCAATACTCTTAATGAAACATTAATAAAGAAGCTATTGAAGCAATCAGCTACCACATTAGGCATCTCTATTGTTTTGTTGTTGTTTCTTTACAGTTAAATATCAGAGTTTTATGATCTGAAATAAAATTGTCAGTTGCATTACATATAGTCATTAATATTAGTAAAAATATGGTCTAATTACCTCTAGTGTGTCCTGACACAATATATTTTAAATTATAACTATCTAAAACATTCTGTAGTTTCTTGAAGTCAGTTGAATCTCTTATAGGATCAACATTAAAGTCTCTTGTAATAATAATATTTAGTCCTGGTGTGTATAAGAAATCTAACACATTATTTAATTGTACGCAGAATGTATTAAAGTTTGAAGTTACTGATCTGTAACATACTAAAATAATTGTGGTATTCTTCTAGTCCGGTTTCCACCATATACCATATACTTCGAATTCTTTATCTTCACAGAAGCGTGAAAGAGTTAGAGCTGTAATATTAAGATCACATCTTGACCAAATATCGACTCCACCACCTTTGTACATAGATCTGCAATAAAACGAGCTATTTTTATAATTTTCGAATTTAACAAACGCTATTGACTGGTTAGAGCACCAGGTTTAATTTAATTTATATGTTGAGTCATTGCACAAATATTCAATAGTAATATAATGAACTTTGTCTTCTGTTATCGCTTGACAATTTATTAAGTATAGATGTAAGTTTTACGATATAATTTCAAATATATTTGGTTTAAACGTTTCATTGTAAGCATTTCATGGTGATAAAATCTTTAAGACATTAAAGTTTCACTTCGCTTTTAGTTGGGCATGGAAGCTCGTGGAATTTGTTAAATTATGTTTATTTGGCTCAGAAAACCTGGGCACGTAATACGGTAATTTTCATTTGTCCTTTTATTGCCGGCTGTTTCGTTAAACGGCCGCGAGAATTGTACGAGTCTGTTAATTTGTTTTTAAAAATTAGACTTTTGTTTGTGTTCATTCGTTAATGAATTAAATAAATCTAGCGACAATGTGAAAGATATTTTTGATACTTTTCTTCAATTGTAATTTTTTATTTCCTCTTTTATGTACTTTCTTTAGTACCTACTTGATTAATAATAGTAAAGCATTACTCCACAACAGAAAACTGTTCATCGCTTTACACAAATTTATTTAAGTTCAAATAATCACAAAGAAAGTAGAAAGACTTTTCTTTCTAATTTCTTTATGATTATTTACAAAGATAAGTTACAAATTATATACTATTTTATATAATTCTCGTAAATTATAATATTATTTAGTTTTGTTATAATTATTATCTATTTAATATTTGTATCCATAAACAGGAAAAGAAAATAGTAAAATGAGATTAAATTAAATCTCATCTCGTTTAAAATTTAAATTCAATTTTGTTAATTACAAAAAAAATATCTGTTTAAATTTCGAATTTAACTCCTTTACGCTTTAACTGTAATTTTAATCTTCCTTAAAGCAGAGAAACGCAATTAAAAAGTAAATCTAAATAAAAATAACCCTTTTATCAAATTAACAAAAAATTAATAGAAGAAAACTAAGTTTTAATTATTTTATTACATTGTACATGATACATTTTCATTTTGTTGACTTTCGCGAAAATATTACATGAACCTGTGAGAAAGCTTCACTTGTTTGGTAACGAGAACATAGTTGGCTGCGCTTGTTGCTGAACGGCATCCCGCGGTAAAATTCCCCTCCACCCCTTAGGTCTTGCAAAGTTTTCATATTTCGTTCGTAGAAGCTCTAATTAAGGCAAACGAAAAGTACAGAGGACGACGTCTCGAAAGTTAATTTTGGAATCTGCTAGGAAAGACACTTGGATGCCATACTAGCATATGGTAGATGAAACTGATGGTTTTTATACTTTCCTGGCTTCTTGTGACGATATTGTAACTTTTTATTTTTGTTAATTTATGTTCGTTACTAATTTCAGATGTATTTTGAATTAAAATTTAGTTCAAAGATGAGTAAAGTTACTCAAGTGTGGTTACCTCCATGAATACTGATTAAAATGGTTCTACGGTTTTATTTTTGTTTTAAGTTTGAATAGATTTAACATGATATTACTTGGAAATTTATTTAAAAAGCCAAAGTTTGAAATTATCTTACGAATAGATATAACAGCACATATTTCACATAAGAAATAACATTTAAATATAATTTATTCTTTGTCCGGAATACATCGGTGAGTTTTTGGTAACGGAAAAATTGAAAAAATTATAGAACAAGAATAAAAATGACTAAGTTATGATGATATGTCGAATACTACAGAAACCAAGCAAGTAAGGCAAGCAGCGATTGTATTTTATAATTTTTATGTTTTTTCCATAATATTGGTGTCCAGGTTAACGTGCTCACCATTAGGATCTCGAGAACGATAAGAAAGTAGAGCAACTTATGCCTATGGCACACTGGTCGATGAGCGTCGATGAGCATCGATGAGCTCTTCGATTAAACAACAGAACGCACTCTTCATTGACAAACAATAAAAGCTTCTAAAGTTGAGAAAGAAAAACTAAATTTCAAAAATATGCTAACGTGAAGTGAGACACAAAAGATACGAGTGAAATGAGATACGTTCGTTTCATCGATGAGCTCTTCGATGAAAATAGAAGAGCCTCTAATTTTCGTCGATGACGGGTGCCTTCTGTTGTTTCATCGAAGAGCTCATCGATGCTCATCGACGCTCATCGACCAGTGTACCATAGGCATTAGAGATGTTTTACTTTTCTTGAAAAAATGCATAGGTCACTATATACAGGGTGTTTCACAACTTCGAGTACATACATTAATGATATATGTTGTTTGATATGCTGATTACGAATCTAAAATATTTTTTTTAAATTCGAAAAATTAAGGGTTGTTTACCTAAAACATTTTTTGTAGTACTGCACTGGATTCGCTTTCCTATTAAACACAAACAATGATTAATTATTTTTAATGAAACGACAATTATAAGTTATTATGTATTCAAAATAATTTATATGTCAAAATAAATAAAACACATACAATTCGAATAATTTTTACAAAAATTGCTCAAAATTGTTGCCAGAGAAGATTATGTGCGAGGTAAAATTTTAATTTAGAGCATGTTATTATAGAAGCCACTGACAAAAATTTACCCGAGATGGATGATCACTTTGTAGTAGTTCATGCACTCTTTGAAAATGGTACGGATGATAACCATGATTCCGAATAGTTCTTCAAACTCTGTAATGTGGAACATGTAAAAGTCGTGATATTCTGCTTGTGCTAACTGTAGGGTCAGCATGGACGGCATTTAAAATTGCATCTTCAACAATGTGACGATTTCTTACTTGGCGAGGGCTTCCTTCTCTACCACGATTAGGTCGCAAAGATCCTGTGTCACGCAGGCGTTGAGTAATTCCAACAAACATACGGTGGTTAGGATGCCGTCTTTGAAGAAAACGTTCCGCATAAATACGCTCTGCTAGTCTCACATTTTGTCTCGCCTCTCCATATGCTAGCACTATGTTCACTAATTCACTATCACTAAATCCGTTCGCGTTATCTATTTTTAAAATCAAATCACCAATTCTTTTACACTGACGATATCATTCACAAAAGAAACAATAAATTGACCAACTATTAGCAGTTATTTATAATAGAATTTTATTTAATTAATAACTTTAACATAATCATCCACCCAGTGGCAGTGGCAACGAAAAATTTTGGACTGGGAAACAAAGAAAATAATTTTGCGATTTAAAAAAAATATATTTTTGATTCGTAATCAGTAGGGAATGCAATACCGGGATCCCGGACATAAATTGTCCGGTATTCAAACCGGTATTTAGCATAAAAATACCGGTTTTTCGGTATTTTTTCAATTGAAGTATAAGATATAATTTAGCGGAATGTTATTATTATTTATTACTTTAACGTTTAACTCTTTTTTAAAATTATGTTATTGAAGAGTTGGCAAGCTTGTGTATTTGTCAAGTATTAGCTGTTCAATCGCTAATTCGTAGTAGTCTCGTAGTCGTTCGTTAGCAAATAGCATTATTAAGTCAAGTCAAATCAAAAGACAACTAGTAATATTTTGGATTGTTAAAATAATATTTATTTCAATTCTAGTCACAGTACGAAAACTATATAATTGAAATAGATAGTATGTAGATATAATCGCGAAACGCGGCGTTCTAAATAACAAGCTCAAACGGCGCCGTGACGTCACTCGAGATCGTAGTTCTTGCCCAGCTGTTTGTGCATGCACTGCCTGCCCCTAGTTTAAATGTATAGGCAGTGGCAGCTAGATTTGCTGGTAGGTAATTAGTGTTTCTGATTGAAAATATCAATAAATATAAATAAAACCTAGTGTCTTCCGTAAGTATAAAATTTAATCGGGCGATTTTGATAAAAATTCCACGTGGACATATAGTTTTTGATACTTAAAAATGTATGAATAATATGTTACATGAATGGCTTGTTACCGAACACAAAGAAATATTACATTTTAACAATTAAATTTGAGATAAACGGCTTTAGCATCATATTTGAACGTTTTAAAAATAATATTCTTTCAAATCACTATAATATTTTTGCATATCTTTACATTTTAACAGTTATAAATAGTATTTCTATTTCGAAAAACGCGATATATATGTTATTATTTACGTACATAAATAATATTTTTTATACATGAAAATGTGTAAAAGTATTATTTTTTAATGTATTTTGTGCATTTTGTATCGATTTTTAAAAGAATTTAGTTTGTTCAAACGATAAATTTGCCGAAGTGAACGTGTTCGTTGCATAAGTGTAGTCAGTATGCCGCTGGGTATCGTTGAATGTAGCTGAATAAAATATTTGTACTTTATAACAAAATAATGGGTAAAAAATTCATTTGATTAATATTCTAACATTTTGGATAGATATTTGATTTTAAATGTAGTGTAAAAATGTACTTTGTAATATACCATAATAATTCATTTTATTAGTTGGTTATACTAATTGTTAATTATTATTCTAAACAATATTCTATTCATTTCGAGTATTTATCTCAATTTTTTAATTTCAACAACTAAAAATTTAATTCAATTATTGTTTAAATTACTTATTATCATTTACATATATAAATTTCGTTTTCTATGCATTTAAATTGGTACAAGTATAAATTTTGTTGTGTGTTCCGATGTTAATTAAACAAGTCTGTGCATGCAAGTCCACCTACTCTCAACAAGCAAAGTCATTTATTCGAATTGTCAGCGTTTACCAATACAGTCTTAATAATTTGTATTCGTAATTCAGTCATTTTGTAGTCAGTGATCAAGTTAAAATTCAAGTGAAAAGTCGTGCGTGGTTTAAATCTCGAGTGAAAAAGTTTTCGTGTGTAGTGTTGTGCCCAGAGAAGGTTCCGGATTGCAGTTGGCATTTGTTGATACCATGCTAAAGCCTTCTAAATGGTAGGTTCATTTTTTAAAGCATTTTAAAACGATTCTGTTGATTGTTTTCTCTATTATCATTATTCTCGTTTATTTTTATGTGTACTAATATATTTTTTCAATTGTTGCAGGTTCCGGAGAACTTACAGGAGGCAAGGTGAGTAACAACATACATGTGCTTTCTTGTCTATCTCTTTTGCAGTAGTACTGTAGGAGTAATTCTATTTACTCATTATTATATATTTCATACTTCTTAAATGTGATTATTAACCTGAGTCAATATTTGCTATTTATTCAAAAATATTTATACAAATGACTAATTTAAATAAATGTTTAGATTGACCCTAATTAACTCGTAACTGAAAACATTTATCAGCTATTCAATAATTTTTTTTTGGGACTTTTAAATAAATAAATACAGGATAAAATCACATTTATACATATATTTTCTTTATTTCCGAAGCACATGTCGCATCCACATGTAGTTTAGTTGGGCCGCGCATCGAGCATCGAATGTCCGCAATTAAAACCGAAGTATTACATAATACCGGCCGTACTCGTAACTTTGTTATATACATGAATAATTTATTTATAGTAAAGTTTTAATGAACCTTCGTTCGTTTATAATTATGAAATTAAATAAATTGAAAACGTTTAAAGTTCGCGACAGATCAATTGCTTTAAGATTATATTTGCTTAAAGCATTTTTAAACAAGTAAAATCAGTCTCAGTTACTTTCAATAACAAAACAAGAGACTTAAGAGCATGCTTGTATGGATACAGAATGCCTGTGGTGTTTCTGTGGTTCGCTAGCACCTTCTGCAGGCTTATGGGGTCTCCTAAAGAACTTCAAACTATTATCAAGAGCCTGTATCAGTAAAGAAAAAATACAGATTTTTTTTCATACAGTATACTTACAAATTATTTAATATTTTTTATAGTATAGTTTGAAAAACACTTCAATATTTAATTTTAAAACACACAGTTTTATTTTATTGATGAATGAAGTAATCTTCGCGAATTGTGTTCGGATTCGGGTCGGTTTGCGTGATTTTAAATAAATTTAGGCTAGTCTGGTTTTCACATGGAGTGTTTTGAATTCTTAGGCGATTAAATTATATATACAGTCCCTGAAAATTTTTTAAAATACATATAAGAATGAATTATTTATAAAGTAAGATTGCATATATTCCAGAAAAATTGGTAATGTTTTTAAAAATAATTCATACAGTGTTTGAATACTTTTTAAAGTACATTTTAGATTTAGTTTTGCTAAAAAAAGTAAGGTCTTTTAAATAATACATAAAGGCCTTGATTAATCATTAAAGTACTTGTAATATTGTATATTATCTAGAAAAATTGGTCTGTTAAATAATTCATACAGTTTTTGAATATTTTTTAATCTGTAAGATTGTGGTTATTAAAAAAAAATCATAAAGGTTTTAATTAAATTTTAAAGTACTTTTAAAATTTTATTGTAAGAATTAAATTAGTTAACACTTATAAATTGAGGCTTTAGGTTCAAATCCTGGTATCCTCATAGTTTTTATGTTGTTTAAAGATTTTTATAATGAAAGATCTGCAATAATAATTTAATTCTATAATTACGCCTACATTACATTTAGATATTGCGGCACTTGCCGGGGTAGATTGCGAGGGGTATTTGATTTATTGATTGAACGTAGTTTTCTGACCAGTTGTCAGCCAATTTTTTTTTTTTCTAAAAGTAATTAAATATAAACACAATAGTAATTGAACCTTTTATTTTTTATTGATTTATTTATAATATTAACGTAGTTTATTGACAGATGTCACCCAAATTCATATCTGAACCCTTCTGCCTCTGAGGATGGCTTTGGCCTCTAGCGTGGTTTACACGTTGAGTAACCTTTGTCAAGCCCTCTTTGGCTTTAACTTTCTCATCTTTTGCAACCTACTCAAAAGATACCCCGGAAGATGCATTAGATTTTCACCATGTTAAATCAGACTAGAATTTTGACTTTGATACACAACATAAATTCTTTTTCAGGTGAACAACACACAATACGCATATTTTGCATAACGTTTTAGCTTTTGTTCGCTCGTCGCCGCGTTTCTCCGTCGTTGGGGGGGCCGCCTAACGTGCGGCCTATTACAACATATTTTTGTATATTTGTATTATTTATGTATGTTTCGGGTGTAATCCGTCCTAGTAGGCGGAGCCCCCACTGTATACACTAATCTTTTTCCTAAAAGAATTTTCAGGTACATTTTACAATAATAAATCGCGTTATTAGTTAGACAAAGTATAGGCAGGAAGATTTAATAATTTTTCATAGCATTCTAGTGACTTTTTCACATTCTTTGGTTCGAGCGCAAAATATTTCAGGATTGGATCTTTTCAGATTTCCATATTTTTTTTCAGTATATATTTTGAGAAACACTTCGGTATTAAATTTTTTTAATGGAAAAGGCAATATCTCAAGATATGAAAATGCGATCAACGGCATTAAATTCCCCGTGTCCGAATTGACTTATAAGTTCATGCAATTTAATTTTTTTTTAATATTTACTAAAGGGTTTTGAGATATACGAGGGCAGTTCCAAAAATGTCCGGCCTGACTATGAAAGAAATGGCGTCGACTCACAAGTTAATTTTATTTTTCAATATAATTCCCCCTGACATCAATGCACTTATTACAACGTTTCAGCATCAATTCAATACTTCTAAAAAAAAATGTTCCTTTGGTTTGTTTTTAAAATGTGGCCAAATTGCAGTCTTCACCTTCTTATTTTATACATGCTTTAAAGCAATTATCAGAGTGCCATGAGAAATAAAACAAATTAGAGAACTTAATAATAGGTATTTATTTGTCTAGATATGTAGAAAAAAGAAAATAATAGTTGCTATAATTAATTTTATTATTAAATTAAATGCTCGAATAAATAAATAAATAAATAAATTAGAGTAAGCTTACAATTCTTGTCCAATATGTCAAATAATGTCAGACACAACAAACAAATTACTGTTTTATTTCTTATGGCATTGCTTTAAAGCGTTTGCTTCTAACTCGGACATAAAAAACAACTGAACAACAAACTTATACTCTATAGATGCAGTTTTTCATTCTGAACATTTTTCTTCAGTACAATTTTGTTCTAAAATTAAAATTAGGTAAAGAGATATCGCTAAATCAAAATTTTAATATTGAAAGTTCGCCAAAATATACTATAAGAACATTTTCCGAAAAGGAATTTACATTTTTGCGTATTTGCCAATCCATAAAAGCTTTATAAACTTGTAAATACTTTTTTTTTTAATTTTTCGGGCAGTAAATTTAAGAAACGTACGTGTGCGGCTTCTACAATATCTGGTGGAGTACAAATTTTACTTTGTTCGCTTTCAGAATCCATAACTCACATGTATAATCACACAAATTACAGTATTATTGTAAATAAAAACGTTTTAAACTAATTTTGACAGATAATTAACAATAGCGCGCTTCACTGTTTCATAGCATACTTAACGCGCGGCAATTATCGTTATTTTTTGATTGGCTATTTAAGTGTTAAGTAATGAAAATTCAGACATGTGATTGGTCGTGAAGTGTTGAGTATTGAATTATTACTTAACACTGTCAATAATGATTAGTATTACTTATCATAAATTTCAAAAGTAATGAATACATTATTTAATAAGAGTAGATAAAGATATTTTTTTCATTTTTCAACGATATAAAATAATTTCGTCTGACCAAATAATTTTGCTAGTAAATGTAGGATCTTCTTGTAATTTAATCAATAACCATTCACAAAATTAAATTTTTCTAAACTCATCACGTTCATGAAGACGCGTATTTATACGAATGGAGTTTATGTTTTTGAAGTGAAACTTTTATAGGCACGATAGGGCAAATTGGTTTGAACGTCACGAAAAGTGAAACACTTTCCGTTCACCGACTCCAGAAGAGAAGAAAAATATACATATACGCTACGTATACAAGTAGACAATTTAATATTATATTGTATATTACATAAACAGATTAATCTTTATCAGTTAACAATTTCCATTGTATGAAATTGAAGTGGAGAAAAAGACAACGACGTAGTATTCTCGCGTCATTTAGAAAATTTACAATCTATATTATTTGTATCATACTTCAACTACCATAAACATGTAATTTTTTTCTTAGTAAATAAATCTATACAAATTGATGAATACAAATAATATTTTATTTAGTTGAGAGAGATTTTTTTTAATTAAATTCTAGATAACCATTTCCTACTCCTAAAAAAAATTGTAAAAATGGTTAACGAATGCAAAAAAGCACGGCATACAATCAACTTTTCCTAAGAACTAAGAAGTTTCACTTTTACCGCGCGAGAGTCTCACGCACTCTTTTTTTAAATTTACAAACCGATCTCTGACTGATCTGGCACTAAGTTGCTGCCTCCCTTATTGAAGCTTTGAGATTATCAGTAAAAAATGATAATATTGCTACTTCATTACCTTCATCATAAGCCTCTCTACGTGGACGGTGTCTTACAGGCTTATAAAATGAGCCAATAATTTAGACATTTCCAAAAATTGTTCTTAACAACTGGCAAGTTGGGCGTATCTTCTGGGATACAGTTCCGAAAATCTTCGTATAGTAACAGAGATTCCTTCTACACTCTCCATACAAAACGATAACAATAAATAATCTTTATTTGTTCATTCCTGAAGTTGCAAACCCATTGTTGGCAATAAAACAAACAATATCTTTCTTCTTTTGTTTCACGGCCTACCTGAAATATTATTTTTCATATTAAAAAGGTTAAAAAGTACCCCTTTCCATTTAAGTAAATATAACTTTCCCACCACATTCGTCTAATAATTTTATTTTACCAACGATTCAATTATGTTTCTCTAGTTGCTATATTAGCCTATGTATTTATTTTTCTATAAGGTTATTACTTAGCCAGCAAAATATATAATTATTTATTTAAAACTATAATATATCAAAACTTAATGCAAATAGAAATAAACAAAAAATATTTTACAAGAATACGTGTCAGTAAGCAGAACTTTGATTGCATTCACCGACCGTATCTACATGAATTATAATAAACATTACCGGGCATATAGAAGATTTCTATACTGAAAATATTACGCCATATACATTGAGCTGAAAGCAGTTTTTATAATGGTTAAATATTAAGATAAGACTGAATAGCAGAAAAAATTATTTTTAAAGTATATTTCTGTATTAAATTATGAAAATAATGTTAGTAGAGGTTGGATTAAACTCAGTGAAACATCGCCCGAACACGTGAACTCAACGCATATTTACTATAAGTTGTACACCAAAATTAGCGAACAAAAGAAAAAAAACAGAAGAATCACAAGAAGGCGTGCTCCTCCTTACGGTGGAGCATGGCTTGAGCCACCGCGCGCAGTAAAAAAGCTCGCCCGCAGACTCGTTCTGCTCAACAAATAGTAATCATTCTAGCATTCTTTTCTTATATAATTGTCGACATTTTTCACAATTTAATTCTTACATACACCTTATTTGTTACTGCTTGCTTTATTTTCAAATGCATGAGGTGCTATTGAGTGAAATAGACACATGGAAGTAAAATTCAAGAATAAATAACCAAAGAATAAACGGATGTATATGATTAAAGGTTTATACGAATAATTCCAAGTGGAAAGAAGAGTCGAGTTTATATGAGAGGAATTTTGAATGTGAATGAAGAAAATGTGATGTACCAGAATAGAAACGTTTGAAGAGTCGGTTACAAATTATATAGATTGCAGGTTGAATTTATTTGTGCCGAATTTACCTATAAGTAAAGTGACCACATTTTCATTGAGACAAAGCGGGACAAATGGGATGAAATGAGAATTACAATTTAGTTATATATATATTTTATTGTATACATTCATATACTTGTACAAAAATGTATTTATTACTAATTATTGGTAACTATAAAAATATTTGTAAAAAATAATAATTTGAACATATTTAATCAAATTAATTTTTTTATTTAAAAAAAAATTTGATTTTCTTTCGCGGTCATAGTTTTGATCCGAGTTAATACTTTGCAATAGATTCGGATCATTTATTAAAATGTCGTGAAATATTTGACATGAATTGGTCAAATTATATTTTACATTTAATATAGATTTTAAAGTTTGAATGTTCAACTGCGTTTTTTCAGTTGTCCATATTTTATTGAGACTAGAAAAAACACGTTCTGTTGCTGTATTTGTTCCTGGAAGGGAGAGCGCGAATTCTACAATTTTCAAAATATTTTGATAAGGAATATTATTCTGTTTAAAATGAAGGAGTAACTCCGTCCATTTTTTGTCTGTTTCCACATTTGCAGACAACCAAATAAGAAATGCAGATATTTTCTAAATAGCGGGACGTTTTTAAAAATCGGCGGGACGCGGGACTGTCCCGCCAAAATCGGGACGTGTGGTCACTTTACCTATAAGCTACGGCAGCAAAATTTAAACGATGATAAATATAAGTTGAATCTATTTTCATAAAATTTTAGATTCCACACATTTTTATCCCTTTATATTTATTGAACTAACTCCATTGCTCGTTGTCGATTGTATGACAACGTCATGTGGAATTCAATACTTTATTTTTATTTTTTTTAATTCATATATCGGACCAACTACTAAGGTCATATGCCGATATGTCCTTTGTATGGTCGCCACGGGTGGGACCCGAACCCACGACCTTATGTTTGCGAGTCAGGCCCTCAACCCGCGTGACCATCACGCGGGACACTTTATTTTAATGTTGCAATTATAGAATCTTCTTCATTTTAATAAAATAACATAATTTCTCCAATATTATAATTTGAAATAAGCATTCCTTTACCGAATACTAACATCTTGCGTTAGAGGAACTACTCGTAAATGTTTCTATATTAATTTATATAGATATAGAAATGTATAGATTGGTAATTAATTCAGATCTTATATGATATAGTTTGTTAAGTTTTATTGTTGCATTTTAAGATTTCAACAATATTTTATTAACCTACGTATTCAGGTTCCAAACTTATACAAATTACATAGAACAGCAGTTACGAAGTACTCAAGAAGTTTTATAATGACTCAAATACAGCAACAAGTTTAGTAAAAACATTTTCACAAGCACGTCTCCATAAATTTATTTTTAAGCAATTTTCACCGTAAATATTGCATTCAAAACTTCAAGAATTAAATTTATGCGTGTAGTGAGTTGTCTAACTGAAATTACTTTTCCATTTTCAATTTTTTCGTAACTAAAAGTTGCTCCGTGATAATATGCGTTCAAAACTTTATACGAACGATGAAAAATGATAAAAAAATTGCACAAGTGTTGATGCTTGATGCATTCTAGTTTAAACGTCGTCGAATGATGAAAGATGAAAATTTAAATTATATTCATGATGTAGCTGAGTTCAGAAATTAAGAGGAAAACGTAAAAATTAAATTAGTAAATGTCTTAACAGCATAATGACAATTTATTAATTGTATATTTTTTAAATTTTAGTATATATATATATATATATATATATATATATATATATATATATATATATATATATATATATATATACAGGGTGTAACATGAAAACCTGGCCATAGGCGTTTAACATGGGAAATCAGTTTTTCCTTGCGCAAAAGTGGCCAATTGATTTTAGGCAAAAATGCTTCAAATAAAAGTTGTAGAGCTTGAAATTATGGATCTAAATTTAGATTTTATTTTACACGTTTTGTAAGCGAAATAATCGCATTAATATTTTTTAAGAATTTCTACTTTATAGTGATAGCCATGGAATTGAGACAAAATGATAAACAAATGTATAACGTTTTAACTGTCAGAAAAGTTTAGTTTTAAATAGATTTGTGATTTATTTAAGTGTTGTTATATCATTATTGAAAATGGATAACTATTCACATAAATAAAAGTTATTATTATTATTATTATAAACTTTTAAATCTCGTTTTATACCCTTTCGAGTGTTGAGATTATTTTTATTATTATTTCTGTTTGTTTATTTTATTCTACTTTATTGATTAAATCTTTCCATTCTTTCCTATTCCGTGCTTTCTTCTTTGCTTCTTGACAGTTGATTTGGTTCCTGGTTAGTATTTCATCTATATTGTTCTCCCATGTCTTTTTTGGTCTCCCTCTTTTCTTCTTTGGTTTTATTCTTGCTTTCCACGCTATTTTTGTTTGTCTCTCTTCTGGCATTCTTAATAAGTGTCCGTACCATGCTAATTGTTTCTTCTCTATAGCGTTTTGAATACTTTCTATTTGCAAATTATTTCTTATATACTCGTTCCTTACTTTATCCATTTTCGTAACTCCTTCCACCCTCCTAAGATATTTCATTTCCGCAGCCTGTATCTTACTTTTCGTTCTTTGACTCATCAACCATGATTCACTACCATATATTAATATGGGTCTATGAACTGTTTTGTATAAAGTCATTTTTGTCTTCTTCGTTATTTGTTTGTTATTTAGTATTAATTTGTTCATGGTGTGAAAGTTTTTGTTTGCTTGCTGAATTCTCATGTTAATTTCCTGTTCTATGTTTCCTTTATTGTTTATGGCTGCCCCCAGATATTTAAATGTTTCTACTTGTTCTAATTCTTCTCCATTCAGTATTAAGTTTGTTATTGTGTCTTCTCTTGCTACCACCATTATTTTTGTTTTTTCTACGTTTATTTTCATGTTATGTTTTCTTAATTCTTCGTTCCATATTTCTAAATTGTGTTGCATATCCTCTTCACTCTTTGCCATCACTGCTAAATCGTCTGCAAAGGCGCATTCCGCTATCGTTTTTCTCTCCAAATTGTGATAACCAACTTCAACTTTTTTTGTTTTGTTCTTGATGTTCTTCATGATTTGGTCTAAAAATAAAGAAAAGTTACAAATTATTAAGTGGAATTATTCTGGTGAAAGTTTTCGAAGAATACGTGATTTAATCAGTATTATTTGGCCGCACCATAACATTCCAGCACGACGGCTGTGCTGCACATAATACAAGAGAACTTGTAAATTATCTGAATGATACGTTTCCAGAAAGTTGGATAGAGCGTGGAGGGCCAGTAAACTGGCCAGCACGGTCTCCAGATATAAATCCCTGTGACTTTTCTTTACTTAAAGTCTTGCGTTTATAAAAAAAGATACAATGCCATCCAAGAACTTAAAAACGCTGTTGTAGGCGAATGCAACAAAATAAATATTAGACAGTTGTGCAATGTTAAAAATAGTTTCTACAATAGATTAGGCTACTGCTTAGCACAAAACGGAGGACTTTTCGAACATCTTTTGTAATTTAATGTTATTTCTAAATAAATAAAATAATTATTTGCGTAAAAGTTCTATTATTTATGATAATAAATATTAAAAAAAATATAAAATAAAATTATGCATTTTCAATAATGATATTACAACAATCATCTTTATTGTCAGTTAAATAAATCACAAATCTATTTAAAACTAAACTTTTCTGACAGTTCAAACGTTATACATTTGTTTATCATTTTGTCTCAATTCCATGGCTATAAAGTAGAAATTCATAAAAAATATTAATGCAATTATTTCGCTTACAAAACGTGAAAAATAAAATCTGAAAACTGATTTAGATCCATAATTTCAAGCTCTACAACTTTTATTTGAAGCATTTTTGTCTAAAATCAATTGGCCACTTTTGCGCAAGGAAAAACTGATTTCCCATGTTAAACGCCTATGGCCAGGTTTTCATGTTACACCCGGTATGTATATATATATATTATATTCAAAATTATTGCAAAAAAAATTAAAGGGTGTATATTATTTAATATACTGAATAAAACGCAATAAGAATTTTTCCGAAATTAGCAAAAATAATTACATATTGATGATGTCCCATCATTCCGGCCGGGCACACCGAGCCGCAGTTTTTACACAGCCGTACTGCCGGTTTCGTTAGTCAGATTATTTAAGGCGTATAAGTGACTAGCTTATAGTATATTATTATATATTTTTTTTAAATAATTGTTTAAATTATAAAAATTTTATAAATTCACTCTAATTTTAAAAAATTACAAATTTAAAATAATAATTTATTTCAATTAACTAATGGAACGAAAAAGTAAGCTAATAAAAAAATATAACAAGTAAAAAAGTTGTTGAATAAGTCAACTTGTTCATTTATAGAGAAATTGTAATTACACATTTTAATTACGTTTTAAATAATTGTAATAACTGACTAACTTACAAACTTACAAATTACACAAACACACAAATCAATTATTTTAAACAAAGAAATTAGCAAGTGACATAAATCAGTTGTTTTAATCAAAGTAAAACCTTTAATCTTTTGTGTGTAAAGTTCTAAATATTTTAACAAACTTCAACTTGTGGCATATAATTGTATTTAGAACTAAACGTAGAATTTATCATTATAAAAATATACAGGATGTTCTATTTGCAGGAATACAGTCAATGTGACTTCCGGGTAAACCGGAAGTGATATTGTTATCATTGGTTTACTAAATTAATGGCTTTTATTTGCAGTATACACATACAAATTTCTATTCTATACTTTCATAAACAAAATACTTAACAGTCGGCAAACAAAAATTATTTCGAGGGCACTAAAAATGTGTCATACGTTCTATTCAATTTGAGTGATGATGAATATGTTAATAAAAATAAATTAAATTAAGAACAAAACCAACAGAGCTGAAGAACTAATATTACAATTATTTAAATCATATATTCAATTAAAAATTAAACTGAATGACATAAGGATATTTGAAGAAAACAAAATTTACAAGATAACAGTAGATATAAATATGTTATCGTACGATTTACGTTTATTTAGTCACAGTACAGTCACGCTTCCTTACACGCCTAAGCTCAGTCGCTAGTCAACGCCCATTCAGCATCTAACATCGACTTCTAGATGCAGGTCAACAGGTAGTAACACCGCAATAGACTAACTGAACTATCAACTCACATTTTATTATTGTGTACCGTGTATCATCTTACAGTTAACAGTGAGTACAGTTTTTTTTTTTTTTTTAGTAAAGCAAATTTCGCAGGTTATTTTTTAGTTACAAACTGTTCAGTGTGTTTGGTTTAAAAATAAAAATAGTTTACGTCGCCTAGCGTGTTTGTTTTTCAATGCCACTGCGATGAAGTAACCAAGCTAACATCTGTAAATTGAGACAAATAGTTTTTAGAATAATTCTTTAGACTAAAGTAATATAAATAATACTTTATATTCTTATATTAAATATGTCTTTATTTATTCCTAACTTTTAATCATTTTAAGTTGAGATAATACAAGTTTAATTAATGCAAATTTTGTGATTTTTAAATTTAGAGAGTTACATCAGTAGACCAAAAGAGTATCGCGTCACACTACATACCTACAACTAATGATAGAATAATCGAGTAGTTTCAAATTATTATTTTTTAGTCATACATACAAACTTGACTAAACCTCGACAAATCAATATTAAACCGTAGGAAGTGTGTCGCATGTACAAAATTTATGAGTTCCGCATATTATTATACAAAGCGCGAAATTTATACCAAATGAAACATTAAATTATCAACAAAATAATAATTATTTATAAATTTCTTTTACAGATGGGGAATCCTATTTTTTCCTTAATTTGGCTGCTTATTTTAGTCTTTATTTCATTTTTTGTTGCCTGGTTCTGTGCATTTTGGTACATCATAATATACGTTTTCACCGCGTGTATACCGGATTTAGCAGTAAGTATACATATAATAATATAAAGAAAATTTATATCATTAAAATGATTTTTACTTTTTAGAAAATAACGGACTTGCTTTTGGCGGGCGTACAGTTTCCTCATTACTGCGCTCAGGGCATGATGGAAGGAAAAGGCTTTTCTTAAATGATTTTTTATCTCTTTTTCATATTTATATTTACTCTCATTAACCTTTAACTTATCATGTATAAAGTACAAATGATGTAAAAATATATTTTATAATTATTGTTGTTAACAGTTTTAATAAATAAATTTATATTTAATATATATATGTAATTGAAATCACAACAAATTACATTTAATTAGAAGATTTGAAATAATTTGATAAAGAAAGAGTGGATTTATTGTTAAGTTTTTTGTTTTCTTATAAATATAAAGTAGGTAAATAAAATGAACTAGTTACTCTTGAATAAAATCTTTATGACTAAAATTGTTAATCGTAAATACTAATCCAAAAATGTTGCACAGCAGTTTTTTCCACTGTTAAATTATAAGTAAAACATCAATAAGGATGAAAACAAGAGCATGGCAGTGGGTTAGGAAGTATTTGCAGATAGGTACTAGTAGTCGACTTTTATTTTTAAAGCCATAAAACTACCAGAAATGAAAGTCCAAAGTAGGTATTCTGCACTGGTGTTTTATCCGCAGTCCCGAGATACATTGCAGTAATTCAACAGCGCTATATCTGTAAGGGTATTTACTAAAATTTACGGCCTCGGCCAAACATATACATCCAAATTGCAGTCTGAATTTCGTACCATTTATTTCTTTTTTTCTCTGTTTTGCACTTTTTTTCATAACGTTATAAAATATTTTCTCCGCAGTTAAAGATAATTGTCTTCTTTCTACAACGTTATCAGCCATTAATCAAAAGCATTTTATTTTACTTTGCAAGCGTTAATAGAATATCGTACATTATATTCACCTCGGTCTGACGTCATATTTTACATTGTTCGCACGATCAACGATACTGTTATAACGTACTTCCTCTGTACATTTGAATAACTTAATCTTTTGCCTTGTTTTCAACCACAAAAAGTAACTTTAATAATTTCTACTGTCAACTAAACAGTGTAGATTTTAAAACAGAACAACTAAATAATTTTATAACTGACAATTACACATCCCTTCAGTGAAACTAACCAGTTAACAAATTTCATTAAATTTCCTTGGAAATTTAGCGCTAAGCCGTTAACATAACACAGAATCATGACGTTCAGGTTACCTTGTTACAAGACCGCAGTAAACTTAACGAAATATTTTAATTCGCAGGTAGTTATCCCAGTATTCATCTGGCACGGGTAACTAAAGTACGGAAACGGCATTAACGCGTGGTAGTTATGCAAGCTGCTCGTAATATGCAGTAAATTGTGTCGCAAATCGCGCGCGAAACCAAGTAATTTCCTTGCTGAAAGGGGGTTACGAGTTATCCTCACAACAAACTACGATATTTGCGCTCGGATTTAATGCCCTGATTATGTTCTAACCAGTCGCTCCAGATTCTAGCTGAATTTACGCCAACAGTTACTCACTTTCGACTGCACTGCAAGTGACATGAACAATTACACGAAGCGAACGCACAGTTTCAGATTTAATATATTTTTAGTGTAATACAAAGTGCGTAAATTTGCCCTTACACTTCGCGCATATTTAATTAACAGCCGTACGCTGCAGATACGAAGCGGAGATTAAAGCATTAGATTACAAATTACAATTTAAACTGTCATTCACTAGACACTTGTTGCATTATGGATTTTTTGCGTTCATTTGCCAAATATTACAAAATGCTTGAAACATTAAATTGAAAATAAATATATCATTTATACTTACAAGAATATATTTTCTCCCTTGTCGATCTGTGACTTTATTATTTTTCGCAATATACTAATATATTAAAAATTAAATATTTATTGTAATTAAATTACACTAAAACTAAGATAACACAGTGAAGTAAAAAATCTTAAAACTTGTAATGAATTTAACGACAATTAGTTCGTCACAGAATTGGGTCCAAGCGATTTCATCAATTTGTAGCAATCCTGCAGACGCTTCTTGTCGCCGATGCGCTCGAGTGTCTTAGCCGCCTCGGCCAACATTCCCGCACGCTCGCCTGGAGATGAGAGCAGTTGCCCCGGCAAGTGCCGGCACGCCATATACAGCGCCGTGGCGTGCTGGCGCTCGCCCCCACCATCCTGCTGGGACTTATCTACGGAAGAGAATAAACGGAATTCTGTAAAATGTGTAAAAAGCACAAAATAAACATAAAGCCATACAATTAGTGCCTTAAAAAAGAATAAGATAAACATAAAAAGAAGTCTTAGCAAAGCATCATGCAGTAATATTGAACAATATAAAAAACCAAGATGATTGTTACCTTTTCCGCATATAATAGACGATTTGGAATGCCTGTGTCTCAGACTTCTGTCCAGTAACTGTTGAGTTCTTCCCGGGGCAGCACCAGCCATCATACGAGAAGTGGCCTCGTACAAGAAAACTCTGGGCATGGCCGACTGAAAAATGAATAAAACATAGCAAAACAAATTAAATATTAAATTACTGAAATTCTTACAGGAATATGTTGTGTAAGTGAACGCAGAGAAGAGAGATCCCTTTGGAATCCAGACAAAACTGTATTTTGTACTGGGACGACATGATCTGCATCAATGATTTCTTCTTCCCACAATGCTGTGCGTGTTTCCAATAGCCAATCACAAAGAAGTAACTGAGCCAGCTATCAAAAAATAATACAGTATTAATTACAAGTATACAAATTAATGAATGATGAATATGAGACAATAATAAATTAAAATTATACTTTACATGCCGTAGAATTTTCTGAAAGCTGTATTTGCATGGCAGGAACATTGCACATTTGATATAAATGCAATGCAACTACAATGCACCGCAGCTATCAAAATATTTCTCAATACTGAAAATAAAATAACTTCTAAAAAATAAAATATAAAGCTACAAAATGTTACACTAGTATAATAAAAATAACTATTTACTATTTTTTAAATAAAAAAAACTCACCAGTACCATTCCAGATTGTTGCTTGCAGCTGCTATACGTTAAACTATCCTCCAGTAATTGTCCAGCGATGTCGCACAATCTTAAAATATATTTATGCGAAACTTGTTTAGATTTCTCTAAAAATGTTCGTCTTCCGATGAAAGCGGCCAATACAGCTCTTGGCAAGGGGTCACTGAGACTAGCAAGCGATTCAGAGAGCGCTTCAACTCTCGAGTAAAGTCTCTCAGCTTGACTATCTTCTCCCAGAAGCCAATAAGCTGCTACGCCTACGACACCAGTCCACCAGTGTGCGATTTCATCCTCATAACCTAGGAAAAAATCAAATATTTATCCTTTGAAGCCATAAAAGATTAAATGGCGTACTGTTAAGTGATGTTGGATTGAATAAAGCGGGAATATCAGTAGTAACGTTCTCCATAAGTAGTTGTACGTATGTTAACACGTCTGAAGTTTGACTTCTTCTCACAGATTCATCTTCGGTCATATCGGTTTTTCCTCCTGGAGCTACTAAAGTTTGCAATGCTCTTTCCAGCAAATGTTCACGGTAAACCTATAATAAAATATCAAATAAAAAAAATATTCGTTAATACCATATAATAAATAATGTTATATATACCTTCATAACAAATGACATAGGATCCGCCTTGTTATCAATAGAAGTAAATGGAGTAGACGTTCCAGTAACTTCATAACTAAATCGTTGCGAAACAAAAAATCTATATCCGTATGGTGTAAACAGCCACTGTAAACGAGATGGAATTCGTTCGCAAGTATTGACAGAAATTTGTTTAGCTAATCCTAAATAATAGCTAAAATGCAAATTGAATAATGTAGATAAAAATATTAAATTTATAATTATTGAAATCTTACCGATTAATGCCTTGTAGAAATGAAGGACAGGTGTATTTCAATCGTAAAGCAGCTGCTACATATATGTCGACAAGCTGATCAGCTGACATCATAGCTGAAGAAGCTTCAGCTAAATTTACAGCTGAAAAAGCAGTCATCAATCCCATCCAGTGCCCGAATTCAACATTTGAGCTTACAAGTTGCAGCTGATTTAATCGATGATACACTAAAGATAATTCTTTACAAGAACTTATTGCTTCATGCTTTGTTACTCTGTTGACAAAAATATATATTTAAAAACTAAATATTGACCTTAAAAAAAGGCCTTACCCGTCAACCAAAATTCCGCCAGCATGTCTCGATAACCATTTCCCAATCCAAAGTCGATGTAATATCTGTCTCACCAACTGCCAAGAAGTTGAAACAAATAACTCAAATCGACTGGTAGGTAGCGACGTTCCGAAACATTGCAAACATCTTTTTAATTCTTGAGTCGCTCCAACTTTATCTCCCTAAAAATTAAGAAAATTCGTAATTTTTTATTAGTACTTTTTAAGAGATTTTTTACTCTATGTATGTAATAATATATCTAAAAATCTGCTGTTTCAACATAGTAATTTCCCGACTATATGTTTAGATAAACTTGGTATTACTTGTATTACTTTTAGAAAATAACATGTTGGATGAACGCCTAAACATCATTTTTGACAATAAACTATGAATCATGTGGACCCTAATTTTATATTATGATGTTAATAATTACTATAATTCACATGTTTTGCAATTTTTTAAATTATAAATTATTTTATGATACACATTAGCATTTACGAAATCTGCAACTTAAAAATTCATCAAAATCTGGATATTGAGAAAAATTACCAACACAATACTTTCCCTATTGTACATTGAGTTGGAAAAGTAAAAATTATACTTTTCTTACTTTGGCAAGGTAAAAATCAGCCTGTCTTCGATAACGCCAAAAGTTCTGCGCCTCTTTTGATTTACTTGGCATGATTGGATCACCATAAACCAACATCTTTATAAGACAAATAAATAGTATGATAAGATTAAAACCCCACAAGAATATTGAAGAACTAAACCAAGTCCAAGTGCTCGTTTCGTCATCTACAAACATAAAAACTTTCACATTTAAAATACAAAATTTAGTTATGAATCTTACATTCCACCGATAAAGGACTTCTTCCTACACTTCCAGAGAAGCCCATACTTCCACCGGAGTAATTATTTAGAGCGATTCCAAATGGGTTAAACGCAAGAACTGTAAACATAAACATACAGAGAGCCATTCTGGAATGATCCAACATTCCTCTGCTGATTCCAACGGATTCATCATCACTATCTTCTTTCAAAGATGACGCATAGGCGTCTGGTGAAGGCGGTAATGAATTGTCGGAATGTGGTGGAGACAAAGATGAAATATCTGAATGTGGAGGAGTAATATCTCCAACGCATTTTTGATCCATATCATCCACATTTGTTGTTCCAGCAGCCAGAAGATCTTTGAGGGTTTGTTTTCTAGCAGCCATTTTCAACGCCATGTTTTCTTGTTTTAATTTTGTGTTTGAATTTTGTAAAAAGCGAATATATTCTATCGCTTTTCTCAAGATTGCTGATTTATTTAGCTAAAATACGAGACACAAATAAAAAGAAATGTATTAGAATATAACATATAACAATATAATAAAATAATATACCTTAGCATCAACACCAACAATAATGTTCTTGAGCTCTACGATTCTGTCATTGATACTTGTTCGATATTTCCTCTCAATGGCATTGTGTGCGCTCCGTTTCACTTCTTTTACCTTTGGTTCTTTGCCACTTGACGTAATACGATTAATAGCAACTTTATCCGGATCCAAAACCAGAGGAATTCCGGTTGCAAGTATTGTACCACCGGTATTAACCAACGTATGTATTGATGTCTGTCCACTGGGATTATTGTTTGCAGTTGTGTACATTAATGTTTGGTTAATTTGTGGTTCGGGTTTAATTAAAGTAGCTTGAACCAACACAGGCTTCACTTTGTCACCGGGTATTTGACTCATATTTTGCACTATTAAAGGCTGTCCATGAGTTTTCTGTACACGCTGTTTATTCATAGATGAAACTTGTTTTAAATTCTGCAGCTGTAGATGAAGATGTTGCTGATTTGACGACTGAATATTTAATTGCTGCTGTGTAGTGGGATGTATATTTGTATAAATCATTTGTGGAGTTGTAGATGCAACACTAGAAGCGGATAATAGTACGGTAGTTGGATTATGCAGATGTTGTGTATGTATTTGTTGAATTTTCAGGTTCTGCTGTACAGGTAATGTTTGTGAAACCTGAATTGTTTGTGTCACTGGAGAATGCAAAGTTTGCGGCGTCTGTTGAATTTGATCAACATGCGGAGAACGCAACTGATGATGAGGTGAAGACATAATTGAATTAGGTGATAAGCTAGCAGACATTTCTGGACTATTAATATAACCACTGTCCATAGACTCAGGTGTCAATGGTGTCATCTGCTCAGGTGCAATATTGTCTAAGTACGAATTTTGTAACTCGAGAATATCCAGTGGAATATCTTCCATTTTCATTGAATCTTCTAATTGGGTTAATTGGGATAATAAAACATCATCGCCAAATAAGTTTTCATTTTTCATTAATTCACTTTCGCAGTTAGAAATGATATCTGAAAGGTATCAGCAATTCATAAATGAGGTTAGAATTGAACAACAATATTATTGAGTGTGAAAACATGTGAGATATGGTTTAATTAATTTATATAAAAATTAATTTAAAGTACAAGTTAAACATTTTTACTAATAGCTTGATATTATGATGCAACAATAACAATAACTTTTGGATTAAATTAATGAACTATTCTGTTTAACAATACTTACCCTCTAACCCTGTCAACTCATGAATGTTAAAGCCATCGCCTGAGGCGAAATGGCCATTGTTTTCAAATTCACTCATTTCTTTTAATAATATTTTTAACAAAATTCACATTGCATTTCTCATGCAAACTCAAGAAATCACCACACATTCAACTAGCGAATCAAATAGCAGAATGTGATCGGATGATTTTACGTCATCTATAATTTACGCAGTGCCATCTATGAACGTACAACTTTGTAAAAGCTACTATAGTAGCGCTCTTTAAGAACTTATATTGTCACTACTATCAGTGACGTCATTACCGCCAATGTAAAATTGAATCTCTCAATATGGCGCGCTAATTGTTAAAATACATTTATGTAAACTTAGCATTGTTTAATAATTAAACAAATTTACAAGTATATAACGTATATTTTCATCTTTTATAATAATTGCAAATCCAAGTGCAGTGCTAAAACACAACACTACATTATTAATAAACTACATTAATCTTTACGGCATAATAAAATATTGTTTGAAAAATTCCAAAACTTTTATACAATAAGTCGAAATAATAAATTTGATATATCATATTTTATTCATTTCAGTTCTGAACTAAATAATAAACTCTGTTAGTTTTCTTTTATAAATACATGTGATATTAGTATAAAATGTTCGTTTACTATAATATATTTACATATAATCTGCAGTTAATTGTTGTGGGTAAATAAATCAATTAGGTAATTGTTCATTGATGAGGTAGTTTGAATTACAGCAGTCGACCAATGGTCGATAGGTAACATACGGTACATGTGAGATCTGTTTAGCTAGCTACATTAATTAATCATATAACATCTAAAAATAACCAGAGTGTACATTGCAGATTTCATTATGGCTCTTAACAGTAGTATACGATAGTAACATATGGCTTACAATACTTTGGGAATATTAATAATATTAAAAAACGTAACTATAATTCAGTCTTAAACAAAAATGGCAAATGCAGTACCTACATCAAGATTACATCGTTAACAATAAATGAAAAGAAAATGAGCAAGAACTTATAGGTGTATACATAGTTTTAGAAATGAAAGAACATTCGGGATTGGGAGGATAACATGTAGAACAAACATTGAAGTGCATAAGAAGGGGCACTCGGTGAACGGTTACTCTGAAAGCTCAAACCACGCGTGCTGTGGTCTTTGACAGAGAAAATGGAATGTTTCAAATTTCAACAACAGGTTTTCGAAAATTTCGCCAAGGCACGAATGTGTAACAAAAATGTGATCTCTTGCGCCAAGTTTCATCTTTAAAGTAAGTTAAGAGTGATGAGAAAAACGTTCAAACTTACAGCTTATTACATATATAGATATATAACATCTCTCAACGTGTATTGCAGATAAGTTAACAAAATAAACTGAAAATTAAAACAATAAATCGTTCTACATTCACGATAGCTCAGTCTTTGTGTTGTATTACAAATATAAAAACGTAACTAGATATATAATAATCGTAATAAGTAATTAATATAAAGTATACATATAACTACAAGTATATAGTATTATATTATAAATGAGAGGGAGGGAAAGAGGATGGGTTAGTAAACTCGCCGATTGCTCGGCATGGCTTAGCACACATTCTGCGGTGCTACTGCTATATAAGTGTTGTTGGCTACTCATCTTGTTGACTCGTTCATAACAGGTGTGTCAGTATATCTCTGTGTGTGTGTATGTGTGTGTATGTATAGCGATCATGCGCGACTAGACTTGTGTCAGTCTATTCGAAAGAGAACACGGTGTGTTTACAACATCATGTGTCGTTCTATAGTCAGTCTAGAAAATCACAGCTATGGAAACAAAGTAGGCGGGTCTCAGCAATCTGTTCTATCCATTCAATTCAATTCAATTCAATCCGATCAAACCAGCGCGGTGGTGGCCAACAAACAAACGAACAAATCTTATTCGCACCAAATACAAACCATCACGTCAAAGAGAAATAGTTTCTATTTGTTAAGAATGTATCGATTTGTGCTTCGATGTTAAATATAAAATGTTTGGAACTACTTAACGGCAAATCCCTGTGCACATCAAACTACAAACTATGCGTATTTGTTACCTTCGTGGTGCTATGTATGCATATAGATTACAAGTAAATATAAACAAAACTCGGGACCCGTGTGCCACGCGACCTTAACAACTTTACAACAAACGTGACGGTGACATGAGAATCCGCTCACCATAAACAAACGTACCTAATCGTTTCTTCCGCTTGCAACTTGCAACCGTCCTTCCGGATCCGCGGTTCCAGTTACCCACCTTACTAACCTACAACTACCGTCGTACAGTACAAGATTTCTATTTACCGATTCTAAACCTAATTATTAAACCCAAAACCAATTATTTATCTCAATAATAAAAACGAAATTCTGTTAAAACAAAATAATAATAATCACATTGGAGCTGATTTAAAGAGGCTGCCGTTGATGACAAGCTGCTTCCGGTGCTGCGACAGCGACAGCCTCTGCTAGACGGGCTCAGAGCCCCTCAGCGTACAAACAAACAACAAATCGCTTTCTATTTACATCTTTTTTAAAAGATCTTTACGCCGAAAACTCTACCAACTCTATAAATTCTCAATAACAGTAAAAACTATATGAAATGAATAACTAAAACTGTTATTAAAAAATAAGTAGATAGTGAACTGATTCTGCCTCGTTCCAATACGGGAAAGTCGCTGGGTTCGTTCTCTGTCCGTCCGTTCCGCTCCGCCTTGGCTAACACAACTAATCAGTCTCAGGGCGGCCCGGGGGCCTTCTACTAAAACGTACTCGTTACTAATTGTTATTATTATAATACAGTGAACATTAACGTTAATTTATACCTAAAATCAGTCTTATCAGTTGGAGTCCCAAAGTGGGACGTATTTGTAACAACAATGAGCTCTGTGAATTACTTATTATGGTCCCCTGTTCAACAGCTAGTTTTTGTTTTCATTTGAAAATAAAACAGGACAGTGCGCTGTGAGTGAACACACGACAAACACGAGGCACTCTGCGTGTGAGGATGTTGTGTGCGCATGTGTATGTGTGCGAATGAGGGCTGGAGGAGGAAGGAGCGCCAAATCTACGCCAGTGTTTCCCAACCACTACTCATTTCCCACATGTTAAAATTAATTAGTAAATGCAATCCATTTAGAAAATCATGACGATTGGAAATCACTGACGTGGTTGATAGAGATCCGGTACCTAACGCGACTAGTGTTCTAAAGTTCATTCAATTCAAATTAATAATATTATTCATCTCTTTTTATCATAAAGCTAGAATTAACACTACGTATAATGAGTACGGGATGCGGATAAACCACAGAAAATACGATTATATTGCACTGAATCCTCAGTCGAAATGAAATGCAAACATTTCATCATGTGAGTGATCGTACGATCAATACGATAAATATATTTATAATCTATATATCATATGAAAACACTGGTTGTTAAAACTATTTAGTATTAGCAGTCTTGCAAGATTCAAGTGAGTTGGTACGGTACGTCATCGCTACATACCTACAGCTGCAGGTTCATCATACCTAGAAGCGAGTCATTCGTTGTCCTCGACCTTGATCTCGCGGCGTGGAGGCTCGTCTCGGTCTCGCAACCCCTCCTTCAGGGAATCATCCTTCTTGATGATGGTGGACACCTGGTTCATAGGCGGCATGATGACTCGTGACTGCTGCTGCTGAGGTTCGGGTTTCCGAGTCATCGATAAGTCCTCAACTTGGTCGTCGTCGTCGTCTCTCTCCCGCTCGGAGCTGCCGTTGGTTTCACTGTGGTGGTGATCACTACCACCCGCCGGAGAAGGAGTTAGACTTGAAGGTCGCATGTATTTAGAAAGACCTAGACCTAGTCCAGGTCCAGGACTGGGTGACCTCGCCATGCCGTGGTTGCCAGGACTTGTGGAGTTCCCTGCAGCAGCGGCATGGTGCGCGGCGGCTGCGGCAGCCATCGCGGCTAGCGCTTCTCTCTCACCGACATCGCCACCGCCGCTGACACCGCCTCGGCCATCTAGCGCCTGCTGAAGGAAACTTGCTTCTAACAACGCAGCGTGACTCGCTTCATCGCCTTCACTCCCATGACCACCATAAGGAGAACTCGTGCCACTTAAGCCATAAGGAAAACATGCACTACTACCATTTGAACCACGCTTAAAGGGTCTACTAGTTGTTATCCCCAGTTTTTTAACTTTATCGTAGAGGGTGCGTGAAGGAACTCCATACTTGCGTGCCGCTTGTAACGCGCTCATGCCATTGCGGACTGCTTCAATTGCCGACATGATATCATTGCGAGTGTATTGTTTATAGCGTTTCCATTCGGGTTTTTGTTGCGGGACGTAGGTTGCAATACCAGAAGTGACATTTCGCACGTCACCTCCGAATGAAAGAGGGGATGATGATGGTACTGCTAGTTTACTTTTGTCGTCTTCGTCCATCATCGTTATATCGGTATAAGGGGATTGAGCATCTTCGGACGGTTCGTTTTTCATTGCCTGCAACAAGAAATCAATTCATTATATTAAAATATGAAAATTAATAACTCGTTGAGAATATTACCTTATCAGAATCGTAAGCGGATCCATTCGAATGTAAGTTTTCATGGCTATCAGGATGGCAGACCAGCGATACAGGTTGCGAGGAATCAGCTTGTCCTTGTCCTAACACTGTTCGCAGTATCGGCGTATCTCTGTTCATTAATAAACTAGAAAGCTTCTTTCTTTTGAGCGGGGACATGTCAGAAGTGGTAGCGTCGTAGCATCCACCCAGCATGGCAGCCTGGGGAGACACGGAGGCGGCATGGTGCGCCAGAGGAACCCCGGGTACGGCCCACATCGGCACACCGAGGCGACTGCGCTCCAACGCAACATGAGTCTGTTTTCCATAAACTCCACCATAAGGATTCTGCATGCTGCTTTTGTAGGACCCAGGACCGTTGAGAGACGCAGTGCTATGGGGAGGAGAACCACCACTACTGCTACTATGAGCTGCTGATTGAATATTTGTACTTGAAGTACTAATAGTAGGAGGGGAATGCTGATGGTGTCGTAATTCGTCATCCTACGAAGAAGACTTCCATTAAATAACTTGTCCATCAAAAATATTGAACTATTTACTTACATGATGACCTAGTGACTCATGCCTGGAGGGATTAGAGTGTCCACTACTTCCAGTACTATTTCTGTTCTCTTCAACGAGGCCTTTAACTTTGAGTGCTTCAGCAACCTTTAACAACGCTGCAAGTTGATCTTGCGCTACATTCACTTCTCCGCGATACATGTACTCCAAGATGGCTTTGATCTCGGAGTATTTGACGTCTTTTAGAACGACCACGGGGTGTCGACACGGTAGCTCGGTGAAGAGGGTCTGGAAGTAAGAGGAACACGCCGCCAGCACCATTTTGTGACACTTGACGGACGTACCTCCATCGCAGGCGAGAGTAACATCTGTGAAGGCCTCGTTCTGGAGTAACTCGTCGAAGACGGTCAGAAGATTCGAGCGGTGGTTGTTCCATCGTAGGCAGTATTGCTGTGCGCCCCCACTCATTGTGTCGGTACGACACTACCACTGAAAAATATAAACATCGTGATAGACGATCCTCTTTGCTAATATGCATGTCTGATGTTACATAGTACAAATGTAATTATAAATTACCATGATTTTATCTTCCCTACAAATTAAATGTATTTCTACCCCTGTGTACTAAACTACCCTACCTGCACATACGTATTATGCGTCATATAGTTTGTTATAGAGGGGTAGTTTTATGTATTATTTTAAACACTCAAAAAATACAACTACGAAAAACTGTGCTAGTAGACATTTAAATAGTTGCGTAATTTAAATGAATGAGAAAAACAAAGATTTCATAATCCTGATAAAAAATACCATGATTCATAAAAAATTTAATTTAAAGAACTGCGAATTAGACTACGTGACTTTTTACAATTTTCGGCAATGCAATTAATAGCCATCAAAGTGCGAAGAACTATTACCTTGATGAATCACAAAATATTCCCCACAAACCAAATACGCTAATGGTACTTTCCTGTCGCACGCACACACACATATCCAAACAATATTTGCAAACAAAAATAAAATTTTCATTAAATAATGCAACTTCCTGCCCAAAAACTAAACCAAAACCACCCAACTATAAACAGCGTGTTCCGTTTTTACGCACACGTATTACAACGCACATACGGACATACATAAGCACAGAACACATCATACAAATAAACACATACGGACGGAAACGCAAATGTCACCCGAAAACGACAAGCCACTGATTAGTTATCAACAAATATTTGACGAACGCAAGGCAATCACTTTTCAACAAAACAACTTTCTTTTAAAAGTCTCACGGCGCGCGAGCGTCTCCATAGATACGAAAATAATTACACCGATGCGATCCCCATAAAACACATTAAACTGTCCACTGGTATTCACGCTCGCTACGATACGCATACCAACAATTATTTCAGCAATCATAATTCATTACGAAATTAATTTTATTTTGATAATAGTTCTTTTTAATATTACAATTTGCTTTATTTTCTAATATTTGTAAAGTTTAAATATTCCGAAAAATTCTTTTTAGTTTCATATTTTCCTGACACTAACTATAATCTACATTAAGTACATAATATGTACATTTTACATAATGACGTTATCACATCATTTAAATTTCGCACAATAACGATCATCCGTTAAATCCTGATTTGATCCTCTTAATCTAGGAATTCGCTTTACCTCTGTCAGTTCCACCACACACACTACGCACTATGCACGCACTAACGCAGAACGTACTGAAGTCGGGTCGCACGGCCCGGGCCACTTTGGCAGTTGCACCCCTTGCCGCGCGGGCCTCCGCCCGCGGGTTGAACTCACACGCTATTCGCACCCTTCCCGGCCCGTTCAAACCCTCATTAGATATCACACTACCGGCGGACATTCAAATTATTATAAAAAAATATTCATATGCAATTGTAACCGTTGCAAATTTAACAAAAAAATTAACGCATCGAATTAGGACGCATACTGAATGAAGTTAGTAGTTGGTCCAATAAGAGTCTTTTATTTTTGTTTCTTAAATGAAGATTGTTGTTCTACTTAATATAGTTTGTGCAAAAATAGAGTTAACTAAATATAGCAGGATACATGGGTAAATGTATACTAAAGTAAATATAATGAGAATAATAATTCCAATAAGAATTGCATTTATGTCTATCTAATTTCATAATCGTTACGGCAAAGCTGTGTAGTACGTGGCACAAAAGTAAGCAAATTAAAATGAATAAAATACATAACTATCATTACATTTTTAACTAACTCATAATAAATAATTATAAATTATTTTTATGATTTATTTATATTATGTTGTTTATCAATTAATTGTTTTTGCATTCTTAAAAATATTGTTAAAATATTTAATTGATTTGGCAATAATTGCAAAAATAAAAATAAATAAAGGGTAATTATACTTACATTATCAATAAACCAAAGGGTAGAACCAAAACAACACAATCACAACAAAGTCAAAATGGAATTCATTTGAAACTCGCAAAATTGCACTTTGCGAAAAATCGCAGAAACAAAATGATCCACCACTTTAAAACAACAATAATAAACAATTGAAGAGGCACGCGTATGATACGCGATATCAACAATGCGTGTCTAGGATGCAGGGTGTTGTTGAACCGATAGTTGCATCGAAACTGCGGTGCTGGTGACTTCAAGTTTTGGGACTGGCCACGCTCTACGCACCGCGCGCACTTTTTCACGCAGCCTGCGACTTTTCATCAAAACTCCCGCACGATTTCTGAAAAATGCTGGAGCGTACACCGATGTCGACTGCAAGGCCACGGGTGGGGGTGCCGATCGTTCACGCAACAGGGTTGGCGGGCTGGCGTTGCCACCGCCGCGGCGACGACCAAGGGGTGGGACGAAGTGGTCGAAAATAGGATCGCGAAGACAAGTCACCCCCTCTGACCTAAGACCTGATGTTGATGTTATGATGTTTTTAAGGGGGGACTAATTATGTCATTTATATATTTTACTCCCTCTTTTCAGATATGAAATTTAAAAATTCTATAATTTACACATTTTTTTTAGAATCGATGATGATTTTCACGCGGGGATGGCTCTTTTTCGGGAGGTTTTACGCATATCATTTATTCATATTTTTATTCGCTGTTTTGAGATTTCATATGAAGTATTTCAAGATACGATCTGAAACATAATTTGATAGTTAAGTTGCATAACGTTAATTGCAAAGTGCTACTAACCTGCAAAATATGGAACTATCCTTTTAGATTTTGTAAATTGTAAATAGGTAAATGAATAGATATATTTACTTATTTAAAAATTTGTAATAAATTCTTAATATGTAGAATAGTATGTATAGTAATAATTTTTGTCTGCCTCGTTTGCAGCGCAAGTGAAAGAATAGATAATAGAGCTGTGACAGATTTCGTGGCTAGTTAATTTCTCACATAACAGTCACCAGGTAAAAGTAATTGCAGTATGTATTACTACAAACTACTACAAGTCATACTCCGTTCCTTAGTATGAGTACAATTAAATCTGAATAAAATTACGAATTCATTCACATTTTTCTTTCAAGCTGTAAAGAGTCACGCAGCTTGTTATTCAATCAACAAACTTCAGAAAACTTAAAGAAAATAGGTACACATTCATTTTTTTTTAAGAAATACATTAAAATAGTAGCCATTGGTATTCTTTGTCAACTTCAATGTCCGCTAACGTTATTGTTATTTAGTTCATTATAAATACTCAAATAATATCAAAGATCCTTTAACGCAATTCTCTTCTCCCCTATCCGGAGGCGGCGTCGAAATCGGGGGCGGACTCATGGCGAACCGGCGCACAGAAGCGCCATTCGCGAACGACGCTCGCCACTGTCATTGCAATTCATCGGCGCCGCCGCCACCACCACCACCGCGGTATTGCACATGTATACACGCCAATACGAGTTAATTATGCATAACGTCCACTTAAGTCCGGAAGGGGTAGTTGCGCATGGGGTTTAAAGGTTATTAGTTTGTTTTGACAAGAATAAGAACGGAAAAGTGATGAGTAATAAATTAAAAAGCTGCAATATTTTACCAATACTGGACAATAGGAAGACATAAGATATTATAATAAGAATAATTTTAGAAAATAGACATAACATCACAAGTTCATACTACATTCTGTCAAATGGGATAACTCTCGAAACTTTCGCTCCATATTTATGAGAATCATCCTATAATTAATTACCATATATTCTTTATTTCTTTGAAATTCCATAAAACTTTAATTCAATCCCAATTCTAGTATACCAATATATCTACTTTGGTAAAATTTTCATTTAGTGCTGGTTTCTTCCCTGTTCATTTTAGTGCAAAAGATGTTCTGTATTTAAAACTGCATCCTTTTTTTATTTATTTATTTATGTTACACTGTACAACAGGATCTTAATCCCAATTACAGTACAGGGTCCGCACTCACCGAGCCGCAGTGTGGTAGTTCATATAATTTTTAGCTTGAGTGCGATTCGAACTCGAGATCTCCGGATTCGAATTCCGTATCGCTATACACACCACCGTATTGTGTTTTTTCCGATTGACATTTAAAGTGAGCTATTGTTGACAACTGTCAGGCTGTGAAGTGCTACTTTTACAGCCAATACTATAAAAGTGTTGCTATGGGAAAACCACAAATTTTTATGATTTAATTTAATAAATATAATAAGATCCACATGACACTTCTTTAATCTAGTGTGGGGTTAACATTATTTTGTTTCTTTGCATTATATATTGTAAATTTAATTAAAATATAGCGATTGACAACATTCACAGAAAAACAGAATGACATTTATAGAATTATAAACATCAAATTTGTTTAACAAATGCATTGCAATATGATATAATTATAATATTGAAAATAATCGCAAAATAAATATAAATCTATCGATTAAAAAATTATGTGCTCAACATAGCAAAAATGCCGATTTACTGCTTTGACTAGATTCTAACCGCGGCAGTAAATCTGCTACTTTTTGCCTAGTTAAACAAATAGGTAACTATTAATTTTTATATTGAAAGATTGGTTAAATTATTTGTTTTTATCTCATTACAATTTGTAAGCAACTTATACCCGCTTTTTATAAAGGAAAAAATAAATGTACTTCCGAAGTAAATATATTTAAATTAACAAATTTCAATCATTTTTATTTACTTTATATAAATAAAATAAATATAATAAATATATCATCACGCCTTTTACCCATTACTGAGTGTGGCACTCTGCCTAAGCAGATCTAGGTAAGTGATATATTTTGTCACGTGAAGTGCGGTTACCAGCCGCCAAATCACGGCCCTCAAAGATATTAGTGGAGAGGGAACCACAGGGGTTTTTTTTTTAAATTGGTGAAAATTGTTTGTCGGCTGTGGGGATCGAACCAGGGTTCTCAAGATCCACAGGCCGCCTCGATACCACTGAGCCATCTACCCCATAAATAATATATATATATATAATATTACTGTTAAAAGTTCGACTGTCAGTTTAATGAATTAATTTTAATTACTTTGGAATTAAGTTAATTTGTTGTTTATAAAATCTGGCATAGAAGATGAATATTTAAAATTTTGTATTAATAGAATTGTCAAATTATTTCTTGATTTCAATAAAGTTGATGCATTTTTAAATTCTGAATATTTTTTGTATTTATACTTTTTCTCTACAATATATGCGAAAATAAACTACAAATAAAATTTGCCATTGTATTCTTAACAAAAATAGACACTCAATATAATAGAATCTAAATCACTCGGGCGCAGTAATATTTTTGATTATAAGTTGAAATCGTGCGATTTCAATCCGTAAGCTCTATTTTGTGAACAGATATTGGTGCTACCAATTTTCATTGCAGAAATAATTCTCGCAAATGAAACGGGATTGCTAGCCGTACTGTGTTGCATTTGGTATTCACAAAATGATGTACTTAAATTTATTATAATTAGTTCTATATTTTTTTCCGTATCTAATAATGAACTTGCGACTTAGTACTACGAAAATAGAGCTGTATGTGGTAATAATAAATAAG
Organism: Pterostichus niger; assembly: GCA_947425015.1. NCBI lineage: Eukaryota > Metazoa > Arthropoda > Insecta > Coleoptera > Carabidae > Pterostichus > Pterostichus niger. The sequence goes on along the minus strand of OX380344.1, from coordinate 24,156,220 downwards.
TAAAATAAGTGTATTTAGCATCATCGTATTTGTTTTGTCCCATGTCCTAGATATGGTGCAATGAAAAACAATGTGATATCACTGTATCAGTTCCTATGTTTGCAAGGTAAATACTTATATAACATTATCAGTGTAAATTACATGCGATTTTGAAAGTATTTTTGTCAGCTTTAATACACAGCCTATATACAAAAAAATGTTTGAACATAAAACATTTAAGTTTTTAATTGCTAGGATATCAATCACAAAAATAACTAACGATGTATGAGCTTAATCGTCACGCTATCCAAATTTATTTCACTGAGTTATTAAGGACAATACAATAAAAATAAAAGCTTAGTACGCATGATTCATTAAAGTGGTTTATTAATATCTACCTGGATTCCAAAAATTATTTTAATATCTATCTTTAAATCAAGAGATACAGAATCCAGTATTAAGTTGAAATATGATTTATGCGCTAGCGTTACTTATTTTACTCTAATTTAATTAATCAATTTGTTTATTTCTTATTGATTATATGGTTATATTAAAGTAATAAATAGAATTATGGGGTAGGTGGCTCAGTGGTATCGAGTCGGCCTGTGGATCTTGAGAACCCTGGTTCGATCCCCACAGGCGACAAACAATTTTCATCAATTTAAATCTACCCCTGTGGCTCCCCCTCCACTAACATCTTTGGGGGCTGTGATTTGACGTCTAGTAACCGCACTTCACACGAAGAAATATATCATTTACCGAGATCTGCTAATGGCAGAGTGCCACACCCAGTAATGGGTAAAAGGCGTGATAATATATTTATTTATTTATTTATAAATAGACTAAAAATGTCACATATTTGTGATTTTTATAATGAAATTATTGAACTAGACTATACATTTGAATCCGATAATAATTGCACGCATCTGTGTTTAATTTTGTTAGTGCTAAAAGTCTTTTTCGGTTGGTAATACCATTATTATCTATGAGGAACTACCAACTAAAATTGGATAACTCCAGATTTACCTCATATATGATAATGTCTTCGAATATTACTCAAAACAAACTTTCTTGGGGATTCAGTCAATATTGGCATTTGTAGGTACACTAATTTGACGATAGTATATGTATCCTCATATATCCAGGATTTCTTTTTGGAAAGATTGTTGTCTGGAAATGATTTAGGAATGTTTTAAGGGATGTTGAATGAGTTATAATAAACGTTTCAGGATTTTTTAAAAGATGCTGGATGAGTTATAAATGTTCCAGGATTTCTTTTTGGAAAGATTGTTGTCTGGAAATGATTTAGGAATGTTTTAAGGGATGTTGAATGAGTTATAAACGTTCCAGGATTTTTTAAGGGATGCTGGATGAGTTATAAATTTTCCAGGATTTTTTTTTGGAAAGATTGTTGTCTGGAAATGATTTAGGAATGTTTTAAGGGATGTTGAATGAGTTATAAACGTTCCAGGATTTTTAAGGGATGCTGGATGAGTTATAAATGTTCCAGGATTTCTTTTTGGAAAGATTGTTGTCTGGAAATGATTTAGGAATGTTTTAAGGAATGTTGAATGAGTTATAAACGTTCCAGGATTTTTTAAGGGATGCTGGATGAGTTATAAATGTTCCAGGATTTCTTTTTGGAAAGATTGTTGTCTGGAAATGATTTAGGAATGTTTTAAGGGATGTTGAATGAGTTATAAACGTTCCAGGATTTTTTAAGATATGCTGGATGAGTTATAAGTGTTCTAGGATTTTTTTAAGGGATGCTGGATGAGTTATAAATGTTCCAGGATTTCTTTTTGGAAAGATTGTTGTCTAGAAACGATTTAGGAATGTTTTAAGAGATGCTGGATAATGTTCCAGGAGTTTTTCATATATTTAGCGTATATTTTATTGTTATTAAAATCTAAGTACTAGAGTAAATGGGATTAAGTTCCTGTTGAACAGAATAACAAATAAAAAATAATTCTTCTCTAACATCTTGAGGTATCTTGATTTGACGGTTGGTAAAACATGTGTCAACATCATCATCATCATTTACCTAGAGCAATTATCTGTAGTTACAGAACCGTCAGATATAAAATTAAATAAAAAGTGCAATGATATCTCGTAATATTCCTGAAAAAAATGTTTCTCGTTTGATTTCCTGGTTGGTGGGGTTGGGCGCATTGCAGGCGGTCATGCACTCACCACTACGCTGCCTACGATCGCAGCATGTTGCACACAAACACACGCATACGCACGCACCGCGAACTGGTTGTCCTTGGCCCAAGTCATCGTACATCGGCAACGAACCACCAGAGTCATCGGGCTTAGCGCTCAGGAGGAAGAGAGTTGAAGGGAATTAAGAATTAAGGTTACCGTGGTGGGATTCTATGTTTTTGTCAAGAATTCTTCACTGAGAAGAATTAAATTACCGACGATGAAGAAAAAGACGCTCTTACTCAAGAAAACGAATGCTACAGGCGTATAGGCTTAAGTTGTCATACGAAAAGACAATTGTGGCAATCAATTTATTTGTTGTAATAGATACAGGATAATTCCGTATGTCCAGAATGAAAAGTGTTTAATGTGGAAAATCAGTTATTTGTAATTTGCTGAGTAATTTATATAAGTCATACATAAAAGTAAATAAAAACGATGATATCACGTCTTATAATGTTTATTTGTAGGTATCATAATCAATTCAATTAAATTTGCAATAAATACTTGACTAAAAACATCGACATTTTCAATATTCATTCAATATTAACCACATGAATAAGGCTGCCAAAATAGTCTGTTTAAGAAATTGTGAATAAACATTGTAGATTCACAACAGGCGCGGTGGCCGAGCGTGTTAAGGCACATCTCTTAACATACTGTGACGTCACCCGAACCAAGGTTCGTCAGTTCGAATCCGCCTGTCGACAATGTGCGATTTGTCGTAAAATATAAAAATACAGTTACATGTATTTATCACACTCGGGCGCTATAAGCTAGTCACTTATACGCCTTAAATAATGTAACATTTGACTACGAAAACCGGCAGTACGGCAATGTAAAAACTGCGGCTCGGTGTGTCCGGTAGGCCCAGGCCCGATTTGGGCTGTAGTGCCATCAGAAGATTCACAATTCAGTGTTATCAAAAGAAATAATATTTTAAAAAATACATTTATCAATGTAACACTTTCACAAAACAGTTTTTTTGTTGCAGTTTAATACAAAATATTAATATGCCTTTGTAGATACTAATGTTGCAATTATAATAACTTTATAAAATAAGTTAGATCATTTTCCTTTGCTACATTTTCCGTAAAATGGTGACGTGTATAAACTTATTTACGCCTACAGATTACTTAATTAGAATGCCACAATTTAGAGACATGAAGTTCAATTCTGTAACACAAATTGATAAGTATAGCAATTGTTAGAACCCTAGATAAACGATGGTTGCTAAGAAGGTTACTATCAAAAAACATGTTAATAAAACGACGTCATGGAAACAATAATCCACAAAGAATGTCATTTCGTTATAAATACTTTATATTTGGAAATGTTTTTTATCGAATTTATGACACTAAACGGAAATAATTAATATTAAATAAATAATAATATAATAATTCATTAGGAAGCTTATTAATATATAATATTTTTAACAAATCTGACAGATATAGTGACAGCTGTTGTTTCCATGGCGTAATTATTAATTGTGACATTATAATAAGATAATCTGTATTAAATTAAGGTATATAGATAGACCTTATATTGCCATTTGCATCAATAATTGTGTATTGTACAACTTAACCCTGATGGCAATAACAAAACATAAATTTTAATTTGGTTTAGATTAATAAAAACAAATTGAAGTTACATGTAAAATATAAAATAAATAAATTATTACGCCTTTTACCCATTGCTGGATGTTGTACTCTGCTGAAGCATATCTCGGTAAGTGATATATTTTGGCGTGGAGTGCGGTTACCAGCCATTAAAGTACGGTCCCCAAAAATGTTAGTGGAGAGGGAGCCTTAGAGGTAATTTTAATGTGGTGAAAATTGCTTGTGGGTTGTAGAAATCGAACCCGAGTTCTCAAATCCACAGATCGACTCGATACCACTGAGCTACCTACCTCATAAAGTTACATGTTATTTGAAGTAATTGACATTGCTGTCAAATATACAATATGCTTTTATTTATTTAAACTAAGTTTAAAATTTTAACACTTCAATTGTTTTCAAACCACTTTTATATCATTATAGCGTATGTTATTTGTAATTTGTTATTCGAATATCATTCAAGCTAAAAACATTTAAACTATAACAATTCGGCCTGATGTACTGTCATTGGGATTATGTTTTCGTACAGAGTAGCATAAATAAATTTCTGTCATTTACATTTTTAATACATTTCAACGCATTTCGACTGCTATTGAGCTATTGTGACAATTGCAATGAGTGCATAATTGTTTTCCTAATTAGCATGGCCTATAATTCTCGAATTTCGTATATTTCTGTAGATAAATTTTTACCGTAAAATCATAGCAATGATGATAGTGACGTTTTACGGTAAAAATATGTCATCTCTAGAGATTTGCAAAAATACAAAACGAGCCAAGGAAATGATTTTTATTTGCTAAATTGAATTTATATAATCTAATAAACAATTTCAAGTTTAGAGAAATATCAAACATCAAATAAGGAATTAAACATTATGCAGAATGCAAACACCATTTATCTTCTTTAGTATAGAAATACAACAGCGATAAATTTACTATAGTCATCTATAGTCTAAAGATTGCAAATGAACCATAGAAATGTTTTGAACTTAATCCTGAAGCCTGAAAGAATTTTTTTTTCTTTTAAAGATTTTTTGTTACGCGAACTGTCAACTTATAGGATCGTTAAAGAAATCTTGTCTGCGTTGTCATGTTTCGCACCCTTGTCTGTTATCGAAAGTCTACTTTTAAATAAGTAAAACCACTGAATTTTAAGGTTAATGGATGAAAAAATTGGGTTAATACTCACTGGTAAAGTGGAAGTACATAGTATTTTCAAATAAAAAATTGCGAGAACAGTCGAAATACTCGGCTGGAAAAACCTCACCTAATTACATATTGATTTCCCCTATGAATATTTTAAAACTTCAACTACCCTAATTCGCTATTGGCGTCAGAGTAAAACTCAAGCTACCAACAAAAAAAAACGCACCAAAAAGTCTACTAGTGCACAAATACCCACTAAACTACTACTAGTAAAATGAATTGTGTGGGGGAGAAAAGCGTGCAGGGTTCGTTTTTGGGGATTATTATGCATTCTGCACGCGTGACAGGGACCTCGGCGCTTGCACGCGAATTGTTCCGTGGTCTGTGCGTGCTAGTGCGTGCGCCTGCGGTTTCCATGCAAAGTAGCCCCTCTGTCTATTATATAGAGCGGTGGTGGTCACGTGTAGTCTGCAGAACGAACGTACACGTGTACACGAAAAAATGCTACAGTTGCTACAGTTTTAGCTGGGAGTGATTAATGAATTTCTTGCTGTCTGGAATATTTGAATTGAATTGACTTTTGTGATGCTATTTTTCAGCTAGACTTGGCATTCTTAATAAATACTTACAAATAACGTTTTTACAAAAATTATTAATCATGTATTACAAGAAACAAACACGACAACATTCTTTGCAAGTTTATTTTTCATAAACTCAATATAATTCAGGTATAACAAATAAAATTTTTGAAAAATCAAGTGGTAGAGCAGTCACCTAGCGAGTGAAAGGTTCTGGGTTCAAATCCCGGCGAATACTCATGATTTTTCAAAAATTCTAACATATTTACTGGACAGACAGAGCTGTCGAATATATAATTCTTAAACTATAACAAATAAAGTTTATCTTGATTTTGAGTTTACAGTGTGATTATTATTAAAAGGCAAAGTTACGGATTGTGCTAAATGTTTTAGACGAAAACAATGTTTTTTTTCATTTATACATGTACTCAATCTACAGTAATATTTCGCAGGGTAAATTTTTGATTCTTTACTTATCCAAAATTGACCAAATTTCATTATATAAATTTTTCTTGCTACTCGTATATCTTTTAATTTCAACAATGCAAGAAACGAATAGTATTATAAACAAAAAATATTATTTTATATTATTTGCGAGCTGAACGAAAGTTAGTTCTTTTTAACACTTTATTAATATAAGTGCACCATAAATAAAATAAATAGAAAATAAAACTATGTAACAAGTATTACGTCCTTCGAATCTCACTCAAGCTAAAAATTATATGAACTACTACACTGCGGCTCGGTGAGTGCGGACCCTGTACTGTAATTGGGATTAAATTCCTGTTGTACAGTGTAACATAAATAAATAAATAAATAAATAAATAATACTTGTGTAGTATATTTTTTAGATCGCTTGAGTTTTAATAATTACAATCTAAGTTTTGATATTTTTTGGTAAACTTAGAAAAAAAAGGGCAGTGTATGTTTATCGTAAGAATAAATCAGTAAAAAGTGCCGAACCGGAAATGTCTTAAAGATGGTAGTGTCCTACCTGCTTCAGTTGATACGTAAAAAGATAAAGAGAAACAACAAAAAAGTCACTTTAAGAAGAACAGGAAACAATCAGCAAATTCGTCCTAACTTATGTTTCCCGCATTATAAAAACGGTTGATTCTTTTTTATCTCACACTTTTGATATATTTTTTACACCATTTCTCATGAATGTAACCTGAATAAAAACAATAAAAGTTATAAAGATATCTTCAGTAATGTAGCTATAGAGCTGTAATTTTTCTAATGAATAATAAATAAACTGCAAAAGCAATTAGAAGACAGGAAAAAAACACATAATTCATTGTACATTGATTATTCATTAAACTTAATAATTTTCCCCATGAACCGAATAAAAAGAATTTAATTTTATTAATTAATTCCAATCCCCTACTGCAGAAAAAATAAACCAAGTAAAACTGAAACTCAATCGATAAAAAACTATTTAATTCGGTCCTGCACGTTGCGTTTCGCACCTGCCCTGAACATTGGCTTCGACTCACGCACCCGAACTGAAAACTCACCGTGGTCGGCAATGCAATAGTTTAATGTTGGCTATACACAATCATTAATGTGTTTTTGCGTGGCCGATCAGCCTTCTGATATTTTGGGGCGGCCCGAATGCGTACGCTGCGTAATTTACGATTACACAAAAAGTGGTAGTGGTCACCCCTCCCTTCCAGAAAATGTGAATTAAATTAATTTTGTTAATAAATTTTAAAAGAACAATATCATGAAGCTATAACGATTTTGTTTCTTGTATAAAAAAAATTGATTAAAGTTATATCAATTTTTAAAAACCAAAGATTATGCAACTGAGTTCGCTGGTGCATCTGACCTCTTATCTAAAAGTCCTGATTTTAATTCCCGGTGAAATCTCAAATTTGTAATAATGTTTCATACATATAAAACAAACACAGTGTTGCATAAAAAGCGAAACAGAGGCCTTAGTTTTTACGCAGCCTTTGCCTACCATCTACCAAAATTTTGAAAGGAAAATATTTCAAATAAAAGTTACAGAAATATAAATTCTGCATCTGAAGCTGTTAACAAATTTTATTTTACTCATTTAACAACTGCTAAAAAGATATTTAAAACATATCAAAAATTAAGTTTTAATATTAGGTAACCATGGAAATAGAAATGAATTCAAGCAAATGTTTTGACATTTTATATATCTGATAAATGTTTGATTGTAAAATTATAAATGATATGTTTCTAAATATCTCAAAGACAAAAGGTTACATTTTTGCACAATTGTTTGCATTTATTTTTCAAATCTATTGAATAAATAATCATATTTAATTTTCAGTGGTATCGAGTCGATCTGTGGATCTTGAGGACTTTGGTTCAATCCCCACAGGCGACAAAAAAATTTCATCAAATTAAATCTATCCCTGTGGCTTCCCCTCCACTAACATCTTTGGGGGCCGTGATGTGACGGCTGGTAACCGCACTTCACGCGCATAAATATATCACTTACCGAGATCTGCTAAGGCAGAGTGCCACACCCAGTGATAGGTAAAAGGCGTGATGATGATGATATTTAATTTTAAATCTAATATTTACAAAAAAATTACTAAATAAAGTAAGAAAAGTTAACTATAAATGCAATGCTGCATAAGAACTATTTTCTCTATATTATCACAATCATGTCGTTTTAATTAATTTTTAGTGGCGAACTCTGAGAAAATAATCTTAAAGTGCTATATTTTTGCACATTACCAGCCGCTAAATTAAGCACGGCTTTAAAAATGTTAGTAGAGCGGGAGTGATTAAAATAAGTTTTTGGCTGTCGGAAACAGAATTGATCTCAAAATCTTATTTCCGCAGCACGATGCATTACAATAGAGCTATTAAGTCTACGATAAATGAATAAAAATGGTATCTATATGAAATATGGGTGTGATAGCTTTATTTTTCCATTAATCGCGAAATAGCGACATCCCCAAAAATGATTTTTTTTATATACTTATAACGGCAAGCCTGAAATTGTACCTGGAACCCATAATGTTATAGAATATAAGAAATCGCAAAGTATGCTAACCATTATTTTATATTTTTTATAGTAATGAAATACCCTTAATTGTAATACAATTAAAATGTTCTAGTCGGAAGATATGTACATGTATATAGTTTAAAATTGATTTCAGTTTCTTTGTTGATTTCATATAAATATAAAAACTAAATTCCACTGACAAAATTAATAAAATATTAGTAGGAACTTAATATCATGTGAGAATAATAAAATTTATTTAATGTTTTGTCAATAGATTGATGATATACAGTGGTGTACTGGACTCGTACGCTTCTAGTGTAGTCATTATACACACAAAGTTCGATATGTACAAAAAAACCGCGCGATTATATGGGTTGTTTCCAAGCACTGTTATTTTGTTCTTGTTCGGAAACGGACAAAAACTGAACGCAAATCGCACCATTACGATATTGGTTCAATTTGAATAATTTATCAAACGCTGGTTCCATTATTTCGCTCTCATGTGAATACACCTTAATCGATTTCGTTGTGATTATGCCGTATGTTGTGCCACTTACCACCCCCTTCCCCTTGGAGAGGAGGGGTGGTACCTCGCGATAATTCCCCCACACCCCTGGCCAATGATTTATGTGGCGATATGTGAAAACGCGTCACGACTGGTCGAGGAAATATCTGTTTTGTAAACGGAAATTGTGATTTTATTTTTTTTTGTTTTTATGTTTGCTTTATTTCACAATATGAAATTATTGTACAGGGAAATAAAAATAGATTTTTGATGGAAACGATTATTGATAAGGCACGATTATTTCTTTTATTTACGAAAGTTCACAATAGTTTATTCATGTTTGTTGCGTGATGAGAATCTAATGCTTTTTGACCTATCAAGATTCATTTTTAAAATTGTAGACTGTAAAAAATTCATCTTATGAATTTTACAGTACATTGTTATATTTCATTCCATTAAAAAAGAAATAAAAATAAAACATTACATTTAAATTTAAATTAAACCCATTGGAACAAAAATTAAATTAACTCAGCACGTAATTATTTATTTATTTATTTCTCTGCAAATCTCTCACAAGACATTTCTCCTTATTACAATGCAGAGGCTTACAGTTTAAAGTGAAATTCAAAGTAGTCATATTTTTATAGCAATATGGACTATAAATACCAAATTAGTCGTCAAACTATTTTAACTAATATTATTATGTATAAGTTGAAATTAGCGAAATTTGAACTCGGAAACTCCCATTTAATATGAGGTAAGTATATTTCGGAGCTACGATTTCCTGTTAAATAAAAAATAAAGTACAAAATAATATCTTTATAAAAAGAATATAAAGATATTAACAACGTATTCATTAGAATAAAACTAATATATCTAAAACAGTAAATGATACATAAAAACTCCAATTCCCAAAATTTAGAACAAAAATAAACTACATCAATTAAAAAGCAATCCAGAAATCATTTTCAGGTTAACTATAAAGCCTACCATTCATTACGGTTTATCTATCACAATGTATAGTACATATGTCACATTACAACCCGTAATCTGCAAACAGATTGACTTTGTATGCTCACATTGACAATCTAAGGGTGCCCTGACTGTAGGGTGGGGACCGCAGTCACATATTTCACAAAAAGCTTTTTGTCATTTAAGGCAAATGGCCACCGAATATCTTCGTGACCAGTAATGTCCATACATGTGATATATTCATGATATCTAATATCTATATATTTTACTTTGTTTTGTCACAATTGATCACACGCAAGCCAGACTGACAACCACCCTGCCGAAATGGCGAATGGATAACGAAAATAGACGGTTTTTAACCCTCTTTACTTTATAGCTTTTGAATTTTATAGCCACATAGCAGTTAAAACTAACTTTATCTCTATTCATATCTTCAAAATACCCTAAGACTGGACATCAATTTTTAAACTTTATTTTTGATTTTAAATTTTCTATTAGGTATAAATATGTGGAAATTTAAAATGTTAGAGTTTATTTCATTTCAGTAAAGTTACACATGTTTTTTAATATAAAATATTAGTATTTTGTTAAGGTAAATAATATATATCAGATGGAAAATATGTGAATTAAATTATATCTTCGTTTTAATCTCTGCAAAATATGTCAAATATAACTAGTAATCTAAGTAGTGTAGGAAACAACAAAATAAAAGATTAAATATCTATGAATTGTCATTTGAATTGCTAAAACGTGTTTTTCTACTTTCGTTAGGAAATAGACGTTTTATTTCACTTATTTGAGTTAGGTAATAAACTGCATTATTTAACTAGTGAAATAATGAGGTAACAGCAACACAAAAAAATAAGATATCTTGGTAGACGAATTCTGATGTGTTATTCTTTTATTTTTTGAATTTATAACTGTCATTAATATGTCAAAATTTCATAAATTCAAAAACGCTCTTTCGTATTTATTAGAACGGAAGTAGAAAAAATTTTGTATGAAACTAGTAAGGACATAGGTTATTACCTTACTTATCTGTTTACATAACTCGGCTACGCCTCGTTCTGCAAATTTCACATGCGTAAGGTAATAACCTTAATTTCCTTACTAGTTTCATAAATAGCTATTTTATTCCAAATCAATTATAAATAGAAAAGTGAGTGTTTTTTTTTAGTTATTTGTTACAGATTTAGGTATATTACTTGAATTTATGCATAATATACAAACAAAAATCAAGCACAATTATATAAAAGCATTAGAAATTACATTTTCTGATTTATCAGTAACTGTTTTTCGAAATAAAATGAGTTTTATAAAATTTAAAAAAAAAACTTAAATTTAATTAACACAGATTGAATTAGTTCCAATTCTCAATAAATACAAGTTAAAAAATTGGTAATGGTAATTTGATAAGAAGAAAGAAAACAGCAAATGAAAAATAAAAAAAAGTACGAATGTCCTAGATTCATTCAGAATCCTGTAATTTCCTATTCATTTCATTTCCATACGTGGAAGAACTCATGGCAAATAATTATAGCCGTGCTCATTTAAAATTAATGAAGTCTCTCGTAAAACAAGTCCATGACATTTGACGTGACATAGCAGTGTCGACTTCAGCACGATCGCTGAATTATTCAATTCTGTCAAAAAATTGAGAAAACAACAACGCAACGACAGGACGCAAGGAAGACTTTCAAGATAGTTTCGAATTTCGGGGCAAACTATTAAGGGGTGGACGTGGAAACTTCTCTAGTTTCGCTTTTGTTTTTTGCTTTGAATATTTTAACAGTGTGGTTAATTTAATACGACTGGACGAAGTTACTTTGTTCAAATTGAAAATTTAATGGTATTAAAATGGATAGAATTAGTTTAAAATGTTTCAATTTTCTTTCTGCTGAAATGAAGTTAATGCACTAGAGTAGTAATTGAATTTATTAAAGTTACATTAAACTTTATAAGTATTATGATTTTCTTAGAAATTGAATATGATTAGCCACTACAGAAATGTTAAAAGACAAAGAAATTGAAGACTAGGAATATTCATTGAACTTTTAGCTGTTTTTCCTAAAAGAATTTTGATCAATAAGTTCATACAATCAAGAATTATATTCTCTCATTAAATGGCCATTAGTAACAGTAAAAATTAACTATAAATAACTATTTTATCAAATAACTATTAGCAATACGGTATCACAGTTTATTGTCTTTTTTGAATAAATTTACATAAACTCATAAATAAATAAAAATTTACGAGTATATCAGTTCTTCGATTAAAAGCGGCAGCTTTGATTAAAATAATATTTGATTTAAAAACTAGAATGACATTATATGAATATTAATACAAATATTGCTTCTTTTATTCCCGTTTGCGTTATGGAACTCACATTATTGAATCATTTTTGACAGCATATATGTTACTATGATATATTAAAATGAAATTTCGAACTTAAGTAGCTTTGGTGTAACCAAGCAGAAGAGTAGTTATACAATTTGTTGAATAACTCGGCAATTAGAAGTAGATTAATTTTGTTAAGAGATTGTAATACCGCCTCTTATTGTAAATAAAAATAAGTTAAAAAAATATAAAATAAACACTTGGCTATGTTTCACAAAATTCAGCCTCCAAGTCACCTTATGAGGGCATCGTCAGAGGCTGGCCAGCACAGTTAGTAACCATAGACGCGTTTCGCTCTTATTAGAGCTCATCAGTATGGTATAACTCACTTCTTCACCTAGAACAAAGTTCACGTGAAGAACCTGGTGACGAAGAACTGTGTCAGCAGAGAATAAGATCTCTAACAAACAGGTAAGATATTTTATATTTTTTATTAAACCTTGTTTCACCAAGTGTTGGATGACAATTAATTTTGTCTTTGTTGTTATTAAAATAAGTTACTATCATCAATCTAATTTTATTATAAATTCAATGTAACTAACAGTTGATATCAAATATATATATATATATATATATACATACAGAAATTTTATAAATTTAAGTTAGAGTAGCAATTAAAATTAGGTTTAAAATGATCACCGTCTAATCTGGTTTACGGATCTGCCTGTTAAAAATAAAATTTGCTGATCAGAAAATGTTTGCTATAACCCAATTTATAATTATTGAATAATACTCGTTGAAGTCATAGAAATGTTTCACCCTATATTATCCAGGAAGTAGTTTCTCCCTTCCAAATAACATAACACGTAACACATACAAGCATCACGTAGCGGTCACTCTACAATTCTTCCACTCGAAGTGTCATATCCGAGGTGGATGCATTCAGAAACGGTATTTTCGGATAACAGCAGATCGGTAACCGACGATGACAAATGATGAACAGCGATGAATCGGCCTTCTAGAGGTTCAATGCACCAATTTCGATGCCGATAGGTTTATCTCTATAAAACATTCCTTTTACGTGAAACGGGACTTGTGCGGTCATTGCTCAGATGCTTTCAAATTTAAGGGACGTGATTGTTTAATCGGATGTAATACTATTTTCAGAAAGATATTTTAACGGACATATTTGATTAAATATTTGTTTTAATTCATTCTTTAAAATGTCTATATTAACTAAGAAATTATATTTCTACACTAACTTGTTACTTAGTTACTGTTTGCATGTAGTTACTTAGTTACTTATTTATAGTTACATTTTGTCGATTTAATATTTTTTCTGACGAAGGTATAATGTACCGAAACGTCGAACTAAATGTTTTTTTGCAGAATTTAAAGCAAAAATTGTATTGAAACATGAGGTCTGAAAGATTTTTCCATATGTTAAAACGGCATCTGTTTTTATTTTTGTATTGGCAATTTAATCAGCAAATGCTAAACTAATTTAATGATTTAATTGCCAAGCCTGCTGTAATAACTTTCAACCATAATTCAGAAAATTCAAAAAAAAAAGACCGGCTGCATTAATATTTCAGAAGCGTCCGAGGGTTTGGAATCTACTTATAAACTGTAGGTTTTCTTTATTGTAATTTACATTAATTTTTTTACAATCATGCGTAAAGTAAGTCATTATGTAGTCATTTTACAGTGCAAAAAGTAATTCATTTTTATATGGTGAGCAATAATAATTATTCTCGAGTAATTACTCTCGATGCGCTAAACATATTTCAGGAACGAATTGCATAAAAAACACTGAATATTTATTTTTTCTATAACTGTCGAAAAATATCAATAATATACGTTGCTCATTGCAGAGTGCGTGAAATAGATACTTTAGGCTCTAGAGCGTGAAATTACCTACCTCGTTGTCATGAAAACGTAAACAAAGGAAAGTTAACCTACTTCGCACAGTGATGTTAGTGAAAAGAAGTGAATATTTTTTAATTTTCGCATAAAATAGTTTTATTTTGTTGCGGGTGAGAATGTCACTTTTAGTCGAGACCACCAGATCATGATAAAAAGTCATTCGATCGAGCTAAAAAAGAAGAATTTCGGCCACGAAATACAAACATCATTTTTTCTAGAAAATAAATATATCATCACGCCTTTTACCCATCACTGGGTGTGTCACTCTGCCCAAGTACATCTCGGTAAGTGAAATATTGTTTCGCGTGAAGTGCGGTTACCAGCCGTCAAATCAAGGCCCCAAAAATATTAGTGGACGAGGAGGCACAGGGGTAGATTTTAAATTGGTGAAAATTGTTTGTCGGCTGTGGGGATCGAACCAGGGTTCTCAAGATCCACAGGCCGACTCGATACCACTGAGCCACCTACCCCTACAACTGTCAAAAAAGGCTAGTACAATAATTATTGATTTATTCTTGTAAATTGTAAAAAAAAATAAAATAACATGAATTTTGTACTATTGATGTGTTATAACTAATGAAACGTGAAAAAAATAATAATTTAGGGGCGTGCGTGAAAAAAGTATAATATAATTTTAGTTGATAGTTGTTAAAATCGACCTCGAGTTTTTGTCTACACATTCCAATTCATTACAATTATCACCCAGGTTAGTACCCATCTCGAAGACCTTAAACCCAGTGAAAAATTAAGAAGATTTTAAATGATGTTGAACCACATTCCCTAATGTATATAAAAATTACACCATTGTGTTGCCAGTTCTAGCAAAAACCCAAATTCGTATCTTCTTGTCTTCCATATGTCCGAATACTTGCAATCTACATTAAATAAATATTAAATATCAAATTGTGTTGGTGAAATTTTCCCTAGAAGATGAAGTCTGTCGCCCCACAGATGTTGCATTCCCGTATATTTGCAACGGACCTGGTATTTTGTGGTTTTCCTGTCACTATCAGTCAAACGAACGAAGTGTGAAATGGACGAAATCTAACACAAACACTGCCACTTAGAGATGACATAAGACATAGCAGAAGGCCATAAGTGCCGAGATGTCACACAGTTTGTTTACAGCAAATCGGGTGGAAATTTTCAATCGGTAGAAAGAGACAAGTTCGCTTGTTTTTTTTTAAGAAAAAAAATTATTAGATACGATACACAATATGAAATTAATATTAATTGCTGTACCCGGATATTTGTATAGCTACGGATAAGAATATTCCGGTAATTTTTGACACCATTTTTACTTCCTTGTACGAAGTAAAGGAAGTATTGTAATCGCGAAAATTTTCGGTTCTCAGATTTCAACGGAAATAGGTATTTTGGCCCTCCTTGAATCCATTTTGACTAATTTCATGCCGTCTGTACGTACGTATGTATCTCGCATAACTCAAAAACGGTAAGCCGTAGAAAATTGAAACTTTATATTTAGGACTGTTATAACATCTAGTTGTGCACCTCCCTTTTTGGTCATTATACAACTACCGGAAGTGGTACTTTACTTGAAGCCTATAATAGATTTTCATGAAAAACTATATTCAAATATAATTTAAAACTTTCCAAATTTGGTATATAAGACTACTATATCAATGGAAATAACATAATAGATTTTGGTTAAAATAGACTAACCGGAAGTGGCACATTACATGAAGCTGCTGACAGTTTTCCTTGAAAAAATGGTATTATTTTAATTTTAGAAATGAATGCTGCAAATAAAAGTTTTAGAGAATTAAATTCTGCGTCTAGCACATTGAGAATTTTTAAATTAGCCTTTTGCATAAGCGAGATATCTAAATTTAAATATTATATATTTTTAGTTTTTTTTTAAATTAAGTTTGCTATGGATTAGAACAAAAAAAAATAAAATATTTTATGTCAAATATGTGCAATTAAAAAAGTATCTATAGTTTAATACGCGTACAAGGAAGTCATGTGGTGTCCACATCAGATTTTTTTAACTCAACACTGAAAATATATCTTCAACAATATATTTGTTAGGTATATTATAAATAAATATGGGCTAGATGGCTCAGTGGTATTGAGTCGGCCTGTGGATTTGAGAACCCGGGTTTGATTCCCACAGATGACAAACAATTTTCACCACGTTAAAACTACTCTTGTGGCTCCTCCGCCACTAACATCTTTGCGGAACATGATTTGGCGGTTGATAACCGCACTTCACGCAAAGAATTATATCACTTACCGAGATTTTCTACGGCAGAGTGCCATATCTAGTGAAGGTTAAAAGGCGTGATGATATATTTATTTATTTTATTTATCAGAAATAGATTTCAGTCATTTTTATCATTTTTAGTGCTCCAACAGGAACTAAGAATTTCAACTGAAGTATCACTTTTATATATTTATTTTTATTTGATTTACTACTCTGCATAACAATTAACAATTAAATGCTAGATATTGCAGAAATTTAACGGCATACACACTTGTCTACGTCGCAACAAGAAGTGGCCTACGCTCTAACGCGCTTAGTCAACACACCGATAAATTTTATTGTACAGAAATAAATAAATAGAATAAATTATTTAATTTTGTAACTAGCGGCGTGTATAATATAAATGATATATTTCTTCGCGTGAAGTGCGATTACCAGCCCTCAAATCACGGCCCCCAAAGATGTTAGTGGAGGGGGAGCCACAGGGATAGATTTAAATTGGTGAAAATTGTTTGTCGACTGTGGAGATAAAATTTTAAACTTTCTATTTTTCTTTAATTATACAAAATTAAAACTTTTTTTACCTGATATAATACTTAACATCTCAAGTATTTCGTAAATAATCCAGAAATGAAAATTCGACATAATAGAACCCATATCTGTGAATGGAAACACTTATTCGTTATAATGCCATAATTTGAAAGTTGGTACTTTGCTGTAAACGAATGTACGCTAGCGAAATATGCATATTCAGAATTGCTATAATCAGAAGTGGAGAGGCATGAATAAAATAAAAGGTAAAATTAAGTACAAATTGCAATCAATAGAAATGATGCAATTAAATTTTTTATTATGTCATTTATATTTATGTAATTTTGTTTAAACAATATATAAATGGAAGAAACACAAATTCACAAACATCTTTATCATATCAGAGAAGTTTTATTGTTTACCTGCACTAACAAAGGAGTGATACTAAACTCTCTCTTCCTCTAAATTCTAAAAACATATTTTTATTATGCATTATAGATGTTTCTATAAATCCTAACTACAACTTTGCCGTCATTGGCAGATATCGAAATATCGGATGCATTCCCGATCGAGAACGTTGCACTTATCATGAGCATACGACAAAGTTCACAAGTCGAAAGTTCTTTCAACAACAAACTATGATAAATATAAGCATACATACATATCGTCACAGGCGTCTGTGAAAATAGCAAACAATTGCATGGGTTATGAATTTTGCTGTGGTTTTATCATGGTATTTGCCAGAAAGTTGTCTGCAAATTGTTCAAATGTGGTTAGTGATTCATGAATTCTGCGCGTCTTGTTTCCTGTACTAGAAATATTGTATTACGTAGATTTTAATTTTCCTTCTTTGTTTGCAATACTGTAAATTTGGTTAAAAAATTGCATGTCATAAAAGATACAAACATCATCAGTTAATAAAAGATTATTGTTTTTATTTTTAGTTTACAAAGGTTCCTAAATTATTTAACAATAAAGACAAAATTAATTGTCATCCATACACTTGGTGAAACTAGGTTTAATAAAAAATATTAAATAAACACTTGGCAAAGTCTCCTAAATTATTTTACAAAAAAATTACTTGAAATAAAAAATATCTAGAAACATTTTTTATAACATTGTACTATTTTTATTTCGACTACTTTAGATGTATTTGACAAAATTAGTCAACAATTCACTCTTAATCGCCGTTACAATTTGATGTTTATAAAAACATAATAATAATATATTTATTTAATATTAGCCGTACATATAAACATATGCTAAGAGTGTATTTTCGAGATAGTTCACCGATAGTTTTATTAATTATGGTAAAATAAAGTTTATAAATGTATTACTTTTCAATTATTATTCATCAGACTGTTAAACAACATTGTTTGCTCCCACGAAGAATGCTACTGAAGACGTAACAAACAAGCAACAATTGTTAATTTAACAATAGCCTGAGGTGTAGCCAGTCACTGCTGCTGATGTTAACGGCCAGCAGGCTGTTCGCATCAAGCAAACGACCTTCCTACATAACGCATTTATAATAGCACTCATTTAACTGCGAGCTAATTACCTTCACTTTCAGATGCTAATTCTACAAACACGATCCATGACTGATAATGCACCAACACCTCGCACTACCACACCACTCCGAAAATTCCAGAACGTAAAGCGAAAAACCCCCGCAGTCACGATAGGAAAATTCGGTCATTTTCTGCACGCACAAAACATGAATATCACAAGGGAAATATTTGGCGCACGCATAGGTAAATAATATGAAAGAAAAAGTGTTGAATATTTACCGTTTCTAGTTGAAGAAATGATGAATGATGCAGTGACGAAGTGAATCGGCGAACAAATGCACTCTCACTAGATCAAAGTTGGCATTGTTTATGCGTCTTCATCTGTCTTTATTCGCACACAAACAAACAAAAAACAGCACAGGGCGACACGTTACGCACAACGCGTAACATGAGTAGAAATTCGCGTATTGTTTACAGTTACGCAGACCGATAAATCACTGTGAATTTCTGCGAGGCACGCGAGTTGGTCGCGCGTCCTTGAGGCCGGTCCGGGCAGTCGTCGCGTGCGAATTATGTGCGGGGCGATTCGCTAGCAGCCACAGCCGCCGCTGGCTCCTGACCTGGGCTACGGGCATTGACAGTGCGGCAGGATCTGGATAATTCCCGGGGAACGGCACCAGGGGGGTGGGATCATGACCAGCGCAACGTTGCGAATCAACGGCGGGGTCATGCACATCGCACACATGGCGACTCGTTGTCCTTGAGTGTGTGCCGCGTGCAAAACCCGAGCAAGCGCGAATCCTCGCGAACGCGACGGGTGGATTCGCACACGGGTTCGGTCGTCACTGGCCCGGACAGCTCCACCGCATTCGCGTGTTGACTCGCGAATTGCGAGGTTCGCAAGTCGCGGGTTTGCGTGTTGTGAGCCAATCCTGCGCACAGCAGGACTACCTGTTGCGTCTCTGCCCTGGGAGAGGACATCTGTTGCAGAATCTACAACACTGGATTTTCTCCTTTTTCAAGGACTATATTTCCTTTTTAGTGATTTTTGTGGTGTATAATTTTTTAGGTACCATGCAATAAATTCCATAGTTTTAGAAGATGTGTATTAATTTTTGCAAAAAATAATTTATCTTCATGCATGTAAATACAGTGAATATTTGTGAACAAAAGCAATGTTACAGTGTTAGTGTATTACCTTGAGTAACAATGTAAAATATTGTGACATTCAAACCCAAGTTCATGGAAAATAATTATTATATTTACCAAAATATAGTGACGTGGGCATCATATCAGTGTAAACGTAAATCTAATCAATATTGTGCTAAAAATAAATTATTTGTTTGAAATTACTGTAACTTATAACAAAGATTATCACCAAAGCTGGAGTATATACGCGCGATTTACGTTAAAAGTCAAACAGTAAACAAAAAACCACGGACGCCTAGATCACAGTCAATGTTGGTTTTGTAGATTAGAATAGTTTACTTTCTTGTCTGCGACCCAAAATCTGAAACCGAAACTGATACTGCCGGGATTCGTGACAACTTCGTCCCAAATCAAAATTTCAAGTATAAAAAAACACTCCCTTTGAAACACCCGAAAAGAAAATATAACACTGAAATTTTAAACCAAAATTGACTGACAGTAGCTTGCTTCACACCCATAAAAAGTGAAAAATAATTTAAGAAATACATGAACCGTAACCAAAATTAAATTTATCATAAAATAAAGACATTTTCAAATTGACCAACAATTAAAATTCAGTGCGAATTCAGAAATATTTCAGATCAAGAATAGAAACTAAATTTGGCTTGTAAAATTAATAAAAAAGAATAAAAATAAAATGTGTTTGAAGTTGCCGAAATTGGTATTTCAAAACATTTTTTTATTATAAACAATAAAAAAATCACTTAAATCTTTCATAAAGTTTTGCACAAATCTTTCAAAACCAAAACTCCTTTAAAACCATTCATAAACTTAAATCGGCAAAAGATCAAACGACAAAAGGAAAAGGAAAGGATTTTATTACTTAAACGGTCGTTTATTTGACAGCTACGATCGCTGTTGCAGATTTTACTTTAGTAAAATTTTACTATTGTCGTAAAACGTTGACAGGGTTGAAAGGCAACCTGCTGAGCGGGTAATGCCTCCATTTCCTTCTGAAGTCCGTGGCAAATAATCATGCGTGACTACACCATTGGAAGAACACAATGCGAAACCGAAATCCCATTGTGCTAAGTGTTTGAGAATTTGTTTGTTTGCCTATTTATTTGTTTACCCAACTGTGGTTTCAGTTGACTTTTAGGTAGGTGATTGTTAACGATGTGATTAATATATTTTGCGGTTGTGACAATTGGAATACGATACAATTCATTGATATGAATCTTTTAAGTGAAGAGGTTAAATATTATGATACATGAATTAATGTGTTATTTCATCAAACAGTTGCTTTTTTATTTTTAAAACCATTTTTATTTTTACTTCATTTTTTGCTCACAATAAAAGAATTTATTTTAAATTACTCAAATACGATCGTTTATTTTTCGAAGTACTTATTTATTTAAAAACAGTGGATACATATTTTCAAGTCTTTTTTGAAATAAGATATGTCAATGTCATCCTCTCGAAACGATTAAAAAATTTCAAACTACAAATAAAGCACCATTTTTTAATTTCCTAAAAAAAATACTATTTTAATCCAATAATTCAGATATACGTATCTGATTAGTAAAGAATATGATGTTTCAAGATCTGCTGTACTTAAAAACAGACGGTCAAATGTCATTTTTATATTTTTACCAGAATTCAGTACTCAAAGATTTTATTTTAATATCAACTTGGTAACTTTTGAAAAAACAATTGATGGACGCTTAAATTTCATTTTTTAACACTTAACTATGAGTCATGAGGGTTTTCATTTTATATTATAATTTTAATAATTTTTTACATGTTTTATAACGACAATTTTCAAATTTCTAAAATGTTACTATATACAATAAATGAACCGATAATCATTTCTAAAAATATTTTAAGCAAAAGTTTTTTAATTGGACTCAATTTTAGTTTTGTATTTTGTGATAAACTCTACCGAAATAAACATAAATACTTTAAAAATTACATCAATAAAGTTGTGGTGCTATTAGATTGTATATTATACTTAAAAGCTTAAATATATGTTTTATTATTATGCAGTATGACATAAGACATGAAGATTCATGAAAAATAATTATGTATATTTAGGTCGGGAAAGTAAAGAATATATTAGAATATTTCACTCGAAAATTTCAACCAATCAGGTTACAGTATTTTTTAAATTTCGACCAATCACAATCGAATATCAGTGAATATTAGCACTTGTGCAAATACCCGGGTATTTGCACAAGTGCAATACTCGAATATGTCAATTTGACAACACTAATGAAAAATTAACATTTGTTTAATAACGTTTCTAAGAAAATTGTTTTATTGCTTACACCACTTGATAAATATATATTTTTTATCTAAAATTGCATTGGACGTTTATCAAGTATTATGATCTGACAACTGACGTTTATATGACAGTTTAAATAAATATTAAATTATAATAAAAATAATTTAAAATATCGAATGTGAACTTTTTCTCGGGAAATATTCTACCAATATACCACTCGTGCAAGTCAAATACAATCAGAATATTTTCGCTCGTGCACGTTCGTGCACTCGAGAAAATATTCAGGTATTTGCCTTGCACTTGTGATATAATTATTGAATATTTTTTGGAATTTACTTAACACATGTTCACAGATTTCAATTATTTTGTCTTCTTTGTAACTAATACTCGAAAAGGCATCATATGATTTTTTTATCACCGAAAATTGAGCAAAAAATAATTGATTTTTCAGTTCTTCTCAAAGTTATAATTTTTATCGTCCATAAATACAAAAATGGGATCAGTAAAATACTTATATATAATAATCGACAGAAGAAAGAATTTTAATATGCTAATAGAATGAATATGGCAAAAGATGAATCAAGTTATTAGCAAAGTGGAAAGTTATCAAAACACTTAAATGTTAAAAATAGAAGTTAGCCAGAATTCCGATCCAAAAACAAAACCTGTCTCTTCCTCAACGCTCAACAAGAACCAGAACAGTGCAAGTGAATCAGTCAGTAGCTTAAAACATCCGTCTCGCTCTGTGAATCAATTCAACTTGTGTGACAGCGATTCTTCATTCGGTTGCGTCTAGTGCTTGCTAGTCTCTTTACCTACTTCCACAATGAGCCCAGCAGTATCTCGAACTTGTAACTGTACAACGAGGCAACGAGTCAAGGTAGAGGCTGGATGCAACGCGGCTAAGATTAGGATGGGTCGTTAACCTAAGATTAAACAACCGGCCATTTTAGACAACTCGTTCAGCGCTGGCAACTCGCTCGATTTTTTGTTTTTTTCATTCTTCTGTTTTTTTGAATTGCGTGAAGAGTTCTAGAACTACGAGAACCTACCCAGGGGCATCGCACTATGTCTTTTCAAGAGGGCTGCGTCATACTCAATTTTGCGATCCCTTGGTGTCTATTTAATAATTATATCTAATGTCAATACAAGGTACAAACATTGTACAGGATGTTTTTATTTAAGGGTTTATATTATATGACATATTGATTGTAGTACAAAAATATTTTTTTTTAAATTCGTAAAATTATGAAATTGATTATTGAAGTGTACATTTTTAGTGTATACCACTTGCCGCACTGCAAGGAGTCATTTATAATATATTGTATAATAAATAAATGGACTATAATAGTGTTTATAATTATTATATTATTATTAATATATTAGAAATAACTATCAAACCAGTGATAGTGATTTGACGGCTGGTAACCGCACTTCACGCGAAAAAAATATATCACTTACCGAGATCTGTTTAGGCAGAGTGCCACACCCAGTAATGGGTAAAAGGCGTGATGATATATTTATTTATTTATTTTTTACCAGTGATAGTAAAAGTATTTGCTTAACGTAAATTTTGTGAATGTTGTAAAAATTATTTCTATTCTATAATCAGTACGTCATATAATATATATCCTTAATTATTTTTTTTTTTAAGTATTAAAACATTATAAATACATCATATATGACTGAATTGATTTCAGACATTCGATTTGATATTGGGAATTAAAAGAGTATTTAATATTAAAGTTTAAAAAGCGCATCTAGTCCTCAATACTATTCAAAAAATAAAATTATGTTATAGATATATTTTGAGATCTTTGGACGTTATTTTAATTAATACCACCTTAATTTTTTGTAACAACAAAGACAAAATTAATTGTCATCCAACACTTATTCTCTGCTGGCACAGTTCTTCGTCACCAGCTTCTTCACGTGAACTTTGTTCTAGGTGAAGAAGTGAGTTATACCATACTGATGAGCTCTAATAAGAGCGAAACGCGTCTATGGTTACTAACTGTGCTGGCCAGCCTCTGACGATGCCCTCATAAGGTGACTTGGAGGCTGAATTTTGTGAAACATAGCCAAGTGTTTATTTTATACTTTTTATTAATTTTTTGTTATCATAAATGAATTAAAAAGAATAAACTAAAATTTAAACAAAAAATATGATGTTTTTAACAGTTAATTTCTACTTTATGAATCTGCATTATATGAGATTGTATTGTTAATTTGAATTCTTATGTATTATTCTGTTCTATACGTGAGCCCCTTTATTTAAAAAGTCTAGCAACGCCCACACACAAGTAAACATATCCCTGTTTGTTTTTAAGTTTCTGTTTAAAAAATTAACTTTTTTATTCATTAATTTTTCGTTATTAAGATGTTTTTAACCGGAAATCAGTACTTCGCGTTTCAAATATTTGTTTTGTGGTATTTTAAACAATGTAATCAGTTTGACGAGTTTTTGTTTTTTAAACAAGGTTTTATCAAATGGTGCTGTCGCTCTCGTGTAACTCTGAGGGTACTTGAAAGATTTAATGCAGTTATCTCTGTCTGACTTAATGCATTTATTCATTGCGTGTCAGTCATGCAGGTCCATTATACCGCGCCCACAATCCCTAGAGTGTCAAATAAATGGAACGAGACATGAGTCGAGTACTCATGCAATTTTTTAAATAAAACAATTTACATTATGAATACAACCCCACAACGGTATCATTATTTTATTTTTGTAACATTAGGAGTTAAAATAAAATAAATTTAGAATTGCACAAACATAATAACAAGTTATATTTTTATATATTTATTCCACTACACGGACATGCATGTCCAATACAATATAAGTATAAACGATCTTGACTATTATTCGACTAGTAAGTTCACATTAAATATATATATATATATATATATATATATATATATATATATATATATATATATATATAACAACAAAGACAAAATTAATTGTCATCCATACACTTCGTGAAACTAGGTTTAATAAAAAAATATTAAATAAACATTTGGCAAAGTCTCACAAAATTCAGTGCTGGCCGGCCTCTGACGATGCCCTCATAAGGTGACTCGGAGGCTGAATTTTGTGAGACTTTGCCAAGTGTTTATTTAATATTTTATATATATATATATATATATATATATATATATATATATATATATATATATATATATATATATATATATATATATATATATATATACATACATACATACATAACATCACGCTATATCCCATTAAATGGGGTAGCACGAACCCGTCAACATTCTCATCCTGACACACGATACTCGATTCGACCACATTAACACTTCCTTCATACACAACCAAAATCCATCAACACACAACAAACATTCATCCATTCGCTAGTGTACACTGCGCTTGTTTCTGAAGATCGTCTCCGCACAATTGCAGGTAAACACTCAAAACATCTAAACAATTAATCTAAAATCAAGAATCATACGCTTGTCTTCATTCATCATATTTATCCTGCAATTAATTTTCTCCAAACATTCCTATCCTGACACACCACTTTTGCTTCAACCACATTCATAATTCTTTTCATACAAGCTCGTTTATTCTTCACGCTCAGAATCTTTCGCTCACGCAACAACCCTTCAATCATATTCATCCATTTGTTCCTAGGCCGTCCACGCAAACTTTCACCCTCAATTTCACCAACATACACCTGTTTCACTAATCTGTCATTCGACATACGAGGGTCGTTCAATAAGTCCTTAGAAAATCCAAGAGATGGTGCTCGTAGTATCGAAAATGAATTTTTTCCAGTAAGCAGCACTCCTACCTAGTCAACTGTTAGAGTTTTAGCTTTAGCCGTCACGTAGTTTCATTGTTGTTGTCAATTGTAGTAAAAAACTTTTGATTGTTTATAATAATGGATAAAAGTGAGTTTCGAGCGATGATTAAACATCTGTATTTAAAAGGCTTAACGCCGAAAGAAATTAAAGCTGAGTTGGATGAAGTTCATGGCACATCTGCTCCTGTGTTTGCAACTGTTTACAATTGGGTGAATGAGTTTAAACGTGGCCGTACATCCACAAAAGATGAAAATCGTTCCGGACACCCTGTAGAAGTGTCTACCCCCGAAATGATTGACCAAATCCACGATATGGTTTTAAGTGACCGACGAATCAAAGTGCGCGAAATAGTTGAGGCTACAGGCATATCACAAGGCACAGTCGCTTTAATTTTGCACGAAAAATTAGGTGTGAAAAAAATCTCGGCAAGAAGGGTGCCGCGGTTGCTCACAGTGAAGAATAAACGCAATCGTGTGGTGGACTCTGAGGCTGTTTTGGCGCTTTTCCGTCGTAATCCTGAAGATTTTCTGCGTCGATACATAACTGTGGATGAGACTTGGATACATTACTACACTCCAGAGATAAAAGAACAGTCAAAACAGTGGATTTTTAAAGGCGAACGGGCTTCGAAGAAGGCGAAGACGGAGAAATCGGCTAGCAAGGTTATGGCAACGGTCTTTTGGGATGCACGCGGAATCATCTTCATCGACTATTTGGAAAAGGGAAAAACGATAACAGGAGCGTATTATGAGTCGTTATTGGACCGGCTGAGCGAAGAAATAAAAGAAAAACGTCCTCATTTGAAACGCAAAAAGGTCATTTTTCACCAAGACAATGCACGTGTGCACACCTGCGCAGTTGCGATGGCCAAAATTATGGAATTAAAGTTCCAATTATTGCAACATCCACCGTATTCACCAGATTTGGCCCCCAGTGACTTTTTCTTATTTTCAAACTTAAAGAAATGGCTTGGCGGACGAAAGTTTACGTCCAATGAGGAGGTCATCGCCCAAACGGAAGCCTATTTTGAGGAGCTTCCGAAATCCTACTTTTTGGACGGCTTAAAAAATTTGGGAAAACGATTAGAGAAGTGTATAGAGCTAAAAGGAGATTATGTAGAAAAATAAAAAAAAATCTACCCAAAAAAAGTGTTTTTTCTACTTTTTTCTAAGGACTTATTGAACGACCCTCGTACGTTCTACATGACCAAACCATCTCAACTGACTTATTCCCACTCTTCTTACAACATTCTTCCCAATCTCACATTCATCATACACCAATGTATTCCGGACACGATCTCTTCTAGTATATCCACACACACCCCGCAAATATCTCATTTCCACAGCAGTTATACGCCGTTCATGTTTCTTCATCCATACCCAACATTCACTACCATACATCAACGTAGGCACTAACACACCATTATAAACACTCAATCGAGCATCTCTGGATACATTCACGTTCCGAGTAAAGGTTCCCAGAGCACCCAATATCTTACATCCAGCAGATACTCTTCTTTCAATCTCTCGATCAATACGTCCATCCCTCGAAAACACACTCCCCAAGTATACAAACTCATTTACTTGACCCAATCTCACACCATTCACCGAAACATTGCAATCAGTCACCAAATCACTCTTCTCAAACACTAACACTTTACATTTATCAACATTCAGTAATAGATTTAAACCTTTTCCTACTTCATTTATACTTAGAATCATTCTTCTCAATTGTTCTTCAGATTCACCCATTACAACTACATCATCCGCATAAGCTAACGCAGGCACTACACTGCCACCAATACGTACACCATCCGCCCCATTCAGCGACTTTCGTAACAACACATCCATATATAAATTAAACAACCACGGGGACATCCCACAACCTTGTTTCACGCCAACATCTATAGAAAACCAATCACTCAATCTACCATCAACTCTCACCGCAGCCTCGCTATCTTCGTATAATGCACGAATCGCTCCCAACAAATTACCATTTATACCGTACTCTAGAAGTACATCCCACAGAATAACCCGATGAACACTATCATATGCTTTTTTAAGATCGAGAAAGCCACAGAACACCTTCTTGTTCTTAGCAAGTGATTTCTCAACAATCATACGAAGAGAAAACAATTGATCTACACACCCTCTCTCAGGCAAAAATCCACCTTGCATATTACTCAACTTGGAGATTGTTAAGGTTCGTACCTTGTGAATAAGAATCTTCCCGTACAACTTCCCTACCACACTCAACAAACTTATCGCACGGAAATTAGTACAATCACTCGAACTACCTTTGCCCTTAAATAAAGGACAAATGATAGCACGTTTCCAATCATCAGGAGCTACACACAGTTTCAAACAAAATCTAAATAAATAAACTAACCAATCAAATAATCTCTCACCACCATACTTCAACATCTCATTCGTTATACCATCCAAACCAGGAGCTTTACCATTCTTCAAACGTAACAATGCAAAACTAACATCACTTTCATCTATATCCCATTCATCACTTCTAACATTTTCTCTTGAATTTTCACTACAACAATTCGATCCATTTACGCTACCATATAAGCCTCTAAAATACTCACACCATCTATTTCTAACGTCTAATTCATTCCACAATAACTCACCATTCGCACTCTTAATCGCTTTTACTGCCCTTACATTACCACCTCTCAATCTCTTCACACTCAACCAAAACATTCTTTTATTCATAGTAAAATCATTCGTCATTCTTTCACTCATCAAATCATCAAAACGCACCTTACTTTCTCTCACTACTCTCTTAACATGTTTATTTAACCTTTTATATTCTAGCAAACATTCATCACGTAAACTTCCAGGCACATCTTTTACATGTAGAAATCGCAAATACGCTCTCTTTTTCTCTTCAATTGCTTCTTTCACTTCATCATTCCACCATGCATTCCTTGGACAAGAGCCTAATCTGGCTTCACCACAAACTTCTTTTGCACATTTAAGAACTGTATCCTTAAATTTCATCCAAACATCATTTATGCTGCATTCAAAATTAGGCTCACATACAGGCAAAGATTCATTTATTTTCTCAACAAACAGATCTCAAATATCCTCATTCTGTAGTACACTAGATTTCACACGAAACATTTTTTCGGTGCCTTTTACCCTCATTCGCCAACATTTATTCAGACGTATACGCGACACCACCAAATAATGATCATTCGTACCCAATTCAGCCCCACGCTTCACACGCGTATCCACAACTAAACTTCTTAGTCGTTCATCATATATATATATATATATATATATATATATTATTATATTTATTGTTACCTTTTAGATTATTATTATATGTACCTATGTACTATAATAATATAATAACTGTACTCTTCTTCTCTTTCATACAAATTTTAGTAAGAATAATTCTATAATTTTTTAGAGTTCAGTTCGGAAACATAATTATGAATACAAAAATTATTAAAAAATTGCGCATTCTCGATATAGGATTATTTAAAGTATATAAAGACGTAAAATATCAATTAACAAATGGAATATATTGTCTAGTTGATTTAACTGGTACTTTGAATTCATTCATCAAATGAGAACAATGGATATCACCGCTGATAAGTTTATGCAAAAATGTAATATTCTTGTATTCTCTAAGATATTTTAAGGTAGGTATAGCAAGATAACGAAGAAATTGTAGAATAATTATGATCAATAAATATAAAAAACAATATATCATCACGCCTTTTACCCATTACTGAGTGTGGCACTCTGCCGTAGCAGATTTCGGTAAGTGATATATTTTTACGCGTGAAGTGCGGTTACCAGCCGTCAAATCACGGCCTCCAAAGATATTAGTGGTGGAGGAGCCACAGGGGTAGATTTTTTTTTAAATTGGTGAAAATTGTTTGTCGGCTGTGGGGATCGAACCAAGGTTATCAAGATCCACAGGCCGACTCGATACCACTGAGCCACCTACCCCATAAATAAATAAATAAATAAATAATTAAATAAATAAATGGATCAGGTAAATGCAACCGTGGTGCAAAAATTTATGTTGAACACTTTCAATGCTGTTGATATGAGTATTAAAATGAGTTGACCAAACACTACATGCATTCATCAAATTAGATCTGACAAGTGATAAATAAAGAGGTGTCAGGATCTTGATTGATTTCATTTCTGGGCAAGTTCTCTTAATGAGACCAAGAATTTGCATGAATTTGTTATTAATGTGTTCGTTGAAGCTCATTTTTCCATTCAATATTGTTTTCAATACCTTTTACATAAAAACATAAACAACTGAATTAAATTTTATCCATAATTACTATTAATCATACATACTTGTATTCTGAGGTTGTGGATGTTTATAGACATCAAGGGTGTTTTTGTTCTATCTGGAAAAAAAAAATTAATAATTAGGTACCTAAGAATAGAAGATCATACAGAAATTAGTAAACTAAAGGTAAGCCATTAAAATAAGGAGACAATAACTTAATCATTTAAAACTTAAAAACATAAGATGAAATAAAGTACCTCTGTTGAAATCGCAAATAATAGAAACAAAAGGAGTTGCCAATATCTTATACAACAAATAAATTTAATAATTGTTTTCCCATTTGACATTGCCTATACAGAATGTTTCAATATTTCAAAGCCAAAATTAAATGGCAGATAATACAAGATATACTGATCTCGGGTCAAAACGAAATTCACAAAATTATTTGCACTTTATATGAAGTACAGATTTTAATGCCACTTGATAAAATAAATATATCATCTCGCCTTTTACCCATTACTGGGTATGGCACTCTGCTGTAGCATATCTCGGTAAGTGATATATTCATGCGTGTGAAGTGCGGTTACCAGTCGTCAAATCATGTTCCCCAAAGATGTCAGTGGAGGGCGAGTCACAAGGACAATTTTAATGTGGAGAAAATTGTTTGAGGGCTGTGGGAATTGAACCCGGGTTCTCAAATTCACAGGTCGACTCAACATCACTGAGCCACCTATCTCATAAATAATTATAATTGTAATGTTTTTAATTAGAAATTAATTATTTAAATATTAGTAATAACATAAATATAGTGGAACTGAAATGTGTACTTCATGTCAAATGCAAATAATTCTGCGAATATTTCAAAAATTCTTTTTAATCCGGGATTAGTATATCAAGTAGTATCTGCCATTTAATTTTGTTTCTGTAATAATGAAACCCTTTTTATATATTTTTCTAATTCGTGTTATAAAAATAAGCATTTAACCATTTGTTGATCGTTTTAATTCGCGAAGGTTGCGTCAAAATATGCAAACCATTAATCAAATTTTATTGAGACGTTAATTATTCTTCCATGTAATGGACACACAATTGGTTCGTTCTAAGCTTGGAAACTATTAAAAACTGAAACTCGACACCCCGTCAAATCATAAACATGTCATTAATTCCCAAAACTCGAAGCGAAAAATGAAAATATCAAATTGCATTTTTGTTTGAGGATTCCAGACACATGTTAAGCGTGTCAAAGATCTCTTTCCATTTTTTGTGCAATTCTGAAAGATGACCCCAGCACTCAGAGCTGTGTGGCACGCCGCTGGAGTTTAGTGTTTATCGCAGAGTAGAACCACCCCCCTCAGTGCTGATAAACTGCCAACAGGGGTCGAGTTTGTTTAACCCTGCGTCACCCCTGTCTGACTCTGAAATCTGCTCTTGTTTACGGTCATAAAAAATAATAAGGAATGTCTGGTCCGCGTCTGCACAAGTGCCAGATTGGGGGCCTACTGGGATCTGTGGTTTTTACCCACCCTTCAGAGGTTTAGAATACAGGAAATATTTACTGATTTATTTATCGTAAAGCTATCATCATTGCTTAATATGCTTTTTATAATTTTTCCTTTTCAAAAGTTTCTAAATTATTTAACAAAAAATTACTTGAAATACAAAATATCGAGAAACGTTTTCCACAACTTTGTAGTATTTTTTTCAAGAATAATTTAATTGCGTTTGACAGAAGAAATTAAGTTAAACTATAAGTATAGTTGACATAATTGATAATTTTAATACATTATTTCAAATGAAGAAAAGGATACAGCGAATCTATAGCACTCGAACGCAGCTGTACTTATATTTTTGGTTATAATTTGAAGTCAGTAAAGTTTTAAGTAACAAATTCTCGCTCGTGAGACATGTGTTTTAACCATAGAATTACAACTAATTGTTTATATACTCGCAAAGATTGTATTTATGATCGTCCGTTAAGAATACAAAATAAATAATATTGTTTTTAACAAAAGAAATCAATAAAATTATGTCGTTCTACCTATTTTTGAATGTGGTTTTGTAACAAGACATGTCGGTTATTCACTTTTTTTTAAATAAACTGCGATTAACGGTCATAAAATCACGGTCTAAAAGATAATAGCGAGGAAGTATTATACATGAGTAATTACGAAACTATTTTCACAAAAGTGTAGAAGCTTAAAAATCAATGAATGTTTAACCAACAAATATACATTTTTGTCGATTGACATTAAAAAGGGGTTTTTGTTGACAACTGACAGGCTGTGAAGTGCTACTCTACAATCCAGAATGTAAAAGTGTTACTATGGAAAAAAACAAACTTGACATTTATAATTTAATTTAATTAATATAATTTCAACCGCATGCCACTTTTAAAATCTCGGGTGGGGTTAACATTTTTTCTTTTCTTCCTATTATATATTGTAAATTTAATTAATTGTCAATATTCGCCAAAAACAAAATGACATTCATGAAATTATAAATGTCTAATTTGTTTTTACCAATACCAATACCATTAAAAGTGTTGAAAATATATATTTTACCTGAAACTGACATTTGCCTGACCTTTAAGACTCAGGAAAGCTTTACTTTGCATGCCTAGTCAGGAAAATAACATATTGCCTGCCTAGGCGTGAGTTTCTAATTACTTAGCAACATAAAATACTGACTGAATATGTAACTCAAATATTTCTTTTAATTTAAATAAATTTAAGAATTTGTTTATAAGTTTCAGGTAAAATGTTATATGTAACACGTCAGTAAAGCGTCGCACAGGATTCGTGAGCTGTTTCAAGCCTCGCTGTCGCTCGGCATGAAACTATCTACTCATCCTGTAATTGAACGCTTTCCTGACTTTTTACGTAAATAACTATTAAACAACCGGTATAATAATTATGTTTTCAACACGGCAAAAAGTAGATTTGCGTTGCGCTTCGGTTATGAAACTCTAACCGCGGCTGTAAAATCTGCTACTTTTTTGCCTAGTTATTTAATAACTATTGTATTCGATTGTAGTGAATTGTTTTTCTGCATTTTCATCCATGTCTTATAAATAACTACATTTTAGAATGTCAATCTCATCTTATACTTGTAAACGATGATTTAGATGATTAAATATGCCACAATTTTTAATGAATATTTCTCTTCTTCCTAATAACATCCTGCCAGAGTTCTAGTAAGCGGGTGCGACAGGTCCCGCAGAACGTTTTTTAAACTGAGCTCCGCCCACCAAATTACCGAACACCGGTTGCTTCCTTGCAGACTAAATCAAGTTCCCTCTACTCCCAGAGTCATCTACACCACTGAGCCTCTGCTTCCGCACACAACAATGAGGTGTATGTACGAACCCTTACGTCAGGCATCCATGAATGCTAATGATACACTAGTACTTTTTATGCTTCGGCAACAGAGCGAAAATATTAAGATACAAGTGACAATTATGGGGAATTTTTCTAGGGCAAACAAGACTTTGACCCTTTAACTATCGTGAGACAGACTATTATGTTTCCTTACATTTTTTCTAACATAAAGATGCAATGTTTTTGAAACACTTGACTTTTTTATTAAACAGGTTTTTCAACAAAAACGTGTTAAAATCTGTTTTCATTGAATTGTTTTATTTTTAAACGTGCTTTTTTTAGACATTTTTGACTTAATTAATAATTGCAGATACGATTTTTTCAATTCTAATTTACAAGATTTATCAAACAAGAGACCGTGTATTTAAAATTAGTATATTATACAACCAAAAGGGAGAGAAGTAATGTATATATTATTATTTTCGATACTAGCATTCAAATTTTATATAACAATTTTTATATTGATAATAATAAATACAATTTTGTCATGAATATTTACTTGTTTATCCACATAAACTAAGTAGGCCGAATATCAAAATTTTTTCTTTAACATAAAAAAAGTTTAAATTTGTTGATCAGTGTAATTTGAAACGTAGATAGTTGAAAACTACGACGAATTAAAGCAGAAAGTATCAAGATCTTTTGAGAATGCTATACATCTTACTTCCTTAAAATAACTAAAATTAATTTATAAATAAATATATCATCACGCCTTTTACCCATTACCGGGTGTGGAATTCCGCCGTAGCAGTGATATATTTCTTCGCGTAAAGTGCGGTTATCGGCCGTCAGATCACAGCCACAGGGGTAGATTTAAATTGGTGAAAATTGTTTGTCGGCTGTGGGGATTGAACCAGGGTTCTCATGATTGACTCGATACCACTAAGCCACCTACCCCATAAAAATTTAAAAATTAAGAAACAAATTAATTTATATATATATATATATATATATATATATATATATATATATATATATATATATATATAACGGTATAAAATGATGTCATTCAAGAGTGATTACAATTGGATTTAGATCTTCAAAAAACAATGAAATAAATAATTGCTCATCGACTCATATGGCAGACGAGTAGGTAACCATGACCTAAATTAAAAATCAAACCAAAACCAAAGGGTTACCAACCTAGCTGCCATTACTAACACCTTGCAATGACAGAACCAAGTCCCTAATCAAATTTAATTTCAGTAGGAAGACACCGTAGGAACAGTTGTTGAAACATAATAGCACAGCATAGAGGAAATTGCTGACAGTTTGACCTATATATTTCCTATATCTTGAACGGTAAATATCCGAGTTGGTTTGTGAAGTGGTGGGTCGATCGTCTATTGTTACCGCAAGCATAACCAACTGCCTGAAAGGGTTAGCTAAAACAGCAGGTGCTTAATGGAGAATCCGAATGGAAGGACTGTGATAAGCTGACTGGTGGAAGGTATTACATGTTGAATCTGGATCGGTTAGCAGTTACAAATTTTATACAGAATTTTAAAAAGGTTTTCACTTAAATTTGCAAATTAAAATGTTCAGTGATAAATTTCTTGACTTTAAGAAAAGTTTTATTATCGTCTTTCATTTTTGAGATTATACGAGAACTTGTTATCGTTAGACGAGAAATGAACACACAAAAACGAGAATTCTTGAATATTTGATATTATTATTACTAATAATATTTTTATTCATTTCTTTCAACAAATAAATATACAAGGTGTTTCACAACTAGAGCCAAAAATTAAAGGGTATATTATGTACGACGTGCTGATCATGAAACAAAAAGATTTTTTTTTAAATCCCAAAATTATTTTCCATGTTTCCCAGTACAAAATTTTTCGTTGCCACTGCCACTGGGTGGATGATTATGTTAAAGTTATTAATTAAATAAAATTCTATTATAAATAACTGCTAATAATTGAATTGTGTAATTATTCTTTCGTAGTTGATAACTACTTCATTGTTTGTGGTTAATAGGAAAGCGAATCCAGTACTACAAAAAATGTTTTAGGTTAACAACCCTTAATTTTTCGAATTTTAAAAAAATTATTTTTGTTTCATGATCAGCACGTCGTACAGAATATACCCTTTCATTTTTTGCTCTAAGTTGTGAAACACCCTGTATAGAGAATAGTTAAGAATCCTTAATATTGAAGTTTGAAATAAATAAATATAGAGAATAGTTAAGAATCTTTAATATTGAAATTTGAAATAATAAATAAATTGTTGTGACATGTCTGAGACGAAAAAATCTGTTTTTCTCTATAGTCACATTTATTAGTAAATGAATTATAATAATATATTTTAAAATTACTTTATAGACAAATATTTCAATAATGAAAAGTAGAGAATTTAATATCTTTAATTTAAAATGTTTTTCTTTAGAATATGAATATTTGACTATGAAAAATGTACATTTGATACTAAATGTATTCAGATCTTTTAAAAATATTTTAGATTAGTAAATAAAGCATTATTTTATTAATGATTGACAGAGTTTCTTTCTATGTGATGGCGTGCAGAAAAATATTACTTTATCTGTTGTTTTATAAAAATATTGCTAATTGGGAGATAAATAATAAATATAGATAGATGGAAAAATTGGTACAAATTATTCCACAAGTATTATTTATAAATGAGATAGGAATGTGGGTAAATCAAATATTTAGCTACTACTGCGTTCGGCCAAAATAACTGTTTGCTATTGGGAAATCCAGTGTATTTATGATATGATAAATATTAAGCAATTCTTTGCTTTATATCTTGTTTCCACTTCAAAATTACAGTTAGATTTGTTACTCATATCATCATGCTAAAATAACAGAAAATAAATACGTTCTTGTACTTAATAATAAATCGCGAATCGTGAATTCAAAAGAACATTTAATATATTTCATTTCCAGAGAAGGCTTAATTAAATTAGAGTGCTGATTTTAAATTCCAAATTATTCATATTTTGTCAAAGAAAATTTAGCAGTACCTTACCGTCAATGATCATAAGATCAAATTCAACACTATACTTTTATTTAAATTTGAAGGATTTTCAAAAGATCCTTTCTCATTTGTAAAGTTACTTTTGTGTTATTCGAGAGAAATAGGTATTCATGAAATAAAAGATACAGAGAACAAATTTTTCATCTAGTTTTGTTTGCAATATTTATCTGCAACATAAAATATACGATGTAGAAATATTCAAGGTCAAATCTTTTACCGTATCCATATACCGAGTTTACAAATTTGTCTATTTGCTGAATCAGTTTATACACGTCATAAATAAAAGTAACTATAAACGATGGTGTCATATCTTACTACTTATATATGTAAGTACCGTAATCATATCATTATAGATTTTTGTGGCCTTTTAATATTTCAATAAATTTGCTACGAATTCTTGGCTTTACCGAACTAAAGTCTGTGGCAATTTCAGTATTCATTCAATATTCACCACATAAATGAAGTTGTCAAAATACGCTGTTTGAGACTTGTGAATAAACATTGATTCTCATTTCACTGTTACCACAAAATACATTTATCAATAGAACACTTTAACAAAACAGTTTTTGCTGCAATTTAATATAATATAATAGTATATTACATAATAAGTCAGGAAAGTGATGCTTTACTTGACGAAGCGGTTGTTTGAAGTACGAGGCCGTCAGGCCGAGTATTTTAATTCGCTGAGTCAAGTAAAACACTTTCGTGACGTATTATGTATACTATTTTTTCTGAAATCGTTCATATTTATATTTTATCAATATAATTAATAATACATATTTCAAAATGTTTAATTTTTTGGTAAGAATCATATTGGCAGCAAACTACATATCCAAGGTGATAACAAAAGTTGTTGAAAACAATATCTTATGTGAAAAATCTATTGAATATATTTGTGTCAAAAGTAATATTGTTGACAGAGAAGATTTCTTTATAATGTTGGAAAATATAGATGAAAATGAGTATAAGGCGGTATTTTCAAGTACTCCTCCTGAAATCTTAAATCAAGCAACTGCGGCTGTTGAAAATTTATTACCGAGCAAGTCCGAAGACCGATATGATAAAGAGTATGAAATTTTCATGGATTGGAAAAAGCAAAATAATTTGTCAGCAAATGTGCTACTTGCTTATTTTATTTACTGAATCTCCAATAAATTTAGCTTCAAATTCGGCAGTGTCATACATAAATTTCAGTAATTTAAGCAATTGTATATTTAGTATTAATATTATTGATAAAAATAAATAAAAATCTTATTAAATTTTTTAGTTATTTAGTTTATTTATTTGAGTCAGGAAAACACTTACTTTCCATACTAACATGCGTCAGGAAAGTAGGCATTTTCTTGACGATTTCAGAAAATATATTATCATACCTTTTA
Organism: Pterostichus niger; assembly: GCA_947425015.1. Lineage (NCBI taxonomy): Eukaryota > Metazoa > Arthropoda > Insecta > Coleoptera > Carabidae > Pterostichus > Pterostichus niger. The sequence goes on along the minus strand of OX380344.1, from coordinate 24,118,406 downwards.
CCCTGTAGGATGTAGCACTTTGCCATAGCAGATCTTGATAAGTGATATATTTATCCGCGTAAAGTTCGGTGACCAGCCGTCAAATCACGGCCCCCAAAGATGATAGTGAAGGGGAACCACAGGAGTAATTTTAATGTGATGAACACTATTTATCAGCTGTGAAAATCGAATACGGTTTTTCAAATCGAAAGTCCGATTCGATACCACTGAGCCCATCATTTAATTTATAAAATAATACATTGTAAATATACAAATTTATATCAAGTTATATACTAATATTGTAATTATAATTGCTTTATAAAATTTGTCTTTACTAAATTTTCCTCAAAATTATATCATGTATGAACTGATTCAGCATATAGACCATAGCACAATTACCAAATAAAAAAAAAATGGAAAATAATTAAGAGCAAAGCTGATGACAAGTTCAAAATTGCTTCAGAAATGAATCTATAAACTAATACGAAATTGATGACCAAATTTGAACAAAACCATCCATTATTCTAACCTTTAGAAATAGATTTTAGATGAAACATCTCTACAAAATCGCGTGATACACCTGCGTATATTAAATACACACACACATACATACACCCTGCAGCTTGTGTCGATGTCAAGTGTAATTATTATGCAGGAAGCTTGACGATGGTGAGTCGAAGTGTGCGGGGAAGAAACAAGCTGCGCCCGCGAAGAACTGCTTCTAGGAAGGTGCATCTGCGGAGGTAACGTGACCATGCATGTGCATGTGTGGATGAAGAAGAGAGACTAGTAGCATATAGAAAAATGACTTGCGTATTCTTAAGAATATATTTGAAGAGAGATTTTAAAACGAAATTCAGTAAGATTGCCGAAAAGATTTCTTATTTATTTTATTTATGTGACATTCTATACAACACAAAATAATCCTAATTATAGTACATGAAGCCTATAAGCTTATAGTTAACCTAGTTGGATATAGTATTTAGTAATATTTATATAAATTGAAATTAGCAAAGATTAAACTTGCGCCATAATAGGATTCACAATAAAATGTAATATAACCTTGTGGTTAATATTTTCACACCCCTATCAGAATTGCGCTCAGAGAAAGTGACCTATTTGTCCTGTCTTAGTTCTAAACTACATTTACGACTGGTTACTTGAAGTGATATTATTATTACATAAAAGTATATTAAACTATATGAAAGATGGCTGACATTTTTATGATTTTTATGTTATAATTGATTATTTATATTACGACGTTAAAATGCTTATTATTAATTAAATAGCCAATGTGAATTTTCTCCATGAATTGTTTACCAGGCGTTAAATCACGGTCCTCTAAGAATAAAGGAAGAGCCTCAATAGTAATGAGATATATATATATATATATATATATATATATATATATATATATATATATATATATATATATAAATTGAATTTGAAAATATATCATGTTTAATAAACTGTGACTACTTTATAAAATGTTTTCAAACCTAAGAAACTTTAATGAATTATATGATTTGATATACAGATTATAAAACAAAAATAATTTTTTGGAAATTTAAAAAAATATCTAACCTTTATTTATAGTGCACTGTTTTAGTACCACTGATTTAATAACAAATTTAATTATTTGTTAATTAAGAATACTACCCACAAATAATTATGTAGGTATATAATATTGCGTAATGTCAATTACATTAAATTTTATTTCATTATTAACATAAATTAACAAATAATAAAATTTGTTGTTAAACTAGTGGTACTAAAAAGTATACTTCAAATACGGTCATTTATTTTTGCGAATTAAAAACAAAACTTTTTGTTCTATCATCAGCTTATCAATTTATGTAACTATTAAAATATCATATACAGTTATAGAATTATCCTGTATAAACGGTTAAACCGTTAGGCAATATTTAATATCCAGATTGAACATTTTAAATAAATAAATTGATAAGTACGATTGAAAATTTGCAGCGAGAACGAACGAGTTCAAATAGGAGGAATAATGAGCTTGCATGAAAGTGATATAGCAGAATATGAATATTTGCCGAAGATTAATTATGGAATGAATTCACTAAATTAAGAATGATTTACCTTAAGTTAACATTTTTAGTATCACAGGTTTGATAGTTATTTCTCACATATTAATAATTAAATTATAATTATATATACTACAATAGTAATTTGATCTATTATACATCAGACAAACTATTATTTATATAAATGAATACCCTTAATTGTGTTCCCGAAGTATAAAAATTTCTTATATATGTATGTACATTTTCAACCTAAAAGTATATTTTCAATGGTCCAGTTTTTAAAAAAAATATTAGTCATTGTTATATCCATTGTATTTTTCATCCTCTCCCTTTGCTATGATTCCTTTTTAATTTCAATCTACGATGCCATATTAATATAACATGACATTTTTCCGCAAACACGACTAATAACAATAAACAAACAACCAGGATTAAAACAAAACATAAAAATAGTACAATAATCCCTAATTACAACCTAACCCTTACATCAACCTCAAAAGCTTTTAGCCAAATTCGCACTAGACTTCCACCCTGTAATTATCCCAATTACAAGATTACAACTCTGTTACAAAATACATCTGTTCATGAGTATAAACTATGAAGCTTTCGAAGTACATTTAAATGTTGAAGTTACGCAGGTAATACGAGAGTGCGTTGTAGTATGGCCACGTTGGATCGCAGTCACCAACTCTGCTCAACACCGGCTGCGTGCAGCGTTCAGCCAATCCCGCAACGTGGAGAAAATGCTCGTTTTTTTATTTTTTATAGAAATAAAAAGAGTGTAGCTGGCCAAACAGGTCCCGTACTGTTGGCATCACGTATGGCAGTGGTTTCCAAACTTTTTCTCTCAGCGGCCCCTTTTTTCCATAAAAAATTGTCGCGCCCCCCTCATTTTCTTAACCTAAAATTATGTTTATGACAACATAATAATAAAACAAAATAATGTAACAACATTTATAAACATAAAATTGTAATAAGATTGGAAATAATATTTAATTTAAATTAGGCATAATTAAAACAATATAATCATAATTTTAGAGTGTGCTGAATGGGCGCTTGTTTTTCAGTTTCTCGAACCGGGGAATCATTGAAGATATCGCCACTCGCAATTCTTTTTCAACGAATAATCGAGTTCGATATTATGTCTTTAAAACAGCTACAGCGGAAAAGCCTGTTTCACATAAATAAGATGTTACGAAAAGTAACAAAATTTCTAAGGCTTTGTTTGTTAAACTAGGGATATTTGACTGCGAGCGCGAGTTAGAAACACGTGTGTTATGATATGAATTGAGAATGTGTTCATAAGCCTCAATTATATTTTTATATAGCGCGCCCCCCTTGAAACAATCTCGCGCTCCCTTAGGGGGGGGGGCGCCCCACAGTTTGGAAACCACTGACGTATGGAGTACACCGCATGGCATATATAATTTCTCTGTGGAAGATATTTTTTAAATATATTGGTGACATAATTTATTTTTTAATACGGTAGTAATTTTTTTTAATAATAAATGAGTACATGAGTTTACGCTTTTATAAGGAATTTTATGCTAGGTAATCAGAAAAGTAGATTTATTAAAATTTGGTAACAAAATATGACAACATTTTTTTTTCTACATAGAATAAAATAAATTTATATGAAATACAGTAACACGACAGATAATAGAAAAACACGATTAATCTAAATTAAGTTTTGTTGAGTTGAACATTCTGGTAGCAGATAATTATTAAAAGTAGATATACATTACAACAGTTTAGGTCCGAGCTTTATAATTTTTAGAACGTGGTCATGCGTTTCAAATTTAAATAAATATTTTTCTAAATTACAACTCACGGATAAGTCAGCCCTCGATAATCGGAATGTTACTGTAATACCTATCTATGGCCTATTTGCTGAATAATGCCTATGGCACACTGGTCGATGAGCGTCGATGAGCATCGATGAGCTCTTCGATGAAACAACAGAACGCATTCTTCATTGACAAACAATACAAGCTTCTAAAGTTGAGAAAGAAAAACTAAATTTCAAAAATATGCTAACGTGAAATGAGACACAAAAGATACGAGTGAAATGAGATACGTTCGTTTCATCGATGAGCTCTTCGATGGAAATAGAGGAGCCTCTAATTTTCGTCGATGACGGGTGCGTTCTGTTGTTTCATCGAAGAGCTCATCGATGCTCATCGACGCTCATCGACCAGTGTGCCATAGGCATAAGGAATAATAAGGAAAAAACTTAGCAAAGACAAATTCTCTAAATCATTTTATAAAGCGATAATTGCAATTTTAGTATATCTTTTGTTATAAATGTTTGTATATTTACAATTGCTTTATAATATTAAGTATTACATTACAACAAAAACTGTTTTGTTAAATGTTTTAATTTTACTTCTATTGGCAAAATTAAAATACGGATTACAATGTTTATTTTTACCGCGTAATTTTTAGTCTTCCTATGTGTTACGAGGAGCAAATCTGTAATGAATAATTACTGTACCTACATATAAACGTAGTAAGCTATGACGTCATATTTTTAGTTACTTTTATACACCTTAATATTAAGCTTTTATATTTATAATGTTATTGCAATTGTGTAATAAAGTGAGCTACAGCTGTCAAATATCTATTGAAGTATAATTGCGCTCTTTCATTATAAGCAAAAGACCGCGAATTGAAACTTCGCTGACTTCATCTTATAACTACAAAAATAACTGCAATAGAAAGTATTGTAATTTGCATTAATTTCATAATACAACATAACAAATAATACATATATAATGCCAATAAAGCCGTAGGATTAATTTACAGCATAAATTTAAAATTTTGACGTAAAGTAAGGCTAGAATTCAAACTGAAATCTTTAGAATATTAGCCTTGGACTATACATGCAGATTTGGGTAAGTGGCTCAGTGCGTGGTATCGAGTCGGCCTGTGGATCTTGAGAACCCTTGTTCGATCCCCACAGGCGACAAACAAATTTCACCAATTTAAAATCTACCCCTGTGGCTTTCACTCCACTAACATCTTTGGGAGCCGTGATTTGACGGCTGGTAACTGCACTTCACGCGAAGAAATATATCACTTATATATCAGAAATGGGTAAAAGGCGTGATGATATATTTATTTATTTATATTACACAACATAATAATTTTCAAATTAATAATATTAAAATATAAAATAAATATATCTTCAAGTCTTGTATCCATTATTGAGTGTGGCATTCTACCGCAGCAGATTTCTTTATTATTTATTATTTATTTTATAATATTTTTGGTGCAGCTGTCTGTATATTGCTTTATCAATGACTTGTCTTTTAAAAATGTTTGAATATGATAAAGGAGAAACTGACGAATTTCTAGAAAACCGAAGACACTTTCAAGGTTCGAAGTGTTGCATTGCATCGAGGTGAAGGACAGTGCACTGACCAGACTAAGTCGAACGCACGCGAAGAGAGATGCAAGATGCAAGCAAGTCAAGTAGTCATGGAGAAAAGAAAGGGCCATCATAGAAAAATGGAACAAGGTCTTTTTTAATATGTAAATCACAGTGTGCGGCGACCACATAACGGAACCTGCGTTTTTATGGAATTCCTGGCTCAAAATCAAAATAGAAAATTTATAATATATTAAATTGTACTGAACTTATCAAAAATACCGTTACATGATAAGTTAATTACCTACATTACAGAGACCGTTCGATTATTAAAAAAACTATATTCCAATTTCAATACATTTTTTTAATATATGTGCAATTTACTTAAGCTATAAAAATTGTTTGATGGTTAATAGACGACATTTCGATTCTAGTTTGGGCTCATTTCCAAGAAGTTAAATAATAAAACTAAAAAAACTAACATCTTTGGGAGCTGTGATTTGACGGCTAGTAACCGAACTTCACGTGAAAAAATCTATCACTTACCGAGATTTGCTACAGCAGAATGCCACACTTTGTAATAGGTATAAAACGTGATAATATATTTAATAAAAGTTCAGCATTACACTATAATGAAAAAAAGTGAAATAATTAAAATTCATTGGAAATGAACACCAAAAGAACTACGCATTTCTAGTAAGTATTATTGACTAAAAACAACTAGACTAAACGATAATTGACAATAGTACAATTGTAATATATTAAGTATATTATTTTGCCGTTTACTATATTATTTATATTCTATTATATTAATACTTCGATACATGATTCATGATATATTATTTGGCCATTATTAAAGTCTGTTTAGTTTTGCGTAGTCTTTCGTCTTTTAAAGGTGTATATTTATTTTATAGATTTTTGTTCAAATCAATGTTTTTCAACATGGACATACACCACAACTATTGTGTTGAATCATTTTTTTTACCAGAACGATTCATTTGCTGTCTTTTGTAGATATTGTGATTTTTAAACTATGTACGAAACACGTATTTTTGTCTATAATGTAAAACAAAGAAGTGGCAAACTCAAATTGTATTTTTTTTCTATCAAAACTGTAATAGGCCTGAATGAAAACTTAATTACCTTTGCATACATATATAACATCACGGTATATTCTATATATTCGTTTTCTGTTCTTACTAGAGATTAACTGTAATTGTTTGAAATTTACTTTTAAAAACAAGCACAGGAAGACATATGAATGTAGTTCCAGCGACTATTAGAATAAGAATGCTTGACGAAAAATTATTATTTAATTAATCTAATGAGTGGATGTTTTTTCAATGTTTAAATGGTTCATGTTACCCAATTTGATGGGATATAGTGTGATGTTATGTACAAATCCTTCAAATATTTACTTAGCATTTTTTGCTGATTCATCTCGAAATTTAATCATCTGCTCAGTGGTATCGAGTCGGCCTGTGGATCTTGAGAACCCTGGTTCGATCTCCACAGCCGACAAACAATTTTCACCAATTTAAATTTACCCCTGTTGCTTTTCCTCCACTAATATCTTTAAGGGCCGTGATTTGACGGCTGGTAACCGCACTTCACGCGAAGAAATATATGACTTACCGAGATCTGCTTAGGCAGAGTGCCACACCTAGTAATGGGTAAAAGGCGTGATATATTTATTTATTTACTTTCATTTATAAATAATCTTATTCTGACATACCATTTTAACATTTTCTTATTCATATTTTTATTTAAATAGTCTGGTAAAACTTAATAGTAATACAATAATTACAAATTATTATCGATCCCAAGACTCCAATATATGACAGGTATTAACAACGGGTTTCGTCTACAGCGACACGTGTCTGATTTAAAGGAAATCATACCACGAACAGATTTTTTTGTCATAAGACTTGACTGAAAGTACAGTGATGATGATAAATTTAAAGTTAAATTTATGACAGAAACATTCGGGTGACTCCTGGGTCATATGTTGCATCAAAACAAACATTAAACTAATAAATATTAAACCTAGTTTCACCAAGTGAGCATTTAAAGACAATTAATTTTGTCTTTGTTGTTTTTTATTTAAACATTAAACTTTTAAAGTTACAAACTAATTGATTATATTACAATTTAGAGAGATATTATTTACGTAGTTTCTTGAAGAGAAGTCTTTAACTATACTCACAAGGATTATAAAATGAAAAATAAATATATCATCACGTCTTTTACCCATTAGTGTTTGTGGCACTCTGCTGTAGCAGATCTCTGTATGTGATATATTTCTTCGCGTGAACTACGGTTACTAGCCGTGAAATCACGCTTCCCAAAGATATTAGTGGAGGTAGTTTTAATGTGGTGAAAATTGTTTGTCGGCTGTGGAAATCGAATCCGAATTCTCAAATTCACAGGCAGAGATGATACCACTGAGCCACCTACCCCAGTAACAAGGATTGTAATATTTTTAAGTATAAAATTTCTATTAAATGATAAATTAAAACTAGTTAACAATTTAATCATGAACCTACAGCTAAAATCATACATTTATTAAATGTTAAAATGTTTGATAGCTTTTAATTATTAGTAGTTTAATATTTCCATATTAATACAATTAATGAACCATTTATATACCGGGTGTAACACGAAAAGTGAAACATAGGCATTTAACATGGCAAATCAGTTTTTCCGTGCGCATTTCTTCCCTAATTATTTTAGGAAAAAATGTTTCAAATAAATGTTGTAAAGCATAAAATTCTACATCCGAATCAATAAACAAAATTCATTTTGACTACTTCATAACTGCAGAAATTAAATTTGAAAATTCACGTAATTTCAATTTAATAGTAATAGCCATGGAATTAAAAACAAGAGATGAACAAATGCGCACGGAAAAACTGATTTGCCATGTTAAGCGCCTATGTTTCACTTTTCGTGTTACACCCAGTATAATTCAATCTATGTAATATACAAATTAATTCATGTGACGTAAAACTTGAATTGTGTATAATAAACATTTAAAACAATAAGGTATCATTTCAAATTAGTTCTACAATCTACCCTAAGCAAGTATACGGACGGCTTCTCATTAAAGCAATCAGGACTCCAATTCTCCAGTCATTGTTAAACTTGAAATAAAGTGAAGAATGCGATAGCCACACACTTGTATTATTCTTACATACATTAATAAGTCATAATGACATAGTTTTTAACGTTGCAATGATTAGTTTTAAATGACTTTGTGTGAGACAACGCAAGTGAACGAACACGATATTCCGGCTCAAAACGCAAATTACCAAAAGTAATAAATTATTAATTTGTGTCGGTTAAAATGTATTTTTTCTTCTAATTTTCTTTCTATCCAGTGGTTTGAAATAAAATAATAAGTTTTATACATTCTTACAGGTGACTCTATTAGATATTATATTAGCCCGAATTAAAATCAAATATTAAAATAAAAAAATCTGATGTGGACACCACATGACTTCCTTGTACGCGTATTAAACTATAGATATTTTTTTAATTGGACATATTTGACATTATATCTTTTATTTTTTGTTCTTATCCATAGCAAACTTAATTTTTTTTTAAATCATAAAATATATAATATTTAAATTTAGATATCTCGTTTATGCAAAAAGCTAATTTAAAAATTCTTAAAGTGCTAGACGCAGAATTTAATTCTCTAAAACTTTTATTTGTAGCATTTATTTCTAAAATTAAAATAATACAATTTTTTTCAAGGAAAACTGTTAGCAGCTTCATGTAATGTGTCACTTCCGGTTAGTGTATTTTATCCAAAATCTATTATGTTATTTCCATTAATATAGTATATATACCAAATTAAATGGATTCCGGGAGGGCCAAAATACCTATTTCCGTTGAAATCTGAGAACCGAAAATTTTCGCAATTACAATACTTCCTTTACTTCGTACAAGGAAGTAAAAATATATAAATAAATAAAATAAATATATCATCACGCCTTTTACCCATTACTGGGTGTGGCACTCTGCAGAAGCAGATCTCGGTAAGTAATATATTTCTTCGCGTGAAGTTCGGTCACCAGCCGTCAAATCACGGCCCCCAAAGATATTAGTGGAGAGGGAGCTACAGGGGTAGATTTATATTGGTGAAAATTGTTTGTCGGCTGTGGGGATCAAACCAGGGTTCTCAAGATCCACAGGCCGACTCGATACCACTGAGCCACCTACCCCATAAAAATATATCTTAACTTTAATTCATTTCTAAGTTTGCTACGTCTAGTGAAATATTGCATGTAACCAGCAATAAAGTCACAGACAAAAGATATAATTTTAATGTGGTTAAAATAATTTGCCTCTGCAGTTGAGATCTTAATTTCATAACCGCACTTCACGCGAACAAATATATGACATATATAGATCTGATATGGCGGAATGCTACACACAATAATAGGTAAAAGGCGTGATGATATATTTATTTATTTAATTCATATTCATTCTGATATATTTATGCAAAGCAAAATGTATAATCCCTAGACTAATTTCAGTTTTAACGATATTAATTTATTAATGTAAATAAAATAGTTCCATTCTAGTGTAATTAAGTCCAGGTGATAATCACATTCATATTTATACAAATGCTATTAATTATATAGAAATTAAATATTTTGATGACAATGTACAAAATGGTCACAGGATCTTGTATCAACGATAGTAACGTCATTAAAGATCGCTCAGGCCATTTAGCTAATGCGATCGCACATATAAACAAAATAATAGATCATTATTATTCATAGGTTTCATGTTATTACATTTATATTACTATTCGCCTATTGGATACTGTATTTCTATTAGAGCGATTAGAACTGTTGACAGTTTGATAATAGTTTCATGAAGTATTTTTAAAGGTCTTATTTTGTTTCACAAATGTTTTTGTGTGAAAATGTTCTTTACTTCTTAGAAACAAATTTAAGATACATATTTAAAGTCTCGTTATATAGAATATAGACACAATAAAATAACCAAATATTTTTAAAACTTAATTCTTTACTTTACAACTATGTTTTTTTTAGGTTATATATATTTATTTATTTATTTATGTTATGCTGTACAACAGAAACTTAATCCCAATTACAGTACAGGGTCCGCACTCACCGAGCCTCAGTGTGACAGTTCATATATTTTTTAGCTTGACTGCGATTCGAACTCGGGATCTCCGGATTCGAATTCCATATCGCTATCCACACCACCGTACTGACGGATAATATAGATATATTATTATGGGGTAGGTGGCTCAGTGGTATTGAGTCGGCCTGTGGATCTTGAGAACTCTGGTTCGATCCCCACAAAAAGGGTGACTTAACCGAATGCGGCAATTGGAGACCAATTACGCTACTGTGTACAGCAAGTAAGGTATTATGTAGAGTGATACTGGAAAGAATGAAGATCGGAATAGATGAAAGACTAAGAGAGAACCAAGCCGGCTTTAGGACAGGACGATCCTGCGTGGATCAAATTAATACGCTTAGGATAATACTAGAGGAAAAAAAGGAAAGAAACGATGGAATTCACATAGCCTTTATAGATTTCCTGAAGGCATTTGACAAAGTGAATAGAGCAAAGATGTGGAATATATTGATGCTGTACGGAATATCGCCCAAATACATAAAGATAATTAGTCTACTATACGAGAACTACGTATCAAGAATAGAACACGAAGGTTCATTGACGAAGGAAATAAAAATAAATACCGGAGTCAGACAAGGCTGCATCCTATCACCCATACTATTCTTAATAATAATCGACTGGGTAATGAAAAACGTAGCAGACAACAAGACAGGTATAACATGGAATCCATTCCAGAAATTAGAGGATCTGGAATTTGCCGATGACCTATGCTTGTTAACAGAAAAGAAACAACATTTACAAGAGAAACTAGATAAAGTAACAACTACTGCAAAAGAAGTCGGATTAGAAATAAACAGAAAGAAGACAAAAATACTAACTAGTGCAAAAAATAGGATTCAAAAAATTAAAATAGGAAAAGAAGATCTAGAAGAGACGGAGGAATTTTGCTATCTGGGAAGTATACTGGCGATAAATGGAGGAACCCAAGCAGATATCGAGAGAAGAATTTCGCAAGCTAGGAAATCTTTTAATATGCTACGGAAAATTTGGAAATCACAGAGCATATCAGAAAATACTAAACTGAGACTATTTAAGACTAATGTTAAAACGACACTCCTGTACGGAGCGGAAACATGGGCTTTAACAAAATTCCAAATAAAAAAACTGCAAACCTTCATCAATAAATGCCTAAGGATTATTTGTAATATATACTGGCCCGAAAAGATAACAAACACAGAACTACTTATACGAGCGAAAGAAGAAGAAATAGAAAAAACAATAAAAAGACAAAAATGGAAATGGATAGGACATACATTAAGGAAAGCACCAACGAGCATTACAAGACAGACTTATGAATATAATGCATTGGGGAAAAGACACAAGGGAAGACCAGCAAACACATGGAAAAGAAACACACTTAATGAACTACAAACTGTAAATATGGGCTGGAACGAAGCTAAGAAAAAGGCAACGGATAGAGAAAGTTGGAAAATCCTTACACAACAAATAATAGACAACGATATGTAATCAGTGACATTCAATAGAAATTACGGAAAAAGCAAATAACAATAACAATAATAATATGTAATAATTATACGATTTAAATGACCAGTGTTATTCACTCTAAAAGTGAAAGAAATTAGAAATCAGACTTATATAAAAGTGCATAGGACTAGCAACCCTACCACTAAAAGATCTTTGCTGTGAAACGCAGTCGCGCCCTACGCTCCCCAGAGGAGTATAAGGAAGAAGAAGATTATGGGGTAGGTGGCTCAGTGGTATTGAGTCGGCCTGTGGATCTTGAGAACTCTGGTTCGATCCCCACAGCCGATAAACAATTTTCACCAATTTAAAAATCTATCCTTGTGTCTCCCCCTCCACTAAAATCTTTGGGGGCCGTGATTTGACGGCTGGTAACCGCACTTCACGCGAACAAATATATCCCTTACCGAGATCTCCTTCGGCAAAGTGCCACACCCAGTAATGGGCAAAAGGCGTGATGATATATTTATTTTTATATTATTTTGTATATTGTATCCTAAAATTTTTAACATTTTTATAAATGCTAGATTACGAAAAAATTTTATTGTAAATATGGTGGTTGAAATTTTTAATGTGAAATTAGCACAAATAAGAAAAACAGAATTTGATGTTAATATTTATTGTTGTGTGCTTAAAATTAAAGTATTTTCTAGCAATTCAACTTGAAATTGAGTTAGATTAGCATTTAGCACGAGCACATCTTAAAAATAAATTGCTGTTACTAATAAAGGACTTCTCGAACCACAAACAAATTAATTTATAACAATTTCGAAAAAGTTGATTTTATTTATTACGGATTTTGTAATAAACGCTACTGTTTACAAAATAGAAGTAAAACAAGAAGGTGCCATTAATAAAACTATACAGAATGTTTCACAACTTAGAGCAAAAAATTAAAGGGTATATTCTGTACGACGTGCTGATCATGAAACAAAAAGATTTATTTTTAAATTCGAAAAATTAAGAGTTGTTAACCTAAAACATTTTTTGTAGTACTGCACTGGATTCGCTTTCCTATTAAATACAAACAATGAATTACACAATTCAATTATTAGCAGTTATTTATAATATAATTTTATTTAATTAATAACTTTAACATAATCATCCACCCAGTGGCAGTGGCAACAAAGAATTTTGGACTGGGAAACATGGAAAATAGTTATGCGATTTAAAAAAAAAATATTTTTGTTTCATGATCAGCACGTCGTACAGAATATACCCTTTAATTTTGTGAAACACCCTGTATAACGTACCTCTGGTTAAATATGGCTCATTATTGAAATTAATCTGTTTTAACAAAATTTCATCTCTATATAAGCTTGAAGCTTCGAAGTTTTTTAATTACTAATATTGGCCAAATTGGATTGTTTTTGTTATAGTTATATTTTTATAGTTTTAAATTGAAGTACATTTGGAAGGAAATATAATAATTGTGACATTAAAGAAAAGAATTTAATGAATTTAAATAAAACTGTGAATAATATGAATACCTTTGTTATAAATTGAATATTAAATATAATTACGAGCAACATCCCCTAGACTGTCAAAGCCAAATAACAACGTAACAAATATATGCGTCAAAACAAAGCATAACAACATACCAACGTACGTATACGTCAGGTAACTAAATATAATTATTGCTTTAACGTCACAAGCGCATAATAACAATCTGCAGCGTGCATTTAACTGTCAGTAGCTAGGATAAATAATTCACAACGCATGTCGCTAAATCAACCGCCACCGTATTCGCGCTTCGCTCCATTAAGGGAGATTCACAATTGTAGATAACGATTAGGTCACCAGTAAATAGCAAAGTGACTTGTTATTATTTTATGAAGGCTAGTCATGTATGATTTATGCACTACAAATTGTTAAATTTTTCTACAGAATTTAGTTAATGGTCACCGTTACGGTTTTATTAATTGTATTTAAATTACTATTTATTAACAGTGTTGCTAACGTTTTAAATTTTAAATTACCTAAATATAACTAGAACAATATATTTACAATAATCGTATTTACCATAACAAGTATATTTAACTTTTATTTCAATATTAGTTATAGTCTATATCACCGGAACTACATAGTAGATTGATGTTCAAAGCGTACAATTATTATAAAGAAATTTTAAAATCTTCGAAATATTACCACAATCACAAAATTGAGTAAAATCGTGAAAAGATGCATTGTCTGAAAGTGAACTGGAATAAACAGAAAAATACAGATAATAATAATAATAATAATAATAATCTTTATTGACACTCGTCAAAGGCGGGGTTCAGCCAGAGGCTGCTCTTCCACCCAACCCAACATTTGAGAATTACATAAATTTTACAATGTACACCAAATTAAACATAGATCAAGTATATATAGTAATATATAGAAACAAAATTTTTAAGTTTTCTTGCTTACATATTTACACAAACTGTATACAATTTATTTTTTAATGAGTTTACTGTTAGAGACTAGATGAATGTCACTTGTCGTAGTCATGACTACATTTTTGATACACTGAAAATCTGGTACGGCGATCAGAAAATCACAGATGCAAACATTTATTTACTATGTTGAAACAGAGTAGGGTAGGTGGTTCAGTGGTATCGAGTCGGCCTGTGGATCTTGAGATCCCTGGTTCGATCCCCACAGTCGACAAACAATTTTCACCAATTTAAATCTACCCCTGTGGCTCCCTCACCACTAATATCTTTGAGGGCCGTGATTTGACGGCTGGTAACCGCATTTCACGCGACAAAATATATCACTTACCGAGATTTGCTTAGGCCACACCCAGTAATGGGTAAAAGGCGTGATGATATATTTATTTATTTATAAACAGAGTAGTCATAAGACATTTATGAATATCTCCAATTGCAATAAAAATAGTTCCTTTTTCCTTCTTAACTTCAAATATCTAAGTGTGTAAGTGAGTGTGTTAATTTATTGAAATTTGCGTGCAAAAATAGAATTTAATTTAAATTTAATTTTAAAAATTAAAAAAAAATTGTTGAGCACGTATCCCGATCAAAAATATAACAACTATCTGTTTAAGATTTACTGTAGCAGAGTACCCAAAAATGGGTTAAATTGAATTACATTTTGTGCCATTTTTAATTTTGAGCATTTTTCCCTTAAACAATTTAGAAAAATGTCAAGATCTTTTCACAACACTGTACATACTGACAGTATAGTTATACAGTTGTTCCCTTTTTGCGCAGAAAATGCAAAATATATTTCTTTTACAACTGTCAAAAATATTCAATTTTATTCAATAATTATATCACAAGTGCAAGGCAAATACCTGAATATTTTCTCGAGTGCACGAATGTGTACGAGCGAAAATATTCTGATTGTATTTGACTTGCACGAGTGGTATATTGGTAGAATATTTCCCGAGAAAAAATTCACATTCGATATTTTAAATTATTTTTATTATAATTTAATAATAATTTAAACTGTCATATAAACGTCAGTTGATCTTTAACACTTGATAAACGTCCAATGCAATTTTAGATAAAAAATATATATTTAGCAAGTGGTGTAAGCAATAAAACAATTTTCTTAGAAACGTTATTAAACAAATGTAAATTTTTCATTAGTGTTGTCAAATTGACATATTCGAGTATTGCACTTGTGCAGAATATTCACTGATATTCGATTGTGATTGGTCGAAATTTAAAAAATACTGTAACCTGATTGGTTGAAATTTTTCGAGTGAAATATTCTCTGATATCAATACGCGAAGTACATGATTTTTTTCATCATTTACATTACAATAACAACGCGTATTTTGCGCACTATTCCGCACCGTAGTGCGCAAAATGATTATTTCGCTCACGCTTCCAATTTTTTATACGTTCCTTTGGTTACATCGGTAGTACCACATTCATATTATTTTTGATTGTTTTGCTTCAATTTGCTTGAATAAATCAATAATTATTATATTATTCTATTTGATAGTTGTAGAAAAGATATTTATATTTCGTTGGCAAAATTTTTATTTGTTTGCACGTTCGAATGACTTTATGTCTCGGTCTGCGGTCTCGACTAAAAGTGACATTCTCACGAGCAACAAAAAACCATTCATTTAATACAAAAATAACTATATCATACAATAGCAATATTGTTTATAGCAAGATGCAAGAAGCAATTGTTTTGCACAAAAAGCGTGAAAAAAAGGTTAAACTGTACAGCCAGGCTACATACCATCAATTAGGGGGTTAATTTAATATTGATTGCTGAAATCGCTAATATTTTGTACAAATATAAGCAATTTTCATTTAAGTTTGTTGCAACAAATTTTTACCATACAAAGAAAACTTGAAATTGCATATACTCTAATTGAAATTTCAAAAATTAAATTAAATCAGTGGTATCGAGTCGGCCTGTGGATCTTGAGAACCCTGGTTCGATCCCCACAGCCGACAAACAATTTTTACCAATTTAAATCTACCCCTGTGGCTCCTCTTCCACAAATATCTTTGAGGGCCGTGACTTCACGGCTGGTAACCGCACTTCACGCGTAAAAATATATCACTTACCGAGATCTGTGTAGGCAGAGTGCCACACCCAGTGATGGGTAAAAGGCGTGATGATATATTTATTTATTTTATTTTTAAAAATTAATTCAGAAAACAAGTATGAAGAAATTATTTAAAACTGTTCTTGAATAATTCCATGGTAAAAGAAACGAATCAATGACAGTATTCAAAATCCTAACAGGGTTTGTTTGGGACCACGCAATAAACATCCAGACATCTCAGTCACTCTCCCCTGTATTATACAATTCATCCACCAGCCAGTAATAAAAAACTCATTGCTCTGCAGTTGTTGATGATTCACGATTCACGCGAGAATAAAGAAGAAATCGCGCAGCGGCGAGTCGGCGAGATTTTCTCACAGTACGTGATGGCGACGTTTCGCATTGTGAAGGGCTGAACCAGGGTCCCGGCCCGTTCCCGGACAACTTGTAGCGTCCCGATCCAGAACCGGGCCAGCAAAAACAGGTTGATAGGAACAGGATTGACAGGATAGGGCGCTTCGCGAAGGGTGGTGTACGTGGGTAAGAAACACAGGGATGTACTACCATATTTCTTTATAAAAATTACAAGTTTATTAACATTCAAAATATTTAAAATTATTGATAACGGGATATTAAATTTTAGACCTAGAATCAAGGATATATAACGAAAGATATTTCATGCATGGAATCATATTAAACATTGAAATCTTATTTAAATTTAGAAATCAGTTTTATAGACATATATTTTCTATATTTTAACGTTTCTCGAGTTTATTAAAATTGACGACTTTAGAAATGTCAGAATATTACCGAAGTTTGTATTTATAATATATTTAAAATTAAAGCATTCTTATGTGAAATTAAATATAGTTTTAAATTTTACATTCCTTTACTAGGCATAGGGTAAAGGTATCATTTACTTTTCAAAACTATCTACCTAAATTTGCAAATGTACAGCTGGTAAGAACACCTAATGATCATTTTTTTTAAAATTTATATATCGGACCAACTACTAAGGTCATATGCCAATATGTCCTTTGTATGGTCGCCACGGACAGGACCCGAACCCACGACCTTATGGTTGCGAGTCAGGCCCTCAACCCGCGCGACCATCACGCGGGACAATGATAATTTATATATTTATTTAGTTAATTTACGAAACAAATGCAATATCAAATAATATTTAAAATTGAATAATTGAAATAAATTTTATGTGTCTATTCATTTTTATAATAATTAAAATAATAATAATTTTAGTGATTATAATAATGTCACTATTTTTATCAAGTTATAAGGTACGAAATGAAACCATCTTGCCAAGTGTTTTTCTTGAGCTAGGCCAGACCTGCAACGTGGCAAAAAGGGCCCGTCATAGGATGGTTGATATCTTGTCTGACAAGATTTTAAACCGTATTATTCGCGATGCAGTTTTTGTTTCGATCTAACACAGCTCCCCTCCCAATTTGCATATTTCATTTCTAATCTGTACACTAACGTATTTTGAACGTAGCGTCATTTATCTTACTATATAAACAGACAAATACTTTTTATCGTGAATATCTATAATTTATACTTGTTTTATGTTACATTTATGATAAATATATTATGAACTAGTTTTATTTATCCGCTCTATGCTTTCTAATTCGCGTAAACATTTTTGAATTGGCAATAAAATCAATGTAAAATATGTGTGATATATATTTCGTATTTCAAAATATATTATTAGTCATTATTAAACTTTTTGTCTATTTTATTGCCTAAATATTAAAATGTCATGTCAATGATAACTCTGCCTTATTAACATAATTTTAACATTAATATTACATCTTGCCTTCACTTTACAACATAAAAAATCTAAAAACTGTATTTTATTGGAGTAATAAAAAGTGTACTAAACACATCGCTGACAAATTTTAAACAATCAAATTAACTATACATTTAACAGTAACGCAAGTTTTTAAATATATTTCAAAAGCTACAGCGAAAATAATAATATGATCTATTGTAAATGATGATAATATGAGAATTCACCACACGTCACTGTCAACCAATAGGATCACGAATTTGTTTGAAAATGAACAAATGAAATGTACATTTCGTCGGAAATTCATCACTAGTGAAATTTCATCGGAAATACCACTGTTATTAGTATCCTTGGTTACGAATAAAATAAATGATATTTTCATAAACGTCAATTGAAAACATTTTTTCAGTGTACATTCCATATTCAAAATTTTCATAACTGTAATAAGTAAATAAATACCTAACTATTCTTGTTAATTAACTCTTGTTTGGTAAATTCTCAAGCCGAATACAACTCGTAGTATGAAAATTGACAGATAATATTTTGACATAAATATACATTCGTTGTTATGGAAATGGAAACATAACGAGTGCGAAGCACGAGTTGTGTTTCCTATTTATGTCAAAATATTTTCAGCAATTTTCATACTACTTGTTATATTATATATGATAATTTTAAAATTCGTCAAATATTTCTGCAATAAATTAATACACCTAATTTTTAGTATTTTAATTTCAATCAAATATAAATCTTCTAATCCAGTATTTCCCGAAAATATGCAGTCAGTACGGTGGTGTAGTTAATATTCCGGCATTTGAATCTGAAGATCCCGAGTTCAAATCTCACTGAAGCTAAAATTATCTGTGCTACTTCGGTTCAATGATTTCGGATCCTGTACTGTAATTGAAATTAAGTTCATGTTGTACGGAGTAGCATAAATAAATAAATATGAATATAAAGGATCTCTTAGAAAGATATAAATATTTCGCTGCCCGCATCTAACAAATATTGTAATGCAGACAATATATTATAATAATATAAATGATACAAATATATACCCAAATATGCAGAAAGCTAAATTTGTGAACCAACATCATTAATGTGTGATTTACAACATTAAAATAACAAACATGAATTTAAGAAATGCATTATAAAAATCAAACATTTTTTGTCACGAAATGCGCAAAAAACTTCTTTTCGCGAAATAGAGAGCAATATCAGAGGTATAAATGGCAGTGTTTATATTAACGTTATTTTCCAAAAAAATAATAAACTTCATTATTTTATTAAAAATTCTTGTTTAATAGTTATGTATTTTATATCTTTACATTAACTTACAATTTTGATTCAAATAATTAATAATATGGGGTAGGTGGCTCAGTGGTATCGAGTCAGCCTGTGGATATGAAAACCCCGGTTCGGCTGGTAACTACACTTTACGTGAAGAAATATATCACTTATCGAAATCTGCTACGACAGAGTGCTACACCCAGTAATGGACAAAAGGTGTGATAATATATATATTTAAATAAAAATTACTTTCATTGTACCTACTAGATTTTATTCCAAGTGTATTTAAAGTTCGAATAAAGCCTTTTTGAAGCATGTCGTGAAAAGAATGTTATATCTAACACAAGAGAAAAGCGCCTTTTCCACTATAGTTTGACAAATAGCTATTTTTTTAAGATAAAAAATAGATTTACATTTAGTCTTAAAATATTCTTAAGTTAGGGAAGCGCTGCTCTATTTAACTTTTGTTTTATGTGTTAATTTTACTTAACTTTTTTGCAATTTTATTTTAACAAAGTAGGTTATATTACTTAAAGGTTTATATCAACATTAATTATCTCCAATCATAATAAGTTTAATTTGTATAATTAGATACTGCTATTGCAATAACTTTACCCCACCTGCACTGGGTAAAGCTATAATTAAAATCAACTTTAGATAATTCTGCTTATTATCTTTCAAGAAAATGTATCACAGCTGTCTTTAATCCTACTATGACCGTAGTTTATTACTTTACCGATTTTTTCTTGGTTTCTTTTTGGCCGTATTTTGTTTTTGCAATAACATTTGGCAAACGGTACAAAAGAAATAAAAACAGAGATAATAGGTGCATGGTACGCAATAGATGGCTCGTTATAAATAATGTAGGTTTGGTTGTAGAAAATGAAGTAAAATGATACAGAAAATTGTATTAATCTTGAAATTATAGTGTATTTTTAAAAGATCTTGACACATTTAATAAATGTTTGTATATTATCCTTAGTCACTGTGGATTAGGGTGACTCAGTGGTATCGAAGCGGCCTGTGGATTTGAGAACTCTGGTTCGATTCCCACAGTCGACAAACCACATTAAAACTACCCCTGTGATTCCCGCTCCACTAACATCTATGAGGAATGCGATTTGACGGCTGCTAACCGTACTACATTCGAAGAAATATATCACTTACTAAGATCTGCTACGACAGTGTGCCACACCCAGTAATGGGTAAAAGGCTTTATTTTTATTTGTCACTGTGAAATGTTTGAATATTATTTTAGAAAAATGTGCTTTACTTAAATGTATGGAGAATACTTCTTATAAAATGTATTTCTCTGAATTTTTTATGAGTATTTCAGCATTTTTTTAAACTAATTAGATTTCCACAAGGGACAAACTTTATACCACATTAAAATTAACCCTGTGACTCCCTTGTCATTAACATCTTTCGGGTTCGCGATTTGACGGTTGGTATCCGTACTTCACGCGCAAAATATATCACTTATCGAGATCTGCTATAGAGGAATACAA
Source organism: Pterostichus niger (assembly GCA_947425015.1). Taxonomy (NCBI): domain Eukaryota; kingdom Metazoa; phylum Arthropoda; class Insecta; order Coleoptera; family Carabidae; genus Pterostichus; species Pterostichus niger. The sequence goes on along the minus strand of OX380344.1, from coordinate 24,097,219 downwards.
TACCCAGCAAATAATGAGTAAAAGGCGTGATGATATGTTTATTTTATTTTTATTTAATTCAAAAACATTTTTTTATATTGAATATAATAAGGTCTTTTCAAAAACCCTTAGATATCAATAAATAAAACCGGCCTTTCTTAGCGTATTACTTGCATAATTTGATAAGGAACAAAAAAAGCAAATGTCTTATAGTAATAATAACGATAGTAAACGTTGCGTTATAAACATTTCCAAAATGTTTGCATGGCCTCAAAAGTGACTAATCTTTGGCACATTGTGCAACCAGCAACTATGACTGTTGCCACATATGATAATTTTGCTCAATGACTTACATTCGCGTATGAAATAAAGCCAGTTTCACACTGCTAATACAACAAATAATTAAAAAAATTATTGCAGTTGACTTGTATAACAAGATTGCAAAATTCGGATAAAAAAATAGTAACGGAAAATATAATTATAAAAGGTATGTGTAACTAGATACAATTTAATTTATTCCCCTTGTTGTCACTTCATTACCATTTACAAATCTATTCATTATTCTATTCTGTATGCATTACTTCTTGTTTTCTCACAAGAAAAAACTTTATAATTATTCTCAAAAAATATATATAACTTTCGTTAGTAACTACAAAAATATCTACATTCATAATTAAATAAATACTTTTCTCTCATTTCTGAGTGCGGCATTCTACGTGAAGTGCAATATATATATATATATATATATATATATATATATATATATATATATATATAATCTCGAACCTATTTCAATTTGCAATTGTGCCAAAATAGGTATTTGTGTATCTAGGTTGCAAAATGATAGTTTGTTTGACTATTTGTTATGCGCATCAAATCATTTTGTAGCCTAGGTGCACACGAAATATTTCTTGTAACTAATTTATGTTCATTAAAAAACTTCAAAATTAATTTCAAATTTAATTTCGAAATAATGGTTATTATATGAATGTCGAACCAGTAGACATTTTCAGAAAAAATAACAATGTGTTTATCAGCGGCATTTTGTAATAGTGTTATTGATTGGTTTAGAATAGTCCGCCAAAGTAGCGGACAGTCCGGTGATAAATTTTTATCGGACTGCTTACAAAAAAAGCAGTCTGAATGTGCGCGTAAATATCAACTTTGTTTGATAGGTGCGTGAAAAAACCGAATAGTATTTGATTAATTCACAAAAAAACTTATAAAATAAGTAAGTATTTGTTATCATAATAGACAAACTATATTAACATGGAAATATAAATGTTTATATGTGTAGAACTAATTTAATAGCAACATGTAAAAACTGGAGTTGAACAATTTACAAACTGCACCCGTATCAATAAAAACGGTTAACTCCATTTAAGCTGATAAAAATGTGTGTCATGTCTCTATCTGCCATCACCATCAGCAATCGTGCAACTTTTCGACAGATTAAACCCGACTTTAAAGTACGCGGCCTACTTTTTCGCGTGCACGTTTTTGGTAAATGTTAAGGTGAAACTTTTCGCATAGCATACGTAACCACAACTACTAGCCACTTAAATTGTAAATAGAAGTAGGAATACCAGTTATTTTGGCTTGTTCAAGATAGGTTGGTACTAAAAATTGTACGCATGGACAGTTTTATAGGCGCATAAAACTCACGGCCCCTATTCAAAATTTGTAAGGTTAATTTTGCGGTCACATATTTTAAAGAAAATTCTTTTGAAAAGTTGTTAAACATTTATGTCCAAAGTGAAACGGGGCATTAAATTTTGTTGACTGCACAGGTTGAAGTAAACATAAAACTAGAGCTTTAGGTTATGAAATATTCAAATAAGGTTTGGTATACAGGCTGTTTCACAACTTAGAACAAAAAATTAAAGGGTATATTCTGTACGACGTGCTGATCATGAAACAAAAAGTATTTTTTTCAAATCGCAAAACTATTTTCCATGTTTCCCAGTCCAAAATTTTTCGTTACCACTGCCACTGGGTGGATGATTATGTTAAAGTTATTAATTAAATACAATTCTATTATAAATAACTGCTAATAATTGAATTGTGTAATTACTCTTTCGTAGTTGATACCTACTTCATTGTTTGTGTTTAATAGGAAAGCGAATTCAGTGCAGTACTACAAAAAATGTTTTAGGTTATCAACCCTTAATTTTTCGAATTTAAAAAAAATTCTTTTTGTTTCATGATCAGCACGTCGTACAGAATATACCCTTTAATTTTTTGCTCTAAGTTGTGAAACACCCTGTATATCCTCAATTGGATGAACTGGTATTCAGAAACGTCATAGTTCTATTAAATTACAAAATAGTTGGTAGATACTTTCGATGTTGTTCAAACTACAGTATTTATTATCAAATATGAAATTAAATTACTAGAAAAGGAATAAGAGCATAAACATGCAATTAATAGCAAAATATTTAATTAAATACAATTAAATTCTTAACTAATTATTTTTTAAAACAAAAAGAAGATTTATGTGAATTGAAGAATAATATAATTGCTAAAATTAATTATTTATAATGAAATCAAATCATTAATAATTTTGAAATTCAGCAACTTTCTTTCATATTAGCAATTTTATAGCGACATGAATTTTAAATTAATATGGTGATTATTAGTTCACTCATTTTAAGAATAATGACCATTGTATTTTATGTAGCATAATTTCTATTTATTTATATTACAAAATATATCAAGCTGAAGGTAATTTTTTTAAGATGATTAATTTTAGGCAGGTGGTAATATTTTTAAGTACATTTTAAAAACTTGTTTATGTGTATAATGTTTTGTTTCACTATAAAAACTATCTTAATTTAAATCTAAATGTTCAAAATAAAATAACTTTTAATCTTAGGAATGAAATGCAGGATTTTCACAAAAGATGACGTACGTAATGTGGCATACTTTCTGGTGAAAAAATACAGGAAGTGATAGAAAATTTAATAGTATTTTTTTTAATTAAAATATAAATAAATAAATATATCATCACGCTTTTTACCCATTACTGGATGTGGCACTCTGCCGGAGCAAATCTCGGTACGTGATGTATTTCTTCGCGTGAAGTGCGGTTACCAAACGCCAAATCACGGCTTCCAAAGATGTTAGTTTTTGAATTGGTGAAAATTGTTTGTCGGCTGTGGGAATCGAACCAGGGTTCTCAAGATCCACAGGCCGACTCGATACCACTGAGCCATCTACTTCATTTAAAATGCACTAATATATTTTAGAAAAGTTTGACAGCGAAATTTATACGCTACTAAATGCATGAAGTTCTTTTGAAAATATCTTGGTAGCTGTGCTTTATTATGCAAAAGAGAAATAATCTATAACAATTAGAGCCAAACAAACACTTACTGTAATTAATTACACATATTATCAGCTCTGTCTCATTTTCGCATCATTAAATAATTCAAAAAGTAATTAACAGAGCCAGAAACAAAGAACAGCGCAAATAAATAACATACAATCATTACAAAGCTTGTATAATAAAAGTCAGTACGCAGCAGTATCAATAGAAAAAGCAAACCAACTCGCTAACGCTAGTTTCCAAGAATCGAAGAAGCCTATGGACTGACGGCCCTCACATGCACATACTCGTCGATTGTCATTATGCGACCTCTACCCCAAATTAAAGGTTAACACATGTTATGTTCGTGCGTGCATGCGTAAATACGATACGTGAGTCTATTAACTTGCGTGTGTTGAACTGACAATAGATGTAGAAAGGTTAGAAGCATTGCGAAGTTTTTGCTTTGTCTTTCTTTAGAATGTTGAAAAATGATGCGGAATTGATTAAAATGGTTACAAGTCGAGGAGAATGTTTGAAAAGATCATTTGTGGTTTTGATATCAAACTGAAAGAGAATTAGCAATATAGAGGCTAGGTAATTGGTTTCAATTTGTGGTTACTTCCTAGATGGTTCAGATATTTCTTGAGTAATACACTGTATTGCAAATATCTACAAGGTGTGCTACGAACTTCCGTTGTTTTTCTTAAAATGAAGAGGATTCAAATAAAATATGTAAATGATTATATTGAATTTTAAATGTAAATCAATTTAAATATTTTATTTTACTAACAAAAATAAATACATACATCATCTCTTCTTTTAGTCATTACTGGGTATCTTACTCTGCTGTAGTAGATCTCGGTAAAGCTAATTTCACATTAAGGAACATGTAGCTCAATTTGTATGAAATACAAATATATATTGTATAAATGCATGATTACTTGGTTGTATGAGATATTTATTGATTTGTTTATGCTATTTTGTACAAGCAGACATTACAGGGTGTGTGTTTGAGTGGGATTAGAACCTGAGATCCTCGGATTTGAATTCCGAATGCCGTGATGCTAACCACACCATTGTACTGTCGGATATAAAGCAGCAGGAAGCATTTACATAGAAATATACTTAACCCGCAACTTTTTATCAATTTTTCGTCATTTTACCTATTGTATACTACTTCTTTAATATTTTGATATTATAACATATTATAATATAAAAATAAATTCACTAGTCTCATTAAATAAGGTAGTACGATTCTCTAAAAAAAACATTCACAGAACATCCACTCATCACATTTATCATCAGTCTTCGTCCAACATTCTCATCCTGATACACCATTCCCCATTCAACCACATTCACGTTCCCTCCATATAAGTTTATTTATTCCTCACACTCGGCATCATGCAACTAACCTTTATGTTCATTAATTTTTCTTATAAAAACGAATCTAAAATAATAAGAAAGAAAAGGATCGTATCGAGCACTAGACACTATACGAGTAGTAAGAACTGAAAGTGAAGCAAAAAAAAGAAAGGGACTGGCGTTCTGCGCTTGTTTTTGAAAATGAATTCCACACAATTGCAGTTAGACATACTATTGCAAGAACAGCAAAAGAAACTAAAAACAAGAAAGGAAGGAAGTGTTGTCAGCGCTTATAATTTTAAGGTTTAAATTTAATTTTCAGACTAATTAAATAAATAAAAATTAAATTATTTAGGTGCTTAATATAATTCTTTAAATTTTTATTTCACTTTTTTCCTATAATGTTATTAAAGTAGAAATGCAAAAAAGGAAATAAAAATATCTTTACTTACTATTATCAGCATTGTCGATTTATTTATACGTTGACTTTAAATTATTATGAGATAATAGATATGGGGTACGTGGCTCAGTGGTATCGAGTCAGTCTGTGGATTTTGAGAACTCCGGTTAAATTCTCACAGCCGACAAACAATTTTCACCAAATTAAATCTACCCCTGTGGCTCTCTCTCCACTAACATCTTTGGGGGATGTGATTTGATGGCTGGTAACCGCACGCGAAGAAATATATCACTTACCGAGATCTGGTACGACAGAGTGCCACATTTATATTTAAATAGTTCCGTATCATTCAATCAAATTGATGTGAAGATTAAAATCTGACAACTGATTTTCATTGTTTTGGAGCCATAATTGATGGCTGAGAATCGCATTACATTAAAAAGAATAATTATTCAGAAGGTGTGATAAATATATTAATTTTAATTTCAACTTTATTTTAGAGAGAAACATTGAGATTCAAATAAATTCATGAAACGTTAAGTATTTACTTTAAAAATTATATTTTAATTTCATTAATTTCATTACTTTTATAATAATAATATTACAAAATGTTATTATATGTAGGTATATAATCATTATAGTCCGTCAGTACGGTGGTGTGGATAGCGATACAGAATTCGAATCCAGAGATCCCGAGTTCGAATCGCACTCAAGCTAAAATTTATATAAACTACTACACTGCGGCTCGGTGAGTGCGGACCCTGTACTGTAATTGGGATTAAATTCCTGTTGTACAGTGTAACATAAATAAATAAATAAATAAATAAATAAATAAATAAATAAATAGTTAAAATGAAATAAATTATAAATATACAGTTAAATGTATAATTACAAACAATCCTTGACACTACCTTGACCTATTCCAATTACTCACCAATTGCAAAAATATCAAAACAACCTAATTTATCAGTTAGCGTATTTACTATCTGCAATGCTTTCCTTCAGTTGTTTTTCTTTGATTATTATTTCTTATCAACTATATTTAAGGAATTATAATATTATTTAAAACTCAATATTTTCTATGTATACACATTTTTTTACTATATTTTGTGTGTAGATTGTAGTTTTGAACAGATATCATTGTTCTTTTAACCTTCAAATGTCTATAATCGCTCATCTTTATTTGTGCAATAATTCATTCCAAATTTTCATGTGATAATTAATCAACGCGCAGTTTTTGCCCTACTGTTGAGTCTTTGTTTAACAAGCACCGATTCGCAGATTCAGATCTCATTGATTTCAATTCGAATTCTCTATAATTTTACAGTGTTTCAATACTTTAAAAAAAAATAAAGTGGTAGATACTAGATAATATTACTGATCTCAGAATAGAAAGAATTTTTTTCTAAATAATAATAATAATATGATTGGAACTTAAATATTGAAATATTTATTTATTTATCAAGTACGCAAAATAGTATTTCAGGGAACGAATTTATAAGTTTATAGACAAGCGCAACCGACGCACAAAATATGAAATAAGTCCGTTCTATTTTGCGTAAAATGATACAATTTTTTTTAGTTCGTCCTCTTCAAATAATCGAAATTTTAAAAAAGAAATTGTAATTAATTTTTGTCACATTCTAAAATTAAGTAATTCAAGTTGCTACTATCTGATAGTTGATTGTTCTTATGACAATACTTTTATTCATAAACAACGCTTAATACTGATGACAGTTTGGGTATAACTGGTGTAAAATGAGTTCAAGATTCAGTTACTGAGATAAATTTAATAATTACTTTATATAAATCAAAAGAATTGTATTTACAAATGAACATCACATTTTCTTGGTCATCACAAACAAAAATAATAAGGTACTTGTCAAATAACATTTTCCTTACTCAATAAATAAAAAATATATCAATAAAAGGGGCTTCTGGTTTAAATTCTGTATATATTTAAAATTCTAAAACTCGACGTTTCGGTACTTTAAACAAATACCTTCATTAGGACAGAAATACAAATAAAATAACATAAATGACATAAAAATAAACAAATGACATATAAATAAAAATGACAAGTAAAAAGACAAAAATATGTAATTTGAAAAAAAAAATATAAATTGTGAATCAATGGAAGCCAAGCCTTATTTAATTCCAAACCATCACAATTGTTAATATTATTTTCCTCCTTACAAATTTCAATAGCTTCTCTTATAAGTCTTCCGGTGAAACTTGTAGGTCTCGCTAAAATTTTGGTTTCTTCAATATATCACTTACCGAGATCTGCTCCGGTAGAGTGCCACACCCAGTAATGGGTAAAAGGCGTGATGATATATTTATTTTATTTTATTTATTGTAAGAGAAACTAAACTGAGCGAGGAAAATGTCATATTCACAAGTATTGTTGAAAAAAAAAATTACTAGGTACTGTAGTATTATTTTTGTAAAATTATATTTAAAAATAAGCTACGTGTATTCGAAATCAGAGAATTCGTACATGTTACGAAAGCGCCTAATTTCATTATCTTTCACCTGAGCGTCAATGGTGTGTTTGACCTTATTTAAATTTTTAATTTGCAAGTCTACGCGCACAATAACTCGCTGTTCTTGGCCACTGCCGAACGGCAAACATTCAAGCGCTGTAATTAAGAAACTTTCACAGGTGCGCCCTTTGGCACACGCACATAAATTATGGATATTGTGTAACTAAATTTTGCGTGCCGCCATTGCCGCGTACGAAGTATGCAACGGACATGTACATGAACATGTCCACCGGCGAAGTTTGGAGGACTGTTGACTAACTTTGATCGCGATTGGGCGATGCGGTGATTGTCCTTGTCCAAAGTGACTAATGTAGACTACAAACCTGCTTATTAATGCCGAATTTAGCTGATGGGTTTTGATTTTTTCTTTCACTTAGCTAATTATTAACGTTAATCGTTTATATTAGATGTCTAAGCTATGATACGTGAAACAAATTTGGCCAGTTGTGATAGCCAAAGATTTCCTTATTGTGTAACAATTGAAAATTCAAGTTAAAAAATTAAAATTCATTTCATTATCTTCTTAAGTACCAGTCAGTTGAATTAAAAAATATGTAGGTGGCTCACTGTACATTTGAGAACCTGGGTTCGATTCTCACAGCCGACAAACAATTTTCACCCCATTATAATTACCTATGTGGATCTTCCTCAAATAATATTTTTGGCAATCTAACTTTCCGCGTTTCTATATATCAATATATCAATTGTTATATGCATTATATTAATAAGGGCTTTTTCAAAAGACGCAATATTAAATAACAACAAAGACAAAATTAATTGTCATCCAACACTTGGTGAAACAAGGTTTAATAAAAAATATAAAGTAAACACTTGGCTATGTTTCACAAAATTCAGCCTCCAAGTCACCTTATGAGGGCATCGTCAGAGGCTGGCAAGCACAGTTAGTAACCATATGGTTACTAACATAATCATCCACCCAGTGGCAGTGGCAACGAAAAATTTTAGACTGGGAAACATGGAAAATAGTTTTGCGATTTGAAAAAAATTCTTTTTGTTTCATGATCAGCACGTCGTACAGAATATACCCTTTAATTTTTTGGTCTAAGTTGTGAAACACCCTGTATACCAAACCTTATTTGAATATTTCATAACCTAAAGCTCTAGTTTTATGTTTACTTCAACCTGTGCAGTCAACAAAATTTAATGCCCCGTTTCACTTTGGACATAAATGTTTAACAACTTTTCAAAAGAATTTTCTTTAAAATATGTGACCGCAAAATTAACCTTACAAATTTTGAATAGGGGCCGTGACCATATGGTTACTAACTGTGCTGGCCAGCCTCTGACGATGCCCTCATAAGGTGACTTGGAGGCTGAATTTTGTGAAACATAGCCATGTGTTTACTTTATATTTTTTATTTTACGCAATATTAAGGTTGTCCCTGATACCAAATACTCTAATCACTGTTTTGCAAATATCTATTGATATTGTTTTTTGCTTGTCATTTATAAATACAGAGAAAAGCTTAAAAGGGTATTATTCATTAATAATGCTTACATATTGTTTTTAAACCCCTGAATTTACAGAATGCAAACTAATACAAATAAGGTTCGTTATTTTGCTTTTGAATATTTATTTTTTTAACAGAATTTAATTTATTGAATAACATTCCAAGAAACGTAATATATTAACTAAATTTTTATTTAATAAATGATGCATTAAAAATGTCATTCAAATATAATTATTAACATCAATGCGCATAGCAAAATGAACATATGGAAATTTTCGAATATTTTTAATTTAATTTAATATTGGGGCGACAAAAAGTTGTTAACTAACTCCAGTCCTGAATTTGGCTTAATAAATTTCATGTAAATAAATAAAGATTACACATCTCTTATACTAACACTAGTGGATGTCATACTAAGATCATTAACTATAGAGTGTTATTAAATTTACAAATTGGATAAAACGTCTTATTTACATCTTCATTATTTTGTGCAATCAAACTTTGCCAAATTATTTACGAAAAGAATTCATGAAAAAAAATGAGGAGAACTATGTTTTCTACTCATTATTTTATTCTAAACAGTTTTCTTGAAATTAATTTGGATACATTGGGCAATATCAAATAAAGCTGATCGAAAAATAAATAACTTCATCATCGATCTATAGTGTTTGCTATTAGTGTTATTCAGGTACAATGTTTTTACTTTTTAGTAAAATTACATACGTGTAGTTTAAGCAGCAGAATAATAGAATTAATTCATACATAAAACAGAAATTATGCAAAACAATTTTCGTTTACATTATATATTATTATCTGAAGAAATTAAATAAATTATAATACAATGATACAAGCTATTTTAAAACAATCCATTATTGTTCTCTTCAATGAAAGGCAATGATATTTTCAGTTTGGTTAGTAGACAATACGTTGAAAATTCAGTTTAAAATTGCAACGGCGCATTTTAAATTGGCCTAAAACCGGAAGTCATAACTAATCCATTCAGGTGTTTTATCCCTTCCCCTGCCCTAATTAACTTTACGATTTCGGTGGCCAGGCCCCAGGCCACTACTCTTGCAATTCCCAACATATGTACGAGCGATCGTGTTTTGTTTGAAGCCATAGCCAACTTGTTTAGTTCAACGGAAACGAACCGTTTTATTCTTCACTGGGTTCGATAGCCGAAATCCGGAATTCGCCCTTAATTATTTCAAACGCAACATTTGATATTCTCAGGTAGCATGTTATTTCATTTGTTGTTATAACAGTAAAATCAAAACAAAATATATGTTTAATAACAATAAATCATTTAATAACGTAGGACAATAGATAATAAAGAGTGACTCGAGATATATGAGTTCGATCCAAACTTACTTTAAAATCTGCTAATATACAGGGTGTTTCACAACTTAGAGCAAAAAATTAAAGGGTATATTCTGTACGACGTGCTGATCATGAAACAAAACTATTTTCCGTGTTTCCCAGTCCAAAATTTTTCGTTCTCACTGCCACTGGGTGGATGATTATGTTAAAGTTATTAATTAAATAAAATTCTATTATAAATAACTGCTAATAATTGAACCAATGCAGTACTACAAAAAATGTTTTAGGTTAACAACCCTTAATTTTTCGAATTAAAAAAAAAATATACCCTTTAATTTTTTGCTCTAAGTTGTGAAACACCCTGTATAGCTGTCAATTATAAAACATTCAAATGTATATTGCACTTTACATACAGTAAACATTTGGTCTGAGTTATTCTAATATATTGATAATTAAATTATTTTCTTACTTTATATTTAATAAAATAAATATTTTTGTCCATGTAAAGAATGATTAAAGTGCCATTTTAATCTTGGAAATGCAAAATATATATTTGACAATTGAAAATAATAAAACAAAAAAAGTTGACACATTTTTATTTGCGTCTGAAGTGTCAACAATTACATCTTTGTACAATGGATTTATTTAAATGGACTGTTTATTAACGTTTATACAAATTGTAATTAAATAGCAATCCTACAATTAATTGTTTGTGTAAGTGGTATTAGAAAAAATTACAATCGCAATAACCCTTACAAATAAACTTTCAACATCGATCCAATTAAAATATTCCCACAATTTGCACTTAACCCTACCAAACCCTCCCTAATCTCAGCATAATTCAATTGTTCTTTCCGGTCAAGTAAACGGAAACACAACCTGTCAAATTTGAAAGCAATAGCGACAGGTACCGACATTTCCGACAATACCAGCATCCATTGTGAACGCCTAAACACCACATATTACAAACAGGTACCGAATACCGAACAACCGAATTCAAAATATTAGGTACCTACAAGCATTTACTCTTATGTTTTGTGGTTGTATTGTTTCAAGAGCAGCATGGATACGGAAGTGAAGTAAGAAAGCTGTGGTTTGCGACAGCTGCTGTGTAGCTGCCACCAGGAAGGCACACAAGATGGCGGAAGCGATAGTAAAATAGTGGGAACGATGACATAAGATTTTATTCTGATTTGCGCCCTAAAGTACGTACAAATGATAAATGCCGTTAATTTATCCTTGCAAATGAATACAACAAAATTGTATTACTGTCAATCAATTTTTATTTGTGCCTTTTAATAACATATTAAATCATCTAGATCTAGATAACACCACTAATTAAGTCTCGAGATAAAAACTGGAGACCAAAATAAGAGTAATATCGAATTTTATTTATATTATTGGACTTTCAAACAGAAATGCGTGAATACAATTTATAATAATTTTTATTTTCCTTTTCTCAAAATCTTTGTTTTTTTGTTTAATTCCATAATAATAATGTCTCTCTTAATAGAAATATTCTATTCTACTATAATAATTTGATCTTATAAAATCGATACTTTCGTCAAGATTGGCGTAAGTGTCATCTTGTTGCGTGCTGCAATATAAAAAAAATTGAAAATGTTGATAACGAATATAAATAGTATATAATAGTAGTTTATGTAACAAGTACATAATTTAGGTCTGTATTGGACAGCCGAATTTTATGGCAGAGCGAGCGCAGCGAGCGAGGCTAATAAATAAGGCGAGTCTATAAAGCCCGATTATGTACGAGTTGCATACAACGTTTTATGTTCGACTGTATGAAGAATATTTTCTCTTAAAATATGATTGTCAATACCTATATTTAAAACATTTAATTGCATCTCAAAGTGTGCTTCGTTGTTATGCATTTGTTGCTTTATTTATCAAATTGTCAAAGTGAAAAAGTGTTGAGATGGATGAAGACATTGAAGACGTTCCAAAAGAAATAAAAGATCTTGCATGTAATGCAAGAGAATATCTAACAATTGTATGAAGACACATATAATACATACAGAAAATGGTGTTTATATATTTGTTTTGAATTTTGTTTTAATGTCACATTGACAGCAGTCCAATTTTGCATTTTTATCGTACTAGTCCAATAAAGTACCCGATTATGGACAGTAAACAGTGTCGTAAAACAAGGTAATATGATGCAGTCGAACATAAAAGTTTTTTAACTATCGTTAAGAGCCTATAAATTCTTAATTAATTGTAAATGTGTAAGAATTCTCATGTGCAATTTCAAATTTACTTTGATTGTTTTTAATTGTTTGTATAAATGTCACCATTAATGTTAAATTGTACTTATAAATAATATATAGAAATATGTAAAGAAAACATTAATTAGATTTTTCTAAACTTACATAATTTATATTTTATATGCTTCTTGAATGATTGTTTTCATATTTAAATAAATGTCCAATATTGGTTTAGTTCGATGTAAATAATTTATTATATTTTATATAAATTACTTTGTAAGTATATTATTTACATAGTGTATGATTATAATAAAATTTACCAACCATTAGGTAGAGTATATTTTATTAAGAAATATATCTTATAAAACTTACCTTTGTCCATGAAAAATCATTGTAAAATAGTGGCTATAAGTTTTTTTTAATAACATTTAAAACTTAATATAAAAATCAGCAAAATAATGAACTTCTATAACGAATCAACCCTTCTACTCTTCCATACATCTGCACGATTGTATTTTAGAGCCGAACCATTCTTATAGAATTAGATTGGGTAATCAGTGCAGCATGCAGCAGCCGATCTTCCTGGGTTATTAAATGAACTAGGCCAAATGGAAGGGTTATGGGAACGGCAAGCACCTGCAGTGTAACATTTCGGTAGGCTGTGAACATCCCTTCGTCCTTCTCGCACCCCCGCACTTCTGCTAAACCCTAACACTGTACCGTCAGAAGAAAGGATTTACCCTATGTTCAAATTGCAAAGTGAAAAAATCGATTAAAGGAGCTTTGCATTTCAAAAAAAGTATTTTTTTTTTAAATATATTTTCTATACCTTGTACAACAAAAACTTAATTTCACTTACCATACAGACAGTGGCGGATCCAACTAATTTTTTCGAAAGAGGTATTAGGTTTAGGTATGTTATAAACTAAAATGTAAAAATCAATTTTATTTCATGAGTCATAAATTATGACTGTTTTATTTTGATTAGAAAACAGAAAATTAAAATTATAGTATAATAAACTTTGTTATACGATGCCTATAATTGCTGTAGGAAATGTTTGAAGGCGCATCCGCCTTCATACGTTACATTCTTTCTCATTGATTTTATAATCCTACCCCGATGTATGTATAAGAGCAAAATATCCTACTGAGATGATTTTTCTCACTCATTATGCCTATGGCACACTGGTCGAAGAGCATCGAAGAGCATAGATGAGCTCTTCGATGAAACAACAGAACGCACCCGTCACTGACAAAAAACAGAAGCTTCTAAAGTTGAGAAAGAAAAACTAAATTTCAAAAATATGCTAACGTGAAATGAGACACAAAAGATACGAGTGAAATAAGATCCGTTCATTTCATCGATGAGCCTCTAATTTTCGTCGATGACGGGTGCGTTCTGTTGTTTCATTGAAGAGCTCATCGATGCTCTTCGATGCTCTTCGATGCTCTTCGACTAGTGTACCATAGGCATTACGGAGGTTAGTAGTTGTGCAAATATCTAATTTATTTGTTGATTTATGTTTTATTATAAGTACAAAGAGCGAATTAGAAAATAACTGTAATGCGAATTTAAAAAGACAAACAAAAATAAATTTATATTTTAAAATATAGATTCTTGTAGGAGTTACTGTTCTCTGTACCCCTCGCTGGTTCCACTACAAGAACCTACAGTACAGCTTATAGTAGAATTAAAATCAAAGAATGTCGTATTTTATTGATACAAGTGGTAAATGCAAGTTGTATCCGTTAGACTAAAACTGCTTTATTTCTTTAAGTTTTTTATTATATTATTCACAACATGAAGTTTAAACTCCATGTAACCATCTACGTTTGTTTAAATCTTTTATTTAAAATTATATGCTAGTCGGATATTTCCTTTAGGTTTTCTATTTATTTTTGTTAGCTAAATATGATATATTTATTTATTTACGTTCGTTCATTAATTCAATACATAATTTTCAAAAAAAAAATAATAATCCCAGATTGTTACGTCCAGTAATGGGGTTACAAGGGACCTACATTTTATAGTGAAATTTTAATCAGACACGACTATATTTTTGGTTTAATTTCATGTCAACATTTTTTAATTAGCAGTCTCATTTGTTAAGGTAAATAGAAATATCTAATCAGAACTACCCGTCATGACAAAATAAATGCAGTAAAAAGGATAGCAATTATTTTAAGTTTATTATTTTAATTAAATTAAAATAATTGTAGGGTAATGGATAAAACCGTGATGAAACTTGCGTTTACTAATTACCAAGCAATTGGCCGTGCGGTCAAATCTCGCTAACTTCAACATATATCATAAGATTGTGTTTAAATGGTTCGGATTCTACTATACGCTGTGGGCCTCGTGTACTCGAACTCGGGTACTCGAACTCGGGTTCTCTAATCTACAATCCGATTCGATAACACTGAACTCTCCACTGAGCTATCTACCTCACATAAAAAGGATAAGATCAGAGAAAATGCGCTGGATTATTCGTTGCGAGATACATTTAAGAATTATAACGATAATAATTCATTGCTATTTCTTCATAAATTTTAATTAGAAATTAACAACTTCAATCCTATGCTCGCAAAAATAAAAAATAAAAATTGATAAACTTACTTTCAAGCTTAAAACATATAAAATAAACACTTGGCTCAGTTTCACAAAATTCAGCCTCCAAGTCACCTTATGAGGGCATCGTCAGAGGCTGGCCAGCACAGTTAGTAACCATAGACGCGTTTCGCTCTTATTAGAGCTCATCAGTATTAAACCTAGTGTTGGATGACAATTAATTTTGTTTTTGTTGTTACTTAAAACACATATTTTTTTTTCATTTACTGCCAATACAAAAAATCAGTTATATTTTATACAAAAGATGCAAAATTGAGAGGTATATTTGAAGAATTATTTTTGTTATTTATTTATATGTATTTACGTGCTTATGAAGTACACTGAAAATGAATCAAAATTGCAAACACAAAAAGAGTACGTAAACAAGGTATACTTGATGTATACAAATGAATTCAACTGCCTTTCCATTTGACATGGTCTATAGTCGTTTAAGTTGTAACATTTATGCAAGTATGGCAAGGGAACATATGTTCGTATGTGTATGTATGTAGTTGTGTATGTGTGTTCGCAGCACGGGCTGTTTAAATATTAAACAAGGAGAGGTAATGCGCGCAGCGAGGCAAATTACACGTGGATTGACAATCGATAATTGGAACCAACTTTAACTCGAAACACATGCCATAATAACCCAGCAATTATTGCTTTAATAACGCACAGCATTGTTTTTTCCCGTCCTCAGTGCGTCACGCCAGCAACACGAAAAAAGTTTGCATTGCAATTATTTTTTCATTTCAACGACGGTATGTTGCCACTAACGTGTAATTACAAAAATAAAAACTTCCACTTAATTTATAATTCAGTTCATTAACGGACTATATGTGAATGTCGAAGAACTTCGAATTAATTTTTTTGTACGATCGTTTTGTTTGTATTGAGCTCGCTATTAAAAGTTTGTCATTTTAACTAAAACTCGGAACATTATTAAATATTAATGTTCGTTTTCCATCAGCATTCGACGCGAAAATGTATTAATAACTTTGAAAATGATTTTATTCTTTTATTGATTGACATTTACAGGCGCGGTGGCCGAACGTGTTAAGGCACATCTCTTAACATACTGTGACGTCACCCGAACCAAGGGTCGTCAGTTCGAATCCGCCTGTCGACAATGTGTGATTTGTCGTAAAATATAAAATACAGCTACATGTATTTATCACACTCGGGCGCTATAAACTAGTCACTTATACGCCTTAAATAATGTAGCAGTCGACTACGAAAACCGGCAGTACGGCAGTGTAAAAACTGCGGCTCGGTATGTCCGGTAGGCCCAGCCCCGATTTGGGCTGTAGCGCCACAGATGATGATTGATTGACATTTATACAATACATATATATATATATATATATATATATATATATATATATATATATATATATATATATCATTACTATTGCTACTATACTACTATAGGGGACCGTGATTTAACGCTTGGTAAACAATTCATGCAGAAAATTCCCATTCGCTATTTAATTAATAATAACCATTTTAACGTCGTCATATGAATAATCAATTATAACATAAAAACCTGAAAATGTCAGCCATCTTTCATATAGTTTAATATACTTTTATGTAATAATAATATCACTTCAAGTCATAAATGTAGTTTAGAACTAAGACAGGGCAAATAGGTCACTTTCTATGATCGCAATTCAGATAGGGCTGTGAAAACAATAACTTCCAAAATGGTTATATTATATTTTATTGTTTTAATATTTCGGTAACTTTTTAAATTCTTATTTCTGAAAGCGAGCAACGAATGCATAGACATATTAATTTTGCATTGTTGACGATGATTGTTTATCAAGATATGTACATGTGTGTACAATGATAAGGCCGGTTGTATGCGATCTGAGACTCTCAGAATTAAGTAACTGTTCTGCATACATAGTTGATATTGTTTCTGTTTCTTTATGGAGTCCTGTTTAAGCAATAAGATCAATGCAACATATAATTTTGTTTTTTATTTTCTATTTTGTCGTGGGTAATCAATTATTTTTTTGTGATTTATGTATTTTTATTAATTATTTATTTTTTAATTAATAATTTACAATTTTTTTAAATGGAGTAGGTGGCTCAGTGGTATCGAGTCGTACTGTGGATCTTGAGAACCCTGGTTCAATTCCCACAGGCGACAAACAATTTTCACCAATTTAAATTTACCCCTGTGGCTCCCCTTCCACTAACATATTTGGGGACCGTGATTTGACGGCTGGTAACCGCACTTTACGCGAATAAATATATCACTTACCGAGATCCGCTTACGGCAGAGTGCCACACCCAGTAATTGGTGAAAAGCATGATAATATATTTTTTTTTATTTATATATCGGACTCAGGTCATATGCCGAAAAGTCCTTTGTATGGCCGCCACGGGCGGTACCCGAACCGTCAGTCAAGCCCTCAACCCGCGCGTCCATCACGCGGGACAAATGATATATTTATTTATTTATATTTTTTTTTTTTAATATAAGAAAAACAAATACTGATAGGAGGAAACAATTTTATAGTACTAATTATAGCTCTAATTTGGTTAAAGCTAAGAATTGAATAAAATAAAAAAATATTTACAATTTACAATTTTCATACAAGACAAAGAATATATACGAATATTTTCATATAAATTGTACTTGATTAAAACTTAAAACATCTACCTTTCTGGTAAATGTAAATATAATATGCATGATATTTCATGTAATGTATTCTAAATTATATTTATTCATAAAGTTTTATGTAAAAAAGAAATAAAAAAAATAAACATATTTAACATACCAAAAACAAATTAACTATCTATTAATAGATAATGAACTCTATTTGTTCGTTAAAATAAGTTATCATCAAATGATTAATATTTTAATAACAAAAATTTAATGGTGCTGAAATATCAGCTTCTTCTGTATTTTTGGAATATAAAGATAATTTCAACAATATGTATATTAAAAAAAAAACATAAACGTCAAAGATTCTTTGTTTTAAACTAATGGACAAAGACGCTAAAACAAAACGCATTCACAGGTGACCATCGAAGTGAAGTTTTTATTGTTGAGTTGTATGATCACTCCACCAATCCCACTGAGTAGCGCAGCATGAGCCATTTTAATGACAGCTATAACTCGAAATGGAAAAAATAAAATATAACTTTGGACATATGCCGCCACAGTGTAACATTGCTAAGTAGTAGCAGCTTTCTTCATTTGTTATTTATAACATTTTTGATTTATTTGTCGTAGATTTAATTTTATTCTTCTGTTGAAAATGACAATCAATACATGAAAACCTTATTTTATTTGTCTATAAAATCGTTTATAAAATGTTCTACAGCAAAATTTAAACATATACTCGTACAACCCAATTCTCAAAAGAATTTTAGCTAATCTTTAATTTTGGATTAGTCAAATTAACCTAAACCATATTCCCAAAAAAAAAAATATCTTGTTTTCGAAAAGTGATTTGTTTTTTTTTAATAAACTAGCATAAAATAAGTTAATCCAAAATTCAGGATTGGCTAAAACTTATTTAAGAATAAATAAATATATCATCACGTCTTTTACCCATTACTGGGTGTGGCATTCTGCCGTAGCAGATATTAAATTATTTTCTTTAACATACAAAAAAACGTTGAAATTTGTTGACTAGTGTAATTTGTAATGTTAGATAGTTGAAAACTATGACCATTTTAAAGCAGAAATTATCAAGATCTTTTGAGAATGCTATACATCTTACTTCCTTAAAATAACTAAAATTAATATATAAATAAAATAAATAAATATATCATCACGCCTTTTACCCATTACTGGATGTGGCACTCTGCCGTAGCAGTGATATATTTCTTCGCATGAAGTGTGGTTACCAGCCGTCAAATCATGGCCCCCAAAGATGTTAGTGGAGGGGGAGCCACAGGGGTAGATTTTAAATTGGTGAAAATTGTTTGTCGGCTGTGGAGATCGAACCAGGGTTCTCAAGATCCACAGGCCGACTCGATACCACTGAGCCACCTACTTGGGGAAAATATCATGGTGATATATTTATTTGTATTTATTTAGTTTTTTATTTCTAATCACAATAAGTGTGAAGAAGTCGCCGTCGCTAAAATTACACCCATCTAATTGCATCCAGTACAAAACAGGGCACGTGTAGCTAATGATCAAAGTTTAGAGAAAATAACTACAGTAACGTATTGAAACCACGTGTGTTTGTTTCACGTCGTCACAGCACTCTGCGAGGTAAATTGTCCCTCGTGACGTCACACCGCACTAACAAGCGCATTATTAATGCACAAAGTTGTTCGCCAAATGCAGTTAACTCGAGGCAATTTCGATAATCCTTTGCTACTAAAACAAAAAGAAATTCTGCACGAAAGTACCTAGTTCGTGAGCTTTGCGAATTATCTTTTGTAGAAAGACTGGTGACTTTTTATATAGAATGGTTGTTTATTCTCGTTTTATTAATGTATTCACTAATGGAGCGAGCAATTAACTACTACATTTATATCTGTTATTATTTGAATGAAATGACCGCAGGACTGAAATGAAAGTAGAATTATGCCGAAATTAATGATTTTCTGGTATTTAGAATGCATATGACAGAGTTTTGAACATTGAACATGAACAAATTACTTGTTCGGCAACTTTTACCAATACCCAATTTTTCATACATAACAATCTCATTACTACCGTTTTTAGACAAAATAAAGTATTTTATTATGGAGTTCACGTATATCTTCTTTAAAATGTATCCTAATGTAAAATATCATAACGATTTGTATATTTATAATTTCATAAAATAAATCAATCTCTATCATTACGCTTATTTTCAGAACTCGAAATGTACCGAAACAAATTGAAACAGGGTTCCGATTCGTGAAATTATTATAATATATTGTAATACAAATGTTGAAAGGGTATCATTGGAGAGCGTGTGTTCGGTTCACACAAGTTTTCGAATAGTCTTTCTACACATGTGTTAGATACTATTATTCCTACGACAATTTAGCATTTTACGATACAAGATATTATTTAATTTTTATATTTTCTTAAATAATATCAACAGTTGTTGCGAATTTATTGTCTGTCATTTTTATATTTAGGACAATCGAAATAATTCCATTCAACCCGCAAATTAATGCGGAAAGTGAGTATTTTCCGTCTCTTCAGTAGGATAAAATTCTTGTTTAGTTTCTAAAAAAATTTTAAAAATCTATATTCCGGCTCATCCAAAATATCATACAGTATTGTATGTACTATTTTAATTTTAAAATTACGACTGCTTTTCAGTATGATTTATTGCCATTGCACAGCCAAGCAAAATTATATTAGTTATACAAACATTAAGTTAGTAATTTATTTATTTAACGATATTTCGTATTTTTGTTCAGTGAAATATTAGTAAAGTTTGAAACCCGCAGAAAGCAGCGAAAATGATCTTCGAACTAAAACACATTGTCTTTTTTAGTCTCAGAATCTTTTTAAAGTGGCGTTTCGGTTCATGGAATATTTCATTTCAAGCTCTGCCTATTTCCGATAAGTAAATATCAACTCTATCGCTTTTCCTCCACTAACATCTTTGGAGGGTATGCTTTGACGTCTGGTTGTCGTATTTCACGCGCAAAACTTTAAATTTACAATAGCAGAGTATCACACCCAGTGGGTAATTTATTTTTTTATTTAAAATTTCATATTTCTTAAAAGAGTTTAAACTAATACTTAATTGTGGATTAGTCAAATTAAGCTAGTTATATTCTCAAAAAAAAAAGAAATGTAATATAATTGTGTACATTGGGAAATAAACAATAAAGTTTTAACTATAAATAAAGAAAAAATAATTATTATGATTTATATTACTTTTTTCATTTTTTTATATTAGTTGGATTTCAGACTTTAATTGTAACTAAAAAGATAAAATAAATTATTAATTTTTTAAACTTTTTTTAGTAACCTAAGAAGGCGACTTTTGGTTCGTGTGTACTATTTAAATTTGTGCAACATTTTGATAAACGAGGTTAGCAGCTCACCATTACTCACTTTTTTATTTGAAGAGACAGAGAAAGAGAGACTATTAAATGAGCAAAATAATGCATGTTTTCGACAAATTTCGTTTTAAATTCATTATAATTGTAGATTAAATTTATTTATAATCAAATATATCATTTTTTAGTTGGAACGTCATATTGTAATTATTATGTTAGTTATAATGCGCTTCTTTAATATTTAATTGTTTTTAATTGTACACCATTAAATTTGTTAGATATAATGGCATTGGTTGGACTATTTAATCGTCGCTCTATTTCTTCAAACAAAAAGTTTGCAATGGTGGAATTCCTATGGTAAACATCCCATGCAAATTTTATTATAACCTCTAAACGATGCTTTAAAAAAAATTCCCATTAAAATTTTTTGGCTATGTCACTGATCTGGAGTAACACAAACATCAATTCTTGGTCCTTCTATTTGATATTTATTAATGGCATTGTTTATGCTTGTTATCTTCTATACACACAGTCATGTTCATTACACATTTATTAAACTGTTTCATTTAGTGGCAAATTTAAATATACGTGCTTTAATAATAGTAGATTTGAGAAAATGTTGATCATTACATCATTAAATTTGTTTGTTATACAAGACATGTACTTAACTTATTTCGTGTGTCATTAACATTTTCAGTATATCAAGAAATCCGCAACATACTTCGTTTATTGTTGCGTTATCATGTTTTAAAAATGATGTAATTGGCTTCTCATTTGACATGACGTATAATGATTTATTTATAGAATCCAGACATTTCACTTCTAAATGCATTGATCAATAATTTATTCGTCAAATGAATAAAAGATTGCAAATTAATTAAAATCTTCAAGTTTATTATGAGGTGAATATATTGGCTCCCTCGCTTATTACATATTTTTATATTTCAACTATCAAAAAAGCATTAAAAATCTCCTCTTTCTATTTGAAATCTTTCTTGCAGCACCAACTCTCATCACTCGACGTTTAGACAGACCCTCAAAGTGCAGTGACCTCTCTCCTCCTTAATTCTGTGCCACGTTGCGTTCTGCTGAGATAGTGCTACGCTGCGTAGCGCTGTGACCCAGACATAGCAGCAACAGCAGCAGCAGCCGACAACCAATCCGCAAGGCAGAACGCAGGCAGAACGTAACCGCGGACACGTTGTACGTTGCTGCGCGCGAAGAGCGGACACTCTGCGCAGAGACAAGGACAGCATGCCGCTGACCTAACCTTACTTACGCTGGGAATCGTGACTCTGAAGCGGACTAGGAAGAACTGAATGCTGGTTGGGTACTTGAATACTTCAATGCAAGCATGGAATATAACAAGTTATAAAGAAAATAATGAAACTAGTCATATTTTTATTATAAAATATTTTTTTTTTTCTAGTAGATGTAAATTTGCGTATTAATCAATAAACTGCAATAAAATTAATGCATTTTAAATATTTATAATATAATTCGCGAATATGTTTGTGCAAAGGTCGACAGAGATGAATTATTTTATATAGCAAAAATTTGCGTAACGCATATATCCAAGTTGAACACATTGATATATTCTGATTTCATATATTAATAACTTTTAGTACCCACACATAAACTATACATATAAAAGCACCAAAAATTCAGTGTTGTTTATTCTCGAAATTTATATTTGTATATCTCCTTAGTTTTTACTTTAGACCAAGGGCGACGAACCTATTTACTGCCAAGGGACATGTGATATTTGTAATATGGTTCGAGGGCCAAATATAAATTACCGTGTGTTATTCTATTATATAGTAAATAAAATGGTAATAGTATATTACATACCGAGCAGGGAAATGCTGCATTACAGCCGAGCGCTGAGTTAGATAACTTATTTTCTGCGCAGCTCAGTATACGCGAGGTATGTATACTATTTTATTCACAATCAGTTAGTAATCTATGTCTTTTCAACATTAATTTTATTTTAAGAAGTATATATTCGACATCTCTGTCTGTCTAGTAAATATGTTAGAATTTTTGAAAAATCATGAGCATGCGCCGGGATTTGAACCCAGAACCTTTCACTCGCTAGGTGATTGCTCTACCACTTGAGCTACAAATACTCGGCGAGTATTCATGATTTTTCGTGCATTATAATTTAGTTGTTAAGTAAATTGTAAAGTGACATCAATATGTCAATTCGTTACAAATCAACAACTGTAGTATGCAGCGGCCAATAGCCAAGGAAGAAATAGTTTAAAAAGTATATATTCTACATCTCTGTCTGTCTAGTAAATATGTTAGAATTTTTGAAAAATCATGAGCATTCGTTGCTCAAGTGGTAGAGCAGTCACCTAGCGAGTGAAAGGTTCTGGGTTCAAATCCCGGCGAATGCTCATGATTTTTCAAAAATTCTAACATTAATTTTATTAAAACTTTTTTTTGACAGATTTATTATTATTTGTTTAGTCTGCTATAACAATGATAGTGTTGCTAGGTAACTAGACAAAATGTTTATTGAATCTGTCAGTTGAGTTATCTCAACTGTTTTGAAGATTTCTTGGTTTTCTCTACCTAATAAGTAAAATTTTTATAAATATATCTGATAATGAGTTAGAGTTTATTCCACCAGAACTGTGAGAAGCTACGAAGAAAAGCTACTGAACAAAGATATATGGAGCATGTTGCAATTGGTGTCTGGGCAAAGGTATTAAAATTACTGACTCCGAAACGGCCCTCCTTGCATACTTTGGAGAATATGCCCAAAAAAATATAGCTTCCACCGTGTGGCCTATATATTCAACGCTGC
Source organism: Pterostichus niger (assembly GCA_947425015.1). Lineage (NCBI taxonomy): Eukaryota > Metazoa > Arthropoda > Insecta > Coleoptera > Carabidae > Pterostichus > Pterostichus niger. The sequence goes on along the minus strand of OX380344.1, from coordinate 24,073,200 downwards.
GAACAACATTGAATATTAAATATAATATTGATATCAAAAAATTTACTAGATTAAAGGCATTGTTGAAAAGAAAGAATGTAGTAACAAGGCAAAATATGAAGAGTTTTAACTCAAGAAGATATAGATAGATTTTGGAAAAATGCACCTATAGAATATCTTCCTCAAAAGGTAATAATGTTATTCTGTTATCTGTAAATATTACTAATAAATAATAATTAAAGCATGCCTAATTTATTTTTAAAAAATAGTTATTTGTTGTTTTACCGGTTGGAAAGTGACATTAGCTAGCCGGAATAGTTATTTACGCATCAAGTGTAGAAAGATGGGTTTTTTTGAATGAGTGGTCCGTTGCTGCATGATCGAAGCGAATGCTGCAAGACCGTGAGTTAAAAAAAACCCCTTTCTGCACGAGTTGCGTACACTATTTTTTTCTACAACCATAAACCAAATTTTGATAAAAATAATAAAACAAATTTCAGTAATTGTTACATCTCTGAAATTTTTTATTAATTTAGAAACTTTAGAAAGATACCTGGTTTAATGTATCCATGACAACTGACAATGACAAACAAACTCAATTATTTTGTTGATAATGAGGAAAAATTTCTCCGTGCTTTTAATTTTAAAAATGTTTGAATCGAGTGGCGAACACGTATTAGATTCTGTTGACATTATAGAAAAAGCAAATGCTGCAACATTAAATTTGCTTCCAAATAAATCGAGAAAAAGATATGAAAAAGAACATGATTTGTTTATATTAAATTACTTTTCTGCACTAGTGCAGAAATAATTCACATTTTTTGCACTAGTGCAAAAATCTGCTACTTTCATAATAAAAATAAGTTCAAAAACGCCTACTTTTTTTAATGGTTGTAGAAAAAAAAATTTACCAGCTAGCTGGAAAAGTGAAGTAAACAAAGCCTCACGTCCCAACTGTTTTGTTGGTTGGAAACGCACAGATTACTAACTGATTGTGAATAAAAATTTAATTTGGCCAATTAATTTTAGAACAAAAATGTATAGAATTAAAAACTGTATTCAATAAGTTCATATTTATCGATATTATGCGCTCCTGACATGAGATAGACCTAAATTAAAATACTTATCTTTAAGCTATTTTTCAAATACAAATTATTTAATTTATTAGTTGCTGTTGCCTTGACGGCCAAGACAAAATGATTTCGCCAGCCAGAGGTAGAAATAAGTAATGTAAAAGCAATTCCGCAAGCAGCATAAATATGTTCATCTATTGCTACCTTATTTTTTAGGTTGCAACTACATGACCAAAAATCAAATTTGTTATAAATGTTGAAACTGTGCATGCGTACGTCATTTTTTAATACTAAAAAATTTGGATCGTATACTATCACAAAAATTAAAATAATTATTATTTAATACAGTGTCTTCTACAATAAATAACATGTTGAATATAATATGAAAAACATATCGATATATTCCATGATGTACGACGGACTTTTTAAACATATATTTTTTAATATATTGCTATTATATTGATGTTGCGAAGATACAAATTAAAAATTATTTTGACAGGTGTCAAAAGTTCAATATTATGTTGGAAAATTTTAAATGATATCCAAGGAGATAAATATAAATAGTAAAAAAAGTTAAATTAAACCAATAAAATTGTAGTATTTACTAATATTTTTACTTTTTTACACGATTTTTAGAATAGATGAAAAAGTATCACTTTCCAAACGATTTTGTGTTACAACAGTCGTATTCCATGATCATACATACATAACATCACGCTATATCCCATTAAATAGGGTAGTACGAACCCCTCAAACATTCTCATCTTGACCATATTCAACCATATTAACACTTCCTCCATACAAGCTCTTTTCCTCACAACTAAAATCCATCATAACGCAACAATCCTTCATTCACATCCATCCATTCGCTCCTGTACACCTGTTTCGTAAATCTTCACTAAAGCTTACTTCTCTAACAACGAATCTATAAAGAAATGAAGGCAGCATCGCCTGCTCTTGTTTAAAAATAAATTTAACACAATTTCATGATCAATATACAAGAAATATTAAAGATGTAGATATGTTATTTATTTTCTCAAAACTTACGTATAACTTTTTAAAATGCGGTTTTAGTTCCCCTAGAACTTGAATCAAATGCAAACAAATATAGCACGTCTTTATTCAAATTAATATTTATAATAAATAAATTGTACTTTTAACTTTTAACCGCATTTCACGCGATGATATTAAAGTATAACAATTTTCACCAATTTAAATCTACCCCTGTGGCTCTCCCTCCACTAACATCTTTGCGGGCCGTGATTTGACGGTTGGTAACCGCACTTCACCCGAAGAAATATACTACTTACCGAGATCTACTACTGTAGAGTGCCACACCCAGTAATGGGTAAAAGGCGTGATTTATATTTATTTCATATATTTAAGGTATATCACTTACCGAGATCTAAAAAGGCAAAGTCGTACACTCAGTTATGAATAAAAGGCGTGATGATATATTTATTTATTTTGTTTGTATGTATTATTTAGTAATAATGGCTGGTAGCACAAGCTCTGTTTTTGCCTGTTTTAAGAGGGTGTTTTAGCTATCTCTAACATGTTAAAACCGTGCTCTTAAAACACCCAAAAATAGAGCTTGTGCTACCAGTCATTGAATTTAAGGATTACAAGGATTTAAAAATATATATAAAAATTCCAAGTAAAATATTTAGTCGTATTTTATTCAAATTCCATAGATATTTTTTGTAACTTGTAAATCTATCTTGCAAAGTTATGAATTCTAATTTTTACAACTGTTATTTGAAGCACTTTGCTCTAAAGTCATTTGATGAGCAACTAATTAAATGCTATGTTAAATGTATATGGCCCGCATTTCGTGTTACATCCTGTATATTCGATTCCAACATAGCGATAAAGTAGTCGAGTTGTGTTGATTTTTGTCAGTGAATTTTTGTGTGAATTTCGTGGTTTTGAAGCCAAATCCGACAATCTTTATCAGCTTGCAAGTGCTATCGCTCGCGTTACCAAAATTATCTCTGTGTGCAAGCTGTGTTTGTACAGTGTAAACTGAAGCAAATATATGAAACTGTTTTCACATATAACGGATGTATCTAATTTCCTTTATTAATAAGTCACCACGGAAAGACCTTCACTGCAATCCCTGAATCCCGAAGAGAGATGGTGTTTGAAAATTGGAAAAACATTTCTTGCAAATTCATTAGCATCGCGAGAAATTTTAAATAAGAACTAATGTACGAAAAGTGTAACAAAGAGACGCAACTATTATTTTCCTAATTACTTTACAAGAAATGTTTTTAAATAAAAGTTGTAAAGAATTAAATACTACATATTACACTATAATTATTTAATTACTGTGGCTTAAAATTAAAATTGTCAACATTTCGTGTCAATTAATTAATTAATTATAAATTAGGAACAAATATAAATGAATGTGTAACATTTAACTTTCAAAGAAATATTTTAAAACCGACTGTATAATTGAATAAGAGATATAAAATGACAGCAAATTCATATAAGTACATGCAAATAATAATAGTTGTCAAAAATTTTAACTCCGATTTTCAGGCACAGGTAGACATGTTATTTATTTTAAATCTAAATCTAAAGTATATTTGACTTGAAAGGTGGTAAATTTGAAAAAAAAAATCAATTTAGATTATAATTAATCAGTAAATACGAGTATACTTATTACAAAATAATATACTCCTTATAATAAATAGGAAAATAAAATAAAGAAATGTAAAACATCCTTAGTTCACCGAGAAATTTAACATGCATTGTACACAACATGTGTATTTCGCCTCGTACATAGAGGTCAAAACCGAATACTCCGCTTGAATAAACATTATCCAAGTCCGGTACAGTCGTCGGCAAAAGTAAACCGGATGTAAAAAACCAACACTCACATTCACATCCCATAGGCGGCTCTGCGAAACTTAGCAAATAAATATTTCAGAGCGAGTATTAAAACATAAAACGAAACATTTGTGATGACAAAAGGGCAGACAATTTATGTGAGAACCGCAGAAGATGGAAAAAAATAACAGGGCGTTTTTCTAGCAAATAAAATAAAAAATGAAGTGATTTCTAAAAGGGATAATAAGAAGGCACGATCAGAGCACAACATGTGGAATAAGTGACGTAAAGGATGATAAAAAGGATTCGTTATTATTACCGTTACTTATCAAGAGAATATGCATAAAGCTATTTTTAAAGAGGTTGGACGATTTTTAAAACTGATCCTCTACTACGTATCTATAAATATAAAGTCTGCTAATATAGCTTTATGTTGATGAATAATTTAATACAAAAAACTAAATCGGGTAACATCATATAAAAGATAATAATATAGGTCTAAGCTTAACCTACCATATATTCATAATATTTTATTTACAATCACAGAACAAAACGATTCTTGTTTGTATATTTGGATATAAAATTATCTTCTATATGTATGTTTAATTTGTATCATATAAATATTTTTCATGCTAGTTAAAAAAAATGTATAATCTATTCTACTAAATTTATTCACAAATTAAACTATTTAATAAAAAATACCTATTTTTCTCTATATAATTAAAGATAACATAAACTTTTTATCTTGAAAGATTTGGAATTAAAATGTTCGTACATTTTTCACTATCAATTATCAAACATCACCAAAATATTTTTGAAAAATTAAAACTAATAAAATTTTCTTTTCTTTCAGAATAATATTTCTAAAATAATTTGGAAAATATACTAACATTTTTGATGCCAAATGGATCTAAATTCTTTACAAATAAAAGTATTAATTTCAATAATATTTTGTCCTTACATATAAATATTAGTTTTTAATATTTATCTATGGATATTATTTTATTTTAGTTTATTAAATATTATGCCAAATACCTACCATATTTAAAATTGTATTAGTGAATAATTAAAATGCATGATTACATATTGTGAATCAATATAATTTAATATTAACAAATAAATGAAATTTTTACCATCTGAATCTGACACAAGTCCATTTGTACCTCTACCGTGAAATAATAAATATAAAATGAAGCAAATCTGTAATTAACATGTCCTTGTCCATCAGAGAAAAAGGGAAAAAATATTCTCTTTCATTTGACTAAGTGATGACAGGTGCAATATTTTCATTTCTGTCCATAAAACACTATAAAAAATTCAAGTGGCCACGCCTCAAAGTACTATTTTTTTTGCAAAATTATAAACTTGAAAAGCTGGAAGACTACTTTGAATGTCTCATTTATTGTTAGTGATGGTTCGTGCAACTAACATGTTATTTACGCTGATTTTTTGCAAAATTACAAAGTCGGCAACTATCAATTATTATTAAAATTGCAAAGAAGGTTGTACTGTTTTTTATCCGGAGAAATTATGTTCAGAATTGCCGCAAATACAGAGCTTCAAAGTTACGAGTATACCTCCATATTGCCATTGAAGTTCATAACATGTTGAACGTATTTGCAAACATTTCGTATTTCATCTCTCTTACAAGCAGGTTTTTCAAAATTCCATCTTAATTCTAATATATTTTAATTATATATTTATTTGAGATTAGCTCTATTTTTTTATGTTCGACATTTCTTCATCAGGTCAATAACAAACAAATAAATATGTTACCAAGATGGTTTAAAAATATACAAAAATATATTTGTATTTAATGATTCCGATGACAAATATATTATTTTTCAAAATAATCAGCAACTCTATATCAGTGGCAAAAATACACCCTATAGTTTATATTTCACTAATATTTCATTGAACTTTTAATAATAACCTTTTATTATAAATATATCATACACTGGGATAAACAATTTTAAAAATATCACTTTGTGGTATAGTAAAACGGCATGATTTTTAAAATTTAACAAATCTAAAAAATACTGACAACTCAGGTAAAATATTTATTTTATTACATTTTAAGACAATTTTTTCAAACAAAGTGATGGAAAATTTAGTTTTGCGTATCTGTTGTTTGCAATATTTTATTCTAAATTAATTTGGCATCATTTAACAGCTAGAATAGAAATATGCCGGAATATTGAAATTGCAAAAGATTTATAACTACAGAGCTGAAAAACCAAATATTAACAAGTTATAAATGGAAAAGGATAATTATTTACATTATACATTAATGTATTCTTAATTTCAAAAATTATTACTCTTTAGTAAAATTAAATGACAAGAGACCTAGGTGAAACAAATAGCTCACAGGAATTTCATCAGCCTGCGGATTTGAGAACCTGAGTTCGTTTTTCGCTACCGACAAACTTAACTTCACTTACCCAGATCTGCTATAACAGAATGCCACACCCAGTACTGAAATGGGTAAAAGACGTAATAATATTATTTTCGTAACACATGCACAAGAAATACGTACTTATTCCCTAATTTTAGAGAGAGAAACACTGCTTTTCTCCCCTAGGGAGAGAAACATTATGTTTCTCTCCCTAGGTAGGATGTTTCTCTCCCTAGAGACTACGATTATTAGCTGTTTGCGGCGTTTCCTAGGTAACTAGTTACGCAACCCATATTTGACATTTGTCCCGATAAGACAGTAATTTTTGTGCACTTGTTACGAAAAGTATAATCTGCTTCTCGGGAGGGCGCGATTATCCCTTGTGTGAAAATGGCAAACCTCGACTTTAGCTCGAGCCTTCGGCCCTCGCTTACGTCTCGATTTGTCAACTTCACACGCGGAAATAATCGCTTGTTTCCCTCCCTTGATGCATAATGCCTATGGCACACTGGTCGATGAGCGTCGATGAGCATCGATGAGCTCAACAGAAACAACAGAACGCACTCTTCATTGACAAACAATGAAAGCTTCTAAGTTGAGAAAGAAAAACTAAATTTCAAAAATATGCTAACGTGAAGTGAGACACAAAACATACGAGTGAAATGAGATACGTTCGTTTCATTGATGAGCTCTTCGATGGAAATAGAGGAGCCACTAATTTTCGTCGATGACGGGTACGTTCTGTTGTTTCATCGAAGAACTCATCGATGCTCATCGACCAGTGTGCCATTGGCATAACATACTATATTTATTTTAAGAGATCTGCAATTGTTGAGATGCCACATAAAAAAACTTGAGTAAAAGATAAACAATTTAACGGTGATTGTATTTATATCGCATTAATTTATTTATGATTTCATGAAAGTGTAAATTGTCGAGCTTGATAAAATCGTGACAAGTTCAACTAACAAAAGTTTTTGCGTAGCATCTAGCATCCTAACGAATTCGACTCACATGCTGTGTTTTCAACCTGTTCTAAAAATAACCACTACTCCACAATTCGTGAGTACGTAGTAAACTCATTATGCAGGTTTAATTCATAAAATATGTAGATTTATCGCGCAAAATGTGTGTCAAAGACTTTCGGAACGAGAAAAAATTTTAAATTATTTTTAATTCGCGTGCCTGGTCGACCTCGATTTTATGCGTGCACATTCTAAGAACGTGAACGTGCGTATATGTGATATGTTCTCACTTTGGTCAATTCGCTCACGCTAAGACTGTGCGTTTGACACAGCAACTGCCAAATACCGACACGGGAACTTGAAAGATAAGAAATTTTTACAAGCGAAAACGCAATTCGTGACATTTTATACGCATTTCGTACAAAAATACGGGCACTATTATAGAAACAAACAAAAGATTGAAACTCATTATGATAAAGGAAGAATTATTGTATTTATTTGAAAAAATAAAATAATATTCATAAATTTTCATAATACAATTTGAATTAGCAAAATAACATAAAATTATATGGGGTAGGTGGCTCAGTGGTATCGAGTCGTCCTGTGGATCTTGAGAACCCTGTTTCGATCCCCACAGCCGACAAACAATTTTCACCAATTTAAATCTACCCCTGTGGCTCTCCCTCCACTAACATCTTTGGGGGCCGTGATTTGACGGCTGGTAACCGCACTTCACGCGAGAAAATATATCACTTACCGAAATCTACTCCGGCAGAGTGCCACACTCAGTAATGGGTAAAAGACGTGATGATATATTTATTATTTTATTTACATAAAATTATTGAATTAAGAATAAATATATACTTTGCAACATATACGGAATAACTGAATATCTATTATTAGAATTTCCACACATGGAATAATAGCTATGAGAAGATAAAATACAGGGTGTTACACGAAAAACGGACCATATGTTAACATGATATGAATTATTGCGCTGTCATTGCTTCCCAAATATTTTATTTGGTTAAAAACTGGATTTTAAAGTGTCAATAACAGCTGTTTCTATAGTAGATAACTAGTCCTGGAAGAACTAAAATTATGCTTTTTTTTTAAATAAACATATATTTTTCAAATTCTAATTTCATTTTATTTTAATTAAATAGTTGTTTTTTTAAAAAGGAAAATATCTCAGAGAATATAAAATATTCGAAATACATTCACATTTCTTTTATTTTCTCACAAAACAGATCAATCGATATATTGGCGCACATTTGTACTTTTGTCCAAAAAAAAAAATTTTAAAGTATGTTTGGATGTTTTATGAATGATCAGGACGAAGTTTCTTATTATATGAATAAAACTGATATTATTGATGAATTTTTAAGGCATAATTATTAAAAGTACGGACTAATTAAGGTTTTATACATCCCAACCCTTTTATAATATATTTGGCCAGACCTGTTAAGCTTTAATTCTCATTTTACCCTAATGAAATGTGTGTCAAAACGACGGTTTTGTGAAAAAAATAAAATAAGAAGTGGCGACTATTAGATCTTTTACCTCCTCTAAAATATTTTGTAATTTGTACTCTTGTTATACTTGTTTATTTTCACCAATTTAAATCTACCTCTATGGCTTCCCCACCACTAATATCTTTGGGGCCGTCATTTGACGACTGGTAACCGCACTTCACGCGAAGAAATATATCACTTACCGATATCTGCTTTCGACAGAGTGCCACACCCAGTAATGGGTAAAAGGCGTGATGATATATTTATTTATTTTATTTATTATTATTATTATACTTGTTTTAAATTTAATTTACTAAAATTTTAAATATTATCATCCGTCTCCGTCTCAAATATAAATCAAAATTTCGAATGACAATAAATAAACTCTTAACGTAAAATACAAAAACTCCAATAATTACGAACTTATTAAAGATTTAAGAGTTTCATTTCTCTCACCCACTCATTAAGCATAATTAATTTGTGATACATAATTTTCGAATATATGAATGTATTTATTTATTATTATTTTGAATATCGAAATTTGAATAAAAATTAATTTATATAACATATAATACATGTTCAAAATAAAAGGTAGATAATTATTTAATTCTGAATACATTAATAGTTAATTGTGTATTAAGAGCGTAAAGTGATTCTTTGTTACTCGAACACGGTAATTGCAGCGCGAGCCGAAGGCGTGAGCTGCAATAGTGTAAGAGGAACAAGACACCTTACGCTCGTGATGCACACATAATTTTTTCTACGATTGCATTTTAAAATTATTAAGAAACGTATACGTACTGAAAATAAATAAGTTCTGTCAGTCAATATGACAAGTTTCTGTTTTGTTTGTGTCCAAGGTAACTATTGAAATAAGCGCGTATTTAATATATTTTTCGCGCGTTGCCATTGGAAACGCGCGAATTTAACGTAAAAATAGTTATTTGTGTATTAAGAGCGTAAAGTGATTCTTTGTTACTCGAGCACGGTAATTGCAGGACGAGCCGAAGGCGAGAGCTGCAATAGTGCAAGAGGAACAAAGACACTTTACGCTCGTGATACACACATAATTTTTTCTACGATTGCATCTTAAAGTTATTAAAAAACGTAGGTATACGTTTAAAACTAAATTCGTTTTGTTAACTGTCAATATGACAAGTTTCTGTTTTGTTTGTATCCCTGGTAACTATTGAAATAATCTTTTTCGCGCGTTGCCATTGGAAACGCGCGAATTTAACGTCTTTTTCGCGCGTTGCCATTGGAGACGCGCAAAAAAGATATTTTTCGATTGTTCCACAGAAAACGTCAACTTTACGATGACAAATGAGAGCGTAATTGTAATCTTTTCATAGCAATCGTAGAAAAAGATATTTTTCGGTTGTTCTACAGATAATGTCAACTATACGATGACAAATGAGAGCGTAATTATCAACTTTTCATAGCAATCGTAGAAAAAATAGTTTATAAGGTACCTAATAATATGTTTTGAACATTGTATACGCAAACTGTGCTTGGATTCCATTTAAATTCTATAACAGAATTTTTGGAATATCTACATACTTTCAGCAGTTATAAAATGAGTACATTTAAAGATTTTAAAGTGGATTAGCCGCCAACAATATTTTGAATGTCATTCAACTTCGTTTCAGTGTTAAGCACATTCACGAAATAAGTTAAATTTAATACTAACAATATCTCTTCGTAATAAATAAACTTTGTTTCATGAATTGGAAAGGGAGTTAAAAATAAAATTATAAGTGGTGTATAAGTTTTATTTAAAATATGTATCCCGAAAATAGTTTGAAAGGCAATAGCAGCATAAACACACCCTTTGTATGAATTGAATGAAAAATGATAGTAGTAAAGTAGATTTTCGAAGAAAAGATAAATCATTTTTTAAAACAAAGCGCAAATTAAATATACATTGATAATAAAGTATTCCAATTGAATTCCGCCTACCGTAACGTATCTTGAAGAAATTCAAACACTATACTTTTCCAAGACATCGAGAATGGGCAATCACGCTACAATTATTATTAATTCCCATCATTTCCAGTAAATTCCATAATTTTAAAATAAAATATTAAAATCTCGCAAGACGCTACGATCGCGATCGCATTCGAATTGAGAATCTTGCGTCTATTATAGAGTAAATTGAGATGTTAATATGCAAGGAGTATATAATGAAAACATAAAAGTTTGATGAAAATCAGGATTCGCGTGTGTTCCGGTCAATTTTTTTAGCCTGAAGGAAAAACTCCCAGATGTGGCCGATCACAGATAATTTGTTACACATGACTAATAGATCGTTCAGTGAAACGATAATGAATGAAACATTAGCAACGCATTTTTGGGCTTCGCGTTCCTATTTATTATTTAGAGGTTAGTGCGATTGGTTTCTCAGAATGCGACATTTATTTGTTTTGGTCAAATGGTAAACAGTTCCTCTTTTATTTAGATAGGTACTCCGCTATTTTGGGAATATACGACCTTTTCTTTCCAATTTTCCAAAGGTTAATTTTTCATACTTTTATATATAGAGCAACAAATCAGTTAAGCAGATGACCTTTTTTAGTTTTTAATCTCTCTCTTTAAATGTTTAATTTAAATATTTCAATAATTTTCCACAACTTTTAACGCACTTTTAGTGAATAACAAATTAATAAATAATAGTTATTTACGCAACTATTTTTAAAATTGTTATTTTCTTGTATGTGTTGCATATATTGTTTTTTCTACGATCGAGTTTAACAAATTATACTAATTTTTCTAATTTACTTTGTAAGTTACGTACTTGTTTCGTAGCAACTATTTTATTGCAGGGTTGCCATAAGCACACTGTGCGATAAACATTTACTTTTTACACTCATAATTAATATATTTTATCCAACACCCACTACTTATAAAGTAATTATTGTTGTCATTTTAGATTAGTAAAGTGGTTTATAAGTCACACGTGAGTTATAAGTCATAAGTCACACATAAATTATGACTTGTAAGTCACTGTTGAGTTTAAATAAAATTACAATTTTTTAAACATTTCAAAATGTATGAAAGTTAAATTTTATTCACATTAACATTTACATTAAATAAAAAAGAAATACAATTTGATGATGTTGATACAGTGCAATTCTCGACCTGGCCTTTTGAATTAGTCAACTCAACCATTTTAGCAGAATTTGTTCCTATGAAAAAGAATTTCATATGTTTTGAAGACTGGATGACAACTAGAAACGTCAAAGGTATAAATGAAAGTGTTTTACTTGCTTATTTTTCATACTTACAAACGAAAGTGGATCCTTCTTCCTTATGGACGAAGTATTCAATGATTAGAACAACTCTTCAGCTTTATAAAAAAATAAAACACTTTCATTTATACCTTTGACATTTCTAGTTGTCATCCAGTCTTCAAACATATGAAATTCATTTTCATAGGAACTTCTAGACTTTGTTGGTAAAATATCAACAACCGCTTCTTCCGCTTCCTTAATGATTATTTCGGGAATAAAATTCTCGTCTTCCATTTCGAATACTACAGCAGCAACCTTTTTTCAACTTTGATTATTTAAAAAATTTGAGTAACCTAGATAACAAAACAAGAAAGTATGGCTAACTAGAATATTATTTGAAATGTAGACAATTGTGTCAAAATTTATATTTTAATGTTTTAATTGTAGTTGTTGGATAAAATTTCGTATGCCACTTGTGTGTTATTACAAATAAGTCACTTCAGAAAATTATTCCCCTCGGTCTCACGGCCTCGTGGTCTAATACTTTTCTCGCGTGACTTATTTGTAATATAACACACTTGTACCATAAATAACTATAAATATATGACATATTCAATAAATAATAATTTTTGTGCATAAAATACACTCGAAAACATTTTGAAGTGCACTGGTTTGCTCTTTGTAATCACGTGGTGTGCATGCACTGCCTGCCACAAGTTTAAATGTATCGACAGTGGCATCTAGATTTGCTGGTAGATAATTAGTGTTTTTGTTTGAAAATATCAATAAATATAAATAAAACCTAGTGTATCCGTAAGTATAAACTTTAATCGGGCGATTTTGATAAAAATTCCACGTGGACATATAGATTTTGATACTTAAAAATGTATGAATAATATGTTACATGAATGGCTTGTTACCGAACACAAAGAAAACATTTTAACAATTAAATTTGAGATAAACGGCTTTAGCATCATAGGTATTTGGACGTTTTAAAAATAATATTCTTTCAAATCACTATAATATTTTTGCATATCTTTAGATTTTAACAGTTATAAATAATATTTCTATTTCGAAAACCGTGATATATATTATTATTTACGTACATAAATAATATTTTTTATACATGAAAATGTGTAAAAGTATTATTTTTTAATGTATATTGTGCATCTTGTATCGATTTTTAAAAGAATTTAGTTTGTTCAAACGATAAATTTACCGAAGTGAACGAGTTCGTTGCATAAGTGTAGTCAGTATGACGCTGGGTATCGTTGAATGTAGCTGAATAAAATATTTGTACTTTATAACAAAATAATGGGTAAAAAATTCATTTGATTAATATTCTAACATTTTCGATAGATATTTGATTTTAAATATAGTGTAAAAATTACTTTGTAATATACCATAATAATGCATTTTATTAGTTGGTTTTACTAATTGTTAATTATTATTCTAAACAATATTCTATTCATTTCGAGTATTTATCTGAATTTTTTAATTTCAACAATTAAAAATTTTATTCAATTATTGTTTAAATTACTTATTATCATTTACATATATAAATTTCGTTTTCTATGCATTTAAATTGGTACAAGTATTAATTTTGTTGTGTGCTCCGATGTTAATTAAACAAGTCTGTGCATGCAAGTCCACCTATTCTCAACAAGCAAAATCATTTATTCGAGTTGTCAGCGTTTACCAATACAGTCTAAATAATTTGTACTCATAATTCAGTCATTTTGTAGTCAGTGACCAAGTTAAAATTCAAGTGAAAAGTTGTGCGTGGTTTAAATCTCGAGTGAAAAAGTTTTCGTGTGTAGTGTTGTGCCCAGAGAAGGTTCCGGATTGCAGTTGGCATTTGTTGATACCATGCTAAAGCCTTCTAAATGGTAAGTTCATTTTTAAAGCATTTTAAAACGATTCTGTTGATTGTTTTCTCTATTATCATTATTCTCGTTTATTTTTATGTGTACTAATATATTTTTTCAATTGTTGCAGGTTCCGGAGAACTTACAGGAGGTACGGTGAGTAACAACATACATGTGCTTTCTTGTCTATCTCTTTTGCAGTAGTACTGTAGGAGTAATTCTATTTACTCATTATTATTTATTTCATACTTCTTAAATGTGATTATTAACCTGAGTCAATATTTGCTATTTATTCAAAAATATTTATAAAATGACTAATTTAAATAAATGTTTAGATTCACCCTAATTAACTCGTAACTGAAAACATTTATCAGCTATTGAATAATTTTTTTTTTGGACTTTTAAATACATAAATACAGGATAAAATCACATTTATACATATATTTTCTTTATTTCCGAAGCACATGTCGCATCCACATGTAGTTCAGTTGGGCCGTGCGTCGAGCATCGAATGTCCGCAATTAAAACCGAAATATTATACATGAATATTTTATTTATAGTAAAGTTTTAATGAACCTTCGTTCGTTTATAATTATGAAATTAAATAAATTGAAAACGTTTAAAGTTCGCGACAGATCAATTGCTTTAAGATTATATTTGCTTAAAGAATTTTTAAACAAGTAAAATCAGTCTCAGTTACTTTCAATAACAAAACAAGAGACTTAAGAGCATGCTTGTATGGATACAGAATGCCTGTGGTGTTTCTGTGGTTCGCTAGCACCTTCTGCAGGCTTATGGGGTCTCCTAAAGAACTTCAAACTATTATCAAGAGCCTGTATCAGTGAAGAAAAAAGACCGATTTTTTTTCATACAGTATACTTGCAAATTATTGAATATTTTTTATAGTATAGTTTGAGAAACACTTCAATATTTAATTTTAAAACACACACTTTTATTTTATTGATGAATTAAGTAAACTTCGCGAATTGTGTTCGGATTCGGGTCGGTTTGCGTGATTTTAAATAAATTTGGGCTAGTCTGGTTTTCACATGGAGTGTTTTGAATTCTTAGGCGATTAAATTATATATACAGTCCCTGAAAATTTTTTAAAATACATATAAGAATGAATTATATATAAAGTAAGATTGCATATATTCCAGAAAAATTGGTAATGTTTTTAAAAATAATTAATACAGTGTTTGAATACTTTTTAAAGTACATTTTAGATTTAGTTTTGCTAAAAAAAAGTAAGGTCTTTTAAATAATACATAAAGGCCTTGATTAATCATTAAAATACTTGTAAGATTGTATATTTTCTAGAAAAATTGGTAATGTCTGTTAAATAATTCATACAGTTTTTGAATATTTTTTAATCTGTAAGATTGTGGTTATTATAAAAAATCATAAAGGTTTTAATTAAATTTTAAAGTACTTTTAAAATTTTATTGTAAAAATTAAATTAGTTAACACTTATAAATTGAGGCTTTAGGTTCAAATCCTGGTATTCTCATAGTTTTTATGTTGTTTAAAGATTTTTATAATGAAAGATCTGCAATAATAATTTTATTCTATAATTACGCCTACATTACATTTAGATATTGCGGCACTTGCCGGGGTAGATTGCGAGGGGTATTTGATTTATTGATTTATTTGGAAATTAACGTAGTTTTCTCACCAGTTGTCAGCCAATTTTTATTTTTTTCTAAAAGTAATTAAATATAAACACAATAGTAATTGAACCTTTTATTTTTTATTGATTTATTTATAATATTAACGTAGTTTATTGACAGATGTCACCCAAATTCTTATCTGAACCCTTCTGCCTCTGAGGATGGCTTTGGCCTCTAGCGTGGTTTACACGTTGAGTAACCTTTGTCAAGCCCTCTTTGGCTTTAACTTTCTCATCTTTTGCAACCTACTCAAAAGATACCCCGGAAGATGCATTAGATTTTCACCATGTTAAATCAGACTAGAATTTTGACTTTGATACACAACATAAATTCTTTTTCAGGTGAACAACACACAATACACATATTTTGCATAACGTTTTAGCTTTTGTTCGCTCGTCGCCGCGTTTCTCCGTCGTTGGGGGGCCGCCTAACGTGCGGCCTATTACAACATATTTTTGTATATTTGTATTATTTATGTATGTTTCGGGTGTAACCCGTCCTAGTAGGCGGAGCCCCCACTGTATACACTAACCTTTTTCCTAAAAGAATTTTCAGGTACATTATTATTACAACAATAAATCGCGTAATTAGTTAGACAAAGTATATTCAGCAAGATTTAATAATTTTTCATAGCATTCTAGTGACTTTTTCACATTCTTTGGTTCGAGCGCAAAATATTTCAGGATTGGATCGTTTCAGATTTCCATATTTTTTTTCAGTATATATTTTAAGAAACACTTCCGTATTTAATTTGTTTTTAATGGAAAAGGCAATATCTCAAGATATGAAAATGCGATCAACGGCATTAAATTCCCCGTGTCCGAATTGACTTATAAGTTCATGCAATTTTTTTTAAAAATATTTCCTAAAGGGTTTTGAGATATACGAGGGCAGTTCCAAAAATTTCCGGCCTGACTATGAAAGAAATGGTGTCGACTCACAAGTTAATTTTATTTTTCAATATAATTCCCCCTGACATCAATGCACTTATTACAACGTTTTAGCATCAATTCAATACTTCTAAAAAAATGTTCCTTTCTTTTGTTTTTAAATATGGCCAAATTGCAGTCTTCACCTAATCGTCGTCATAGAAATGCGCCCTCGAAGGTTCTTTTTCAAATTTCCAAACAGATAATAGTCACTGAGGACCATCTTATTTTATACACGCTTTAAAGCAATTATCAGAGTGCCATGAGAAATAAAACAAATTAGATAACTTAATAATAGGTATTTATTTGTCTAGATTATGTAGAAAAAAGAAAAAGTTGCTATAACTAATTTTATTATTAAATTAAATGCTCGAATAAATAAATAAATTAGAGTAAGCTTACAATTCTTGTCCAATATGTCAAATAATGTCAGACACAACAAATAAATTATTGTTTTATTTCTCATGGCACTCTGATAATTGCTTTAAAGCGTGTATTTTTTTTTGCTTCTAACTCGGACATAAAAAACAATTGAACAACAAACTTATACTCTATAGATGCAGTTTTTCATTCTGAACATTTTTCTTCAGTACAATTTTGTTCTAAAATTAATAGGTAAAGAGATATCGCTAAATCAAAATTTTAACATTGAATTTCCTATGTTCGGAAAAAAAAGTAGACACCCGGTATATACCACACGCACACACCTCACTCTACTGTAAATAAATGTTAAATAGGTATCCCGATTCTCAAAACGAAAATACCGAGATACCGGTATTGAAATTTTTGACCGGTATTGCATTCCCTAGTTATAGTTATAGTGATATGTTGACAGATTTTGTTTTATAACATGTCATTTGAATTATTAAAACATAATTATCTTTTATAGCGTTTAAATCACTTATAAACAAAAAGTAAGACTTTTGTGTTACTATGTTACTATGTTGTACGGTTTATCTTAGATTTGTTTATTTTGCAAATAAATACGAATAAAAATAATCTGATTTCGACAAAAATGGCCGAGCACTTACCTTCTGTCGTTTTATCTGTACATGAATTATGAGTTAGATAAATTATAATGAAATAAATAAATATGAAAGGCCTTTGAAAACAATTTGTTTCGCGAAAGTATCCTTGTGCTATAATTTAAATCAAGATATCACTATCGGCTTTCTCATCATTCCAATCACTCCTAATGAAAAGCATCCTTGTACATAGGTGCGTATTACGCCTCATAAAAATTTCAGGCGGACTGCGAACCATCTATCCTTTAATTAAAACACTGCTGCATGCGAGGCTTTGTTTCCACGAAGGATGGTTCTGAGGCGGCGGCCACGGCGGCGGCGTTCTCGCGGTTTTCAATCATTCATCAAACGCTCGCGGACTCCAACGGCATAATTGATTTTCTAGTGAATGTCGATGCGAGTGGGGAAAAGGTGTGCGAAAGGGAAGGGGTAGAATCATAGAATACTGTATTAGTAGTGCATTATAATGTACATAGATTGTTTCTTGTTTTATTATTAGCGAATGGTGATTCAAGCTCTAAGCAATTTTTTTTTTGCTAAAAAATCAAATGTACTATTTTTATTTTATGTCGTTAAAAACTTGATATAAACTGTTATCCGTAAAAAGTGCTTGAAATATGCATCAAAATATATGAGCGAAATAAGTATCCATGCATTTTTTTTTAATTTATGAAAAAAATTTTTTTTTCTTAAACAATTAAGTGTAAATATAAACAGACGTATTCTTATGTACTCATATTTAGCATATTTTACAGGTTTTTCAATTATATTTTCTATTTTATAACTTTTAAATTCAATCAACAGTTCTACATTAAATATAAAATAAAATGATTAACTCCTGAAATAAAAAGTTAACCAAAAAATGTAAATAAAAGAACATATTTTTATCGATAGTAATTTATTTATAATGCTTTATCCACATAGATTTAAAATTCTGTTACAAAACCATTTTTAATGAATATGTTAAAAGTAACATTAGTTTGTAAAAATATTTAGGATAATAATATTTCTTAAATGCAATTTTACTGACTTCTATTGTAAATAAATAATTTATTTATTTATTTCTGTTACGCTGTACAACATGAAATTAATCCCAATTAAAGTACAGGGTCCGCAGTCACCAAGCCGCAGTGTGATAGATAATATAATTTTTAGCTTGAGTGAGATTAGAACTCGGGATCTCCGGATTCGAATTCCATATCGCTATCCACACCACCGTACTGACGGATAAATTATCCATAAATATATCTTTGATTGTTTACATATCTCTAGTTGGCTACAGCGTTTAACAAGAGTTCTAAAGGTCTTACGTTAAAATCTTGATGCTATTCCATTTTTTTAAATTTTATTTTTATAATCGTTAATAATATTATTTCATATTTAATTTACTATTGACTTTGACATGCTCAATATAGAATTTATTATATAAAAGTTCGAAAATATGCAATTATATGCATGATTAATAAATATATGTCTCTAATGTATAAATATGCATAATATGCCATATTTTAATTCATAATTTCATTATGAAATGTACAAATTTAAACAGATATTTTTAATATGCACAAAACCTAAAAAATATACACATGCATACAATCCGCTCTCTAGTAATTTGTTACGCTGGAAATAACTTGGTTTTTTAAATTTCGTGCAAGAAATGTTAATTTAATTTTACAATATTTATAGAATATTGAGGTGAGTGTTGAGTCGACCTGTGGATTTGAGAATCCGGGTTCGATTCCCACAGCCGACAAATAACTTTCACCACATTAAAACTACCTCTATGGCTTCCCCTCCATTAGCATATTTGGATCATGTTTTCACGGCTGGTAACTGCACTTTACGCAAAGAAATATGTTACTTAGCCAGATCTGCTATGGAAATTCGATATCTTTGACGGATTTGGTGTAGTATCCGAATATGCAATAAAAATGTAGGTTACCGTTTTTGCGATTACAGCGCCATCTACCTCGAATTTAAAAAAATGACCCACACGAAATAAACACATTTTCAGCGTAGAATCCGAGTCTGCAAATAAAAATGTAGGTTGTCATTTAAGATTTTAAATGTTATTTTTGCGGTTACGGCGTCATCTATCGCGAATTTAAAAAAATGACCCAGACAAAATGAACACATAATTTTATGTAGAATCCGAATCTGCAATAAAAAGTGTACGTTTCCATTTAAAATTTTCAAGTTCCCCCCCTCCGGCCCCCAGGGGGGTGGGTGGAAGACTTTTTTGGTATTTTTGAGTAGAGTTTTTGAAAAAATTTTGGACGTATTTTTTTGTTTGGCAATTGGTTGATTAGTTTTCGAGATATTTGACCGTTTCCAAACTTTTGCCACACTCTGTATTATTTGCAGTTATTAAGGAATAGAATAGAACAGTGGTTCCCAACCTTTTTTTAATCGTGACCCTTTTTAGTTTTTTAAAAATGTTCGCGACCCCCCTTTCGCATATTTGATCAATAAAACAAAAAATAAAAGGTTTGACAAAATATATTTTAGGACTTAGTGATTATATTTTTTCCCCTCCAAAAAGCCAAGGCGACCCTCCAAAAAAGCTAAGGCGACCCCCTTGTGGGTCGCGACCCACCGGTTGGGAACCGCTGGAATAGAATGATCGTCGCAAGGACCAAAGATATTATAGGACCATTTCAAATTTATGGGGTAGGTGGCTCAGTGGTATCGAGTCGGCCTGTGGATCTTGAGAACCCTGGTTCGACCCCACAGCCGACAAACAATTTTCACTAATTTAAAAAATCTACCCCTGTGGCTCCTCCTCCACTAATATCTTTGGAGGCCGTGATTTGACGGCTGGTAACCGCACTTCACGCGAAAAAATATATCACTTACCGAGATCTGCTTAGGCAGAGTGCCACACCCAGTGATGGGTAAAAGGCGTGATGATATATTTATTTATTTATTTTATTTATATTTCAAATATTTATACAATATTCGAAATAGTGTTTAGTAAATGTTTTTCTTGATTCATGCAACAATTATTTTGAAAACTATGCTGTGTGTCGTGTGCTTAAATGTGGCAGCAAAATGTTGAGCATTGCTTCGTTCATTGGAGTGTTAGCAGAACTACCCGCATGATACGGATTAAACAGACATTACTCCTATTTAACTTAATGCTACCATAATATTTGTCCTGTTAGTTAGAATAGTGTGGCATATAAATACGAACTGTATAGTATTCTCACTAAATCTAATCAACTATTGTTGCATTGCAAAAGTGTACTCATAAGTTATAATTAAAATTTAAGATAAAAGCATGGTCCATGCATCAGCTTTCATAAGGAATAAAATATAAATAGGATTTTGCATACACCATGTAATTTAGGAATAATAATAAAATGCTAAAATTCCAATACAATATAACAATTAACCAAATGTTAGTTCTTATACCGGATGTTTCACAACTTAGAGTAAAAAATTAAAGGGTATATTCTGTACGACGTGCTGATCATGAAACAAAAAGAATTTTTTTTAAATCTCAAAACTATTTTCCATGTTTCCCAGTCCAACATTTTTCGTTGCCACTGCCACTGGGTGGATGATTATGTTAAAGTTATTAATTAAATAAAATTTTATTATAAATAACTGCTAATAATTGAATTGTGTAATTATTCTTTCGTAGTTGATACCTACTTCATTGTTTGTATTTAATAGGAAAGCGAATCCAGTGAAGTACTACAAAAAATGTTTTAGGTTAAAAACCCTTAATTTTTCGAATTTAAAAAAAAATCTTATTGTTTCATGATCAGCACGTCGTAAAGAATATACTCTTTCATTTTTTGCTCTAAGTTGTGAAACACCCTGTATATTATGTCAACATATGTTCAGTTGATATTTACGAATAATAATTATATTTTCCCAGTTTCTAAATGTTTGCTTAGGAATTACTTTTATATTCCTGCTTCATAAACTGATATTTCGTGTATTATTTAATTCTAAACGGAAAGTTATACCAGTCTTTATTTTTTTATTATTTCAACTAGTTATCAAGTTTAACTTAATTTAAAAAAGGAGAATTTTAGTTTAATATCAATTAAAGACTAAATCTGAATTTGCACCTAAACACGAATAATTTTTGTTATTCTAATTGAAATTATGTATTACACATATTTCTGAAGTTAAAGTTTGAAAGTATTGTAATAAAAATATTCAAATTATTTGCAACAAGCTTATTTTCTTACCTTTCCATTCGTTTTTAGTTCATATAATAGATTGTCTAACTGCAGTTGTGTGGTATTCACTTTCAAAGGCAAGTTTTAGCCGACATTATCTTCCTTTCTTATCTTTTGCTTTATTTTTGTTCTTAATTTTTAATGTTTAAATGCAATTATGTTGAATTCACTTTCAAAAATAAGCTCAAACGACACTCCGTTTCTTATTTTTATGGTTCGTTTTCAGTTCTTACTATAAATAAATAAAATACATATATCATCGTGCCTTTTACCCATTACTGGGTGTGGTACTCTACCTAAGCAGATCTCGGTAAGTGATATATTTTTTCGCATAAAGTGCGGTTACCCGCCGTCAAATCACGGCCCCCAAAGATATTAGTGGAGGGGAAGCCACAGGGGTAGATTTAAATTGGTGAAAATTGTTTGTCGGCTGTGGGGATCGAACCAGGGTTCTCAAGATCCATAGGCCGACTCGATACCACTGAACCACCTACCCCATAAAAGTCTAATTGCAGTTATGTGGAATTTACATTTTGAACAAGTGCAGAAGAGGCTCTCTTCCATTCTTTCTTTTTGGATTGGTTAATAGAGGGTTTGGGCGTGAGTGAGTTGAGATGATTTGAGCATATGAAGCATATATTGAATGAAATGTTAATGAATAAATGGATGTGATTTAAGGTTTGTTGCGTGATAAAAGATTCCTTGTATTAGGAATGAATAAGCTTGAAAGGAGGGAAAGAGAATGAACGTCAGGATAAGAATAATAATAATAATAATAATAATAATGTTTATTGCACACAAAAAATTGGGTACAATTAGATCGGTTCAGCGAGTTGCTGGTTTTCAACCGTATCTAAAAAATGTTTACAATTAAATATAAATAAAATAATACAGTTAATATAAATGCATAATCGTTTACACTAGGATACGTACTAATCATAAAATTATCAAAATATTAAGTGATTTTAATACAAAGAAAAAACGTAGTGAAATGCAGTTGACATGATACAAAAGAAAATAAACAGTAATAATGCTACTAAATTAAAACATTAAACCAAATAAAGTATATAATAATTAAACAGATAAGAATATAATGGAGATGTATGGCATAAAGAAATGTAACAAAATGTCGTTAACAAAAACGAAATTAATGATAGAAAAGTGAGGGAAATAACAAACCTCATCAACATTATTAAACAATAAAATAAAATAAAATAAATATAAGTTTGGCTACTCTGCTATTCAAGGTTGTGGGTAATTAGCTGTCTTCGCACATGTTTACATTTGTAGATAGTTTACTGTTCAATGCAAAAACGGTCGTTGTCACAGTCGCTAAAAAATTCTTGAACTGTGTAATACTCTTTAAATATTAAAATATGTTTTATATTCTTGATTATGACAGATTTCGTACCAATTTTAATTAGTGGAGGGAGAGAATTATACATTTTTATTCCTACATATATTTGAAGAAGCATGATTTTTTGATTAATTTGATGCGTGGATTTCTGCGAATATTTCACGTGTTCGTGTTACCCCATTTAATGGGATATAGCGTAACATTATACGAAAATTTTAATAAAACCTGTAAGCAATTGTTTGTGTTACGTAAAATTAATTGTTATTGCTGCATAAGTTCCTTATAATTATAATTTTTCCTCATCACCTAATAACTCAATAAGTTCTATAAAAATATAACTCAACTAACGTATTAGACGGATTGCACTTAATACAAAAACCTAATAAAATATGCAACAAATTACAATGCAAGTCTAGTTACTCGCTTATCATCGATAACCCAGCTACAATCAAGAATAAAAGTTGTGTTTACCCAAAAAACTCTCACGCTACTACAAAAACCACCTACAATCTACGATTCCTCATGACAGCACCACAATGTTCCTCGTGTTAAATCGATAAACGTACTGAATAAAAATCCCATTGTGATTCAGGGGAAAGGAGATGATAAATCTGATCAGCAGTGGTGAGACCGCGCGTGAAGATTTTATGCGGGAGCGACGCTGAACAGCCCCGGCCCGTCGGGATTAGCCGCTCAATCGGACAAAGAATGCAATAGTGCATGGCAAAAGGGTGTGACACGACGGATAAAGCGTCCGGTCACGGCAGACGAAGAAAAAAATACAACAGTGACGTCATCAAGAGAAAGATACTGTGTTGTGTGATTGCAGTATGTTACGTTTACATAGGAAATGCTTTCGAGTTTTTGTCAGATGAGGAAATGTTTTTTGTCGATGAAACGATATCTTTTTTATGTTTCATTTTTTCATAGATGTTATGGTTTTAAAGTTTGGTTATGTTTGTCTTTTTAAACTATTATGACATCTGATATCTCTGCATTTTATTTATTTGATTTTTTGCATAATAGAAAATTAATTATAATAGAGAGTACTCATATGCAATGCAATCCGATCTACAAGATTCTTTTAAATGTTAAATTCAGAGAATTCTCGCTTGGAGGAGAGCTTTATACGCGGAGTAACACAACTGCCCGTGTGTTTAATAATACAAAATACTGATACACTTTAAAAACTGTTGTATCAATATGATTAAATATTGACAAAGAAATTTTCTGAATAAATATTTCCTAGAAAAATTTAAAGATGTCGCCACAAATTATGTTAATAGAATAAAACTAATTTTCATTATTTTTCAAATTAGATTTTTATTATACATAAAACAATGAAAAGAATAATTAAAATAATTATTACTGTGATTTTTAGTAATAAATTTATTTTGTAACTACATATAATATTGATATTTAAAATTGTGTATTAATATCGTATCGATACAGATGGTATATTGATAAGCACAACTCTAGCCCGGACAGATGACTTAGTTTTCATTTTTATAAACAGGGTTAGCTAAAATTTTTTAATTTTATGCTTATAAAGTGTTATTAGCAAACAATTTTGAATTAAATAAATAAATATAGCATTACAGCATTTTATCCAGTTCTGAGTTTGGTTACCAGCTGTCAAATCACGATCCTCAGAGATGTTAGCGGAAGAAAACCCAGATAAGAAATTAAAATATATAAATAAAATAAATAAATATATCATCACGCCTTTTACCCATTACTGGGTGTGGTACTCTGCTGTGGCAGATCTTGGTAAGTGATATATTTCTTTGCGTGAAGTGCGATTACCAGCCGTCAAATTATGGCCCCAAAGATGTTAGTGGTAGGGGAGCCACAGAGATAGATTTAAATTGGTGAAAATTGTTTGTCGGTTGTGAGAATCGAACTCGGGATCTCAAATCCACAGGCCGGCATGATTCTCATAATAGATCTCAGTAAGTGATATATTTATTTTAAGCGTAAAATGTGGTTATCAGCCATCAAATTATGCTCCCCAAAAATGTTAGTGCAAGGAAAGTCATGGGTAATATTTTAACGATTATTAAATATGGCATTCCCCGTAATAGATCTCGATAAGTGATATATTTTTACGCATGAAGTGTAGTTATCGGCGTCAAATCATGATCCCAAAGATAAGAGGAATACTTTAGATTTAATTAAAAAGCAGTTATAGGCTGCGGGAAACGATATCGAGTTCGACTATTGCCATTAAGATATCTACTACGTAAATAAATAATTGCGCAAGTAACGAAAAAGATAAAATTGAAAGTAAAAGTGCTCAAGGGTTCAGTCAGGTGCATGGTCCGCATCACTCGGCGAATACCTGTTCCAGACAACGCCCCTCACGTTAGCAGCCCCTTCCTCAAATGAGGGTTTCAACCAGTGGCCCTCAATGTTCTGCTATGAAACACTAACCTACATTTAAAAATAAATATATCATCGAGCCATTTTACTCATTTATTGCAGATCTTTATAGATAGCATTTTTAACCATCAATGCAGACAGTAGAAGATGAATTTAAGTTATAATTTTTTTGCTCTAATAAATTTTTAACTTGTTTTTGGAATCTTGCAAAATTAGTTTAAAGACAATTTATATTCATTCTAAAACTATTTGTGCGGCAATAATTATTTTCGCTATAAATGTTTATTTTGAACTTGCAGAATGCATGGAATATTTAGTTTGGTTACCGCTGTTATAATCTCAAGGTCTTCTACGATTGTCCGCCCGGTCTGCCTGACCAGGGGCAGGCGGTTTTTTGTGCAGCACAAACATACCCCAGACCAAGAGTAATGCGACAAGGGATGCTCGGGGTTAGCGGGCTACGGAATTCGACTGTGCTGTTTTCACCCCGTTCGCCATGGACAGCCCCGGGGGTGCGGACCGCAGACGGGCCAGGGGCGCGCGCGGTATGGAAGGAAAGGCCGACAACGCTGATTCCTTATTGCCTTCCTTCTCGAGACGATTTTTTGCCTGAAGAAATAGGGGTCGAAATTTATGTCATTTTTTTTTCATGGTTGTTTGGGATGAATAGTTTTTTTCCCCGTGAAAGGAATTAGGTTTTCGTATAAAATTTAAATTTTATAAAACCACTTTTGACGAAATGAAAGAATTTTTTGTTACTTACAAATGATTCTGTATTGAGCATAGGTAATCATAATTTAGTAAGTTTCACAATACATAACTTACACACAGGTGTTTTAAGGATAACAAAATTCATAGAGAAGAATAAGATAAAAATTATTGGTTTGCAGCCTACAGAGAAGAGACTATTTTAAAATGTAAAGATTAGTAAAACAAGTAAATAAATTAATAAATATGATTGAAGGATTGATGCTTGAACGAAAGATTTCGAGTGTGAGGAGTTTGTATGAATGTAGAAAGTGGGGTGTCAGGATAGGAACGTTTGGCGAAAATTAATTACGGGATGAATCTGATGAATAAAGATTCATTGTTTAGTTTTTTCTTTAAAATGTATACCTGACATTGTGTGAAATTCATTTTCAAAAACAAGCGCTTGACGACACATCCATTCTTTCTTATCTTTTGATTTGTTTACTAAATGTGTCTAACTGCAATTTTATGCAATTCGCTTTCAAAAACAACCGCAGGCGACATTTCCTTCTTTCATTATATTTAAAATTAATTTTCAGATTTTACTATAGAATGTTAGCAGCAATTATGTAGAATTTACTTTCAAAAACAATGTAAGGACAATGCTCCCTTCCTTTCTTATCTTTATAGATTCGTTGTTAGAGGAATGAGCGCAAGTGTATAGGAGCAAATGAATGGATGTGATTGAAGAGTAAATGAGCTTGAATGGAAGGCACGTGAATTGGTTAAAGTGAATATGGTGTGTCAGGATGAGAATGTTGAACGAACTGATTTTTTTATTAATCTGATAAGTGGATGATATGTACATGTTTTTGGGGTTCGTGCTACTCTATTTAATGGAATATAGCTTGATTTTTATATATGTAAATTTTTGTAGTTATAAATTTTAATATTAGTGATTAGTCATTTCAAATTACTTTTACTAAAATAATTAAACACATATTTGGTTGAGAGACAGTCGTTTAATTTTTTAAATACCTAATTAAATAATCAAATTATATTCCATTAGAAAATGTATGAGTAACAAGCTATAAACTTGGATTAAATACAAAATATAAATTAATAAAATATCATTTCGAAGTACTATTGTTTGTGCATTTACACATTTATGGAAATATCTAGTTATGGCATAACGAAACCAAACCTACGAAGACGAATTTTTAAACATCTTATATTTCATGTCTATTTAATTTAGTTTACAACATAACATAATTTATTAATCAACGATTAATTTCCTCCAAAACATACAATCCTTCAAATGATACAATCCCAATTACGTGCAGTATCTATGTATTTGAAATAACCATGTTTATAAATATTTGTATAGATAACTTTTATTTTATCTTCAGATAAAATTTATGTTATGAAATTTTGTATTGTATTCGATAACATTTATTTTAATCCGTTTCAATTGAACAATGTAACAACATAATTTATTTATTTATTTATTAAAACTATTTATTTAATTGAAAGTATATAAGTTGAAATATAAGATAGCACTTTAGCAGTTCAATGATTAATGAGAATTCGAGTCTTGTCTATCATATTTAATGAATTTTACACAAAGATAAATCAGCGTTCATTCGCTCACCCCACCTAGACTACATGCAAAACTAGTGCAACAGTGTCCGAAATTGGATTTGTTATACAAAATTTCTATGAATCATAATCATTTCAGACATGTGTCCCAGCTTAATTTATTTGAGGATATAACAACAGAAGTCATGAAACAAGAAATAACAACAAATAATACTAATAAATTTCAAAACTATATTTAAAAAATATATTTGTCACAAAATTCATTTTTAATCAATAGAGTTCAGGGATTCTGTACTTTGTAATTTAAATTATGTTACTCTGTAACAGGAATTTATTCCCAATTATAATCAGGGGCGGATCCAGACTTCGAATTAGAGGAGGGTCATGGAGTGAATTTTGTATTGGGGGGTGGAGGGGTATTGCCCATCTTCTAAATATAAAAAACATTTGTATTTGCTCATATTATATTCCTGTTTTAAATAATTTTTACAATCACATTAAATCGTCTTTGGAATCGCATTAAATCACATTAAATTATCTTTGGCATCACATTAATTCACATTAAATCACATTGAATAACATTAAATCATCTTTAGAATATACTTAGATAAACAAAATTTTTTTTTACTTCAAAAATTTCCATTAAGAACTCCAACACTTTTTAAATCATAAAGTTTCAATATCTAAACGGTTCTTCGATAGAATACAAACATTATTGAATTAAAAGTTGATTTTCTAAGTGCGAATGTCGGTAGTCACATACTTGATTAGGTCTTAAATAGAATTCCTCTCCCATCTGCGGGTCGAAATAATATCCCCACAAAATATTGGTTTTTGACTATTTAGTAGAATAATAAATTAAACAATAGTTCTTAATTATCTTAGAATTTTAAGTTCTTAGATAATATTTTCTATTTAATTTGTTTAACAAATTGAGTTATCGTAAATAATGATATCATTATTATGTATTAGGGCCAACATTTTTAAAAAAGTCCATGCTTAACGGGGTTCATGACCCCCTTGACAAATTTACTTTCAATACGTATACGTTTTTTAACAATTTAAGATGCGATCGTAGAAAAAATTATGTATGTATTAGGAGCGTAAAATGTATTTGTTCATTTTACAATATTGCAGCTCTCGCCTTCGGCTCGCGCAGAAATTGTGCTCGAGTAACAAAAAATCACTTTACGCTCTTAATACACAAATAAAAATTATTTATTAAAATAATTAACAAAAAATTATGTTTAAAGAAACAAATTTATTAACTGTTGATTTAAGGGTTTCGTCAGACTGCGTGCCTTCATTAAATATAACAATTCACACATAAAGAAAAAACGTAATAATCAACCCAAACACTAATGAAACAGAAATATTTTAAAATACCCACCCTAAATAAAATCTCTCCATATATATTTTAATTAGCCGGTATTCAGATAAGGGTGGCCATGACAAAACAAAGCACATCTCCATCTGCCCTAGAAACGAGGACACAAACAGTTGAGCATCGGAGACCGGAGTCAGACACCTGTTGCTCTGCGGCACAGATTTCATGCTCTCTGATCCCTTCTAGTTCCTGGTTGTAATAGGGGAGTCTGTAGGGATACAGGGGATGATTACCGGATGTTTAAGAGGCGACTTTTGATGTAATAGTAATTGAGTGGAATCTAACCTGAAGGGGTGAAAATATTTCAATCGTATTAATATATTAATATATCAACACATTTTATAAAAATTCTATATTTTATGTGGTATAAATGGATCTGTACCAGATTGCGGAAATAAAAACACTAGTTTGATTCCCGCAACCGATAATTGATTTTTACTACATTTACAATATCCCCGTGGCTCTCTTTTCACTATATTATTTAGGGACAGTTCACATGCAAAAATATATCTGCCACATTTGAATAATAATATACAGGTTGCCTCCTATATAAAGACCATGATTGGAATCTTAAAAACTTAATAGCTATGACTTAAGTTAAATTAGACAAAAGTTGTAAGGACAATTTAAAAATGCTTTTGTTTGTTAAAATAAAAATGCATAGGTCATTAGATATAAGCAAAGATGAGTAAATGACGAAATTGTTGAAATAATTTTAATTCTTTAATAGCAATACAGAGAAAAATGTAAAATCAAAATATTCAAATTCTCCATTGAAAATAGGGCTTTTATATCCACAATTTTTATTTTAAACTTTTCTCTCTATTTGCTATTATTTATGAATTAAAATTATTTGTTAAAAGTCTCTATTTTCATATTTTCTTTCATGCATTTTATTAAACAAAAACATCGTTAAATTGATCTACAAATATGATACCTTTCGTTTAATTTATCTGAAGTCATATCTCTTGTAGTTTCCGATATACCAATGATGGCTCTCGTACAGCTGGTACTCTAAATAGCTGTTGTTTTTTAAATTATTAACCAAACATTTGATTTAAATGTAAACAATTATAACAAAAGTAACATATCAAAAATCATTTTCTTGTTCTCGTTCATTCCTAAATTAGGCAATAATGACAAATATTAAAAAAAAATAATTTTACAGGAGAACAATGAAATTAAGTATAGAAATATTAATTAATATGTAT
Source organism: Pterostichus niger (assembly GCA_947425015.1). NCBI lineage: Eukaryota > Metazoa > Arthropoda > Insecta > Coleoptera > Carabidae > Pterostichus > Pterostichus niger. The sequence continues at coordinate 24,042,895 of OX380344.1, read as the reverse complement.
ATGTTCTACGAAACTAGCCAGATTTTTCATTTTGTAAATAAACTATTCGTATTGTGGGACAACACAGGACTACGAGTATGTGTACCTCACTCACAATAATATATAAGCTTCATTTAATACCACATTCGCTATGATTTAAATATACATATATCAATATATTACATTTTCATATTTACTTCTAATCATTCATAATGTTTCGATCCATAAATACGAGATATTTCAAGAACCCTACCGTTTACAAAATAAAAGTAAAAATTTAAAAAGACCCATCACACGCATAGTATATGACTTAACGAGATTGGTGTATATTTATTATTCTACGTAATAGGAAACTAAACCTAATATAGTAATTATTATAACTAAAATATATTTTGTTACTTTTTATAAAGGTATAAAATTTATTAATATTTAAAAAAAGTAATTAGTAATACATAACACTGACATATTTATATTATCATATGCCAGTATTTCAATAAGAATGAATTAATAAAATATTGAGCTTTTTTTCTCAATTAATAAACCCATTACTTAAAAAATTTATTCAATAATAGTAATTTATTGTTTTACTGATGTGTCACGGATATATAATAACGCGATACATTAATTATTTATAAAACAGAGATATTAAAAATATGAAATGTAATATGTAATTACAAATAGCAGAAAATTTATAGCTATCCAATTTATATACTTCAACCCTCGTATTTTAGTAAATACCTACAACAATAATAATAATTTATTTTAGTTAACTACCCTATCTCAAAAAAATTCAAAACAAAATATTTTGACCTAAAATATTTAGCAATTATAAAAATTCCAAGCGTGCAGAGCCTACTCAAACTTCCAAATAATTACAAAGAATTCGAGTAAATTTAAATGCAAATTGACCGTGAGGGGTTTTTACGTCTAACGACCGCGGCTGCCGTAAATTGCTACACCGTGACATGGCCCCGGGGGGTGGTTGCACCCCTATGCTCCTCTCCCCCATCAAGAACTCAAAAATACCTGCGTCATCCAACGAACGTTTTCAACATTTTATTATTGCATGGCGATATAAATTTGTCTACAAAAAAAACTTTTTATATTAAATTACTCGTATTTTTGTGTTTACTTTGATATCATTTTAGGTCATAATAAGATATAAATATGGCAGTTGTGGAGAAAGATAACATCTATCATCATTTATTGGACAATGTGATCAAAATACCAAGCTTGTAGCTCGTATAGACGTACGTGTTTAGAGAACTAAAATTTCGTCTAATTTTTCACTCCATTATTTGTTCGAGGGGAACATGAACTACATGAAAATAAAATGTATCGAGTTATTTACAGCTTGTTGGATGTCATGAGCATTTATATACATTCGTACGTGTAAGACGTTGACAATTTTTCAGATTTATGAAACAAAACTTTATTTGAAAATAAATCAATATTATTTCCGTTGTAAATATATGTTTCTTCTAATGTAGTTCTTTTCACATTATTAATAAAATATTAGTACTATAGGAGTAACAGCGGTAATTTTTATAAATACCAAATATTTCAGTTGTCGAATGTGGTATTCGATATCGAGTTCTTATTTAAATAATTCATTACAGTACAATGCCATTAAACATATTATCAAATCTTTTCATAAATCTACTTAGAAAAGTTCTGCATTTGCAGATTTTAATTTTTACTATGATTTAAGGTAATAAATATCCCGGGATCCCGGTATTTGGGAAATAAATTGTCCGGTATTCAAACCGGTATTTAGCATAAAAATACCGGTTTTTCGGTATTTTTTCAATTGAAGTATAAGATACAATTTAGCGGAATGTTATTATTATTTATTACTTTAACGTTTAATTCTTTTTTAAAATTATGTTATTGAAGAGTTGGCAAGCTTGTGTATTTGTCAAGTATTAACTGGCCGATCGCTAATTCGTAGTCGTCTCGTAGTCGTTCGTTAGCAAATAGCATTATTAAGTCAAGTCAAATCAAAGCAAAGACAACTAGTAATATTTTGGATTGTTAAAATAATATTTATTTCAATCCTAGTCACAGTACGAAAACTATATAATTGAAATAGATAGTATGTAGATATAATCGCGAAACGCGGCGTGCTAAATAACAAGCTCAAACGGCGCCGTGACGTCACTCGAGATCGTAGTTCTTGCCCAGCTGTTTGTGCATGCACTGCCTGCCCCTAGTTTAAATGTATAGGCAGTGGCAGCTAGATTTGCTGGTAGATAATTAGTGTTTTTGATTGAAAATATCAATAAATATCAATAAAACCTAGTGTCTTCCGTAAGTATAAACTTTAATCGGGCGATTTTGATAAAAATTCCACGTGGACATATAGTTTTTGATACTTAAAAATGTATGAATAATATGTTACATGAATGGCTTGTTACCGAACACAAAGAAATATTACATTTTAACAATTAAATTTGAGATAAACGGCTTTAGCATCATATTTGGACGTTTTAAAAATAATATTCTTTCAAATCACTATAATATTTTTGCATATCTTTACATTTTAACAGTTATAAATAGTATTTCTATTTCGAAAAACGCGATATATATGTTATTATTTACGTACATAAATAATATTTTTTATACATGAAAATGTGTAAAAGTATTATTTTTTAATGTATTTTGTGCATTTTGTATCGATTTTTAAAAGAATTTAGTTTGTTCAAAGGATAAATTTGCCGAAGTGAACGTGTTCGTTGCATAAGTGTAGTCAGTATGACGCTGGGTATCGTTGAATGTAGCTGAATAAAATATTTGTACTTTATAACAAAATAATGTGTAAAAAATTCATTTGATTAATATTCTAACATTTTGGATAGATATTTGATTTTAAATGTAGTGTAAAAATGTACTTTGCAATATACCATAATAATTTATTTTATTAGTTGGTTTTACTAATTATTAATTATTATTCTATTCGTTTCGAGTATTTATCTCAATTTTTTAATTTCAACAATTAAAAATTTTATTCAATTATTGTTTAAATTACTTATTATCATTTACATATATAAATTTCGTTTTCTATGCATTTAAATTGGTACAAGTATTAATTTTGTTGTGTGTTCCGATGTTAATTAAACAAGTCTGTGCATGCAAGTCCACCTACTCTCAACAAGCAAAGTCATTTATTCGAGTTGTCAGCGTTTACCAATACAGTCTTAATAATTTGTACTCGTAATTCAGTCATTTTCTAGTCAGTGACCAAGTTAAAATTCAAGTGAAAAGTCGTGCGTGGTTTAAATCTCGAGTGAAAAAGTTTTCGTATGTAGTGTTGTGCCCAGAGAAGGTTCCGGATTGCAGTTGGCATTTGTTGATACCATGCTAAAGCCTTCTAAATGGTAGGTTCATTTTTTAAAGCATTTTAAAACTATTCTGTTGATTGTTTTCTCGTTTATTTTTATGTGTACTAATATATTTTTTCAATTGTTGCAGGTTCCGGAGAACTTACAGGAGGCAAGGTGAGTAACAACATACATGTGCTTTCTTGTCTATCTCTTTTGCAGTAGTACTGTAGGAGTAATTCTATTTACTCATTATTATATATTTCATACTTCTTAAATGTGGTTCTTAACCTGACTCAATATTTGCTATTTATTCAAAAATATTTATACAAATGACTAATTTAAATAAATGTTTAGATTGACCCAAATTAACTCGTAACTGAAAACATTTATCAGCTATTCAATAATTATTTTTTTTGGACTTTTAAATAAATAAATACAGGATAAAATCACATTTATACATATATTTTCTTTATTTCCGAAGCACATGTCGCATCCACATGTAGTTTAGTTGGGACGTGCGTCGAGCATCGAATGTCCGCAATTAAAACCGAAATATTATACATGAATAATTTATTTATGGTAAAGTTTGAATGAACCTTCGTTCGTTTATAATTATGAAATTAAATAAATTGAAAACGTTTAAAGTTCGCGACAGATCAATTACTTTAAAATTATATTTGCTTAAATAATTTTTAAACAAGTAAAATCAGTCTCAGTTGCTTTCAATAACAAAACAAGAGACTTAAGAGCATGCTTGTATGGATACAGAATGCCTGTGGTGTTTCTGTGGTTCGCTAGCACCTTCTGCAGGCTTATGGGGTCTCCTAAAGAACTTCAAACTATCAAGAGCCTGTATCAGTAAAGAAAAAAAAACAGATTTTTTTTCATACAGTATACTTGCAAATTATTGAATATTTTTTATAGTATAGTTAATTTTAAAACACACACTTTTATTTTATTGATGAATGAAGTAAACTTCGCGAATTGTGTTCGGATTCGGGTCGGTTTGCGTGATTTTAAATAAATTTAGGCTAGTCTGGTTTTCACATGGGGTGTTTTGAATTCTTAGGCGATTAAATTATATATACAGTCCCTGAATTTTTTTAAAAATACATATAAGAATAAATTATTTATAAAGTAAGATTGCATATATTCCAGAATAATTGGTAATGTTTTTAAAAATAATTCATACAGTGTTTGAATACTTTTTATAGTACATTTTAGATTTAGTTTTGCTAGAAAAAGTAAGGACTTTTAAATAATACATAAAGGCCTTGATTAATCATTAAAGTACTTGTAAGATTGTATATTTTCTAGAAAAATTGGCAATGCCTGTTAAATAATTCATACAGTTTTTGAATATTTTTTAATCTGTAAGATTGTGGTTATTAAAAAAAATCATAAAGGTTTTAATTAAATTTTAAAGTACTTTTAAAATTTTATTGTAAGAATTAAATTAGTTAACACTTATAAATTGAGGCTTTAGGTTCAAATCCTGGTATCCTCATAGTTTAAAGATTTTTATAATGAAAGATCTGCAATAATAATTTAATTCTATAATTACGCCTACATTACATTTAGATATTGTGGAACTGGCTGGGGTAGATTGCGAGGGGTATTTGATTTATTTGGAAATGAACGTAGTTTTCTGACCAGTTGTCAGCCAATTTTTATTTTTTTCTAAAAGTAATTAAATATAAACACAATAGTAATTGAACCTTTTATTTTTTATTGATTTATTTATAATATTAACGTAGTTTATTGACAGATGTCACCCAAATTCTTATCTGAACCCTTCTGCCTCTGAGGATGGCTTTGGCCTCTGGCGTGGTTTACACGTTGAGTAACCTTTGTCAAGCCCTCTTTGGCTTTAACTTTCTCATCTTTTGCAACCTACTCAAAAGATACCCCGGAAGATGCATTAGATTTTCACCATGTTAAATCAGACTAGAATTTTGACTTTGATACACAACATAAATTCTTTTTCAGGTGAACAACACACAATACACATATTTTGCATAACGTTTTAGCTTTTGTTCGCTCGTCGCCGCGTTTCTCCGTCGTTGGGGGGCCGCCTAACGTGCGGCCTATTACAACATATTTTTGTATATTTGTATTATTTATGTATGTTTCGGGTGTAACCCGTCCTAGTAGGCGGAGCCCCCACTGTATACACTAATCTTTTTCCTAACAGAACTTTCAGGTATATTTTACAATAATAAATCGCGTTATTAGTTAGACAATGTATAGGCAGGAAGATTGATTAATTTTTCATAGCATTCTAGTGACTTTTTCACATTCTTTGGTTCGAGCGCAAAATATTTCAGGATTGGATCTTTTCAGATTTCCATATTTTTTTCAGTATATATTTTGAGAAACACTTCGGTATTAAATTTTTTTTAATGGAAAAGGCAATATCTCAAGATATGAAAATGCGATCAACGGCATTAAATTCCCCGTGTCTGAATTGACTTGTAAGTAAATGTTCATGCAATTTATTTTTTTTAAATTATTTCCTAAAGGGTTTTGAGATATACGAGGGCAGTTCCAAAAATGTCCGGCCTGACTATGAAAGAAATGGTGTCGACTCACAAGTTAATTTTATTTTTCAATATAATTCCCCCTGACATCAATGCACTTATTACAACGTTTCAGCATCAATTCAATACTTCTAAAAAAAATGTTCCTTTGGTTTGTTTTTTAAAATGTGGCCAAATTGCAGTCTTCACCTTATCTTCGTCATAGAAATGCGCCCTCGAAGGTTCTTTTTCAAATTTACAAACAGATAATAGTCACTGGGGGCCATCTTATTTTATACACGTTTTAAAGCAATTATCAGAGTGCCATGAGACATAAAAAAAAATAGATAACTTAATAATAGGTATTTATTTGTCTAGATTATGTAGAAAAAAGAAAATAATAGTTGCTATAATTAATTTTATTATTAAATTAAATGCTCGAATAAATAAATAAATAAATTAGAGTAAGCTTACAATTCTTGTCCAATATGTCAAATAATGTCAGACACAACAAACAAATTATTGTTTTATTTCTCATGGCACTCTGATAATTGCTTTAAAGCGTGTTTTTTTTTGCTTCTAACTCGGAGATAAAAAACAATTGAACAACAAACTTATACTCTATAGATGCAGTTTTTCATTCTGAACATTTTTCTTCAGTACAATTTTGTTCTAAAATTAATAGGTAAAGAGATATCGCTAAATCAAAATTTTAACATTGAATATCCTATGTTCGGAAAAAAAAGTAGACACCCGGTATATACCACACGCACACACTACACTCTACTGTAAATAAATGTTAAATAGGTTCAATTTTTTAAAATATATCAATACCGGTATTGATACCGGTATCCCGATTCTCAAAACGAAAATACCGAGATACCGGTATTGAAATTTTTGACCGGTATTGCGTTCCCTATATAAGACTGAACACGTGCGCAAAACGACAAGTCCATTCGCACAAATTTCCAATTACATCCTTTCAACACTTGTATTAGAATATACTTTAAGTTTCCTACGATAATTTTACATTTTACGCTACAAGAAATTATTTAATTTTTGGGCCTTTTTTATTTTAACTCAAATAAAACCAAAGATTGTTGCGGATATTTTGAATTTACAACAATAATATCATTCTGTTGACACTTAAATGCAGAAAATAATCACTTTCCTGACATAGTTATTTACCATATAAGTGGGATACGGCAATGCTTATTGCACGTATTGTAAAGAATGGTCCTACGAGCGCGTAGGAGGAGGTAAAGTGATCACATAGTGCGTTAATAATGTCGTGGCCCACAATTATCATACAAAGGTTTATCTATCACTGCTAAAATTGTCCTAAAATAAATCCTTTTTGACAGAATGATAAATTAATTATGGTGATTATTTTTCAACCCTAATTTCGACCAATAAGAGCGTGGCATTTAACATCACGTGGTAGAACTAGGTCTAAATTATATCGATAATTTTTCGAAAATTTCCCGGCTAGGTTGCTAGGCGATAAACAATCATTTTTCTGACAGTTCTGACATTTCCACGAAAATGTTAAATGCCACACTCTTATGAGTCGAAATTGGAGTTGAAAAAATAATCAGCCGTATACCCCTCGAGCTTGAAAATTAATCAGGTATTTCCCTCTTGTTTCCCTGCGTAGCATCGATTGAGATAAGTTTTGCTCAAAAAAATCCCTTTTTTAAGCAAAACTTATCTCAATCGTTGCTACGCAACGAAACAATCGGGAAATATCCAATAATTTTCAAGCTCTCGGGGTATTACATTTGACAATAGAATCTAATTGTTTTAAAGATGATAGAAAAGCGTAGTTGTCTATGATTGTGCCTTAGTTACCGAATAGCAACAAATTGAAATTTTATTAAATTTTATGAAATAAAACAGTTTTGTCATAATTTGCTTCAAAAATTAGCTCAAGATGTTTTCTTCAAAGGAGAAAATATAATATGTGCTCCTCGCAATTAATAAAGAAGCCAAGAACGTTATAACCGGACTAGCAACGGCAAAATCTGGTGCTGTACATGAATTAGTTGTTAAAAGGTATGAAGAACATAAAGAACATCACTAACAAAAAAGCAGTGCTCGTATATTTTGAAGAGCTAAGTTATTACTCAATGCTGAAGACGGAAAAATCGATCAAGAATTGCATTGATATCAAAATAAATCAAAAGGTTATAAAACTAAAAATTCTAAAGTTCTGAGCCAAGAAGATACTGTTGAATTCTTGCAGACAGCAAGGAACGAGACATATTTATGTATGAAGATTAGTCATATACACAGTGTGTCATTTGTTTTTCTTGTTTTAACGTATAGTAATTTTTAGGTTTTTATGATTTTTGGTTTGGCAGGTTGATGCAGAGGGGAAGGAATTAACATTTCTGAAAACAAGCAATGCTATATATGAAGGATCGTGTTTTCGAGTCATAATTTCGGATACCAAAACTATTAAGTAGATAATTTTTTTATAACGATTGGAAATATATATGCTTATTAATTTAGTTGAGAGTGTTATACGTGAAACTTTGGCCTAAAAATTGTTTTACTGGTCGCTTTTTTTCTGGGATGCAGAAATGGTTGATGTACGAATCAGCATATTGGAATAAATACAATAGGAAATGTGCCGAAAATAATTGAAGAGTTTTTGGAGTTGCATAATGCAAATAAATTTACTGGTCATTGTTTCCAACACACCTACATACAATTGCAAATGTAGGAGCAGGTCTTCGCGATATAAAAAGGAACAGTGGATGGCGATCTGATTCCATTGCTAAAGATTATATACAAACATATGCAAAGAATAAGAAGAAAATCGCAGAAATCCTGGCGGCATTCCAATTTTTTTCTTTATAATTCAATTTAATCGATAAATACTTACTCGTAAATAAATATATCATCGCGCCTTTTATCTATTACTAGATGTGACACTCTATGCCACAGCAAACTTCGTTAAATGAACATGAAGTATGGCTGACAAACAATTTTCACCAATTAAAATCTACCCCTATGGCTCCCCCTCCACTAATATCTTTGGGGAATGTATATAAAATAACTTTTAATTGCTATAGTGATAAAATAAATAAATTCATGATTACAATGTCGTGGTAAGAATGATTTCTGTTTATTTGAAAAACGAAAATTAAATTTATGTTACTAATGAAATAAAAATATAAACACTGCCTACAAATAATCATTTATTAATTAGTTATTATGTAGGTACCTGGTGTATTGCCTTATTTTTTAAATAAAAGGTACTAATAAACAACCAGTGACACTAAAAATGTTCGCTAGGAATGTTACCCTAATTTTTACGAATTTCAAAATAATTCTTTTAGTTCTATAATCAGTATATCAAATTATATATATAACTTTAATAATAAAATAAAAATATATTATCACGCCTTTCACCCATAAGTGAGTGTGGCACTCTGCAATAGCAGATCTCGGTAAGTGAACCGAGATCTGCTTAGGCGAAGTGCCACACCCAGTAATGGGTAAAAGGCGTGATATATATTTATTTTATTTATTTATTTATTTATGAAGTATGGTTACCAGCCGTCAAATTACGTCCCCCAAATATGTTAGTAGAAGGAGTACTGCAGAGCTAATTTTTAAATGAAGTGAAACTCGGGAAACGAACTCGGTTTCTCAAATCCACCAATCGACGCGATCGTGGATCGTGGTTTGTATGAATTAAAAAAATATTTACGGCAGTTTGACAAGAGTTCGTCGGTTTTAACTTCGCAAACTTTTAACTAAAAATCATTCCTCTATTAGTTGTACATTCCTTGTAGAGTTATTAGGATAATTCTCGTTGACCAGTGTAATAAATAAATAAGTCCAAACCTGCAACAAGTACAATCAATCACTTTGGAATGCTGAACTATACTTATCTATATCTATATCTATTCAATCTAGAAGTATTTAATTAGAAGATTCAATAAATCTTTCAATATTTTGTTACAATTTTTATTATTTGTAGGTAATAATTATTTTCGGTAAAACTGTTCATTCATCACATTGGCTTCCTCATCTTATCATATCAAATATAAAATTTCAAATTCCACACATGGTCAAAACCTCCCATGCACGCATGCGACCGTGCGCGTATATACCAGGAAAGCATAATCTCCGCACAGCCAAGAAACATATATGATAGAGACAGCCAATCTTCTCTTCTGAGCGGATGACAAAGACGTGAGTATGCATTGGCGGTCGCTCAGCGCACAATCACAGGCCATGGATAGCGAGGGCGACAGCGACGAAGGAGGGTTTCTCCAGACGAGACAAGTGCCACCGAACCGCCAACTGCGACCTGGCGAAGAAAGGGTGAATCTGGCGGTGGTTGTAAAAAAACTGCTGTATGGAGAAGGGAGATAACGAATGGATGATATTCGCTCCGGTTTTAGCTTGGTTCTCACGATGGCGGGTGCAAGATGCCAATGGGGTGGAATCGTAAATTATCAAGCAGGTGGAAGATGCAATCGCGGTAGTGTGACAATTTCGGAATAAATTGTTTTCACACATGAGTAATTTCTTTAATAATAAGAATTAATCAAAGGTTACAATTTCGTTGCAGTTTAGAGATTGTAATTCCGAAATCATGAAAATTACCCTTAAATTTAGAGCAGTACATCGATAAATATTTTTTTTTTCATGCTTACATTTTAGAAAGAAAAAAGATCTTAGTGGCGGAGAATTTTAATGTGGTGAAAATTGTTTGTCATCTATGGGAATCGAATCCGGGTTCTCAAATTCACAAACCAACTCGATATTTCTGATTTTTACGACCGCAATAAATATATTCAATTCCAAATTAAGATAGAAGTAGGTAACATATTATTGTAAATAATTATTTTGTAATTTCTAATTTATTTTTCTTACATCTCGCGACAAAATAAGGTTTAATAAACAATTCGTTTATCACTCAACGCAGATATTAATTCTAAAACAACTTCTTCATTTACACTTTTAATCGAGAATTCATAGGGCATAAATTGTTGATACTACAACAAAATAACATTGTATTTCCTGTATGACATAAAATTCATCATCCAGTTATTTTTTGTAATACTCGATTAAATTTAATCTTTGTTTGTAAAATTTAATTTCATATTTTCCACATATATATATACAGAGTGTTTCAGGACTAGTGTAACAAACTTTAACAGCTTATTCCTGAGGTCATTTGGAGCCAAAAATGTCATATGAACATAGGTCCTATTCCTTCTAGTTACCAAAATACAAGATGTTGAAATTCTATAAATAACACGAAATGATCAAATTTTTGTAATCAAGATACTTTTGGAAAACAAAAAATGCGCACAAATAGGGGATGGGAAAGTTGGCTTCTATTTGGATATCTGTCTTGGTATTCTCTGGACGCATAACGGGCATTACCATTACATAATCCATAAATAAAAATCATATGTGCATATTTAGCAGTACTATAACCATCCATTATGAAACAATAATACAATCAAAAGTACAACAATTTTTAATTAAGACAAATAAGGTATGACTTTTCAATAAAATTGTTGTTTTCCGAAAATATCTTGATTACAAACATTTGAAAATGTCGTGTTATTTATAGAACTTCAACCTCTTGTATTTTGGTAACTAGAAGGAATAGGACCTATAAACATATGACATTTTTTGCTCAAAATAACCTCAGGAATAAGCTGATAAAGTTTGTTACACTAGTCCTGAAACACCCTGTATATATAGATATATATATATATATATATATATATATATATATATATATATATATATATATATATATATATATATATATATATATATATATATATATATATATATATATATTATTTTAAATAATGATAAATTACTGGTAAATCGGTTTTGATTGTAATTTTTATCAAACTGCCGGTAATTAATCTCCAGTATGTACAACAAAAATTAATACCAAAGGAAAGCTACAACTACAGTTTGGAATCCGAATCAATCGGAGTCAAATAAGTTAAATTTGCGAACTTCGTGATGTACTTGTATTGTGTTGTGTTCTTGAATGAACCATCATTGCCCGTGGTTGGTTTTAAAATTTATTTTGAATCACATACTAAAATAGCTAAAAAATATTACAAATCATGTTTAATAATAATATATAGGCAATTATCTATATTGCTTTATGCTGCTTCCGCAAATTTATAATAAATTTACTAAATTTACTAAAATAAACATGAATTTATTACTGCAAGATCTTGTTGCAAATATCAACTGATAACATATATTTGTAATAAACGTGAAATGCAGTTATCAATAGACAAATTAGGACAACCTCCCCATAGATTAGATAAAAGAACATACTCACAAAATTTAATCAATATTGTTACAAAAATGTTTTTATTATTAGAACTTATTTTTCTAATCAGCATACTTGTTACAGTAACTAAGTTTATATAAGAAAACTTTAGTGAAATGCATGCATAATAGGCAACTCATATAAAATTTCGTTGTTATTGCTTCAAAAGTACGAGTACATATAATATCGTAAAACTTTAAGTTTCTGGCGTACAATCTTGAAATTAAGTTAAATTGTCGTATATTATACTTGTACATCAGGATTTTGTAAAACCCATATAGAACTATGTGCTACGCTTGTACCATACTCAGAATAAATCTTATTGTTATTGCTACAATAGTTTGTTTGTAATTTAATCAAGTTAACTTTTCTATAGTTCTAACTTACAACACAAGTTTCGCTAATTGTAATTAAACAACAACCTTAGATCAGACCATCAGCCTCTTAATATATCTAGAAACTTAATAGTTCTACTTTTATTTAATTAAAATTATGTAAATCAAATATAATATTGTTAAAAACAGTATAAAATGTAAAAATAAACAGCAACACAATCTGTTCTCATCTTTCGTTCTATCTGATCAGAAAAGCTGGTATCTAAAATCTCCAGATTAAAATTTCGCTCCCCTAAATAAAGAATCCGAAAAAAACAGGTCAACCCAGGCAAGTCTCAAGGTCAACCTTGCAACCCTTTCTAACCTAGAAAGAAAAAAACCGTCTCCATCGAATTTAACCCCTTCGCTAGTTATACGAAACTCAGACCAAAGATCCGGGAGGTAGATATAAAAAATACCCAAAACATTATCGCAAGTCACCCAAAAATTCTGACGGGCCTGTCCCAGAACCGAAAAGGGACGGTTCGCCTGCATATGAATTATAGCATCCAAGGAGGCTGGTGCACAGGTGCGTGCTACCCCCGAATACAAACTTGTACAATAACTTTTGATATAAATGATGCAAATAAAACCTTTGGGAAAAATTTAATCAGGATAACCTTCTGTGCTCATTTTCATAGGCGGGGCTATTAAATTTTTCGGCGATTTATCATTTTTCATCAAAATTGTAATAAAAAAGAGTATTTACAAAATATATTACTTGAACATTGGTTAATTCTACTAACTAGAAATCAGTTTCAAATATCTGTACATCTTCAAATGAAAATAACAGTTGCAAAATATATAAGGTAAAGGTATGTCTTGTACCACAGAAAAGTTTATTTATATTTTAGTTTCTAGAACTAAGTTCGAAACACTAACATCAACATATTATAAAATAAAAGACAAATTTTTCTAAATAATATATTATTGTTACTTCAAGCATATTTGTAGAAATAGCCTATAAACTCAAATCTAGACCTAAACTCTAAGTCTGGATAAGAATCTAGAATCTCTAGAAAATTGTAAAATAGCTATTTTCTTATAATTTCTGCTTAATTATATAACATATGTAATACCTTTTTACCATTTTTAATGAAGCAACTATACAATTAAATACTTAAATATACGATATTTGTTTCCATTAAATGAAATACATACATGCAATGAAATGGCGACAATTCCTTAAAATTTGGCGATTTCTAGTTTCCTGAGATTAATGCCAGAAATTATTGACCAAAAGAGCTGCTTATGTCGTTTCGAAAATTTGAGAGGAAGTAAAAGTTATTCATTTCTATACTCTAGGGTAGTGATGCAGAAAACCCGTGGCCGGTTTTAAAATTTTTGCGGCACATTTATTTTAATTTTTTTAGAAAACTTTTTGGGTTTCGAAATAAATAAAAATAAATCATAAATGTTCATATATATTACAGGGTGTTTCACAATCGCAAAACTATTTTCTATATATCTTAGTCCACTGCCACTGGGTGTATGATTATGTTAAAGTTATTAGTTAAATAAAATTCTATTATAAATAACTGCTAATAATTGAATTGTGTAATTATTCTTTCGTAGTTGATACCTACTTCATTGTTTGTGTTTAATAGGAAAGCGAATCCAGTGCAGTACTACAAAAAATGTTTTAGGTTAAGAACCCTTAATTTTTCGAATTAAAAAAAAATTCTTTTTGTTTCATGATCAGCACGTCGTACAGAATATACCCTTTAATTTTTTGCTGTAAATTGTGAAACAGCCTGTATATTATTTTAACAAATTATATTATATTTGATTTAACCAGTATTGAAATAAGTAAAATGAAATATAAGACTGATTGAGAAGCAAAATTTAATCATCTATCTACAATTTTTATTTCCTCTATCTAAACAGTAATCATAAACAGAAAGGTAGCGCAGAAACTAATTTTCCATGCTAAATTGCGTATGGTGCTCTTTTCTTAGGGCACCTGTATATTAAATTATTAAATAAAATTCTATTATAAATAACTGCTAATAATTGAATTGTGTAATTATTCTTTCGTAGTTGATACCGACTTCATTGTTTGTGTTTAATAGGAAAGCGAATCCAGTGCAGTACTACAAAAAATGTTTTAGGTTAACAACCCTTAATTTTTCGAATTAAAAAAAATTATTATTATCAGCACGTCGTACAGAATATACCCTTTAATTTTTTGCTCTAAGTTGTGAAACACCCTGTATATATATATATATATATATATATATATATATATATATATATATATATATATATATATATATATATATAAGGTCAGTAAAAAGAAAATTGGAATAATTTGATTTAATTTAAATTAATGAAGTAGGTATTTACTTTAAAAAATACTAATAAACAATTTTAATAATTACTTTAGAAACAGGAAGTGCTCTATTTTTATTGAATAAATAACATTTTAGAATCAATACACACCAATTAACCCTTCAAAACCCACCCCAACAAAAAATCGGCGCTAATGTCCACCCCTTCATCAAAAACCACCCTAGGCAGCAAAAAAACAAATCACAACTTTGAATTCTTTCCCAGACTTCCCAGAGCCGTTCACCACTACAGACAGCTAGTCTTCGAGTCAGGGGTGGCGGAGGCGGAGGGGAAACCACCCTCGTCCACCTGTGATCACGCAAAAGTCGAGATCTGCACGCGGAAGACAAGACAGGCTAACGGTAAATGAGAAATAACGGAGAGATTCTCTACCTGCTGATTTCTGACTTCGCATTATCATCTTTTGTATCGAAGACCGCAAAAAATCGGGTGAATTTCTTGCGCTGTGGGAATCAGCGAAGTCCCGTTGCGATTTAGGAAAAATGACAATACGTACATTAATCATTTGATAAACAAGATGGTTTATTAATGTTTTTGGGAAAGTTTTGGTCCTTTTTCGGTGATAAATCTGTATTAAACAACTGTGAAGTATTCGTGTTTATTCTACTAATCGACAAGGTAAAAATTTATCAAAAATCAAAACTAACAAATATTTTTGTTGTCTATTGATTCGAACATCTTCATTTCTATTAACATAGACTTATTGAAAAGTCCAGAATATGTTTGAATAAGAAATAAAAACAGCTTAGACAAATATACTCAAATTATTTTATGCTGCTTTTTAAAAACTAGATTTAGAAACCAAAATATAAATAAAAGTCATGATAAAATGAAGATAATTGCCGTATTGAATTTTAGATTTTGTCTATGGTTCAATTTTATCCAATTTTTTCGTATTATTTACATATCAATATATCTCAAAAAAATTAATGCATCATCACACATATTACCAATAACTAGGTGTGATACTCTTCAGTAGAATATCTCAATAAGAAAACTAGAGCGAATATTTTTTTGTTCCTTGTCATAATTTAAAAAATGTAAAAGTCCAAATTTCAAAAACTTATAACGTTGCTACCTGCAGATGCAAAATTAATTATAATATTTGAAATTTGTTATGAAAGAATGCGTATTCTTATAAGTTATTGTTAAATTATACGTTAATAAACTAGTTGTTGATATGACGAAACTAAACAATATTAGCAAAATATCATTATTTATTTATTAAGTTGTATTTATCCGAGCATCAAAATCATATTGATTTAATCTCTAAATATTTGCCATTAGTTACCCAAACTAATATTCGAACATCAAAATTTCGGCCCAAAATTATTCATAATCTATTTTGGCTATTCAAATATTCAGGAAGAAAAATATATTTGTATTCAAATGGTTTGAATATTAAATACTTCATTTTTTGAATAATCACTAAAAATTACATATTAAAAAACTGCTAAATAACCGATAATAGAATTGTACGCAATAAAAGTACTTATTAATATTTTTTTAAACATTTTTTTTCAGAGAGCTTTTTACTTTCTTGTACGAAGTAAAGGAAGTAATGTAATCGCGAAAATTTTCGGTCTTCAGATTTAAGCGGAAATGTCCATTTTGACCATCCGCGAATCCATTTTGACTAATTTCGTCGTGACGTCTGTACGTACGTATGTACGTATTTATCTCGCATAACTCATAACCGTTAAGCCGTACAAAGTTGAAATTTTGTATTTAGGACTGTTATAAAATCTAGCTGTGTACCTCCCTTTTTGGTCATTATATACTTTCCGTAAGTGGTACTTTACTTCAAGCCTATAATAGGTTTTAATGAAAAACTATATTAAAATATAATTCAAAACTTTTCAAATTTGGTATATAAGACTACTATATAAATGGAAATAACATAATAGATTTTGGTTAAAATGGACTAACCGGAAGTGATACATTACATGAAGCTGCTAACAGTTTTTCTTGAAAAAAAATGGAATTATTTTGATTTTAGAAATAAATGCTGCGTCTAAGAATTATTAAATTAAATTGTATAAACGAGATATGCAAATTTAAAAATTAAATTATATTTTTTGTTTTTGGTATTAAGTTTGCTATGCATTAGAACAAAAAATAAGAACAAAATAATTTTTTTTATTTCAATGTCAAATATGTGCCATAAAAAAAGTAGGTATAGTATAATACTCGTAAAAGGAAGTAATGGGGTATCCACATCAAATTTTTTACTATTGTTGAATATTGAGAATTATTTGTAAAGATAGTTTAGTAGTTTTGATGTTCAATTATTATTTTTGTATTCAGTTATTATTTTAGGTTATCAAAACATAATTTTTGTTGTTTAGTAAATATATTTCTGGTGACAGCAATATTGTGGTTATTTATTATATGTGGTGATCAAGTAAACTTCTAGTCACCAATAATTAAAAATATCAAAAAAATAGTGTAGGTGACTCAGTGGTATCTAATCGGTCTGTGGATTTGAGAACTCGTGTTCGATCCCCACAGCTGACAAGCAATTTTCAGTAAATTAAATCTACCCCTGTGGCTCCCCCTCCACTAACATCTTAGGGGGTTGTGATTATACGGCCAGTAACCACACTTCACGCGAAGAAATAGATCATTTACCGAGATCTACTACAGCAGAATGCCACGCCCAGAAATGGACAAAAGGCGTGATGATATATTTATTTAAAAAATTAGTGTTAAAATTATTTTGATACTTATTGTAATTATTCCATTATTTGTTTACTACTCTGCACAACAGGACAACCAAATATCAGTACTGAACCACTTAGCACACAAACTCTGTTTTTGGGTGTTTTAAGTACACGGTTTTAACATGTTAGAGATAGCTAAAACACCCAAAAATACTGCTCTTAAAACAGGCAAAAATAGAGCTTGTGCTACCAGCCAATAAATCTTTTTTAAACATAATTGAATAAGCCGCAAATTGTATTAACTATATTAATTTCCTGTATTTATATTTCATTTAAATAATGACATTTCGAACTGAATTTTTGATACCAAAATATTATTATTAATTATTATACCTCACCGATAATATGATTTATTATTCGACAAAAGACAATTTTTATATTTTATATTTCTCATTCTCAAAATAAATTTGATATAATGAATAGGACTGATCCAGACCTAGAAATCTATATTTAGAATTGTTCAAAAAGAATTATATTTTGTACTACATACGATAAGACGCATTATTCTCAAATTGAATATTTTAGGAACATTTGACAGCGAGAAAGATACGTCATATTTCATGACGTCATATACAATAGATTCCAAATATAGTTCATAAAACCATCACCTTTATACTATAATTTACTCAGACTATTATAAGAAATTAAATTAAAATAGTCTTACAGGTTATAGACACAAACATTTCTGTTTTATTTTTATCTTCCACAGCTAGCCTCCTGGATTTCGACATACCCGTCGCCGAATTGCGCTACGCCGTGTGTAAATAATTGATAGTGGCAAGTGTTTGGCGATTGTCGCGAGGGCATTGAACGATAGTGCGTGCAACGTGCGTTGGGTTGGTTCAAGGTCTCGCGTGCCCCGCTAGTGCTGCGCGTACACGCGAATCGAATTCGGTCGCTCAGGTTTACTCTGAATCTCATGATGATGTTGATGTGACGGTAGCAAAACTAGGGGAGATTTACTTGAAAATATGAAATATGGTGGCGGTTTTGTAATTATTATTCCCTGCCTTAGGATTTACGAGGGTGTAGTATGTTTTGATTCATTCAATTGTTTTTGATGACTAATCCAGCAATCAACGATAGTAATTGAAGACTAATTATTTTCTAAATGCTCTTTTCTAAATACTTTAGTCATCATGAATAGTACACAAAAAATCTAGTATTTTTAAAACATGAATATTTAGCATTATATATTTTCTATTATCTTATTCCAGGTTAAGGTAAATATGTATATTAATTTAGATAAAAATATTTCAAATAAAAATACTAGATAATTTAGTTTTCTGTTTCTTTTATTTGATCCATTTATCTTTGAAATAATTTAGTAACATTTGAAAAATATAGAATGATATATATATATATCATCACACATTTTACCTATTACTGGGTGTGGCACTCTGCTGTAGCAGATCTCGGTAAGTGATATATATATATAAAATGTGTCAAAGCACGACCTTACAACGTTAGTGGTGGGGAAGCCACAGGGGTAATATTAATGTGGTGAAAATTGATTGTTGGCTATGAGATTCGAACCCGGGATTTTAAATCAACATAAAAAACTATATGTATATAGATAATTGAATATTACTGTTTAAATGAAGCTAGTTACAGTAAAATAATATCATCTGAAATCATCAATAAACATTTAAAGAGCTTCTACATTCAGATTTAGTCGAAAAGTATAAAAACAATTTTTATATATCAAATAATATTGTTAGAAATTTACCATAACTATTTCAATCTTATATTATTTATAATCAAAATTTAAATTAATAATTATATACCTATCGGTATTGAATAATTCATATGTTATAATTGTTTACCAATAAAGTAAATGATGTCATAATAATTTTTAGAATTAAGGTAAATTATGCAAAATAAGAACAAAAATAGGTAATTTTTTTTAATTAAAATCAAATTTAAATAATCAGTTCATTGAACTTAATCAAAAATCAAAATTTAAATTTGGCAGCTACATAATTAGCATAATCTATTACCTACTAATTTGTGACATTAAATCGTCTATTATTTCAAACAAATATTTATGTGAATTTGTTCAAAAAAAATTATTCTTTGAAAGGAATATTATTCAGGGTGTAGATATTTAAATTTTTTAAACTATACTAACGAACCAAAAACTACAAGAAATATGAAATAAAATTATTGATTATATATAAAAAAAAATAGATAGCTCAGTGGTATCGAGTCGGCCTGTGGATCTTGAGAACCCTGGTTCGATCCCCACAGCCGACCAACAATTTTCACCAATTTAAATCTACCCCTGTGGCTCCCTCTCCACTAATATCTTTGAGGGCCGTGATTTGACGGCTGGTAACCGCACTTCATGCGAAAAAATATATCACTTACCGAGATCTGCTTAGGCAGAGTGCCACACCCAGTAATGGGTAAATGGCGTGATGATATATTTATATTTTATTTATATTTATAAAATACCAATTTTGCCGCCTTTTACTACTACTAATACTAATGAAAATATTTTTTCGACTGATACCGAAGACGCTACAGCATTTAAAAATTTTTAATTGAAATATATAAATAATAACATTTTATAAATTTAATGTTTTTACACCCAAATATTAATATTTATATTTAAATCAGAACACAAATTGATGTTAATTTGTTCACCTCACAAGCAATTACTTATAAAAATTTAAATCTCCTATACAGGAAACACCATACATAACAATTTCCTAGAAAATTCCAACCCTAGTTACACATTTCACAATCAAAACAAATCAATAATTCGCGAGCATTTTCGCGACAAAGTCGCTCACACGCAACATTGTCCGACAAATAACAAGGCGACACGCCACAATCGTTGCATAGCGACGGTTGTCCGAAAACATTCGCGTAGCGCAGGCTTCCCCTCGCTCCACTGTAGTGTGGGCTGAGTATCACCAAGTTCCCGAAGAGGTGTGGACTGGCACCTGCGAACTCCGATGATTTCGACATATCGCATGCATGTTCTACTTTTACGTGAGGTTGGGTCTATAATGTGCGTAACGCAATATTTTTTTAGTGAATGGATTTGCTTATATGGTAGATTTATTAAGTTTTTATAACTACTTAATCTTACAGGAATGTAATAATTGGAACAATGTTTTTTTAATGCACAGTAAATTAAATGTCATGCATTTTATTCATTATTGGAAGTGGGTATCGATACAATAATTGCAGATCTAGGAAGGTGACGAATGTTAGATACATTAAATTCTTAATATAAATCAATAAAAATATTGAAAACTTTGTAATTTTTTAAATTATATCTGAATTTTTCGCAAATTTCGAACATTTTTATTCAAAGTATGAATCAAAAAATGTTTTTATTAATTTAATGACGTTTTTAACAGTAACTGCATGAATAACTATTACAATTTATAATTGCTATGGAAAGTTGACATTTGCCTTCGTAAGGTTGACGTTTTCTATGGAACAATCGAAAAATATCTTTTTTCTACGATTGCTATGAAAAGATGACAATTACGCTCTCATTTGTCATCGTAAAGTTGACGTTTTCTGTGGAACAATCGAAAAATATCTTTTTTGCGCGTCTCCAATGGCAACGCGCGAAAAAGACGTTAAATTCGCGCGTTTCCAATGGCAACGCGCGAAAAAGATTATTTCAATAGTTACCAGGGATACAAACAAAACAGAAACTTGTCATATTGACAGTTAACAAAACGAATTTAGTTTTAGACGTATACCTACGTTTTTTAATAACTTTAAGATGCAATCGTAGAAAAAATTATGTGTGTATTACGAGCGTAAAGTGTCTTTGTTCCTCTTGCACTATTGCAGCTCTCGCCTTCGGCTCACGCTGCAATTACCGTGCTCGAGTAACAAAGAATCACTTTACGCTCTTAATACACAAATAACTATTTTGCGCTTCTCCAATAGCAACGCGCGAAAAATATATTGATGCGCGCTTATTTCAATAGTTACCAGGGATACAAACAAAACAGAAACTTGTCATATTGACAGTTGACAGAATGATTTTATTTTTAGTACGTAACGTTTTTTAATAATTTTAAGATGCAATCGTAGATAAAATTATATGTGTATCACGAGCGTAAAGTGTCTTTGTTACTCGAATACGGTAATTGCAGCTCGACCCGAAGGCGAGAGCTGCAATATTGTAAGAGGAACAAAGAATCACTTTACGCTCTTAATACACAAATAACTATTTTATATAATTCGATCGTACAAAAAAATATACTCGTATGTAAAATGTAAGAAAAGTAAACTTTCCTACTAATTATACGATATAGGTATTTAATTCAATATCGTTTCTTTTGTTTTGAGGTACAGACCAAAAACATGAATTATACAGCCAACAACTATCCCTAAAGACAGTGTTTTTTTGAGATATTAAAAATGTACAATATATAAATGTGTAATATTTATAGGCATAATTGTCTCTATATTTGAAGTTTTTTGCCACTCTCTATCACTTACTATAAATAAAAGTAAAATATTATGATACTACAGCTGATACAAGTTACAAACGTTTCTAATCTTGGTTGAAATTATAAACGAGCCTTAAAAGGAACCGCAAAAATTTGTAACATACTTTTCGTTTTACATGCTGCTTTCCCAGTAGCTGAGAAAACGCTACTCTATTTCTACGTAAACAGAAACAAAACAGCGGATGCGTGGATCGATTCGCGTGTTGTGGTTCGCACGATGTGCACGTGTTTTCCGAAATAAAGTCCATCGACGCCAGGTTAGAGCCTTATGCTATGTGTAAGTAGTAACGTAGCTCAGTGAACACGACAACGGAATGCTAAATGTCCAAATAATAGGTTAGCAGCCACGCGAATGTGATGCTATGAAAGATTAGTGAAAATTTGAAATGTTCTCCTCGTAGCTGTAAGCAGCTCTTTTGTGAAAGCTAAACACCTTCTTCTTAAATGGGTTGATGATTTATTTGAAATTCTAATCGTAGTGGTAACATCCATTCTAGGGTGAGTTTGTTTCGATCAGGGCCACAGTAAATAGGAGGTTTACAAGGTAGATGTTGTTTACAAGCGCCAGTTCAGGAGCTAAATGAAGACGTAAAATATCTTTAATGTACTCGTATACTACCTACTTTAAGCATACACAAATAGACAAACAAAATGCTCACCCAATAAGTTCAAGCTGTTGAATTCGAATTAGACTTCAAATTTAAACGAAAATAGAAAACAATAGAATGCCATTTTGGCTACTGGTATTACTGACAGATGAATAAGCTTACTTTCTATTCCAAGCATAGTCTATGCTTAATTTATTTATTATTATATTAATTATATTAAAAAATAGGTACACCGGTACACTTTCCTATTACCCGAATTTTAATATGTTTTTAGTGACTTATGAAATGAGATATGAAGTTAAATTAGCAGAATGTTTATAAATATAATAAAACAGAATATAATGGCAAAGTTGTGTTGTGCTTGAATTCTGCGGGCTTAGGGTTTATTCAATTAAAATGCTTACTAATCTAAAAATTAATTGCAATAAAACTGAATATAATGACTAGGTTGTGTTGGGCTTGAGTTTTGTCGCCATAGGATTTCTTCAATTAAAATGCGAGCGAAACGAGTTAATCTACAAATAAATTCCACTAAAACCGAGTATAATGGCTTGCTAGTAATGGGCTTGATTAAAAACTAAACTTTATTTATTAATATGTCGCATTTTTTCTTTTTAATATCTTCAAATAGATTGAATTACACCTATTTTACAATAAAATTGTCTCAAAATTCGTGTGATAGTCATATGGATCGGACCCAGATATTATATTAAAATTAAATGCTTTTTATTTTAATTACTTGTTAATTTATGCCTTTGTCTTTAATATAATATACTTGGGGCGTCAAATATAATTTCGCCATTAGCGATATATAGGGATAAAGTTGCAGTGATTCTTAATTCCAGTTTCACTCAGAAAAGCAAGTTCAAATTACACTACACATAGATAAATCTGGTGTCCATCTATTAATATAATCACTATTTTTATTTATTTCCAGCACTGGTTTGGTTGGGAGCATTCCGCGAAAGCTCGTACTTGCGTACAGCGTTTGTTACTACACAACCGTGGTTACCAAAATACAATGGATTAATAGCTATTAACATACCTAGGAATGTTATGAGTATCATTACAGCTGCAGATGTCAGTTTGAAATCCGAAATCGTAGAGCGAGGATTTTAAGACATATAAGGTCTGTTATGACTCATAACATCCGTGGTTTGTTCAATAGTTTACCGGTTTTAGAATATAAACACGTTAACGTCATTAATAAATATTATTTTTGAAATTCTTTTATGAATAATGTCATTGTCATAATTTTAGAAGGTAATCAAGTAAGTCTGTGGTCTATATATTTTTATTTAACGCCATGGTTACAATTGTTTTGTATCATATTTATATTTTTTTATTATTTAAACGTCATAAGGTGGTCATCTCTAACTTGAAAGACTGTACAATGAATGTGGTGAAAATTGTTATGAAAATCGAACACAGGTTCTCAAATTCACAATTCGAGTCGATACCACTGAACTATCTACCACATAAAATAAATAATTAATAATAATAATTTCCTCTACTGATGGCAAAGTTTAGCCAAAGCTCAATCATATGCACCTAATCCCGTATAACTAAAAGTGTAGAAATATTATAATTTATATAGTTGCGATTAATGAAGATAATATATAATATAATTCAAATGTTTTGTATATAGAAATATGGTCTAAAATAACAAGAATACTTGTTACATTACGTTCCTAGGCTTGAACGAGTTGCCAACTTTACACGAGTTAAAATAGACGTTCTAGCCTAGGAATGTCACAAGTTCACTGAAATGACCCCTTTTTCATTCGTGTCTAGTTTTGTGATGTAATTTCATTATTGCCCAGTTTTAGGGCTATAAAATTTTTCCAATCATAAACAGGGCGACAATAAAACCACCTTAAAAAGGTTATTTTCGTTCCAGAACACGCATGAAATAGGGGCTATTTCAGTACACGTGCGACAAAATTAAAATATATTAATGATAAATAATAATATGTGTATTGTTAATAAAATTTCATAGGTTATTGGCTCTTGGCGCGATAGTACATACGTTTTAGCAACTGATCAAGATTTATGGCTAAAAGATTAAGCCATTTGACCAGAATAGAATCTACCATATAGTAAGAAAGCCTGTGAATAGAATATGAAATAAAAAAATAAAAGACTTCCATTTGTTAGAGTGCAAAGATCAAGACTGATATATAATGCCAAGCACAAGTGGTGAGATATTTTCAAACAATAATTGATGACTATACACATTTTACCAAAGTTTAATTACTAAAGTTAAAGGAGGAAACTGCCAGTAATTTAATATAATAGATAACACAAATGAATATTGAATTTGGTAATAAAATAGGCAGAATAATATGTGACAATGGCGGAGATGTTTCATCAAAAGAATTTCAAGATATTTGCAATAATAAAGGAATAGTTATAAAATACACCATACTGTATACTCCACAACAAAATGTGGTTACGGAGAAATTAAATCGAACATTATTGGATAAAGTAAGGACAATATTTATCAATACTGAATCATCAAAACTTCAGCTATTTATTTGTTGAATAGATCATCAATACGAGCTCTAAACGGTGGTATTCCGTCCAAAGAGTAGTTTGGCGAAGTAGACATCTCAAGAATAAGAATATTTGGTTTAAAAGAATGGGCATATAAATTACCAAAAAGTCAAAACTTTGAAGAAAGATTAACAGAATAAAAATGGTAGGTTACAGTAATAATAGCTATAGACTTTGGTTACCAATAAAAAATCAAATAATTATTTCTCGCGATGTATGTCTGGTTGTAAAATCAACCATCCGAACAACATGTAAAATAAATAAATACAAATATATCATCACGCCTTTTACCCATTTCTGAGTGTGGCATTCTGTCATAGTTGATCTCAGTAAGTGATATATTCTTCGCGTGCGTTTATTAGCTGTAAAATCACGGCCCCCAAAGATATTAATGTGGGAAAGCAACAGGAGCAGTTTTAACGTGGTAAAAATTGTTTATCGACAGTGGGAATCGAACTCGGGTTCTCAAATCCACAGGCCGACTTGGTATCACTGAGCCACCTACCTCAACATATAATGTTGAACTAATAAAAGAAGAACAACAAAAACAACTGCGTCAATATGAAGACAATAAAAAAAACATGAACACAAGCTAAAAAAATAACACTTCCTAAAGGATTTAGTGAGTATGAATTACCTTATGTTCGTTAACTATTTAAATTATCATTGAATTTTTGACCTTAAGTATAATATTTTGGTATGAGAAATCATAGTAACATAGAGCCCTTTTTCTATGTTGAGATTTGAGTAAATATAACAGTTAAGTATCATCTATCAGATAATTGAAAATTATTGCATAGAAATTTCAATATAAATTGCAGAATTATTGATACATTTTTTTAAAATTTTATCTGTCAATCTAATCCCAATAGCTCATTAATGAAGTTTGAAAATAAATTGAATATGTGTAATAAAATATTGAACAATTTAATATAGATATTTCTTGCTACTTCAATAAGTATGTTACTTCAGAGAAGACAAAACTATTTTTATTTCTGACAAGGCAAATAAATTTTATTACCTAGTTTTACGAATCTGTACAATATGGCTCAAAAAGAATCTATTTTAAAATCTGCGTCTATTGCTGGTAACAAAAACTTCCCAAAACATTTATTATGTGAAAAAGTGAGCAAAAGCAAGGGTTACTCCTGGTCCGTTTTTTTTTTTGTTATAGCATGCAATTTAGTTTTGCTAGCAATAAAACTGCATACTACCGAAAATATCTTGCATCAATAAAGCGCAGTTTTAAAAAGGCAAGGGTGAAATAACGTTGTAAAAATGCCTAAAACTCAAAAATTTGTGTGCAATTCTATACCCTTTTCTTTGACTGTGACTTCCGCATGCGGTTAAATAAATTTTACAACGTTGCGAGAAGTGTTTATAAGGAAAGGGTTTTTTTAGTTTAAGATTCAATATCTTGAGAATTGCATTTTTGGGACGCCAATTCGCCTAACGGGACTTTCAAATCTAACCCTACTTGGTTTTAAATTGCCGATGAGAAAGGATCTAAATCTTTTACAGGTAGGTTTGCCATAAAAGCACCCCCATAAAAAAGGTTCGCATTTTAACTCTTTGTTGATGTAAGTTTTTTTTTACCGTGACCGCAGATCTCAGCTGAATTTGTTTCTTAATTGGGCGAGATTTAATTTTTACCTGGATTTTAAATTGATTACATTTTAAATGTTTTGCTATGTTTACAAAAAATAATAGTTCTTTTATTTTTGGCATTTGGTCTAACGGTACAATTTGTAAATTTTACACTCCCCAAATTTCACCAAATTATAGGTTGTCAAAATAGAATCCAACAAAAGAAAAAAGATTTCAAAATAATTGATGATCGAAATCCACACTGTACAACACTTCTTATTACTTCCTTGTACGAAGTAAAGGAAGTATTGTAATCGCGAAAATTTTCGGTTCTCAGATTTCAACGGAAATAGGTGTTTTGGCCCTCCCTGAATCCATTTTGACTAATTTCGTCATGCCGTCTGTACGTACGTACGTATCTCGCATAACTCAAAAACGGTAAGCCGTAGAAAATTGAAACTTTATATTTAGGACTGTTATAACATCTAGTTGTGCACCTCCCTTTTTGGTCATTATACAACTACCGGAAGTGGTACTTTACTTGAAGCTTGTAATAGATTTTCATGAAAAACTATATTCAAATATAATTTAAAACTTTCCAAATTTGGTATATAAGACTACTATATCAATGGAAATAACATAATAGATTTTGGTTAAAATAGACTAACCGGAAGTGGCACATTACATGAAGCTGCTAACAGTTTTCCTTGAAAAAAATGGTATTATTTTAATTTTAGAAAGGAATGCTGCAAATAAAAGTTTTAGAGAATTAAATTCTGCGTCTAGCACATTAAGAATTTTTTAATTAGCTTTTTGCATAAACGAGATATCTAAATTTAAATATTATATATTTTTTGATTTTTTTAAAAATTAAGTTTGCTATGGATTAGAACAAAAAATAAAAGATATAATTTCAAATATGTGCAATTAAAAAAATATCTATAGTTTAATACGTGTACAAGGAAGTCATGTGGTGTCCACATCAGATATTTTTTGTTTCAATTTCTGCTCTCTTTATTCACGACAATAAATTTAATTGAAATATTATGATAAATACAGTGATGTACATAGTATCTTACATAATATCGTACCATTGTAATATTGATTCGTGATTTGTTTTAAACATTGTGATGAGTTTAAAATTTTGTGTTGTGCATTATTTCGGAAATTGTCACGCAACGAGTTCATAAACAGTTTCTTAAATCAGATCAATGTGTATAAGTTTATGAGTTTATAAATACATACATACAGTTAAAACAACTACTTGGACCGATTTTTCATCTGTGGTTGATAATTCACCTATAAAAAAATGAAAAATATCGTATCAAAAAATGGTTTCAATACATTATATTTTTTTAAATTTTTAGTAGATAATTCTATACAACTTTATATAAAAAATAAACAAATTACGTTTTTCCTTTAGGTGCAGTTTTTTAATCTTTAGATAAAGTTCACGATAACTATCGGCAGGATAATTTTAAAAATATCTCATCAAAAAATTACATTAATTTTTTTTCCTTTTCTATACGAATTGAACTACAAATGACTTCCCTATATTGCATGTGAGTTAATTAGACTTAGAATTTAATTAATCGAATTGCAACCGATACGAACTTTATCAATAACATTCAATCATTGTACTGTAGGTATACTCCTCTTTGTATAAATTCTAAAAACTAAGTATTCATTTTAATTATTTACTGCTCTGCAGAAATGGAAATATAGGAGACAGAAGAGCCATATAGAATTTTTAAAACAGCTTGAACATTGTAGATTTTCTGCTATCAAACGTATCTATTTTTTTTTAAGAATAATTTAAAAATACACTCTTTCTACAACCATTAAAAAAGTAGGCGTTTTTGAACTTATTTTTATTATGAAAGTAGCAGATTTTTGCACTAATGCAAAAAATGTGAATTATTTCTGCACTAGTGCAGAAAAGTAATTTAATATAAATAAACTCTATACAGTATACTTTCTTGAGCTTGTTTGTCATTGTCAGTTGTCATGGATACATTAAACCAGGTATCTTTCTAAAGTTTCTAAATTAATAAAAAATTTCAGAGATGTTACAATTACTGAAATTTGTTTTATTATTTTTATCAAAATTTGGTTTATGGTTGTAGAAAAAATATTGTACGCAACTCGTGCAGAAAGGGGTTTTTTGAATGTGTGGTCCGTTGCTGCATGAGCGAAGCGAATGCTGCAAGACCGCGAGTTCAAAAAAACCCATCTTTCTGCACTTGATACGTAAATAACTATTATCATTCTGATATGACACATTTTTGTCTAAAATATTTTAGAAACGTTTAATAGCAGAAAACATAAGATGCAGAACGGTTGAAGATATTTTGAAAATCCTGTAGTGGATTCAAACATAGTTTTTCTTTAGTTATAAGTTGAAATCAGCGACGTTTGTGAAACGAGCTTTCAGAGAATTACAACACTCTGTCCGTTTAGCAAAACATTCAAACCTGCCACATTTTCATAAAATTGTTAAAATGAATAATTCGTGGCATTTGTCGATTCTCTATCTCTAAAGCAAATTAATGAAAGTTGTAGAGTATTTTTACCGCATAAACGAT
This sequence comes from Pterostichus niger, assembly GCA_947425015.1. Lineage (NCBI taxonomy): Eukaryota > Metazoa > Arthropoda > Insecta > Coleoptera > Carabidae > Pterostichus > Pterostichus niger. The sequence continues at coordinate 24,013,462 of OX380344.1, read as the reverse complement.
AGCAATTCAATTGATTGTAACGCCCCCCGCATACGCGTAATGCGTTCAATAAAACACATCGAATTGATTTTATGACAAACTTCCTTCACTTGTCTGACCCAAATAAGTATGAATCGAATCCATAAACACGACAATTTCGTAATTATCCAAATGGCCAAAACAGAATTCACTGAACTTTAAATAAAGTAGGTAATCAATAATTGCTATCATTTTCGATTGATAAAAACACAAGTGCGTGGTAAACAACATAAATCGGTACATTTACGTAATGTCGCTCACGATTTCGGGAGAAATGACTAAGTTATTACCATTTTTTCAGTCGTTAATCTACTACAAATTATAATAAATTATTCTAACATTATTATATTAAAAAAATTAAATAGCCGTATATTATCACACTTGTTATCCAATCATAGATCTGGTACCTCTGAAATTATATTTTTAGATCTGCATATATAAATAAATAAATAAATATATCATCACGCCTTTTACCTATTACTGGATGTGGCAATCCCCCGTAGCAGATCTCGGTAATTGATATATATATTTTCGCGTGAAGTGCGGTTACCAGCCGTCAAATCACGGCCCTCAAAGATATTATTATTATTAATCTGGATATATGGTTATTTATTTATTTTAAATAATGCAGAAATTTAGAACCACATCTTATATCACCAATATTACAAAGAAAGAACGAATGCTGAAAACATATTAAAAATGGAAATTCCAGGAACGTTTTCTTTTGCTGTATATGACGTAATGAGGTTTGGAAAGGGCCTCGAGTATACCAGGTAAATTTTGGTAAAAATAAAGTCTCTATACGGTAAAAAAAATAAGTAGAAACAAGCTGGGATTGAATCTAAACCGTAAAATACATTTAATTCTAGATATTTCTGTAATCGCAGATCTTGATATAAAAAGCAAATAAATATACTATCATTTTCTATGTCGTTTGGTAATAATACACAAAACAAAATTACAACTTTAATAATAATGCACTGAAATTAGGTTTAATTATGACGCTTTGCAGAATACAGATCAATATTCAAACAAATTATATTGTTATTTGTTACTTGTTTAGATACCACGTTGGTTCTAATGTTCTTGCAAATTTTTACGGTGATTTTTCTAGATCTCGAGATTTTGATGAATATTGACGTTTTAGACCATATTAAACCCAAAAAACCTAGTTCTAAAAATTTGGATTGAAAACAATAATTGATATCAGCACTTCATTGATGAGTATTTTAAAATATATTTCTAAACGGTAGTATTTATCACAAAATACGTAATAACTAAAACATATCCTAAGTTGATTTAAACAAGTTTTATTTTAAATATAAATTATTATCGGTTCATTTGTTGATGTCAAAATTACATTTTAGCATTCGTCAATTATTTAAGTTGTCCAAAATATATAACGTTGATACCAAGGTTCTTTATTATTTGACAAAGAATTGTAGTAAAATTGTCAAAAAATATATTTTTTTAAATTTTTTAAATTAGTCTGAGTTTAAATTACAGTATAAAACAGAATATTCAACTGATTCTCAATTGTTTTTTAAAAGTATTACATATTATACCAAATATACTTAAATTATGATTAGAAAGTAGTGTGTGGTTTAATATTTAATAAGTGTAATTTTTAATTTTCATTAATTAATTCTTTTTACTTGAAATGGAATAAATTTTAAAGTTGTCAACTAATTAAGACATTATTTTGTTCATTTGAAAATCTGAAAACAAAATGTGGGACAATTATCAATGCTAGACAAGTCAAAGAAATGCTGATATATTCAGCATAAAGCTGGATGGATGGTCATTTTATATTAAAATATTTTTCATTTCGTTCACTGTTAGGGCAAAAATGAATTGCCTTGTGAGCAACATAATGATAAATCCGGGTCTAGCTGTAGCAGATTTCTTCAAGTAATATTTATATTTAAAGTAGTAAAATTCATTTTTAGTAGAAATAAATGATTTTTTCATAAAATTATGTTATGTACTAATAATAAAATTAAGTGAGTGATTCTTTAGGAATACTTATTTAATTTTTTTAATTAAAAATGATCTGGGAGCGAATACGAAATCTCATGTCATTGTTAAAACAGAAGTAAATAATTATTCCATTAATAAATAAGTAAATAAATTTGATGATTAAAGAAACTTTTACCTGTCCTTTGAAACAGTTTCTAGTAATGCAATAAATTTACGAAAATTACCCCCTCCAAATGAAGTTTTATTCACCACCTGCATTCAAATGTGATCAAACAAAAAAATTTCAAGTTTATAAAAAAAAATACAAACTCAGGTAATCTTCGCAGCTACAGGTTGCGATGCGGAATGCAAGTTTTAAACTTCAGTGATGAGCGGCAAGAGACGGGGTAATAAAAAGGGCTTATCCCGGAATAAAACCTGACAAACCGGTGTCTCTGCCGTGAGACAGCTCGCCAGAACATCGCCAACGTGCAGGCCCGTATTTACCATGATGGGAGAGAAGCAGCTGAAGAGGCTCAATTTTCAGTAGTATCCAATTTTTTTAATAACTGATTATATTTGAATTTAACTTACTTTAAGAGTTATATATTCGACATCTCTGTCTGTCCAGTAAATATGTTAGAATTTTTGAAAAATCATGAGCATTCGCCGTGATTTGAACCCAGAACCTTTCACTCGCTAGGTGACTGCTCTACGACTTGAGCTACAAATACTCGGCGAATATTCATGATTTTTCGTGCATTATAATCTAGTTGTTAAGTAAATTGTAAAGTGACATCAATATGTCAATTCGTTACAAATCAACAACTGTAGTATGCTCATGATTTTTCAAAAATTCTAACATATTTACTGGACAGACAGAGATGTCGAATATATAATTCTTAAACTATTTGTTCCCTGGCTATTGGCCGCTGCATACTACAGTTGTTGATTTGTAACGAATTGACGTATTGATGTCACTTTACAATTTACTTAACAACTAGATTATAATGCACGAAAAATCATGAACATTCGCCGAGTATTTGTAGCTCAAGTGGTAGAGCAGTCACCTAGCGAGTGAAAGGTTCTGGGTTCAAATCCCGGCGAATGCTCATGATTTTTCAAAAATTCTAACATATTAACTTACTTAATTACTTCGAATTCACCATCAACAAGTCTTCTAAATTATTATATAATATAAAAAAAGTTTCACTATTTCGTGAAAAAAATAATTCAGGCCATACATTACATGGCCTACTTGCCATAAAAAAATAAAAACAGCAGTTATAGCTGTGAATGTAACCAAGGCAGAAAATCTGGTTTTTGCCGTTTTGAACACATCATTTTTTTGCCGTTTATTTAAAATTAAAATTAATTTTATGATTATTTTTAATATTTTTACAGTTATTAGCATCATCGTAGCCATTCTGTGGCTATGAATTTATTAAACGGTGGCTATATAAAAATAAATTTGATGTTTATAATTTCATAAATGTCATTCTTCTTTTTATGAATTTTAATTAAATTTACAATGTACATATACCTAAAGTGACGAAGGAATGTTAACCTCACCGGAGATAAAAGAAGCAATATGCAGTTGTGATTATACAGGAATGTTCAAAAAGTTTCGGGACGGAGAAATATCTCTAGAAATACACATCGCATCAAAAAACAAATAAACACGTGTAAGCACGATCCCCCACAGCCATCCCCTGGGGATGGGACTGGGGGCCACTTTGATATCTTAAATGGGAACCTCTATTTTTTAATGTATATTTGGATAGTACAGCTAAAACTAAGTAGATTTTGTATAAAAAAAATTCCGATTCGCGATATGGAGAAAACATGGAAGACACACAAGATTTCACATATTTGGGAAATGTAATCACTTCAGATGGCGGATCATCTAAAGATATATCAATTATACTAAAAAAGGCACGACGTGCTTTTGGATTGCTATACAACATATGGAGATTAAATGAGTATTCCACTCAAACAAAACTGCAAATATTTAATTCCAATGTTCTACCAGTCTTACTCTATGGGTGTAGAACTTGGAAAGTAAACATTGCTTCAACTACAAAGCTACAAATCGTTGTAAACAAATGTCTATGGAACATTTTGTTAATATTCTGGCCACAAACCATTAGAAACGAAGACCTCTGACGTATTACAAACCAACAACAATTAGAATTTTAAATAAAAACAATGAAATGGCAACGGTTCGGTCCCGTTTTTCGAAGAGAAAACAGCTTCATCACTAAAGAAGCCCTAGAATGGAATCCACAAGGCAGTAGGAAAAGAGGAAGACCTACTAATACATGGAGAAGATCAACGATCAAGGAAGTGCACGAGGCTGGAAAAATTTGGCCAGAAATAAAAGCTCTCGTGAAGAACCGTACCAGATGGTCCTATGCTCCGCGTAGGAGTTTGAGAAAAATATGTAATAAATTGCTGCGAAAATTAATATATAAACATTTATAAAAATATAACGTATTCATAATTTATTGCATATAACGTAATTAAAAATATTCAAATGCTGTTAAGAAAAAAATATTTCAATTTAAAGAAACAAAGAAATAATCTTGCAAGTAGTTTTATTTGATATTATGTATTATATATATATATATATATATATATATATATATATATATATATATATATATATATATATATATATATATATATATATATATATATATATATATGGTGACTTAACACCCCGTGCAGGGGTTGCGCCGCTTCTTAGAAGCTCTCAAAATTATAGGGGGATCAGCCCTTTTCCTTAAACTTTTATATTTTCTTACAAATTTCACTCCATTTTTTCCTGTTCTTCGTTTCTTCCTTCCATTTATAAATTCCTAATTTGTGCAGATCTTCTTCTACTTCCTTAATCCAGGTTGACCGTGGCCTCCCTTTTCTTCTATATCCTGGGTCCCATTTTAGTGTTGTAGAGATTGCTGTTTCTGCATCAGCTCTCATTACATGCCCTAACCATCTCCCTCTTTGTTGTTTAATTTTCCTGGTGATATCTTCACCTTCTAGTTCTTTCAGTATTTCTGTATTCAATCTTGATCTCTACTCATTATCTCCTATTTTAATTCCTTTTAGGATTGATCTTAATATAAATAAATATATCATCACGCTTTTTACCCATTATTGGGCGTGGCACTCTGCCTAAGCAGATTTCGGTAAGTGATATATTTTTTCGCGTGATGTGCCGTTACCATCCGTCAAATCACGGCCAAAGATATTAGTGGAGGGGAGCCACAGGGGTAGATTTTAACTGGTGAAAATTGTTTGTCGGCTGTGGAGATCGAACCAGGGTTCTCAGATCTTAATATATCCTTATATATTATATATTTACTTCATTAATATTAAACAAGAAAATGATGAAATGGTAGAGAGGTCGTCTTTCAGCTTCAAGCTCTGATAAATAATGTAGATCCGGCCCTGTCGCCAGAACATCGCCAAGGCGCATCGTGGCATGCCATAGCCAATACAAAAAAGTTGAAAACAGAATAAAAAAATCTATCAACTAAGGAATCAAGATCTAATGAAACAAATATAAGAGAAAAACTTGTGTGGTAAAATAAAAAGGCGATAAATAAGGAAGTCTTGGAATAATTTATTTACAATGATTCTATCAAATTACCATCAGCATTTTTATTTTTTTATTTTTAGACTTTTTCTTGGCTACTGGAAGAATCTTATTTTCAACCATGTGCTCATTTGCATATTATTAGATTAATTTAAAATATAATTACAATATTTTATTCACGTCATTTTACTTATTCCTGGGAGTGACAAGAGGAAACTTTAAATTTACAGACCTCAGTAAATAATATATCTTTTAATATCAAACGATACCCACAAATGTTACTGGAGGGTTATCACGAGGAATCATTTTAAACTGAAAAACTGGAATTTAACTCAAATCTACAAACTTTGAAAAAGGTTCCCGATCAACAAGCACTTAATTTCTTTTCTAATTATCTTCAACAGCAACAAGCGGGAAATAGTATGTTATGCATCAAGGGATAATCGCGCCCTCCCGTGAAGCATATTATACTTTTCGTAACAAGTGCACAAAAATTACTTTCTTATCGGGACAAATGTCAAATATGGGTTGCGTAACTAGTTACCTAGTTTCTCTCCCTAGGGGAGAAAAGCAGTGTTTCTCTCTTTAAAATTGGGGAATAAGAATAAGAACGTGTTTCTTCTGCATGTGTTACGAAAATAACATTTTTGCTTATCTCTAAAAGCGACAAAAGGGAAAGTGATATTTCCAATTGTTTAAAAATGATTTTAAATTACTTTTTCAAGGGCTTTTAAATGGTCGAATAAAAAATATTGTATGCACCTTGGACAGAAAGTGTCTTTATTGACTACTTTCTGCTCTAGGTACATAAGTAACTATTGTATCTATTGTTTCATTTTACAAACAAAAATTCAAGAATAAAACTGATATTTTACAAAGTAAAATTTTGATAAGAATTAGAAACATAACATTTTATTTAAAAAACTAATATTAATGTTATCTTTCATTCATCTTGAATTTCAACACATTTAAACTGAAAAAGTCCGGAGTTCTATACTTTAATGTTTATTTTCACCAGTGAAACTTAAATTTTATGTTTAACTTAAATAAATAAAAGCAAATCGAAGTAAAATGTCATATGAAGATGTTTACATCCATGTTAAACATTTGATACGATATTGTGACTTTAGATCAAACTTAAAATTTAAGTTTCATTGCTGGAAATAAGCATGAATCGCAAAACAAATAATAAAGGACAAAAATGTATGTCTAAGAAATATATAAATTGAAAATAAAGGACTGTCTTCTATAATTAATGATGTATGGTCTCCTAAATATTGGCCATGTTAAACAGCTGCGTCATTGCTACAATGAGTCAATAACTTTGTTTGTGATACAAAACATACGTTATTTAGTTTGTTACTGTCATTTACAATGAAAATGTAAATTTTAGTGTAATTTTAAGAAACAACAACGAATTTGTCGTTGTACATAATTCATTATTTAGTACGCAATACAACAGAATTTGAATAACGTGAGAGGAAATAACACTTTATTTCAGAGGTATACATATATTTTTTTCTATCTTAACAGAAAGTAATATTTTCTTCCCTCATATGAGAGTCGAAAGTAGGCATTTCTCTCCCAGCGAGAGGATATAAAATTCTCCTCCTTAAGGAGGAAAGTAACTGTTCTCCTCCCTTATTTGTTGGTACCGATAACAGTCTTAGACATTTATTTATTCATATATGATTTAAAAAATAATTTTTATTTAAATGGAAAGAACGGTTTTAGATAAAATCATATGTATACCTCTTGAATAAAGTGTAGTTTCCTCCCACATTATACAAATAGTTATTTTCTACGACCATTCTTTCATGTCATTTAAATAAAGATTAAAGTATACTTACGATATATGAATAACTAAATATTTAAGGCTGTGCTGATGGTTGCCATGAAACTAACCATAAAAAGGGGAGAAGACCTTCCTTCTTAGGGTAGAAATTTTATTTCCTGCTGCTAGGAGAGAATGGCCTACTTTTTATTCGCATATAAGAGAAAAAAAAGCTTACTTTCGGTGAAGATCATAGAGAAAAATAATTGCGAAATTAGAGCTTATAATAAAAAGCCACTTTGATTCAGTTGCATAATTAGTTATAAGTTGTTAGCTTCCTGATTTAAATCCACAAACTCTAATCATTCAACCGCCAGGACCCAATATACGTCAAATATGTGCATTAAAAAAATGTAGGTATAGTATAATACTCGTACAAGGAAGTCATGTGGTGAACACATCAGATTTTTTACTTCCTTGTACGAAGTAAAGGAAGTATTGTAATCGCGAAAATTTTCGGTTCTCAGATTTCAACGGAAATAGGTATTTTGGCCCTCCCTGAATCCATTTTGACTAATTTCGTCATGCCGTCTGTACGTACGTACGTATCTCGCATAACTCAAAAACGGTAAGTCCTAGAAAATTGAAACTTTATATTTAGGACTGTAATAACATCTAGTTGTGCACCTCCCTTTTTGGTCATTATACAACTACCGGATGTGGTACTTTACTTGAAGCCTATAATAGATTTTCATGAAAAACTATATTCAAATATAATTTAAAACTTTCCAAATTTGGTATATAAGACTACTATATCAATGGAAATAACATAATAGATTTTGGTTAAAATAGACTAACCGGAAGTGACATATTACATGAAGCTGCTAACAGTTTTCCATGAAAAAAATTGTATTATTTTAATTTTAGAGATAAATTTCTGCAAATAAAAGTTTTAGAGAATTAAATTCTGCGTCTAGTATATTAAGAATTTTTAAATTAGCCTTTTGCATAAGCGAGATATCTAAATTTAAATATTATATATTTTTTGTTTTTAAATTAAGTTTGCTATGGATTAGAACAAAAAATAAAAAATAAAAGATTTTATGTCAAATATGTGCAATTAAAAAAAGAACTATAGTTTAATTCGCGTACAAGGAAGTCATGTGGTGTCCACATCAGATTTTTTACTTTGGTTTCGCGGTTATTTTAAATAAATACATATGTTGCTATTGGTGTTATTCGTACAAACAATTTACAAACTTTCTAAATCATATAGTATTGCCAAAAATAATTTGTCTCCTTTCTCACAGCAACTATTTAAAGAATGCAAATAATTAATTCTTTATATTATTAGGCCATTAAAACTGTATTAATTATTTCCGAGCTCTCTCCAAAACGTCTAAAATAGCAAATTGTCTTGAAGTAAACTCAAGAAAATGGAAATAGAAATATCATGTTACATACTTCATCTGCATGCGGATGGAGGAAGAATTTTTTCATTTTTATTTTTTCTTGAAATGCCATGAAGCGCATATGCAGTGCACTGCTTTCCGCGGCTCCAAGTTCAAAAAAATATCTGCGTCTTACACTGTGTGCTATGTGCGTCTATAGTTTGTATATGCTTACGAATAAAGCTTGTTTTAGACGAGATTATTCGCTTATTAATCATTCAGATGTTTATTGAAGAATATTAAATAACAAGCAAATTCACTATTCCATTTTTATTTGATTTTTCAATTTATGAAACAGATCTACATATTTCAATCTAAGTTAAGAAAAGTGTTAATCATCATAAAGTGTTCTACCCTTGGATAGGTCTATGGCAACCACCCACTTTCCCTATCCTATGCTAAAAGTAAAATAAAATAAAATAAATATATCATCACGCCTTTTACCCATCACTGGGTGTGGCACTCTGCCTAAGCAGATCTCGGTAGGTGATATATTTTTTCGCGTGAAGTGCGGTTACCAGCCGTCAAGTCACGGCCTCCAAAGATATTAGTGGTGGAGGAGCCACAGGGGTAGATTTTTTAAATTGGTGAAAATTGTTTGTCGGCTGTGTTAGCATCAAATTTAACTTAATTCGTAAATCTATTTAATTGAATTTGAAAGGAATACAATATTAAAAATGGCACTAGCAGTTAATTGTTTAATGCATAACTACTGTACGATCAAATAAAATAAATAAATATATTAATTAATTACTGACACTCGGTTGTAGTAGATCTTGATAAATGATATAATTTTTCATGCGATTTTCATCCGTCATTTCATGGTCTCAAGGATGTTAATAGAGGGGAGAATGACAGTGAGTAATTTTAATATGATGAAAATCAATTATCTTCTGCTCGAATTGGGGTTCTCATTTTCACAGCCTGTTTTTTTTTTTTTCATAGAAATTGCAAAACGAATGTATTTGTATCTGTATCTATAGAATAGGTAGTCATAGTATAATTAGTATTTTATTAAATATTAGTATATATTTCGCAGTCAGACGTTTAAGACAAAAAATACTTTAAATAACAATTGTGGAAAATTTTGTTGTCTAAATTTAAAGTTTGGCTTCAGAAAATTCGCACTGACTCCTTATCTACAGTCAGCCTTACTCCCAAAATACAGGCAACAAAACACAGCATCATGTGTACACGCATCGCGATACGCGTATCTCCCTCTCCTCATGCCTCAGTCTCTCCTCTCCTCAGAGAGTCGCAGCTCGCAGCTCGCAGCTCTCCGAACGTCTCAAGCCGAAACGCGGAAGGTCATCGACCTGAGCAAACCAAAGTCACGTTAGCCTAACCCACTCGGGTCCGCTGCAGCCGGAGTTTTCTAAATTATTATCACAATCTGCTCATGAAGTCGCGGCTTAGACGCGAGACGCTGACGCAGAGAGGAGAGGAGAGGATGGGTCTGTGTCTGTGTGAGTACATGCCACGTGTGGACAGACATTTACACGTGTTATGCGAAGAAAACTTCATCATGGTACGTTTGTTTATGTTGGCTTATTGTTTATACCATGGTGTATGATATGCGTGTAATACTCACTGTAATTACTTTCATTTGAATTTAATATGTTTTTATTACCTATTTATTTGATGTTTTACAGCGGTGCTCCGTCACAATTTTGCCGGTGACGCGGTGCCTCAAAAAATAGTAATAATAACAACACTTACTGAACTTGTAGGTGGCTCAGTGGTATCGAGTCGGCCTGTGGATCTTGAGAACTCTAGTTCGATCCCCACGTCCGACAAACAATTTTCAACAAATTAAATCTACCCCTGTGGCTTCCCCTCCACTAATATCTTTGGGGGCCGTGATTTGACGTCTGGTAACCGCACTTCACGCGAAAACATATATCACTTACCGAGATCTGCTTAGGCACAGTGCCCAGTAATGGGTAAAAGGCGTGTTGATATATTTATTTATTTATTTACATACTGAACTCGCTCTTTCTAAGTATTTTAAAATTTAATTATTTAACACAACAGAAAATTGTAGAACAGAACACATAGATGTAATTTTATATTTGTATTTTCATAATATTTACCAGTTAATAATTATTTATGTAGTAAATATATAATGTAAATACATGATATGAAATTTACGAATTTTCGTATTATGCCCGAAATAATTTCATTTGTTTATGTTTTATGTAGTAATATATTCACATAAATCAATAATTAGCTAATAATAAAATTATATTAAAAATATATATTTTGTATTTTGATTATATTTATGTAGATTGCAAATTAAAATAAAAAATCGTTTGAAAATAAATTTTCTAAAATGATATATTTTGTTATTGTGTTGTTGATTAATAGCAATTTAATAAGTAACAACTGGTAGAAGTTAGTTATAAGTTGAATTTCTATTTATTTATTATGAAATAATGTTTTTAAAAAACACATTCCATCAAGAGAGAAACTAGTCTTTGCCGAAATATTTCAATGTGAGAAAAATTCTAACTGCGAAACTCTCATCAGAACCAATTTGTATGCAGAAATGTTGTTTGTAAATACAGCGATAGCGAAGCGATACATTGCATGTTGTAGAAAACAGCACACAAGGTATAAAAGTATGGCAAAACTTTCAAGTTTTCGATGATAGTGAACGAACGTGGTTCAAAATGCTAATTCCGGTGAACAGTACGCACGAAAGTAAACGGATGTTAAGACGAAAGGGGGTGAAGCCGAAAAATCAGTGGCGGGTACATCATCAAGAAAATAATTGTAGAAAATTACAAAACAAGCAATCTCAACTTTTAGATATTATAATAAACTTATATTGATATTAAAGCCTTCTTGGAAAAAGAAACACATTTCGTAATACAACCATATATTATTATAATTATTAATACCTTTAAAATTGAACTTATATGAATGCGTGGTTCAAAATTATTGCAAAAAATAAGGATATATATTATTGTACGAGTATGTACTGATTTTGAAATAAACATTTTTGGTGCCACTGGTCTGATAGGTTACAGTATTGAATATAAATTAGTAAACATTGAATCTTTAATTAAATAAAATAAATTGTAATGTTTACTAATGTTTATTTATTACTGTAACCTATCAATCCAGTGGTACGAAAAATGTTTTCTATAAGTAATGTGCAATTATTTTTGGAATTTCGGAAAAATTATTTTGTATTTTGTATTGTATTTAGTACATCAAATAATATATACCCTTTATTTTTCTTGTAATAACTTTCAAACATCCCGTATCTATAATATACAGGAAAAGTGATGAAATACGCTGGAAAGAAAATTTGTGAACCAAGCCCTATGTATGAATTGTTCACATTAAGATTATAAAAAATAACAAAAATAAATTCAAATAATAAACCTAAAATATGTTTCTTTTAAAATAAGAAATATTTTTTTATTTCATCTTAAAACATTTTAAATTTGTTTTCATTATTTCGCGGCCTATGGGGCAACAAAACCTAATGACCCCAGAGGGGGACGCAGCCCTCAATTTGAGAAGCGCTATTTTAATTAAATACTGCAAATAATTTAATATGCATGAATATTTTATTAAATATTTCTCAAAATGCTAATATATAAGTTATCTTGTTCGAGGGTCACTATTAGTTGTCACTTTAATAATAATTGAATTCTTAGAAAAATGCAGGGGTCACTAAATACGAGCAAAAATAAGAAAACAGTTAAATTTTTAAAATAAGTTCAATTCTTAAATAGCAATAGATTGAGAGCAAAGTTTAAAATGAAAATTATAGATACTAAAGCACACTTAATAATAAAGTATTGAAATATATTTTTGGAAAATTATATATTTAAATAATATATTTCTTCCCCTCTTTAACAATGGAAAGCTTGCTTCGGTTTTTTTAATTTTTTCTATTCATTAGTAAATATTTTGATAAAAATTAATGATACTCGTATATCTTATTAGCCTTATTGTTTTTATGATATATGAATTCGTCATATTTTATCTACTTGAGCACAGAAAAATATAATTCATAGGCCATTTGATTAACATTTAATAATTTATAATTTGTTAAATCTTCTGATGGCACTACAGCCCAAATTGGGCCTGGGCCTGCCAGACACACCGAGCCGCAATTTTTACACTGCCGTACTGCCGGATTTCGTAGTCAAATGCTACTTTATTTAAGGGTATAAGTGACTAGCTTATAGCGCCCGAGTGTGTGAAATACATGTAACTATATTTTATATTTTACGACAAATTACACATTGTCGACAGGCGGATTCGAACTGACGAACCTTGGTTCGGGTGACGTCACAGTATGTTAAGAGATGTGCCTTAACACGCTCGGCCACCGCGCCTGTATTGTTAAATAATAATATTAAATCAAGCAAATTTGACATCATTAAAAAAAAGATTTTAAATATGTAATTTCGAACTATTTATTTTATTTAGAGAAATAAATTTAACTCTATGTAAAATCTCTAAAATAAGCAACTGAAAAAAATAATTCTCTACTGTAAATCTGCAATTTGTATTTGTCACTTTTCTTTCTATTTACTACTATTTTTGAATTAAAATGATTTGAAAAATCGCTATTTCCACATTTTCAATCAAATCTAGTGATCTAAGCATTTTCTTGTAAAACAAAAACATCGATAAATTAGCTACAGTGATAAATTTTGTCTAATTCAACCGAAATCGTAGATCTTGTAGTTTTCTAAATCGCAATGATGGTGTCTTAGTAGAGTAACTAAACTAAACCATTAGATTTTACAGGTAGGCTAAGGTCAGTACAGGAAACACTCAATTTTCGTATTGTTTTACAAAATAAGTTATTTTCGACCAACTCAATTTTGAGTTTTAGTAAGAGTCTATTAGAATTAGAAAACTTAAAATCAACTGAAATATTGTTAAATTAACATACATACATACATAACATCACGCTATATCCCATTAAATGGGGTAGCACGAACCCGTCAACATTCTCATCCTGACATACGATTCTCGATTCGACCACATTAACACTTCCTCCATACAAACTCTTTCTTTTCTTACAACCAAAATCCAACACGCAACAAACATTCATCCATTCGCTCCTGTACACCTGTTTCGTAAATCTTCACTTACGCCCACTTCTCTAACAACGAATCTATAAGAAATGAAGGCAGCATCGCCTGCGCTTGTTTAAAAATACATTTAACACAATTGCAGTTACACACTGTATAGTAATTGTTAAATTAAAGGTATATAAATATGTTACATTGAAGTATTTGTAATCTTAGAGCCCCTTTTTCCGTGCTGCACCACCGTCACTGGTGACTGTATGAATGTGTAACGCCGGCGCGCTTGCTATTTTTAGTATATAGTACGCAAATAATACCTGTGTTTTGTACAGAGTCCGTAGAGAACGGGTTAAAAATAGGCGGTGGCCACGCACGAGTACCGCGCCTTCCTATATGTTCGCTTGTTCGCATTTCGTTCGCGCGTTCGCGAGTTTTCGGTTACACGACAAGAGTTCGCTGACACCAAATTTGCATAATTTGTTGATTGTTTGGTTAATTTGTTTTTTTTTGTGTTTGCTGCAAGGTTTCTTGAACCGCTAACTTATTAATATAAATTATAAACTAATTACTAGATTTTAAAAGGTTAACAATTAATTGCTTTGTTGGAAATTAATCACTGTAACTATCGTATAAATTTAGAAAACTTTGCGCTGTAAAAATTAAAGTCAAATTTGTTTATCGTTTCTTTTTCCCCCATTTTTTAAATTCCGGAATCAGTTTTATCTCAAGAGGGTTCATTGAATTGTCAATATTTATTTTACTAGATCACGGTACCCCTCTACACCACAACACTACTTGTTCAAATACTATTTTTATACGAAAATAAATTAAAATATACCATTGGCAACCGTACGTTTTGCATATCGCATATAATGGAGGTTTCCAATCTATGCTTTAAATTATTATAGATAACTCATTATACTATCATATCTGCCTATTAATTTGAGAACCCAAATTCAATTCCCACATCCGTCAAACTTTAATTAGTAGCCCCCCTCTACTAACATCTTTAGGGGTCGTAATTTAGCGGCTGGTAACCTCATTTCACTAATGAGAATATATCATCTACAGAGATATGCTACGGCAGAGAACCATACGCACTAATGAGTTAATGGCGAGATGATATATTTATTAATTCATTGTATTTTCATATATAATATAACAAGTAGTATGAAAATTGCTGAAAATATTTTGACATAAATTATGAGTTGTTATGGAAATGGAAACATAACGAGTGCGAAGCACGAGTTGTGTTTCCTATTTCCGTAACAACGAATGTATATTTATGTCAAAATATTATCTGTCAATTTTCATACTACGAGTTGTATTCGGCTTGAGAATTTACCAAACAAGAGTTAATTAACAAGAATAGTTAGGTATTTATTTGCACATTATTAATTAGGTATTACAGTGATGAAAATTTTGAATATTAAATGTACACTGAACAAATGTAGAATTGACGTTTATGAAAATATTGAAAATATCATTTATTTTATTCGTAACCAAGGATATTAGTAACAGTGGTATTTCCGTTATCAATTGCACTAGTGATGAATATCCGACGAAATGTACATTTCATTGATTCATTTTCAAACAAATTCGTGATCCTATTGGTTGACAGTGACGTGTGGTGAATTCTCATAAAAATATTAGAACTCTATTTTTTTGTTTCACTAAAAGTAGTACTCAATATAAATTTATAAAGTTTAAATAAAGGTAATACATCCATGTACTGATAAAAGTGAGAAAGACATACCTACATATCTTTTGTTGAGTGAAATAGCGGAACAGGCGTAGAATTGTGCTAATATAAATTATAATATGCACATGCGTAAAAAAATTTATATAATACGACGTAAAACATGTGCAGTTTTAAATTAAAAATTAATCTTATATAAATATTATACCAATCTTGCATTATTGCATACTAAATTTTACTGTTTTTCTATTGGTCAGGTATTATATTTCAAATTTCGAAGACATATGTCGCTATTGTTTTCGGAACAATAATGCTCTACGGAAAATGAAATAACTCGATTGCCAATCTTCCTATATTAATTCATCAATGGAAAAATAATGTAGAAAGTTACGAAATCCGATATTAAATATTTAAAAATTCAATAGAAAGTGCTAAATTTAGGTGACGGACGAATGAAAGACTTAATTTATAATTTATTTTTTGCTTGTACGTCCCTGGCCTCGCAAAACTTTATTTCGGCCCTGATCGACATTAGAAGATATGCGATATGAAATTTTAAAAGAAATTCGGTCTTCTATCTTGACCTGAATATCTTTGAACTTTTAAAAGTACACAAAACCACATATTTAACAAAATAATCTAAAAATACTATGGTCTACAATCTACAGATACGAGAGATACAAAATGAATACAGAAATTCATTAACCGTAATTAATGCAATTACTGACAGCCAATCTAATTTTGCCCTAAATTTAACTGACAGACGAACGGTGCAATAAAAATAATTGAATAATGAAAATAAATGTGTTAATTTATAATTATATCCCTTTATTTGACGTAAAAAGATACAAACTAACAAAATACTAACAAAGTGCACATTTGTATTTTAATATTTTCAACTTAGTTTTTAAAATATGGTTAGAGATATGTTATAAGTTTGTTATTAATTATCGACTAAGAGCTGTCACCTATTTGTAAAGCAAAGTATACGTAGTTAGTTAAAATATAATCAACAGATGTCACTGAGAAAATCTGTATTGTATATGTCACCGTCAGAGTAAAAAATACAAAAATTCTGTTATTTATCTGGTTTTTTTTATACTCGAACAAATACTTGGTGAGGTTCGCTTAGTTTGCAATTTTAACAAACGTCTTAAATCCGCAGAACACACAAAGATTATATTTCAGTTTAATTCAAATTATTCCGAATTTCATACAATTATTATATTGAACATGTTCTTTGCAAGGCTCGCTTTGCTCGCATTTGAAACAAAATACACATTTTTAGTGCTACTGGTTTCAATTTGACATATTATTAATATTGAATATTATATTATGTAACGTTTAAATAATGAATAAATATTATTTAATTATTTAGATAAAAACTTATTAATTTTTTATCAACAACTTAAAAAGAGTTTTATTGAGATCAGTGACACTAAAAATGTGTAAATCATCTACGTTTTAAAAAAATTCTTTTCGATCCGAAGTCAGTATATCATGTAGTATCTGCCATTTACTTTTTTTCAAAAGTATTGATACACTCTGTATATACAGAATGTCTACTGAAACTGTTTAAACATGGGGATCTTGAGAACTATAAGAGGTACGACAAAAATTACCTTATTATTATTAATTAGGAGCCATTTTAGGTACGTTTTTTTGTTTTCCTAAAATAATGCATAGGTGACTAAATATAAGCAAGGATGTACATTTTGCCAATTTAATTTTTGACCTACTCGTATTATATCTTATATATAAATTTTATTTGCATATTATTGAGACATTTTTTAAAGAATTTAATAACCTAACCTAATTATACATTTCACATGAATTTTTTAAACAATTATCAATTAGTATAAAATTAATAGATTTGGTTTAAATTATTTATACTTCATTTACAAATATTGATTAAAAAGTATCTGAATAACATGCAAGTTAAAATTTTGTATAAATTCGATCAAATAAGTTATAGATCAAAAAAGAAATTTGCAAAATTTTCATTTTTACTTATATCTTGTCACCTTCTTATAGTTCTCGAAATCGCCATGTTTATATAATTTCATTGGACAGCCTGTATATATATTTCACTACTAAGAAAATACCCTGCTCCACTCCCACTCCCACCCCTATTAAAAAATGAACTAATTTGGCATTTCTTGTAAATATATATTTCTATATTCATTTCGTTATGTATATGTACAGCAGGACTCGAAGTTATAATCCATCATTTGGTTTCAGTATAATTATAAACCATGATATTGCTATTATAATTATAAGTAATTCAATTAAGTAGTTTTAAAAGAAATGAAATCAAACAAAATCCGCATGAGTAATTAGGAACAGGGTCGGCTAAATTGCGAAACAAAATCTAGTAACACGTAAAGGTATGAAAGTAGATCTGCGCTTGTTAAAAACAACAAAAAACACAAGCACACTGATTAAATTTAACTCATTATCTAAACGCCTTTATCTCAATTTTACGCACCAAATCAGGTCAGACTGAACATATACCGACTACAACCACTAATTATATGTGAGATATAAGATTATATCAGACTGCTGAATTTTGTACGTAACGTAACCATATAATTATGTGAAATGCCATATCTTGTTAGATGTAAATATTAACTTAAAATATAGTTTTAATTTGCATTTCAAACTTGTTTGTTATCATACAGATAATAAATAATGCAATAAAATATTTTAGTGTGGCTGCAAAAGGCGTGTAATTTCATAAAATATAATAATTTAAAAAATATATGACTTACCACTGCGTTGTCTGCATATGTAACGGAAAACAAAAATTTAAATAATTATATAAATAACTGTTTCATTTTGTCTTTGTAACATTATAATACAAAAGTAATTAAAAATTAATTAAAAGAAATATTTAACACTCATCACTAATTAAAAATTAATTTACTATTTATCGAAATTTAGATTTACAGTAGTCTGATATCAAAATAGAATAGAATGTCTACTAAACTAAGTAGTAGTTCTATACTTTATTTTTATAATACGTTTCTGAATTATTTCCGATGTTTGGCTGCTATAAATAAAGTTAGTCAATTGTTAGTTACTTGCCCTTCACTTGCTTTCATATTAGCGGTCAAAGTTTAAGTCGCCTAAAGTTATTAAAGTGAGACATATTGTTGCGATTTAATTTATTTTTGTGTTAAATTTTTAATTTTATTCAACCATTTATCTATGAATTCAAGAGTAAAATAATTTAGAAACGTTTGACAGCGAAAAATTTACGAATTTCCTTTCGTATAAAGAAGAAAATTTGCATGATTGACAAAAAAATCAAACGCCTGTGAATCAGCAACCAATTCATCATTTGAAAATTAGCAAATTGCATCGACGTCACTCAACAGTCACTTTTTTCAATCACTGATCTACCCACATAATAGCACAATTACCCTATAACAATTCTCCAGCCCTTATTAATAAATGTGAGAGGTGGCAGTGCCCTTGACCTTGAAGGGGCGAGAGACAAAAAACACAAAGCCGCCCCCATGACGCGCAAATGACGTGCACGGCACTCTAGATCAGTCTGGTTGTTTGTCTGTCGCCATGGTACGGGGTGACATTCAGACTGTATCAAATTGCTCTCTTTTATCGGGGTTAATGGTGACCCCTAACAAGGCATATGTGTTTTTTTTTCAACATTAACAAGCGATAGAGTAGATGAATGCTGGTCCGATATCACACATACGGGATGGCGTTACGGAAAATTATTATTTACGGTGACAAAATTGGGAGCAAGATTCAAAACTTGTAATTTATTTATTAACTTACACTAAAGGAAGTTATTCCCAATTACAGTATAGCAAATCTACAACTTCATGCTAAATGTAAATCACTTACTTTTAAAAGTTTTAATACACCGAATGATATTATTTTAGTGACTAAAAAAAACTTTTTGATTATGTTTCAATCTTTATATTTAAGAAGAATAAAATGAATTTTTTTTTGCATTGTTGATCCAACGTTTTAGCAATAGTTTAGCTTTAATTAAAACAATATAAACAACATTCTAAACTTAGCTTGATAATGGTCACAACCATGCTAAAACGTTGCATTTAAAAGTAGAAAATTTGATACACTTTATTCTTTTTATTTTATCCTGAAATCCAATCGAAAGTGATTTTTCAATAACTAAAAAATGCAAATCATCTATCATAAATGTGTATGTATTTCCTTCAAGATACTTATCTGTCCGTGATTCAATGAAATTAAATAAAACTGAAATAGATTGCGAATTTTCTTTTTTGGCACACAAATCTGAGAGGCGCAGTTGTTGAATTCGTATGAAAAAAAATACAATGCAAATTATAGCGCTAAGCGAGCAAGGCCAAAAATAAGACGAATGAAAATCTTAGTTGTATCTAAAAGTATGCTTTTTTTTACTTTTGTTTAATAATATTATTTATAATTATTAGAGATGGGCGAATATCAAATTTCTCGAATTCGAATATCGAATACGAATATTAATCAGATCTCGAATATTCGAGGTACTCAAATATTCGAATACTCCTAAAAGTTAATTTATTTATTATTAATAATTATTTAATTATGTCCTTTTCATTATTTGAATGATGTTGTTAAGATAAAATAAAATTAAAATAAAAAGTACAAACAAAAAAGAAAAAGACGACAACTTCAAATTTAAGGTGAAACGTATGGGCTGATGTTGGCGAAAAACAAATTTGAAATATGTACTATATATATATATATATATATCTTCATAGTTTTGAGACAAAATATCTTTGTTATTAATAACTTCAAAGTATTGTAATAGCTTTAAGTTTATGTACAAATGATAAAGAAAAACATAGTCTAAAATTGAGGTCAACATATGACGCGATATTCGAGGTATTCGAATGTTCGCTATACTGATGTCAATATTCGCGGCATTCGACTATTCGCGGATGATATTCGCCCATCTCTAATAATTATTAAACTGTCATATTTATGAAAAAAAAATGTTTTTATAATATCTAAAGACTTAAAAGTATTCCAAAAGAAGTAAAAGAAATTGCAATAAATTCAAAAGAATTCATTAATTAATGAAATACAATAAATATTTTCTCTTATTGACATTAGCAGGAATCCAAATTTGTAATTTTATCGTACAACTCCAATAAAGTGCTATTTTATAGACACTAAACAGTGTCATTAATCAAGTAGTTGCATGCAGTCGAACATATATACATTTTTATAAATATCCCTTCGTTTGCAATTTTACTTTCAATAAATTTATTCCGTTAATTTATTTTTCCAAACAAGTTTTGTATATGTAGTACAAATTTGTAAAGCTTGCCTTTCCTGATAACAAAACTCTCAGAATACATCCGACACACTTAAATCAGTAAACGCAAATAAACAGTCACTAACAAAAGAATTTGTTTTTTATGTTTGCTTCACTTACATTTTTCATAACCAAACTCTAATCTGAAAAAATATCTCACAAAGTTAAGTCTTTAAATTTCGTTCTCAATAAATTATCAAGAAATTATAGTTTATATTATTATTATTTATATTTTTATCTCAAACACAAAAATTGTCAGTTACGGCTCTGTAGATGCAAGTAAATTTAATAAATAAACTATTAACTTACACTCATGAGGTGAGGCTGTTGCAGATCTTAGTAAGTGATATTTATGCGCGTGAAGTGCAGTTACCAGTAGTACAACAGGGACAATATGGTGAAAATCATAAAATATAAATAAATACAAATTAAAATAAGAATAATAATTATGTTAGTACAAAACCCCCCTTCCACCCTTCCATCGTAGTAGTTTGTATATGATGAAAATCAATTATAGGTTGTGACAATTAAATATGTGTTCTCATTTTTCTAGTTCGACAAAATGCTTCCACGAAGCTATTACTTCATTATTAAATAAGATACCTACATAAAAAAAAATTAATCAATCTAGCAATAGTTCCGTATAAGAATGCAGGAGACAGTAGAATGATACTTAATAATAATTACTTAGTAAATTAAAAGAATAATTTATTTGATTCATTTTTAACAGTATGTCATAGATACTAATATAAGTAGATCTGCAAATGCAAAGCAGTTCCTCCTTTATTTTAGAAAAAATGGTAATTTGAAATCAATTTTGAATGTGAAAAATTCGAATTATGAATTATTATTTTCATTTTCATTTTTATTTTATTATTTTCATTTTATATGAGAATATGAGTTTTAATTTAATATTTCTTTAATAAATGTGCAAACACAAGTACGGAAAAACAAACGAACACATTTTCGTTTTTGTAAACAATAACAAAATAGGTAATTACTAAAGCCCGGATTTTTAGGCAATTGCCTAGATTCAAATTTTAATATACTTCAGGCAATTTTGTTTTTCTATACATAGGTAATATGTTTACGTGTAATGGAAAGTTTTTTTTTCGTGCCTTAGAGCCTATTTTTTCTATATTTTGGTTATTGTGCCTATTTTACTTTATACAGCCTATTTTGCCTATTTTTGTTGCCTATTCTAACTTATTGAGCAGACAAGGTTTATCATCTACTTCGTTGACTAATTCAACACTCGACAAAGTGTTTCAACCTAACCTATAATATTTAAAGTACTTACTGTAATCAAGTTTTTGTGTGTGAATTTAAAATGCCAAAAGAAAAAACGTTTTTTAAGTCAAAATTTTACGTGGCAATTCAATTGTGTCTTTGCCATTAATCAATGGAGCTGAGGTAACTTTAGACGATACGGCTAAATATAAGAACGCTTCTGTTACATTTTGTGATGTCTAACGAAATTTTCAACTTACAAGCAAGTTCTGACAGACCGAAGACAGTCCTTTTACGAAAATTTCATAGAGCAATTGCTCGTAATATTTTGTGAATTTAAGTATACTACATAATTTAAATTTGCATAATAGTTAATAAAATGAGAACCTTACATTATTATTTTTCAGATTGCATTAATTTTTGTTTAAAATGATTATTTTTTTCTAACGAACACTACTGTACCAATATTAGAAAAAGGATTCGTTTATTTTTTTTTAAACAAATATTTTATATTAGGCTGCCTAAAATCCCGCCTATTTTAGAGTAATTACCGGCCTATATGCCTGCTTATTTGGGTGTTTTTAAGAACCTAAATATCCGGGCTTTAGTAATTACAATGATCTGCATTGATTTTGTAATAAATTTAAATGTATTAATTGTATTTGAAATATTACTTCTTTTAGATCAACTAAAAATGCACAAACATACGTGTTTTTTCTTCTACCTACTTGTAAATTTTAATTCATTAAAATTTAGCAGTATGTTTATCTTTAATATTAAACTGTGCTCCTCAGTTTATCATTTTTATAAATTCGAAATTGGAAGTGAAGATTTACGAAACAGGTGTATATGAGCGAATGGATGGATGTGAATGAAGGTTTGTTGCGTGATGATGGATTTTGGTTGTGAGGAAGAAAAGAGTTCGTATGGAGAAAGTGTTAATATGGTCGAAACGAGTATCGTGTGTCTGGATGAGAATGTTAACGTGAACTGATTTTTTTTTAGTGGATGCTCTATGAATGTTTCAGGGGTTCGTGCTACCCCGTTTAATGGGATATAGCGTGATGTTATGTATGTATGTCTGAAATTGGAAGAAAGTCAACGGAAAATTTTCGAATTTTATCAACAGCACTAATAAAAAGATATATAATTTATTTATAATTTTATTGTAAACAATACAAAGTAAAATATATACAATAATAAACTAGCACTTTCTCTCCCTGTGCCAGCCCTGTGTTGTTGACTGATTATGCTTTCCATCTAAAAGCCTGTATGTTTTAGGCCCAAGATCGCGCTTAACGCGTAGCCAATCGTTGCTTTATTCGATGATTTAAGTCCAAACTTATCGACTTTTACTGATAACATTAAATTGGTCGCGGTTATATTTGGAGTTCTGATAAAAACCAAATAAAATCGTGTTTATGTGTATTTTTTCTCCAAAGATAACATGATGCACACATCCGCTACGAACGGTACAAGACATTAAAGAAAAAGAGCAAGAATAACATTCTTGTTGCTGTTGTTATCTTTCTAGTGGCGTCATATGAAATTTTGTTTTGATTTGTATACGGAATAGACAGTTTAAAAATTATTTTCTCTTTCATTCTCTTCACCTTATATACCGGAATACTGCAGTTTTATTTTTTCATAGAGACTTGTAAACTAGTTTTTTACAATTATGAGTACGATCCTTTCTTCGAGCAAAAAATATCATAAACAAATAAAGACCACCTAGCATTCTGAAAAATAAAAATAGTTTGGAGAAGACAGTATTTTGTGATTTTGAAGTTTACAGAAATATATTTTTCGTAACACATGCACAAGAAACACGTTCTTATTCCCTAATTTTAGAGAGAGAAACACTGTTTTTCTCCCCTAGGGAGAGAAACATTATAAAACTTCGCTTCATTTATATTGATTTTAAATACAATTCTTAAAATTTAAATAAAACAGTTTATATAGTATGTTATGCATCAAGGCAGGGAAACAAGCGATTATTCTCGCGTGTGAAGTTGGCAAACCCAAATATGGGTTGCGTAGCTAGTTACCTAGGAAACGCCGCAAACAGCTAATAATCGTAGTCTCTAGGAAGAGAAACATCTCTCTAGGGAGAGAAACATGCTACCTAGGGAGAGAAACATCCTACCTAGGGAAACATAATGTTTCTCTCCCTAGGGGAGAAAAGCAGTGTTTCTCTCTCTAAAATTAGGGAATAAGAACGTGTTTCTTGTGCATGTGTTACGAAAAACAAATTTTATCATTAGAAAGCTCGCTATCGAAACTGTAAGCCCACGTAGTATAACTCATTTACTTTAAATATTAAAAAGTTTGTTTTAAAAAAGCTGTCATCGGTTCCGGCGTTGCCACATTCAAAAAAGGGTAACAAGGATGATCTTAGTTTGTTAAATACAAAACAGAATTTGTTAAATGACCAGCGTAACGAATAAGTATTGCAGATTGCAGTATAAAAAAATGGAAATTGATTTTTGCAAAAATATATTTGTTTCCTATTTGAACAAGTATAAAAACACAAAAAAAAATGATTAAAATAAAAATGACAATATATTCGAAAGGAAAAGGAAGTACTTAAATAATTTGATTGTCAGTAAAAGTGGTTTGAAAATCGACAAAACAATTTATAATTCGGTGAGTCTCCAGCCCAGTTGATGGTAATTTTCATGGTTAGATGGCAAACCTAAACGCTTGGTTAACTCCGCGAATGTGGGCCCGCTCCCATGCATTATATTAAATTTTTTCACCGCACCCTCCCCCATTAAAAAAAAAAACTACCTCCAAAACCCGTAAACATAACAAATTATTAGACAATAAGCCCTCATGACGTCGGCAACAAACACTTCTCGCTTCATCAAACATTACAGTCACGAATCGGCGTTCAATTGTTCGAAAGATGTCGCCGCCGTCGCGATTAACAATTCCCTGCGCGCGCATACCGGAAGGCCGGAGTTGCCGAGCGCTAGCTAGCCAGTGTTGGGCAGGGTTATGAATAAGAGGATGCTTTGTTGAACAACGCCAGCGGTGCAGTGACCAGCCGCAGAGCAGAGTTAGCGCAAGGCCTCTGCTCTTGCCCTAGCCGGAGCATTACGTTGCCGTTGCGTTATGTTAC
The DNA here is from genome assembly GCA_947425015.1 of Pterostichus niger. Classification (NCBI taxonomy): domain Eukaryota; kingdom Metazoa; phylum Arthropoda; class Insecta; order Coleoptera; family Carabidae; genus Pterostichus; species Pterostichus niger. The sequence goes on along the minus strand of OX380344.1, from coordinate 23,988,226 downwards.
GCGCCGTTGCCTAGGAACGTGAGGTTGTTGACAATGATGATGTTTTGTTCAATTTGTCGCATTCAAGGTTACTTGTTCTGGTTACCTTACGAAGTATATAGGTTTGCCTATTGGTATTACTTGAATACTAATTCCGACATGAAGTGAATCGAGAATACAAATTACAAGTATTATTTGCACAAATTCAAAAATCCGAGATATTCACTACAGTACACAACAGAAAATTAATACCGGAGAGCTATCTATAGCTTATTATTGAATATGTTCCATTCGACAGCAGTTGTAGTTAGCAAGAGTTAAATAAGCAATCTTGGTTGATAAGTCAGCATCATTCATTGTGTTATACTAACTAATCTTTTAATAGTGAGGCTCAACTATGTACATGGTTATTTTAATCAGCTATCTTGTAAACAAATATTCTTTACCAGATACCAGATACACATTCCCATTTTGCCCTTTTATTCAATCTAAATATAATTGATTTTGTAAAAGTCGAAAATCAATCAGCGCTCTTCTCAAACTAAAGAAGATTCTCTAAAATTATTTTATTAAGATATTATCATAGCGCAGACGATAAACGATCTTTAAGCTAAGACGATTGCTGAATCTGAATTTAAAATAATGAAGAAGTAATCTAAAGCCCTATAGATGTATAAACTCATCATTAATTCATCAACGAAAAGTGAGAAAACCAACATCTGTATTAAAGAAATATTTTCAATTTTAATTTACTGGTATAACCGTAACAATAACGACTACTTAATTGACATTTGCATCTATTTCTATAAAAATGCAGTTTAATTTAATTTATAGTACTACCCGTATTATCAAGCTTTAAACTAATTTTAATTCAAATACTTGTTTATTAAATATTAACATACTCTGTTTTCAAAAATTTAGTAAAATTTCAATGCAACGTGAGGCAAACTTGTCCAATTCTGCCCCTATGCAACATATGTTCCCGCGAGGCGCGAATCACCATGACACACGCATGATGGCACGCAGGGTGGTGGGACGTACAGGGGTGGGTGCGTGGATGCGTCAAATACGCGTGGGATAAGCAGCGCATTGGCGCGAAGCAGGCTGTGTCCGCGGCGGAGGGTGGGGTGCATGGCCGGTGCACGCACATTCAACGCAGCGGCGAGCATCAACACCGCGGCCATTGCACCGCCGAAAGACGAATTGTCAGGGGCGGGGAGATAAATTTCACTCATTGATATGTTTTCAAATTATGAATTAAAAACAACTTTATATAAATTAATTTTGATTCAATTCATACTTCAAAACGACAGAAATTAAAAGAACAATATAAAACTAAATATTTACGCAAATAACGTATTATTATTATTATTAGTAGTAATAATATGTGTTAACCTGAATTCAAATTAAATTTGAATTAATATAATATGATCTTAATTTATAGTAACATTCGGTATTTCACTTTCCTAAAAATGTTCCTAATAAATTTGTCTGTTCAGCAAAGAAAAACATCTTATATTAAAAGATGACAATTAATATAATTTTTATAATTTAAACTATAATTTACATACAATATTTATTTGTTTGTTTTACAAAAAAAATATATTAGCGGCAATTGAAACATCACCTTTTAATATCAATAAACACAAATAGTTACACTGAAAAAATGTAATTCTTTTTATTAATATTACTTTGTTCAAACAAGAAAAATTGTTTACAAACAATAACAAATAAATGTTAATTGATTATTAATTTATCTATATAATAAAGGTAATAAAGAAACTTATATTAATATGGATTTTTTATTTTGTTAAAAGAATAAAAATATATTTATTTAGGTTTACAGATTTCCTTGAACTCAAAAACAAAATTGCATAAATTTTATACATTTTAGAAAGCATTTTAAATTCAAATGAGAATCTGTGAAACGAAATTCATAAATAATAAATTGCAGATTTGATTTTTATATAGACTTTTAGACCTTACTAATACCGAATTAGGTATTATGTACAAAAGTTTATAACTTTCTAAAAATATAATTAAATTATAAATACAAATGTAACTTCAATATATTGCACCTGTGATGACCTAACGGACAAATTGAATAATTTGCAATAATTCAGCAGACAAACTGGGCATAATCACAATGATAAAAAGTCTTGTTTCCTTTTAGAAAAAATATCCAGAGCCCCCAAGATTGCAGCGGTTCCTCCACCCATGCGATTACGCGTTCCGCGCCGCGACCGCTCACCGCGAGCCTTCCGAAGGACAAGGGTCCAAATTCAATGACCTAGCTGTGGAGGTTCTTTAGAGGGCACGCAACAGCACGCAACGACAACACAACGCAATGCATGCTTCGTGCTTGCATATGCCGACAAGGTGGGGCCAACCCGCTAAGACACCAAGTTCTTGAGCGAACCATGCACCAACTTTAACATCGCATTAAAGAACAAATGCTATTTAGCATTAAATAAAACTACTTAAAAATGTTTCTAAAGGGTGATTCTACATTAATGTACATATTGTACACAGCACTTAAATAATTTAAACTTATTATTTAGCAGATAGATGTAATTATAAATATATTTCTGTTAAAATTCAAAACATACACAATATTTTGCTTGAGAAATGGTCGTCAACTGCAAAAAGTATTATCTTATATTATTCTTGATAAAGAAAGACATTGCGCAAAGAAAAAAATAAAGTTTATACAAATTTTGTAATTTTATTTTTCACGTAATTATCATGTGTTGCCATCTGCATTTCGAGTTTGAAAATAATGTTGGCAATGTCGGTAAAATAGTTTGCTTTGCCGGTATTCGAACAACAGTCAATACAATAAACAAGAAGAAGAAGTCTTTCTTATATGTCGTGTATTAAAATCGGATAGGTAGGTTTGACATTTTGTGAAAAATCTTAAATCATCTTCAAAATATAGGAGCACTTATGACTTAAATTAATATAACAGTGTTATACTAAAGTAATTTAATATATATTTAGTAATATTTTGTGTATATTTGTAAAAATAATAATTGTGTACACATGTGAAAAGTTACTGTCAGGTTAAGTTCAACATATTTATTATTTTAGGTAAAATGGGCAAACCAAAAGGTGAGAAGAAAAGCAAATCTGCTATCAATGAAGTCGTAACTCGAGAATACACCGTCAATCTCCACAAAAGGTTACATGGTGTAGGTTTCAAGAAACGGGCCCCAAGAGCAATCAACGAGATCCGCAAGTTTGCAGAAAAACAGATGGGCACTCCTGACGTCAGAATTGATACACGTTTAAATAAACAACTATGGTCTAAAGGCATCAGGTTTGTAAACAATAGTTATGTACATAAAATATAGCTTAGTTGCACTTAAGACTAAGTTGAAACTAACTTTAATTGTATTCATTAGTCATTAAAATTGTTCCATCAATGGATCCAATACATACAAATAACAGAAGAAAGTCGATACATTATGACAGCGTAATATTATTGTTCTGTTCCAGAAATGTACCTTTCCGTATGCGAGTCCGTCTCTCCCGCAGAAGAAATGATGATGAAGACTCTGCAAACAAATTATTCACATTAGTCACATATGTTCCAGTAGCTACCTTCAAAGGTTTACAAACTGAAAATGTTGATGCTGGTTCAGAATAAATGAATAAATAAACATTCTTTATTTAAAACTATTGTTTAATTTCTTTGTTAAGCGACCCATTTATAAATAAAACAATTTGCTAAACTATTATTGTTTTTTATTAAAAGGCTTTTTATAATTTACTCATAGATTGTTTTTTTATTAAAAGGCTTTTTATAATTTACTTATAAAGAATGTAGTATATTTTCAATGGGCAATAAAATATTTTTAATCTATACATACAAGTTTAAATAGCCCGCTAAATACATTTCTTCTAGGGAATTATTTAAATACACCTAAAATCCCTATTTTAGGTTGCGTATTCTGTATATTAGTGCTTTTATGTTTCTTTTCATATGGCGTGATGTAGAATAAGAACTTCAATTTTCACTCGTTGTTTGGATGTGAGGGCATGTACAGTGCATAGTAAGGTATGTTAAATCTTAAATTATTTTGTTCATCTTACAATGTTTTATTTATTGCAAAATATTATTAAACTATTGATATCATTAGGAATAATGTTGTATTAATATTTTTATTCTAACATTTGAAATTGTTTATACATAATATTAAATGACATTACTAGCGGCAGGCAGACTAATGCGGTTAATGATTTGATTTACTGTACTGTTAATAAATTTATACATAAATGTTTTTTGACTTGCGATTGCTTTGCAAACATTTTTTGATTTTATGTACAGGAAACCATGATGCTGTACGGAATATTAAGAATAGTTTCTTTGATATCGATGCCTCTAATATTGTATTTAAATAGGAGAAATCTGGGAAGTAACACACATGGGAATGCCTAATTTATATCGTTGCTGTTCACAACGATTTGTAAGTATTATATTAAATAATACAATATAAAATTGGATATTGGATTATATGATTATTTAGAACGGGCGGACTGATCTGATAGTTTGAAGACTGTTCGTACTGATTAAAAAATATGCATGAATAAAATTACATTAATGTAAAACATAAGTTATTAGACACCAACAAGATGAGCCGTCACAATTCAATTTCTGGTTAATGATGGTGTTTCGTCTTTAATTATATTAAAAAATGATGATTTCTCGTTAATGATGGTGTTTCGTCTGATGTCGACTGTCTATTATCTTCTTTCCTGAAATTCTTGTTACCTTAAATTAGGAGAAGTTTAGGAAATATAGAATATTGGCATACTTAATTTTTGTCGTTGCTGTTCACCATAATGTGTAAGTATTTCATTTAATTATTATTATTTTTAAATTATATTAAAAAAATGATGATTTTTACGGGCGGACTGATCTGATAGTTTGAAGAGTGATCGTTCCTACTGATTAAAAAAGTTGCATGAATAAATTTTAATAATGTGAAATATAATTTAATAATTACACTATTTGTTTTTACAGATTGTGAGGACACCAACAAGATGAGCCGTCACAATTCAATTTCTGGTTAATGATGGTGTTTCGTCTTTAATTATATTAAAAAATGATGATTTCTCGTTAATGATGGTGTTTCGTCTGATGTCGACTGTCTATTATCTTCTTTCCTGAAATTCTTGTTACCTTAAATTAGGAGAAGTTTAGGAAATATAGAATATTGGCATACTTAATTTTTGTCGTTGCTGTTCACCATAATGTGTAAGTATTTCATTTAATAATTATTATTTTTAAATTATATTAAAAAAAATGATGATTTTTACGGGCGGACTGATCTGATAGTTTGAAGAGTGATCGTTCCTACTGATTAAAAAAGTTGCATGAATAAATTTTAATAATGTGAAATATAATTTAATAATTACACTATTTGTTTTTACAGATTGTGAGGACACCAACAAGATGAGCCGTCACAATTCAATTTCTGGTTAATGATGGTGTTTCGTCTTTAATTATATTAAAAAATGATGATTTCTCGTTAATGATGGTGTTTCGTCTGATGTCGACTGTCTATTATCTTCTTTCCTGAAATTCTTGTTACCTTAAATTAGGAGAAGTTTAGGAAATATAGAATATTGGCATACTTAATTTTTGTCGTTGCTGTTCACCATAATGTGTAAGTATTTCATTTAATAATTATTATTTTTAAATTATATTAAAAAAAATGATGATTTTTACGGGCGGACTGATCTGATAGTTTGAAGAGTGATCGTTCCTACTGATTAAAAAAGTTGCATGAATAAATTTTAATAATGTGAAATATAATTTAATAATTACACTATTTGTTTTTACAGATTGTGAGGACACCAACAAGATGAGCCGTCACAATTCAATTTCTGGTTAATGATGGTGTTTCGTCTTTAATTATATTAAAAAATGATGATTTCTCGTTAATGATGGTGTTTCGTCTGATGTCGACTGTCTATTATCTTCTTTCCTGAAATTCTTGTTACCTTAAATTAGGAGAAGTTTAGGAAATATAGAATATTGGCATACTTAATTTTTGTCGTTGCTGTTCATCATAATGTGTAAGTATTTCATTTAATAATTATTATTTTTAAATTATATTAAAAAAAATGATGATTTTTACGGGCGGACTGATCTGATAGTTTGAAGAGTGATCGTTCCTACTGATTAAAAAAGTTGCATGAATAAATTTTAATAATGTGAAATATAATTTAATAATTACACTATTTGTTTTTACAGATTGTGAGGACACCAACAAGATGAGCCGTCACAATTCAATTTCTGGTTAATGATGGTGTTTCGTCTTTAATTATATTAAAAAATGATGATTTCTCGTTAATGATGGTGTTTCGTCTGATGTCGACTGTCTATTATCTTCTTTCCTGAAATTCTTGTTACCTTAAATTAGGAGAAGTTTAGGAAATATAGAATATTGGCATACTTAATTTTTGTCGTTGCTGTTCACCATAATGTGTAAGTATTTCATTTAATAATTATTATTTTTAAATTATATTAAAAAAAATGATGATTTTTACGGGCGGACTGATCTGATAGTTTGAAGAGTGATCGTTCCTACTGATTAAAAAAGTTGCATGAATAAATTTTAATAATGTGAAATATAATTTAATAATTACACTATTTGTTTTTACAGATTGTGAGGACACCAACAAGATGAGCCGTCACAATTCAATTTCTGGTTAATGATGGTGTTTCGTCTTTAATTATATTAAAAAATGATGATTTCTCGTTAATGATGGTGTTTCGTCTGATGTCGACTGTCTATTATCTTCTTTCCTGAAATTCTTGTTACCTTAAATTAGGAGAAGTTTAGGAAATATAGAATATTGGCATACTTAATTTTTGTCGTTGCTGTTCACCATAATGTGTAAGTATTTCATTTAATAATTATTATTTTTAAATTATATTTTAAAAAATGATGATTTTTACGGGCGGACTGATCTGATAGTTTGAAGAGTGATCGTTCCTACTGATTAAAAAAGTTGCATGAATAAATTTTAATAATGTGAAATATAATTTAATAATTACACTATTTGTTTTTACAGATTGTGAGGACACCAACAAGATGAGCCGTCACAATTCAATTTCTGTTAATGATGGTGTTTCGTCTTTAATTATATTAAAAAATGATGATTTCTCGTTAATGATGGTGTTTCGTCTGATGTCGACTGTCTATTATCTTCTTTCCTGAAATTCTTGTTACCTAAAATTAGGAGAAGTCTAGGAAATATAGAATATTGGCATACTTAATTTTTGTCGTTGCTGTTCACCATAATGTGTAAGTATTTCATTTAATAATTATTATTTTTAAATTATATTAAAAAAAAATGATGATTTTTACGGGCGGACTGATCTGATAGTTTGAAGAATGATCGTTCCTACTGATTAAAAAAGTTGCATGAATAAATTTTCATAATGTGAAATATAATTTAATAATTACAATATTTGTTTTTACAGATTGTGAGGACACCAACAAGATGAGCCGTCACAATTCAATTTCTGGTTAATGATGGTGTTTCGTCTTTAATTATATTAAAAAATGATGATTTCTCGTTAATGATGGTGTTTCGTCTGATGTCGACTGTCTATTATCTTCTTTCCTGAAATTCTTGTTACCTTAAATTAGGAGAAGTTTAGGAAATATAGAATATTGGCATACTTAATTTTTGTCGTTGCTGTTCACCATAATGTGTAAGTATTTCATTTAATTATTATTATTTTTAAATTATATTAAAAAAAATGATGATTTTTACGGGCGGACTGATCTGATAGTTTGAAGAGTGATCGTTCCTACTGATTAAAAAAGTTGCATGAATAAATTTTAATAATGTGAAATATAATTTAATAATTACACTATTTGTTTTTACAGATTGTGAGGACACCAACAAGATGAGCCGTCACAATTCAATTTCTGGTTAATGATGGTGTTTCGTCTTTAATTATATTAAAAAATGATGATTTCTCGTTAATGATGGTGTTTCGTCTGATGTCGACTGTCTATTATCTTCTTTCCTGAAATTCTTGTTACCTTAAATTAGGAGAAGTTTAGGAAATATAGAATATTGGCATACTTAATTTTTGTCGTTGCTGTTCACCATAATGTGTAAGTATTTCATTTAATAATTATTATTTTTAAATTATATTAAAAAAAATGATGATTTTTACGGGCGGACTGATCTGATAGTTTGAAGAGTGATCGTTCCTACTGATTAAAAAAGTTGCATGAATAAATTTTAATAATGTGAAATATAATTTAATAATTACACTATTTGTTTTTACAGATTGTGAGGACACCAACAAGATGAGCCGTCACAATTCAATTTCTGGTTAATGATGGTGTTTCGTCTTTAATTATATTAAAAAATGATGATTTCTCGTTAATGATGGTGTTTCGTCTGATGTCGACTGTCTATTATCTTCTTTCCTGAAATTCTTGTTACCTTAAATTAGGAGAAGTTTAGGAAATATAGAATATTGGCATACTTAATTTTTGTCGTTGCTGTTCACCATAATGTGTAAGTATTTCATTTAATAATTATTATTTTTAAATTATATTAAAAAAAATGATGATTTTTACGGGCGGACTGATCTGATAGTTTGAAGAGTGATCGTTCCTACTGATTAAAAAAGTTGCATGAATAAATTTTAATAATGTGAAATATAATTTAATAATTACACTATTTGTTTTTACAGATTGTGAGGACACCAACAAGATGAGCCGTCACAATTCAATTTCTGGTTAATGATGGTGTTTCGTCTTTAATTATATTAAAAAATGATGATTTCTCGTTAATGATGGTGTTTCGTCTGATGTCGACTGTCTATTATCTTCTTTCCTGAAATTCTTGTTACCTTAAATTAGGAGAAGTTTAGGAAATATAGAATATTGGCATACTTAATTTTTGTCGTTGCTGTTCATCATAATGTGTAAGTATTTCATTTAATAATTATTATTTTTAAATTATATTAAAAAAAATGATGATTTTTACGGGCGGACTGATCTGATAGTTTGAAGAGTGATCGTTCCTACTGATTAAAAAAGTTGCATGAATAAATTTTAATAATGTGAAATATAATTTAATAATTACACTATTTGTTTTTACAGATTGTGAGGACACCAACAAGATGAGCCGTCACAATTCAATTTCTGGTTAATGATGGTGTTTCGTCTTTAATTATATTAAAAAATGATGATTTCTCGTTAATGATGGTGTTTCGTCTGATGTCGACTGTCTATTATCTTCTTTCCTGAAATTCTTGTTACCTTAAATTAGGAGAAGTTTAGGAAATATAGAATATTGGCATACTTAATTTTTGTCGTTGCTGTTCACCATAATGTGTAAGTATTTCATTTAATAATTATTATTTTTAAATTATATTAAAAAAAATGATGATTTTTACGGGCGGACTGATCTGATAGTTTGAAGAGTGATCGTTCCTACTGATTAAAAAAGTTGCATGAATAAATTTTAATAATGTGAAATATAATTTAATAATTACACTATTTGTTTTTACAGATTGTGAGGACACCAACAAGATGAGCCGTCACAATTCAATTTCTGGTTAATGATGGTGTTTCGTCTTTAATTATATTAAAAAATGATGATTTCTCGTTAATGATGGTGTTTCGTCTGATGTCGACTGTCTATTATCTTCTTTCCTGAAATTCTTGTTACCTTAAATTAGGAGAAGTTTAGGAAATATAGAATATTGGCATACTTAATTTTTGTCGTTGCTGTTCACCATAATGTGTAAGTATTTCATTTAATAATTATTATTTTTAAATTATATTTTAAAAAATGATGATTTTTACGGGCGGACTGATCTGATAGTTTGAAGAGTGATCGTTCCTACTGATTAAAAAAGTTGCATGAATAAATTTTAATAATGTGAAATATAATTTAATAATTACACTATTTGTTTTTACAGATTGTGAGGACACCAACAAGATGAGCCGTCACAATTCAATTTCTGTTAATGATGGTGTTTCGTCTTTAATTATATTAAAAAATGATGATTTCTCGTTAATGATGGTGTTTCGTCTGATGTCGACTGTCTATTATCTTCTTTCCTGAAATTCTTGTTACCTAAAATTAGGAGAAGTCTAGGAAATATAGAATATTGGCATACTTAATTTTTGTCGTTGCTGTTCACCATAATGTGTAAGTATTTCATTTAATAATTATTATTTTTAAATTATATTAAAAAAAAATGATGATTTTTACGGGCGGACTGATCTGATAGTTTGAAGAATGATCGTTCCTACTGATTAAAAAAGTTGCATGAATAAATTTTCATAATGTGAAATATAATTTAATAATTACAATATTTGTTTTTACAGATTGTGAGGACACCAACAAGATGAGCCGTCACAATTCAATTTCTGGTTAATGATGGTGTTTCGTCTTTAATTATATTAAAAAATGATGATTTCTCGTTAATGATGGTGTTTCGTCTGATGTCGACTGTCTATTATCTTCTTTCCTGAAATTCTTGTTACCTTAAATTAGGAGAAGTTTAGGAAATATAGAATATTGGCATACTTAATTTTTGTCGTTGCTGTTCACCATAATGTGTAAGTATTTCATTTAATTATTATTATTTTTAAATTATATTAAAAAAAATGATGATTTTTACGGGCGGACTGATCTGATAGTTTGAAGAGTGATCGTTCCTACTGATTAAAAAAGTTGCATGAATAAATTTTAATAATGTGAAATATAATTTAATAATTACACTATTTGTTTTTACAGATTGTGAGGACACCAACAAGATGAGCCGTCACAATTCAATTTCTGGTTAATGATGGTGTTTCGTCTTTAATTATATTAAAAAATGATGATTTCTCGTTAATGATGGTGTTTCGTCTGATGTCGACTGTCTATTATCTTCTTTCCTGAAATTCTTGTTACCTTAAATTAGGAGAAGTTTAGGAAATATAGAATATTGGCATACTTAATTTTTGTCGTTGCTGTTCACCATAATGTGTAAGTATTTCATTTAATAATTATTATTTTTAAATTATATTTTAAAAAATGATGATTTTTACGGGCGGACTGATCTGATAGTTTGAAGAGTGATCGTTCCTACTGATTAAAAAAGTTGCATGAATAAATTTTAATAATGTGAAATATAATTTAATAATTACACTATTTGTTTTTACAGATTGTGAGGACACCAACAAGATGAGCCGTCACAATTCAATTTCTGGTTAATGATGGTGTTTCGTCTTTAATTATATTAAAAAATGATGATTTCTCGTTAATGATGGTGTTTCGTCTGATGTCGACTGTCTATTATCTTCTTTCCTGAAATTCTTGTTACCTTAAATTAGGAGAAGTTTAGGAAATATAGAATATTGGCATACTTAATTTTTGTCGTTGCTGTTCACCATAATGTGTAAGTATTTCATTTAATAATTATTATTTTTAAATTATATTTTAAAAAATGATGATTTTTACGGGCGGACTGATCTGATAGTTTGAAGAGTGATCGTTCCTACTGATTAAAAAAGTTGCATGAATAAATTTTAATAATGTGAAATATAATTTAATAATTACACTATTTGTTTTTACAGATTGTGAGGACACCAACAAGATGAGCCGTCACAATTCAATTTCTGTTAATGATGGTGTTTCGTCTTTAATTATATTAAAAAATGATGATTTCTCGTTAATGATGGTGTTACGTCTGATGTCGACTGTCTATTATCTTCTTTCCTGAAATTCTTGTTACCTTAAATTAGGAGAAGTCTAGGAAATATAGAATATTGGCATACTTAATTTTTGTCGTTGCTGTTCACCATAATGTGTAAGTATTTCATTTAATAATTATTATTTTTAAATTATATTAAAAAAAATGATGATTTTTACGGGCGGACTGATCTGATAGTTTGAAGAGTGATCGTTCCTACTGATTAAAAAAGTTGCATGAATAAATTTTAATAATGTGAAATATAATTTAATAATTACACTATTTGTTTTTACAGATTGTGAGGACACCAACAAGATGAGCCGTCACAATTCAATTTCTGGTTAATGATGGTGTTTCGTCTTTAATTATATTAAAAAATGATGATTTCTCGTTAATGATGGTGTTTCGTCTGATGTCGACTGTCTATTATCTTCTTTCCTGAAATTCTTGTTACCTTAAATTAGGAGAAGTTTAGGAAATATAGAATATTGGCATACTTAATTTTTGTCGTTGCTGTTCACCATAATGTGTAAGTATTTCATTTAATTATTATTATTTTTAAATTATATTTTAAAAAATGATGATTTTTACGGGCGGACTGATCTGATAGTTTGAAGAGTGATCGTTCCTACTGATTAAAAAAGTTGCATGAATAAATTTTAATAATGTGAAATATAATTTAATAATTACACTATTTGTTTTTACAGATTGTGAGGACACCAACAAGATGAGCCGTCACAATTCAATTTCTGTTAATGATGGTGTTTCGTCTTTAATTATATTAAAAAATGATGATTTCTCGTTAATGATGGTGTTACGTCTGATGTCGACTGTCTATTATCTTCTTTCCTGAAATTCTTGTTACCTTAAATTAGGAGAAGTCTAGGAAATATAGAATATTGGCATACTTAATTTTTGTCGTTGCTGTTCACCATAATGTGTAAGTATTTCATTTAATAATTATTATTTTTAAATTATATTAAAAAAAATGATGATTTTTACGGGCGGACTGATCTGATAGTTTGAAGAGTGATCGTTCCTACTGATTAAAAAAGTTGCATGAATAAATTTTAATAATGTGAAATATAATTTAATAATTACACTATTTGTTTTTACAGATTGTGAGGACACCAACAAGATGAGCCGTCACAATTCAATTTCTGGTTAATGATGGTGTTTCGTCTTTAATTATATTAAAAAATGATGATTTCTCGTTAATGATGGTGTTTCGTCTGATGTCGACTGTCTATTATCTTCTTTCCTGAAATTCTTGTTACCTAAAATTAGGAGAAGTCTAGGAAATATAGAATATTGGCATACTTAATTTTTGTCGTTGCTGTTCACCATAATGTGTAAGTATTTCATTTAATAATTATTATTTTTAAATTATATTAAAAAAAAATGATGATTTTTACGGGCGGACTGATCTGATAGTTTGAAGAATGATCGTTCCTACTGATTAAAAAAGTTGCATGAATAAATTTTCATAATGTGAAATATAATTTAATAATTACAATATTTGTTTTTACAGATTGTGAGGACACCAACAAGATGAGCCGTCACAATTCAATTTCTGGTTAATGATGGTGTTTCGTCTTTAATTATATTAAAAAATGATGATTTCTCGTTAATGATGGTGTTTCGTCTGATGTCGACTGTCTATTATCTTCTTTCCTGAAATTCTTGTTACCTTAAATTAGGAGAAGTTTAGGAAATATAGAATATTGGCATACTTAATTTTTGTCGTTGCTGTTCACCATAATGTGTAAGTATTTCATTTAATAATTATTATTTTTAAATTATATTAAAAAAAATGATGATTTTTACGGGCGGACTGATCTGATAGTTTGAAGAGTGATCGTTCCTACTGATTAAAAAAGTTGCATGAATAAATTTTAATAATGTGAAATATAATTTAATAATTATACTATTTGTTTTTACAGATTGTGAGGACACCAACAAGATGAGCCGTCTCAATTCAATTTCTGGTTAATGATGGTGTTTCGTCGATTATATTCTTTCCCGAAATTCTTTTTACATTAATTTAGGAGAAATCGAGGAAATATCGAATATTGGGATACTTAATTTTTGTCGTTGCTGTTCACCATAATTTGTAAGTATTTTATTTATATTTTTTTTTTAAATTATATTTTAAAAAATGATGATTTTGAACGGGCGGACTGATCTGATAGTTTGAAGAGTGATCGTTCCTACTGATTAACAAAGTTGCATGAATAAATTCTAATAATACGAAATGTCATTTAATAATTACAATATTTGTTTTTACAGATTGTTAATAAACCAACACAGTAGATCTCAATTTCATTTTTAAGAATTCAGTCAGTCTAATGATGGTGTTTTTTCTTTGATCTCTATTATCTCCTTTCCTGCAAATCTTGTCATGTTAAATTACGGAAAGTCGTGGAAATACCGAACTTTGGACTACTTAATTTGTGTCATTGTTCCTCACCATAATTTGTAAGTAATTCATTTAATTATATGTTGTCAAAATTTGATTCTATGATGATTTAGAACGGGCGGACTGACCTGATAGTTTGAAGAGTGTTCCTACTGATTAATAATATAAATGAATAAACTATAATAATGTAATGAATAACTTATTAATTATATCATTTGTTTTTTACAGATTGTTCAGAAACCATAATTTCATTTTTCAGAACTTAATTCTGCTAATGATAGTGTTGCTTTTTTAATATCGATTATCTTTCCTGCACATCTTTTTATGCTAAATTAGGGAAGTCGAAGAAATAGTAAACGATGGAATACTTAATTTGTATCGTTACTGTTCACTATAATTAATTAGTAAGTATTTCATTAAATAATATATTTAAAAAATATAATATGATGATTTAGAACGGGCGGACTGACCTAATAGTTTGAATTGTGTTCTTACTAATTAAAAATGTAAATAAATAAACTATAATGAATAAATTAATTATAGGATTTGTTTTTTACAGATTGCCAGGAAACCAACATTTTAAGCACTTACGCTACTTATTTTATAAAGAACGTCAATTTATCTCAAAAATAATAACAAACTTATTTTATTAATCATTATAGATGTAAACGTTATATTTCAATTATATGTGCAGAATATTTATTTATATTTAAATGTACCTTATTAAAAAATACAATATTTTTATAATAAAAACTATTATAGGGTGTATATGAATTAACCTGCGGAAACTCATCACTCACACACACATATATATATAAGAGTAACAAAGACACTACGCTAGTGTCAATTTGACAAGTTTCTGTTTTATTTGTATCCCTGTTATCTATTGAAATAAGCATATATTTAATATATTTTTCTACGATTGCTATGAAAAGTTGACAATTAAGTTCTCGTTTGTCATCGTAAAGTTGACGTTTTCTGTGGAACAATCGAAAAAGACGTTAAATGCACGCGTTTCCAATGGCAACGCGCGAAAAAGATATTAAATGCGCGCTTATTTCAATAGTTACCAGGGATACAAACAAAACAGAAACTTGTCATATTGACAGTTGACAGAATGAATTTATTTTCAGTACGTATACGTTTTTGAATAATTTTAAGATGCAATCGTAGAAAAAATTATGTGTATTACGAGTGTAAAGTGTCTTTGTTCCTCTTACACTATTGCAGCTCTCTCCTTCGGCTCGCGCTGCAATTACCGTGTTCGAGTAACAAATAATCACTTACGCTCTTAATACACAAATAACTATTTTCGCGAGTTGCAATGGAAACGCGCGCATTTAACATCTTTTTCGCGCGTTGCCATTGTAGACACGAGACAAAGATATTTTTCGATTGTTTCACAGAAAACGTCAACTATACGATTACAAATGAGATCGTAATCTCATAGCAATCGTAGAAAAAAAAATTCCATGTTGAATTATGAAAATATGTGAATATGAAAGCCTATTATTTTCTATATCAAAACTATATATACTTAATTAATTTAGAATTTGGCATTTGATTTGCATTTCTGGTTTCACTCATATCATGCAGAGATTAATAATTATGTATCAAGTAGAATATGACAGCGATTTATTTAAAAAGCTAATAATATCTAGTCTACGCCCCTGTTCCGATTCACAGACTCTCTTATAAATTTAAGATTAAATTCTTACTGTAATCGAAAGTAAATTCTAAGGAACATTTAAAAAATTATATTACTTTTAAATTGCGCGCTGGCAATAGTTCATGGTAGTGAATTAAATAATGAATGTTTGCAGTTGGCAAACCTATCTTTGGAACTTACCTTGTCAACTACATTCAAGTCAGTGTTCTTTCGATAGTTATTCACTATGGTGAGTTGTGCTATGAATTTTTTGGAAATAAATATTACATTTTATTTTTATCATCCTTCAGCGTATTATTCTAAATTATAATTTATCGACTAATAAGATATTTGTAATATATTTGTGTTTAATATTTTTGAATATAATCCACAATTTCTGGAAAAATACTGCTATATTGTGTTTGACATAAACATTAGATTCCACATGTGAAATGTCGTTCAAGGATTTAACAGTTCTTATTTCTTGCAGTCCACTCACAAGAAGAAGACAAGGAAGCTTCGTGGACACGTAAGCCACGGCCATGGCCGCATTGGTGAGTTTTTCACAATTTTTATATTATGTGCTTACTAGAAAAGCTAACTCTACATTTATGTCAATCTTTCAACACGTATCAGCTCAGTTGTTACGGAATAAAATTAATTTTACCAGCATGCTTATTGTATTATTTTTATCTCTGTTCATTGTTATTGTTGTATAAAACAATCGTTTTGGAATTCTTTTAATTTATAGGAAAGCACCGTAAGCATCCCGGAGGTCGTGGTAACGCTGGTGGTATGCACCATCACAGAATCAACTTTGACAAGTACCATCCTGGATACTTCGGTAAAGTAAGTACATACTTTTTTTTACTTTTTAACTACTTATTTAAATGATGATATCAATAATTATTTCACCGGCAAAATGATATATAATGATTATTTTCTCCTCTGATGTATTAGTTACGAACAATTGCTTTTTTATCTTCCGATTGTTTTCTAATTTTTGCATTTATTGTCATGCAGCTCGGTATGAGAAATTATCATCTCAGAAAAAACACCAAGTGGTGCCCATCTCTCAACTTAGACAAATTATGGACACTTGTCAGTGAGCAGACCAGATTGAAATACAAGGATAACGCAGAAGGCAAAGCTCCAGTTATCGATATTGTTAAGGCTGTAAGTAGACCGCGAAAATAAATAATTCTGATTTGTTTTGACACAAAATTGTTCGTTTCAGGGTTACTACAAACTGCTGGGCAAGGGCAGAATTCCAAAACAACCCGTTATCGTTAAAGCTAAGTTCTTCTCAAAAGAAGCTGAACGCAAGATCAAGGCTGTTGGAGGAGCATGTGTGTTGTGTGCTTAAGTCTTTTGTACACTAATAAAATATTTAAAAATGTACACCTGGTATTTTGTTTTCCCAGATTTAAATTCATACCACACATTGAATTGTCGTAATGTATAATTTCATTACACAAATAAACTTAAGGTTTTTACAAATTATACAGCAATATTTTTCCTAATTTGTTTTGATTAATTTTGCTAAGATAATGAAAAAAAAACAACTTATTTGACTGGAGTTTTACAAACATTTATTGATGACAAATTTTTACAAAAAACTAGTTTTGTGGAGGAGGTGGAACTGGTAATACATTACCAAGAAGTGGCGGTGGGGCTGGAGGTGGAACAGGATTAAACATTGGAGCTCTAGGTGGTGGTGGTACAGGCAACATAGGAGGAGGAGGCACATTTCCTGGTAACATACCTGGAGGTCTACCTATTATAGTTACAGGTTTCTTCGCTTCATTTTTAAATGCAAATTGCAAGAAAAACTGTTTTGTATCTCTGTTCCAATGAGTCCAAAATTTATTATCTGACTTTTCAACTTCTCTACTTGGAACTTTAAATGCAATAGTCTCGTATGGTTCTGCAGCAAATAACAAATACTGCCATTTACGATCTGGAGGTTCGACTTTTTGTTCATACGCAGACATAAAACGATGCCTAGGATAAATATTATCAGAAATTTCTGGATAATCGATTTGAAATAGCAAACTTTGTTGCCCTGTTTCTGGATCTCTTTGCTTGGTTACTCGGTAACCAGGCCGACCAATTTTCACAAACTTTTTGGGTTCCACTCGCGGTTTTTCTGGAGCTAATTGTTGTGGAGCTTCTTTTGCTTCCTTGGCCGCACGTCGAGCTAAATTAGCTTGATGTTTTTTACCCTGAGTGTGAGCTAAGTAACTACCCTCATTGTTGTGTAAAGTCAAACACAGTTTACATTCATATGAACCTTAAAAAAATATATCTAAATATTATTTAAACAAAATTATTTTTAGAAGGGTATTTACCAAGGTGATTTTTCATAAAATATGGATCTTTCTGCAGATCTATTGTCTCTAAAGCAAGTTGGCGAAGACGTTCGCGGCGGTCCCGGTTTGTTTCGGACCATGATGCTACACCTCCACCGCCGGTTTTTCCACCGGGTCTATTTTGGAAATCCATTTTATTTCAGCAACACTTCTTTAGCACTAATTTATCATTATTTGGTTGTACAATCGTTCTACTAGTGTTGACAAATAACAATCACTAAATGCTAACGTCTGTGATGCCAACCTCAACGAAAAATATAATCGATTAAAAAAATCCCTAGATTAGAAAACAAGATGTATGTGAAATCAGCAATACTTTTTCCCAGCAATACACTAACCTACCTCAACTTTAGTCCTACCGTTCAAATGTATTGCTAGCTGTCAGTGATTGTTCCGCAGCAATACATCAGCCAGCAAGAGTTTCATTATTTCCTTAACTATTAAACTTGATCACGGGAAATTTACTATATTTGTAGACAATAATGTTTACTACAATAAACAAATAACTGAAAATTGATACATTGTTCCAAATAGAAGTATAAGACGTTTATACCCAGCAATAGATTTAAAGGAGCACTGCAGATACACAGTGAAATGACGTCATCAATATATACATCTTGTGTGATATGTGCCGTCTTCAGCAATAGATTTGATTTATTTCATCCCTGTTAAACTCTCAGCTATAAAATTTCGTGCACATATAAACAAATACATGTACTTCAATAACAAATCAACAAAAAAGTGAAATATTACGTTAAATGTGGCGTTATGGACACATTTATACCTAGCAATAGATTTCGATAAATCCGCCCCTATTTATTTCTCGTCTATGAAACTTCATATATGTATAAACAATTACATGTTCTTCAATAAACAATCAATAAAATAGTGAAAATTTAATTTAAATGAGTCGTTATGGACATATTTATACCTAGCAATAGATTACGATAAAACCACCCCTATTTATTTTACAGCTATGAAATTTCGTACACAAATAAACAATTACGTGTGCTACAATAAACAATCAATAAAATAGTGAACATTTAATTTGAATGAGCCGTTATGGACATATTTATACCTAGCAATAGATTACGATAAAACCACCCCTATTTATTTTACAGCTATGAAATTTCGTACACATATAAACAATTACGTGTGCTACAATAAACAATCAATAAAATAGTGAAAATTTAATTTAAATGAATCGTTATGGACATATTTATACCTAGCAATAGATTACGATAAAACCACCCCTATTTATTTTACAGCTGTGAAACTTCGTACCCATATAAACAATAATAAATACTACAATAACCAATAAACGAAACACTGATACATTGATCGAGTTAGGCGGCTGGGATTCAGTTCACGCAGCAATGACGTCACATCTTTCTCGTCATCCATGACGTTGGTCTACAGAGTACAATTCAGAAGTTTCGTTGTATTCATTAATAAATTACGATAAAACCGCCCCTAGTTCATTCCCAGCTATGAAATTTCGTACACATATAAACAATTACGTGTACTGCAATAAACAATCAATAAAAAAGTGAAAATTTAATTTAAATGAGCCGTTATGGACATATTTATACCTAGCAATAGATCCCGATAAAACCATCCCCATTAAATTTATGTTTATTTATTTTATTTTTTTTTATTAAAATACAATAGAAATTCAAGAATTGTTTCTCTATTTTTATGTTGAAAATTCAATCATATTTACTAGCTTTTATTTAAATTGAATGTTTACATACTTATTTCTGAATTTAAATATTTTAATTACTGATGAAATTCATAAACACTAATTTAGAAAACATATTTTGAATTAATGTTATTAAATATATGACATTTTTAATAAATAATATTTTTTATTCATAAAATACACTCCAGAACATTTTAATGTGCACTGGTTTGCTTGGAAGAATCACGTTGTGCGCATGCGCTGCGTGTTGAGTCCAAATGTAACGAACATGACAGGTAGTTTTGCTGCTAGAAAATTCGAGTTTTTCAATAAAAATATCAATAAATAATAATAAAATATAGTGCCTTTCGTAAGTATAGATGTTATTCTGACGATGTTGATACAAATTTTACCAGGAAATATAGTTTTTGATACTTGAAAATGTATCAACATTTTGTTACATAAATTGATTTGTACGCAACACGTATAGAGGATACAATAACATAGAAATATTACATTTCAACAATTAAATTTGAGATAAACGACTTTAACATCATATTTGAACATGATTTTTAGTAAATTTTCTTCAAAATCACAATAATATTTTTTCATATATTTACATTTAACAGTTATAAATATTATTTCTATTTCGAAAAACGTGATACATAAAAATGTATAAAAGTATTGATTTATTTTCTTTATTTTATGTACATTTATAAAAATATTCGATTTGTTCAAACGATAAATTTGCCGAAGTGAACATGTTTATTCCATAAATTTAGTCTTGTATGACGCTGTGTTGTTGAGTAATTAATTGTACGTTATTACAAAATACTGGTAAATAGTTAACTAGAACATTATTTTAATGTTTTCGATAGATATTTGTACTTAAAGTAGTGTAAAATGTATTTTGTAATACATAACATTTACAAGTGCTACGGCAACATAATTATGCATTTAATTAGTTGGTTTAACCAATTGTTAATTATTATTTCAAAACAATATTTTATTCATTTTGAGTATTTTTGTCAATTTTTATTTATAAAAATTTAGTTCAAATATTGTTAATCGAAAAATACATATTCATATTATTTATTATCATTTACATATACATATAAGTATTGCTTTGTATGCATTTAAATTGCTAAAAGTATTGATTTGGTGGCTAAACAAACGATAATTAGAAAAGTCAAGTTCAACTGCGCTCAACAAGCAAAGCCTTCAGCGATATAAATACAATCTTAATAATTATTACTCAATTCAGCCATTTTGTAGTCAGTGACCAGGTTCAAATTCAAGATTCAAAAGTCACGCGTGGTTAAAATCTCGAGTGAAAAAATTTGCATGGATTATTTTTTGTGTGCAGTGGTGTGTTTTTGCAACCACAGGTGATTCCGTGTTCTTATTGGTAGGTGCTGATGCCATTCGAAAGCCTTCAAAATAAATGAAATGGTGAATCTTTTACCTTGTAGGACACAGACAGCGGTTTCTGCGTGTCAGGCCTCCCGGAGACCTGCTCCTTGTCAACTAGCTCTGGTAGCTGGCTCCTTGATTCAAGTGACTTTCTAGGAAGCGATGCTCCCCGTTCGTCATTATCCAACTCAGGTTACCGAACTGTCATCACCTAAGAAAATGGTAAGAAGGTGAGTAATATCAAATAGAACTTTTTTTATTTTATCTCAAAATGTCTTGAAAGGCAACCATCTTCTCCAAAAAGTCTCAACATATTTTTAAGACTACCATCTTCCTCTATCATTTCCCAATTCATCTTGAAGACAACTATCTTCTCCAAAATGGAACAAACTTCTTGTGTTTATTTTCTCGAAGCTCAAATAATGTAGGTAAACCACAAATAAAATTATTTTTGATTTCAGGTGTTTTCGTCTTCCATGGGGAGACGCCTGCCTCCAATGTAGTCTCCCGTGCTACAAGGAAATCTTTAAAGTCTGGTACGTAAATTATAAAATAGCATAATAGAATATAAAAGAGATAAATATTAAAAATTAAAATAAAAGAAATTTAAGTTATTTGTTTTTGTTTAAAGTAATAAAATTCTTGCACATCTCGATCTTTTTAGTTAATCACGCCTTATACCTATTACTGCCGTTACAGATCTCGGTAACGTGGTGTTTTATTACAAGTATTTTTGTCCTAAAATAATTTATGTCCGGTTCAACACAGAAAATTAAAATAAATCTCCCTGAATAGTTTATTTTTAGCAGCGGTCATTGTATCGAATTTAGTGCTGGGGAATGAGGGCTAGTGGGCGAGTTATTGGATATCTGGATTAGAATCCACGTGAGTAAGATTTTTTTTTAACCGTCATCTTCTACTTAGACAGTAATCCGCGTTTTTTGTCTCCTTAGTACCAATGAGTTATGTCATGGTTGTTAACCTATAATGAAAATAATTTCCTTTTTTGCAGGAGCTCGTTGCGAATCCTGTGCATGCAGCAGGTTACTGCGGCCGCCCAGGGGTCCAAAACGACTATTTCATTCCGTGCTCATCACCGGCGAATGTATTCGTCGGGGAGAAGTGTGATTCATCTAAGGGGGTGAGTAGATGTTTTTGATTCTGAGTGATTGTAGCTTATCATTTATATACAGGCTGGTGACTCGCTCAGCCGGTCATAGGACTTTAACATGGGAAATCAGTTTTTTTGCAATTTCCTGCTTCCCTAATTATTTTCAAGCATTTATTTTTTTATTTTTTTTTGTTCAATTTCATGGCTATCAATATTTTCGACATTTTTATATTTAATTTCTGTCGTTACAGAGCACGTAAAAGTAATTCTGTTTATTGATTTAGATGCAGAATTTGATGCCCTAAAACTTTTATTTTAAGCGTTTTTGCTTAAAATAATTAGGGATGCAGTAAATTGATTTCCCATGTTAAAGTCCTATGACCGGCTGAGCGAGTCACCACCCTGTAGAATAGAAATTGTTAAGATGGAACATGTCTTGTTTATTTTCAGCTTCACCGCTGGCGTCGGCTGTTGTCCACCAACCGGTGGGTCAGTGTCACAGGATAGTTGTGCACCAGGTGGATGATGCGTTTCCTGTGGATTCGACTGCTACTGGAAGGTAGGAAGCCATATTTATTATCGATTAGCTTAACAAAAGTTAGCGGTTTCAATAAAATACGATTGTGTCTGAGTAATTGGGATTAAGCTGCATATCCAATTAGTAATTGCAATTAGCAATTATAATTAATAGTAACTATTTATTCCTTCTTCCAGGCGTAATCGGAGAGAAATGTGACCACTGTCCCTACCGCTGCGTACTAATCCAAGCCGTTGAAGAGTTCTCTATTGGAACCTGCAGAACAGGAGTCGAAGAATTGAAACAGAATGAGCTTCGCCAGAGAGCTAGCTATAGAAATGCAAGCGAGGTGCCTCTACGGCGACATGTACAACTTACTACTGAAGCACGCCAGGTACTTTTCTTTAAATACATTTTGTCAAAGAGAGTGGTTCTTCTGTTTTTCAATTAGTCATTAAAGCTTGCAGCAGCTGTCAAGCTCTTATTGCACTCCTGCGCTAATTGGCTTACGAATGCGATTGTTAGTTTAGCGTGGGAATTAGTACCGCATTAGTACCGATAGATACTGTAAACAAATCATTAGAAATACTTGGAGTGCTGGTGTTGCCTTAGATAAATAAATTGAAAATAAATAATATGTTTTTTCATTTCAGACAGGTGATGGTGACGGCGACGATCGCTCTCCAGAAACCTACTCTTCATGTCGGAAGAGAAGAGAATGGATTGCTCTTCTACGTGGCAGATCAGAAACATTTGCACTATGTGGCGCTGTTTATTATCAATGCTCCAGTGCGTGTTCAACTGCGACTTGGAGTCGGAATCAGACGGAAACTCCGTGCACGAAAATGTTCTGTCATTGGTGAGAATGTTATTTATAAATAAAATCACGCCTTTTACCCATCACTGGGAAATGAGCAAAAAATAAATTATTCACATATAAACATTTCACGTTTTAAATTTGTTTACTTTTATAAAAAATATAACAATAACCATTTATAATAATTAATTAAAAAAGTAAAATGAGAAATATTTTATTTGAAATGTAAATATCATGTGTATGTTTCAAGGTAACACAAAGGTTATAAGTTGTGTAATGAATTAGTCGCCCGAGTCATCATGCAACGAGCTCGAGCTCCGCACTTGCAAACAAGCAGAGCTGGTGTTCATACCATATCTCTTGCTAGTAAGTTGTTAGTGCTAGTGAAACGTTTTGATACATTATCAGTTAATATTAAGGGTGAGCAATTATATTTCTATCACTTTTATTACAAGTATTTTTCTTTTTACTAGCGGTCATTGTATTTTGTAAATAAAGTTAATCAAATACTTTTACCCTTTTGGGTAATTGTTTCCAATATTTAAAATATATAAGACTTTTCAAAGTTTTCTTAACAATATTTAAATTAGAGTGTACCTATTTTCATCATTTAAAACAATGACCTACAAATTTCACCACTAATAACCCAATAATGGATAAAAGATGTGATGATATAATTATACTTACAATTAATTAATTAATTAATTACACCATGCTAACACAAGAGACATTACTTTTTAAAATTTATTTCTACTCGACTGATTTTTGAAAAACTTGATATGTTTGACACCCGTTCTGTGTTAATTTAGGTGACTTTGGACAGCTGCAAGAAGTCTACCGAGAATCTGAAGTACGAGAAAACCGAGCTGGAGGAACCACCAATGGAGATGATGGCCCCGGGGACTTGACGTTTGATGGCGTGTCTGGACGTTTCACTTTCATTACTTTTTCAAGTGAGTGTATCTTTTAAAATTTAAATTGGCTGTAAATATCGTTAATTTTATTATTTTTCTGAGAGAAATAATAAAATGTCTGCTGAAACATGTACAAATGAACATTTTTTAAACGGCTGTAACTTTTAAACTAGTAAAGATAATTGAAATGGGTTTTAAATTTTGAACTCTCCATCTTTTCAACTATATTTATTCATATTTTTATTACGAAAATGTTTGTCGAAGATTAATTCTTTAATGAATGGATTGGTTTCAATATAAATTACGTTCCGCGTACATCTGTGTAAAAGCCATTTAATTGAGCCCTTGCCTTTGGAAAAGCGAAATTTCTTATTTTCTTCAGATTTTCAACTTTCTTGAGGCTAAATCTCAAGAACTAAACGACGACATATGAAGTTGTGCTCAACGGCATTAATTTTTTCGTGCTTCAATTAACTTGTAAACATATTTTCAGCCATTAACCATACACTTATATATTTCAAGTGAGTATATCTTTTAAATTTAAAGAGGAGCGTTAATTTGGACTGAAAATTTGGGTTGCCTATAGTTTTGTTTTGTAAATATGGCTAATTTTATAATTTTTCTGAGAGAAATAATAAAATGGTGGCTGAAATTCAGAATGACAGTTTTTCTATAATTTTAGATACAACATTTAGAAATTAGACATTTTTGAAACGGCTGTAACTTTGTAACCAGTAAAGAAATTATCGGGCTTAAAAATTCAATTCTACATTCCTTGAATTATAACTTGGGCTTCCCAAATCCACTGAGCCACACGTCACTTACGTCATTCATTAATTTGAGCATTTATGATTTGAATTTATAAACAAAAATTCGATTGTATCTGAAACTGCTGTAATTGGAATCAAGTTTCTCTGATTTGTACGTTACTATTGCATTGTTGTAATTTGTATAGGAACATCCACGGGCCTGGAATCATCATCTTGGAATAGTTTGTGTTCTATTTATTTATTATTCTTGATATAATAATGATAATAGTAAAGTATTTAGGGCAGTAGATTAAATCAATGACAACTTCCCCATAGGAATCTGTGTGGGTTTAGTCTTCTTCTTTCTTGGCTGTTGTCCAGCAGAGCAGGTTTACGGCGGTGTAGTTTGGGTGGTTATTATCTTATCATTCGTATATTAAGGTCGTTGTGTATCGCATGGTTCTTAAGGTTTTAGATTGAAATCTGTGTAAAATTTCAATATTTGAGTTGCTGGTTGTTCCCCACAGCACAGTATGACCAGATGGGTATTGCTTTAATTTTATATTTAGTTGTTGTCCATGTGCCACGTGCATCCCGAGGTATTTGGCATTATCAGCTTGCGGTATTGGTTAAGGTTGACTTGTGGGCATGTTCTTCGTTTCATGGTGAATGTGACGTGAATAGACTTACTTTCGTTGACTTTTATTCTCCATTTGTGAAGCCATCCTCGGCAGTGGCAGGTCGTTTGTGTAGGACAGGACCGAGGACGCTGCCCTGCGGTACTCCTGATTTTATTGCATAGCGAAGTGACGTCATCAATACGCACGACATCTGTCATTTCATTTATTTCACCCCTACTAAACTCTCAGCTATAAAATTTCGTACACATATAAACAATTACGTTTACTTCAATAAACTATCAACAAACATGTGAAAAGTTAGTTGAAATGAGGCGTTATGGACATACTTATACCTAGCAATAGATCCCGATAAAACCATCCCTATTAAATTTATTATTTTGATTTTTTTAAATTAAAGTACGATAGAAATTCAAGAATTGTTTCCCTATTTCTATGTTGTAAATTTAATCATATTTTAAGTACTAGTTCTTTTTTTAAATTCAATGTTTACATACTTATTTCTGTATTTAAATATTTTAATTACTGATGAAATTCATAAACACTAATTAAAAAAACAATTTTTGAATTAATGTTATTAAATATATGTCATTTTCAATAAATTATAATGTTTATACATAAAATACACTCCAAGACATTTTGATGTGCACTGGTTTGCGCGGAAGGTCGCTGGCGCTGCGTCGACTTCACAGTTCATAACTTGCAAGCGTGGTAGCTAGATGTGCTGCTAGAAAATTAGTGGTTTTAAGTAAAAATATCAATAAATATTAATAAAATACAGTGCCTTTCGTAAGTATAGATGTTATTCTGACGATTTTGATACAAATTTCACCTGGAAATATAGTTTTTGATAATTAAAAATGTATCAACATTTTATTACATAAATTACGTAACACATATATAGGATGCGATAACAGGAATATTACATTTCAACAATTAAATTTGATATAAACTGCTTTAACATCATATTTGAACATGATTTTTAATAAATTTTCTTTAAAATCACAATAATATTTTTGCATATCTTTAGATTTTAACAGTTATAAATAGTGTTTTTATTTCGAAAAGCGTGATATATATTATTTATTATTATTTACATACATAAATATTACTTTTTATACATGAAAATGTTTAAAAGTACTAAATTTGAAAGTATTTTCTTTATTTTATATAAATTTATAAAAGTATTTGATTTGTTCAAACGATAAATTTTCCGAAGTGAACCTGTTTATTCCATAAATTGAGTCTTGTATGACGCTGTGTTGTTGAATGTTGCTGGATAAATAATTGTACGTTATAACAAAATACTGGTAAATAGTTAACGAGAACATTATTCTAATATTTTCGGTAGATATTTGTACTTCAAAATAGTGTAAAATGTACTTTGTAATACATAACAGCTACAAGTGTTACGACATCTTAATAATGTATTTAACTAGTTGGTTTTGCCAATTGTTATTATTATTTCAAAACAATATTCTATTCATTTATAAAAATTTAATTCAAATATTGTTAATGGCTAAATACGTATTCATGTTATTTATTATCATTTGCTTTCTATATATTTAAATTGGTGAAGTATTGATTTGATGGCTGCTGAAACAATAATTAAAAACAAGTCTGTGCGTATTCAAGTTCACCTGCACTCAACAAGCAGCGTTTACAAATACAGTCTTAATAATATTTACTCAATTCAGCCATTTTGTAGTTGGTGATGGCATTCGAAAGCCTTCTAAATGGTAGGTTCTTTTTTTAAAGCATTTTAGAGCTATTCTATTAATTGTTTTCTCTGTTATCATTATTAACTTTAATAAATGATATGAAGTGTGTTACTAATATATTGTTTTTATGTTTATAGGGACATCACGGGACCTGCAAGCATCCTCAGCGTGTATCTACACCCCGGAGGCATCAGCAAAGACTAGTTTGAATATTAAATCTGTTGCTCTCAACATTAGTAATGTAAGAACATTGTTATTTTTTAATTATTTGTTTAATATTTATTTGAGAATTTGTGAAATAAATTCATATTCAGTTTAAAATAATAATGATGAATAGTAACTAGATATTTGTTAATGATAACGCTAGTAAATTGTTAGCTAGTGTCAGTTATTATGAAGGGTAATTAACTATATTTTTAATTGTTAAACCTTCCGGAATTATTTTGGTCAAAAATATTTCAAGTTAAAGTTGGATAGATATAAATAAATGTTCTGTCCTAAAATAATGAAAATGAATCTCCCTGAATAGACTAGCGGTCATTGTATTGAATTGAGTGCTGGTGAATGAGGGGAATGAGGGGGAGGCACCTGGGAGGAGGGAAGCCATGTTTATTATCGATTAGCTAAACAAAAGTTAGCGGTAATTAGCAATTACAATTAATAGTAAGTGTTTATTGTTTGTTCCAGGCGTAATCGGAGAGAAATGCGAGCACACCACAACGACATGAAACCCTCCGTGGAGAGAAGAGATTGGAACTTGCAGAACCGGAGTCGAGGAATTTAAACAGAATGAGCTTCGCCAGAGAGCAGCTGTCCTGCTCTTATTGCATTCCTGCGCTGATTGGGAATTGGTACCGATCGATATTTTAAACAAATCATTAGAAATACTTGGAGAGCTGGTGTTGACTCAGACAGCAAACACCGTGGTGATGGTGTCGACGACGATCGCTCTTCAGAAACCTACTCTTCATGTCGGCAGCAAGAGAAGAGAATGGAATCAGAAGGAAATGTTCTGGCATTGGTGAGAAACTTATTTATAAATCAAATCACGCCTTTTACCCATTACTGGGAAATTATTCACGTATAAACGTTTCACGTTTTAAATTTGTTTACTTTTATAAAAAATATATAACAATAATAATTTATAAGAATTAATGAAAAAAGTAAAATGAGAAATATTTTATTTGAAATGTAGACATGTTGTGTATGTTTCAATGTATTGAGTTGTATAATGAATTAGTCGCCCGAGTCATCATGCAACGAGCTCGAGCTCCGCACTTGCAAACAAAACGCTGAGCAGAGCTGGTGTTCATACCACATCTCTTGCAAATGTAAGAAAATTGAATATTTTTTCATTATTTCATGGTAAATGATAACGCTAGTGAGTTGTTAGTGCTAGTGACACGTGTTGCTACTGATTATCAGTTAGTATTAAGGGTGAGCAACTAGATTTCCATCACTTTTATTACAAGTATTTTTCTTTTTACTAACTGTCATTGTATTTTATAAATACTTTTACTATTTTCGGTAATTGTTTACAATATTTAAAATATTTAAGACTTTTAAAAGTTTTCTGAACAATATTTAAATTGAATTGAAAACAATGACCTACAAATTTCACCACTAACAACCCAATAATGGGTAAAAGATGTGATGATATAATTATACTTTCAATTAATTAATTAATTACATCATCCTAACACAAGAGACATTGCTTTTTAAAATGTATTTGTACTCGACTGGTTTGACACCCACTCTGTGTGAATTTAGGTGACTTTGGACAGCTGCTAGAAGACTACCGAGAATTTGAAGTACGAGAAAACCGAGCTGGAGGAACCAGCAATGGAGATGATGGCCCCGGGGACTTGACGTTTGATGGTGTGTACTTTTTCAAGTGAGTGTATCTTTTAAAATTTGAATTGCCTGTAAATATGGTTAATTTTATTATTTTTCTGCGAGTAAAGATAATAGAAATTTGTTTTAAATTTTGAATTCTCCATCTTTTCAGCTATATTTAATCATATTTTTATTATGAAAATGTTTGTTGAAGATTGATTCTTTGATGAATGGATTGGTTTCAATATAAACCTACGTTCCGCGCACATCTGTGTAAAAGCCATTTAATTGAGCCCTTGGCCTAAATAATTTTGTTGAACGATTAAATATTCTTCTAGAAGTATTTTGATTTGGTAAATTACGTAAAACATTAATTTTCTCGTGCTTCAATTAACTTGTAAACATATTTTCAGTCATTAACCATACACTTATACAGGGTGTTTCACAACTTAGAGCAAAAAATTAAAGGGTATATTCTGTACGACGTGCTGATCATAAAACAATTTTTTTTTTAAATTCGAAAAATTAAGGGTTGTTAAGCTAAAACATTTTTTGTAGTACTGCACTGGATTCGCTTTCCTATTAAACACAAACAATGAAGTAGGTATCAACTGCGAAAGAATAATTACACAATTCAATTATTAGCAGTTATTTATATTAGAATTTTATTTAATTAATAACTTTAACATAATAATCCACCCAGTGGCAGTGGCAACGAACAATTTTGGACTGAGAAACATGGAAAATAGTTTTGCGATTTAAAAAAAAAATCTTTTTGTTTCATGATCAGCACGTTATGGACATACTTATACCTAGCAATAGATCCCGATAAAACCATCCCTATTAAATTTATTATTTAGATTTTTTTTATAAAAGTACGATAGAAATTCAAGTATTGTTTCCCTATTTCTATGTTGTAAATTTAATCATATTTTAAGTACTAGTTTTTTTTTAAATTCAATGTTTACATACTTATTTCTGTATTTAAATATTTTAATTACTGATGAAATTCATAAACACTAATTTAAAAAACAATTTTTGAATTAATGTTATTAAATATATGTCATTTTCAATAAATTATAATTTTTATACATAAAATACACTCGACGACATTTTGATGCGCACTGGTTTGCGCGGAAGGTCGCTGGCGCTGCGTCGACTTCACAGTTCATAACTTGCAAGCGTGGTAGCTAGATGTGCTGCTAGAAAATTAGTGGTTTTAACTAAAAATATCAATAAATATTAATAAAATAATTCGTAAGTATAGATGTTATTCTGACGATTTTGATACAAATTTCACCTGGAAATATAGTTTTTGATCATTAAAAATGTATCAACATTTTATTACATAAATTACGTAACACATATATAGGATGCGATAACAGGAATATTACATTTCAACAATTAAATTTGATATAAACGGCTTCAACATCATATTTGAACATGATTTTTAATAAATTTTCTTTAAAATCACAATAATATTTTTGCAATCTTTAGATTTTAATAGTTATAAATAGTGCTTTTATTTCGAAAAGCGTGATATATATTATTTATTATTATTTACATACATAAATATTACTTTTTATACATGAAAATGTTTAAAAGTACTAAATTTGAAAGAATTTTCTTTATTTTATATAAATTTATAAAAGTATTTGATTTGTTCAAACGATAAATTTACCGAAGTGAACCTGTTTATTCCATAAATTTAGTCTTTTATGACGCTGTGTTGTTGAATGTTGCTGGATAAAATAATTGTACGTTATAACAAAATACTGGTAAATAGTTAACGAGAACATTATTCTAATATTTTCGATAGATATTTGTATTTAAATAAATAAATAAATAAATATATCATCACGCCTTTTACCCATTACTGAGTGTGGCACTCTGCCTAAGCAGATCTCTGTAAGTGATATATTTTGTCGCGTGAAATGCGGTTACCAGCCGTCAAATCACGGCCCTCAAAGATATTAGATGGTGTAAAATGTACTTTGTAATAAATAACAGCTACAAGTGTTACGACATCTTAATAATGTATTTAACTAGTTGGTTTTGCCAATTGTTATTATTATTTCAAAACAATATTCTATTCATTTATAAAAATTTAATTCAAATATTGTTAATGGCTAAATACGTATTCATGTTATTTATTATCATTTGCTTTCTATATATTTAAATTGGTGAAGTATTGATTTGATGGCTGCTGAAACAATAATTAAAAACAAGTCTGTGCGTATTCAAGTTCACCTGCACTCAACAAGCAGCGTTTACAAATACAGTCTTAATAATATTTACTCAATTCAGCCATTTTGTAGTTGGTGATGGCATTCGAAAGCCTTCTAAATGGTAGGTTCTTTTTTTAAAGCATTTTAGAGCTATTCTATTAATTGTTTTCTCTGTTATCATTATTAACTTTAATAAATGATATGAAGTGTGTTACTAATATATTGTTTTTATGTTTATAGGGACATCACGGGACCTGCAAGCATCCTCAGCGTGTATCTACACCCCGGAGGCATCAGCAAAGACTAGTTTGAATATTAAATCTGTTGCTCTCAACATTAGTAATGTAAGAACATTGTTATTTTTTAATTATTTGTTTAATATTTATTTGAGAATTTGTGAAATAAATTCATATTCAGTTTAAAATAATAATGATGAATAGTAACTAGATATTTGTTAATGATAACGCTAGTAAATTGTTAGCTAGTGTCAGTTATTATGAAGGGTAATTAACTATATTTTTAATTGTTAAACCTTCCGGAATTATTTTGGTCAAAAATATTTCAAGTTAAAGTTGGATAGATATAAATAAATGTTCTGTCCTAAAATAATGAAAATGAATCTCCCTGAATAGACTAGCGGTCATTGTATTGAATTGAGTGCTGGTGAATGAGGGGAATGAGGGGGAGGCACCTGGGAGGAGGGAAGCCATGTTTATTATCGATTAGCTAAACAAAAGTTAGCGGTAATTAGCAATTACAATTAATAGTAAGTGTTTATTGTTTGTTCCAGGCGTAATCGGAGAGAAATGCGAGCACACCACAACGACATGAAACCCTCCGTGGAGAGAAGAGATTGGAACTTGCAGAACCGGAGTCGAGGAATTTAAACAGAATGAGCTTCGCCAGAGAGCAGCTGTCCTGCTCTTATTGCATTCCTGCGCTGATTGGGAATTGGTACCGATCGATATTTTAAACAAATCATTAGAAATACTTGGAGAGCTGGTGTTGACTCAGGCAGCAAACACCGTGGTGATGGTGTCGACGACGATCGCTCTTCAGAAACCTACTCTTCATGTCGGCAGCAAGAGAAGAGAATGGAATCAGACGGAAATGTTCTGGCATTGGTGAGAAACTTATTTATAAATCAAATCACGCCTTTTACCCCATTACTGGGAAATTATTCACGTATAAACGTTTCACGTTTTAAATTTGTTTACTTTTATAAAAAATATATAACAATAATAATTTATAAGAATTAATGAAAAAAGTAAAATGAGAAATATTTTATTTGAAATGTAGACATGTTGTGTAAGTTTCAATGTATTGAGTTGTGTCATCAATTAATTAGTCGCTCGAGTCATCATGCAACGAGCTCGAGCTCCGCACTTGCAAACAAAACACTGACCAGAGCTGGTCGCTTGAAAATAATCACGTGCTAGTTAGTTGTTAGTGCGAGTGGCTGTGATTTGACCCAATAATGGGTAAAAGGTGTGGTGATTTAGTTATACATTCAATTAATTAATTAATTACAACATCCTAACACAAGAGAGTTGATATGTTTGACACCTGCTCTGTGTTCATTCAGGTGACTTTGGACAGCTGCAAGAAGTCGACGGAGAATCTGGAGCACTAGGAAGTCGAGCTGGAGGAGATGATGACCCCGGGGACTTGATGTTTGATGGCGTGTCCGGCCGCTTCACTTCCAGTACTTTTGCAGGTGAGTGTATCTTTTAAAATTTAAATTTGCTGTAAATATGTCTGCTGTAACTTTTAAACTTGTCAAGATAATTGAAATTGGTTTTAAATTTTGAATTCTCCATCTTTTCAATTATATTTAATCATATTTTTATTATGATGTTTGTCGATGCTTGATTCTTTCAATTTAAACCTACGTTCCGCGTACATCTGTGTAAAAGCCATTTATTTGAGTCCTTGGCCTAAATAATTTTGTTGGACGATTAATTATTCTTCTAGAAGTATTTTCATTTGGTAAATTACGTAAAACATTAATTGTCTCGTGCTTCAATTAACTTGTAAACATATATTCAGTCATTAACCAGACACTTATATATTTGTTAATTAAAAAACTAATATGATGGATTGTAATTGCCCAAAATCTGCAATTGCAGATTAGGCATGTGCGTACTGAACCCCCTTTACAGTTCAACGTTTTATGAATAGGTGGCAGTAGTATGTTAGTTGTCAGAAACTGATATTTGACATGTAAACTACATTTGTAAACTGATGTGATATTAAACTAAAATATTGTTAATTACCAACAAAATGTAGTAGAATAAGTAAGTTTGAATTTAAATTAATTTATAATGCGCCAATATCGTTTTTAGGTATGGATTTCATGCACAAAACATAGACAGATGTCAGGGAATGAAAACAACATTTGTCGACTTTAAAACCAATTATTATGGAAGACAATGTTTACAATCACCACAAATCAACGACAAAACCAACTTGTGGACCTGGTGCACCAGGTTGTAGATGCACAGTGAAACCGCCAAACAGGTGAGATGATTTTTTATTTATATTTTTGGGGCTTTATTTTTTGTTTCTTTGTACTTTTAAAATATCTCAATTAGTACAAGATTTACGCGCTGCTAAATAAATTAAATTATTTTTTAATTTAATTACTTTTTAAACAATGAGTGTATCTTTTAAACGGCTAAATGTGTGTTTCCTTTTACTATTTCTAGTATACTCACTATCAAAAGTTATCATGATTATGAAACTTAAAATAAACATGATAAAGGGTGCCTATGCTATGTTACTAACACATTGTTTGTATGTTTATATGGACATCATCAAGATGTTGAAGTAGCTAGTGTCATTGGAGCTGCCGCCATCCAGAGCTTGGAGCAGCTGGAGCTGGTGTCACCGTGGACAATATCATCAATGTAAGTACATTGTTATTTTTTTAATTATTTGGGTAAAAACAATAATAATAATGATGGTGAATGATTAGTAACTGACAATCTACTAAATATTCATTAATGATAACGGTAGTACATTATGAGCTAGTCAAGGGTGATTAATTATAAAGCTTGTCCCAGAAAAAAATGTCTCCTATAATTTTTAACTAAAAACCATATAATTAAATTAATTTTTTAAAAACTATTGAAGACTTTATTGATCAACAACTAAATAGTATACCTATAATAGCATATATTTACATTTTAATTATGATTCATCCAAAATTTGCTCAATTTTCTTTTCAGCCCTTTCATTAAAATTTGTACAGCATAATCAGATATCATTTTTGTAATTTGTTTCCACTTATATTTGAAATTATCGACAGAATTGAGTGGTTTCTTATATTTTAATAATTTCTGCTTCATATGGGGCCAATATTTTTTGATTGGACGCAATTCAGGACAATTTGTAGGATTTTCAGATTTATGTACAAATTCTATATGTGGGGTTTCTTTTATACCAATCAATGACATTTTTTGTGTAATGACATGTTGCCAAATCTGGCCAAAATAGTATTGGTGTGTTATAAAGGGCAATAATCATCTTTCAAGACACTCGCTTAAATATCTTTCGCCGTTGATTGTCGATGTCGAAAAATAAGGCATACTGCGTTTGCCACAGGAACAAATGGCCTGCCATACAAGCATCTTTTTTGAGAATTTTTCTATTTCAATTACCTTCAATTAGCTACTAACAGATTTTCTGAACTTTCCAGAATAATAATAATAATGACTTGGTCGAGATTTTAATTCAAGTTAACAATACGTTTCGACATCCATGATAACACATAATTTTTTTTGATATCACTTTAAAGTAAAGTTTTCTTGATCTTCATTTTGTGTTAGTTTCTTGCTTAGTATTCCTGTTAGGCACTTTTGTTTTTTTTTAAATACTTTATAGAATTCTTTAGCTTAATTTTCTGAACTGTTGCTTTAGTAGTTTCAAATTTCTTAGCCAAATCTGTCACAGAAAGGTTTTTATTTTCACACAAAGCCTTTAAGACATTTTCTCAATATTTTAATTTACAAATCCAGGTTTGCATCCACTTCCACATTATTTTGTGTATCACCCGTTTCATTATATCTTCTTAACACCCTTTGAACAGTCCTTGTTGTAGATTTTAACTCTAAAGCTACGTTTCTTGTGGATATATGCCTATTTTGAACACATTTGTACAAAATATTTTCGCGCAATTGTTTGTGTTTCGATGGCATCTTTGTATACTAAATTGTATGAAAGTTGTCAACTAATTGTTTTTGTATAATGCATAGCCAAATAATAAAAACGCATCACATAAAATTTTGTATATCTATAAAAGCAGTATACGAAAAGGCCCAAAACTAAGCGACAATTTTTTCTGGGACAAGCTTTATTTTACTTTTACAATTATTTTTCTCATAAAATAATTGATGTCCGGTTCAAAGCAGAAAATTAAAATTAATCTCCTTTAATCATTTGATTTTACTAACGGTGACTTTTACCCAATATTTAAAATATATGAGTTTTAAAAATGTTGTTTACAACATTTAACTTTGAAGAGATTTGAAAATGTGGACTGTCTATAATTTTGTTTGTAAATCTGGCGAATTTTATTAATTTTCTGAGAGAAAATATGAATGACAGTTTTTCCGTAACTTTAGATCAACATGTTTTAAAAATGGCTGTATTTTAGTAACCAGTCAACCGGGTTTCAACATTCAATTCCTCATCTATTGACTATAGTTTCATCCCTTAATATCAACCCTCCAGAAAATAATTAATTTTAAAATAAACGTTATTGAAGCGAGGATGGTTGGGTTGGGTTGAGAACAGGGTTCGAAGATATATATCGATCGATATATATCATGATATTTATTTTGATATATATCGTCATATTTTTGCAATGATATATATCCATTATATAAAAATATGAAATAGTTTTTGAGATATAGCCTCCGGAGAAGTGAAATTTTTAGAATTTTTCAGTTTTTCTACTTTTCCGAGGCTATATCTCAAAAACTAAATGTGATATGAAAACGCGCTCAACGGCATTAATTTTCTCGTGCTTCAGTTAACTTATAAACATAGTTTCAGCGATTTTTATTTTTTTTCAATTTTCCGCCAAATAAATCGCAAAAAGCGGTTTTTTAACATTTTCTCGAAAACCAGAAGTCATATGCATTTGAAGATTGCACCACTGGATTCAGTGGGTCAAAATACATATGTATGTAAATTTTCGTTTTAATAATCCTACGATTAAGGATTTTTGGGAAAATTGAATTAAAATCTGAAAAAACCAAAGGGGTACCCCTTAGGAAATAATTAAAAATATTAAATTGCATAAAATTGTATGAAAATTAGCTTATAAGTCAATTCGGACACGGGGAATTCAACGCCGTTGAGCACATTTCCATATCTTGTTTAGTTTTTGAGATATAACCTCCGAAAAAGTGAAATTTTTAGAATTTTTCAGTTTTTCTAAATGTGTACAAAAACTAAAATTAAAAAATAAATATCCAAAAAGTGATATTTATCTGATATATATCCTATATATCAGATATTTTGATATTTATTATAAATATCATGATATTTACGAACCCTGGTTGAGAATGTTCTGTGAATGTCGCAGTGGACAATTATTCACAATTGGTTTAAACATATAATTTTATTTTGATAATTTACTATTCTTTAATATTAAAAATTACTTTTAAAGATTGTTTAGTATTTTTAATGATAAATGCTCATATTAAATT
The DNA here is from genome assembly GCA_947425015.1 of Pterostichus niger. Lineage (NCBI taxonomy): Eukaryota > Metazoa > Arthropoda > Insecta > Coleoptera > Carabidae > Pterostichus > Pterostichus niger. The sequence goes on along the minus strand of OX380344.1, from coordinate 23,950,732 downwards.
GAGTTTTGCAGTTTACGCAAATTATCTGAATGCGGCATTCAGTCCCAGGACTCGAGCGCCATGCCCACGCTGTCCACCGGTTGCTTCAACACACTTCAGGAATAAAAGATAAGTACAAGTTTAAATTTTAATTAGTTTAAAAAATGAGAAAAGAAATTATTAATAATTGATTTAGAATTTTATTGAGACACAACCTTGACATACATCTGCTGTCTTTTAATTTAATTTATTGTTTGATGTGAGAAATATTTGTTTAACGGTTTAAAAGTAAATTGCTTTAATTTCTAGAAACTTTATTATTTTACTTTTGTTTATACTAAATAATAATATATTAATAACATTAATAATTTCTAATAATAATAACAGTAAACTGAGTAATATTGTATTTGAAGTGTATGTTAGATGTGTGCATGTTTCAAATTCACTTTAATTTCATTCATTGGTTGTGAGTGTGTCATCAAATAGGTCACCGCTGCGAGTCTGCAACAAGAAGCTCACTTGCCAAACAAACGTCGTCGTCGAGTAATTTAACTTTTGTCTGCCTTATTTAAAGGCCATAACCGATATCGTATCGTGGGCTTGATTTATAGTTATACTATAAGATCAACTTCTCGAGTCGATATCGTGTTTGTTTTTATTGTTTACTCACTACGTACATTTTAATTTAGTTAGTTAGTTGCTGCCTTAATAGGAGGCCATCCTAACTGTGTGTAGTTCCTTTCGTGGGGTTGATTTATTACTATAAATCAATTTTACGAATCGAAATTGTGTAGATCGATATCTATCGTGGGTTTGATTTGAAATCAACCTCACGAGTCGATATCGTGTATTTTGTATTATCCACCAAAAAACGCAGGTCCCACGTGGGGCCCCAACATACATCCCATCACCAGGAGGCAAGTTTGTAAGCGTTTCGCGATGCGGGTGGGGCGAGTCCCTCGCGAGCGTGCTGCTGTGTGTAGCTAGAAGGTGTAAGCCGATGCCTTGGGTGGTCGAGTTATCGAATCACAGGAACCATATTGTCCAATGAGTCATTGGGAGATCTAGACATAATTCGACTGTTCGAGCACTGCGAAATCTTCCCAGCAGTCGGGTAGGTTGGTAGGCGGTGAACCGAGAGGTCGTGGGCACGGAATATGCTCAACGTTTTTGCTAACTTGACAAGCACGCTTCGGTTGCTTTGTCGTAGATTCGTAGCTAGTCGTTGGCAAAAACTTAGGTAAGATAGGGTAGGTAGGGAGAAGAAGATGGCACCTTTACTGAAGACTACGTAAAATGTGAGTCTCTTTCAGGTTCTTCCTAACACTTGACCGATATCTTATCGTGGATATGATTTATAGTTACACTATAAGATCATATTCACGAGTCAATCAGCCTTATTCTTGTGACCATTGTATTCAATACAATATCATAAACTTTACAATCACGATTACAAGGTACTTTAAGACATTGTAATAATTTGGTATTCTCGTGACCACCTTGTAAACAACAAAATAAGATATTGTATGAATTACGATATTGTAATCTATACAAGTATGAAAGCAATAATAATTGTTACCAACATAAAATGCAATTATTTTGATGGATGAAAAACTGTTTGAAATTATTTTAAAGTGATATTAAATAATTGAATTGTTGTATATTTACACTTAATGCTTTAAAATTAAAAGAACATTTAATAAAAATGTGATATTGTAGAAAATAAAAATTATTTTTCATTTACGTGTGTTGGTATCCCATATTGGAACTTTGACGTTTGATAGTTATTTTTAACCTCACAAACTAAACAAAATCATGGCAACAAAGAAGAAAGTTAGTAAAACCCAGCAGCAAATATATTTAGAGTATAAACCAACATACTGTTTTACGAACTGGAAAATTAAATCCTAATATGACACCAGAGTCAGTAAAAAAGTTGTGGTTAGAACTCAAGCTAAAAATTATATGAACTACCTCATTGCGGCTTGGGGAGTGCGGACCCTGTACTGTAATTGGGATTAAATTCCTGTTGTACAGCGTAACATAAATAAATAAATAATCTAAAATAAATTGTTGAATATTTAAAAGAAACCTAACCATTTAAATCTTTACAGTAAGCAACAATTGATAGCAATAATACCTTTAAATTTTTCGGAATACTTATTTCATCTCTTTGTGAATCTTTTAAATATGGTGCTACTCGTATTTCCAAAATAATATCATGTGCTACTTGTCGCGAGAGCCTATAATTTCCTTTAAAAATGTTTTCGGGCAGTGTAAGTGGATCACTAGTATCCCTTAATTATCTTCTTGAAACCCTTAAGTTTTGTCTTTTAAAAGACCACAAAAATATATAAATAAATAAATATATCATCACGCCTTTTACCCATTACTGGGTGTGGCACTCTGCCTAAGCTGATCTCGGTAAGTGATATATAGTATCGCGTAAAGTGTGGTTACCAGCCGTCAAATCACGCCCCCCAAAGATATTAGTGGAGGACTCCACAGGGGTAGATTTAAATTGGTGAAAATCAACCACAAAAATAAGGTTAATTATACATATATATATATTATTATTATTATTGTTATTATTATTACTATTTTCCTCATTTTGTAGAATGTCAATTAGTAGTAGAAATCCATAATTTGCCATGTTCCACTAATATTTCACTACTATAGTTAATATTTTTCAACAAACAATTTGCCTAGCAAGTCGTCGAAGTAGTTGCTGAGATTACAATAAGTTTATGCAATTATCTTATTCAATGCAATTGTCAGTTTTATAAAATTGGTCACTAGAATACCACACTCGACTAGTTCTTGTAATGTATAAGATATTGCATTCTATGCAAGATCGTATTCAATGCAATGGTCACGTGAATACGAATTTTCATAATTATTGTAAAGTTTACAATAATCGTATTTTATAAGATATTGTATCGAATACAATGGTCACGAGAATAAGGCTGTATATCGTGTTTTTTATCTACGTACATTTAAATTTAGTTAGTTTAGTTTCTGCCTTGTTAGAAGGCCTTCCTAACAACTGTGTAGTTCTTTTCGTGGGGTTGATTTATTACTATAAATCAATTTTACGAATCGAAATTGGTTAGAACAATATCTATCGTGGGGTTGATTTATTTCCATAAATCAATTTTACGAATTGATATTGTGATATCTATCGTGGGTTTGATGTGTAATCAACCTCACGAGTCGATATCGGATGTTTTGTATTGTCCACCATAAAACGCTGGCCCCACGTGGGGCCCCATCATAGCGTTTCGCGGTTGCTTTGTTGTAGATTCGTAGCTAGTCTTTGACAAAAACTTAGTTAAGATAGGGTAGGTAGGGAGAAGAAGGACACCATCATTGAAAACTTACTGTTTTTCAAGGAGTATTTGTACTTGTTTTTAATAATATTTTGTTGCTAGGTGCGGTGGTGAATGAAGAAAACCAACGTTTCCTGTTGGTGATTACATCAAAATGCTGGGAAGATTCATCAGCAACAGAATCAACAGCTTCTCTTCAAACATATCAGAAGATGACTGCAAAGTCAACGCAGAATGTCGTCAAGACCGCTGCCTCCAACATCAATATAAGATAATTATTAGTTTTAAGTGGGTTGTATTTAATCGAGCACCAAAATATCAGCTTTAAATAATTCAGATTCAATATCCAAAATACTAGACTTTGCTAATCTGTTTATCAATTTAAATATCTAATATTTGTATTTGCTATTTGCCATATTAGCATTTAATTTTCCATGAAGCTTATTTACTATTATATTTAAAAATCAGTTAGTAATTTTTTTATGCTTAATTATTATTTTTAGTATTCATTTAATTATTTCAGACTATCAAAATATAATTTAACTAGGGTTAAAAATATATATATTTGGTGTTTAATAAATATATTTCTGGCAAGAGCAACACTGTTCTTATTGATTATTGATGATACGATGATTTCGGTGCTCATTTAAATTATTCCCTTTTTAAATTATTTGGGTAAAAGTCTGTTAAAAACATTAGTAAATATGTTGTTTTAAATTAATATAAAATAGCGCAATTGTGTACAAGGGAGAATGTGAGTGAAAGTGGACAGAGAGTGATTGATCTTATTCTGTGTGATGAATGATTGATGCGCGGTTTTTCAGTTCATTCTGACATTTATATGTCATAATTATTTGTCGCAATTTTGTTGAGCGACTTGGTCGTGTTTGAAGACCTAAAATAATTAGAAATGTAGTAAAACCGTCAGAAGGGTATCATTAGAAATATATTACAATATACACTTTTCTATTTACTATTTCATATACAATTTAATTCTTTTATTATTGAGTTAATTTGTAATTTTACGTATTCCTCTTTTTCTGCCAATTTGCACCAATTTTTAATTGTCTGCCCCTATTAATTTTCTCTTTAAAATTATTTAAACTTTTGCTAGAATTTTAATGAACACGTACCTGACGTAGAACTTAAATTTAATCTTGTACATTATTAATATTTTTATCTTTGGACTAGAGAACTTTTAAAATTTTGGCCCTACAGTATTAAATGAGGCTGAAATTTCCTCCCAACACTTTTCTTCCTTTTAACACAATACTTTATCAGTTTTTTTTCATTCTATACATGTTTTTAACTCTCACTAAATCTATTAATAATTCAACTTCATTGGTGGAAAAATTTGCAGCTCTTTTAATATTTTCCATCATGTGTATATAAATATATTTCTTATTTTACCTGTGACAGAATATGAACTGAGGCAATGATTATAATTTTCTCAGAATCCCAAATTACACAACACCATAAAATTATTTAGACATTGAGTTTAGGTTCAGCTGAACTAGATTAATTTGAAAAGTTATAAACAAAAAAATGTTGAGGCTCAAGTTCAAGGTTCAACTGAAAAACCGAGCATGAGAAGTGTATTTGATGGTGTCGCGTATACGTCTGGATAAAAGTTGGTGAATGAGGGTGTATAATGAGGATGTTAGAGATATGTCTGTTGAGTAAATAAATGAATGAATGAATGGTACGAATGATGAATTATATTGTGGAATGAATCAGATGAGAATGATGTTGCGTGTAAAGAATGGCAAGGCTCCCGGCTTGAATGAGATGTTGATGTATGGAGGTGAGAGGTTATTTGACTCCTGGTGATTGGAAATGCGCGCACGCAGTTAGAGTGTTTGAAGGTAGCGAGGCTGCGGTAGTGTCTGCGTTACCTGGTGCGGATGGTGTTGTTGTAAATGATTTCAATAAATGAAGCAGAAAACGATTTCAATAATGTTAATTAATGATAATTTGTTAGTAGAATTAATAAATTAAAGTACTTAGTAGTTAGTTTTATAAATTTGGCAATAACATTTATTGGTAGATATGGTTTACAAAACAAATTTACAAACACTTATATATGGTACAAATACAAACACATTGTTAATAGAGAGAGGGACTGTTTAGGGAATTTCCGTTTAATGACAACGTCTATGAAAGTTGAGTTTAGAACATCTAAATATTCATTCATTAGTTTCTGGTCGGCCCTAACGGCTTTCTTAATTTTAAAAGCTTCAAGGAAAGTGAATCGATATCCTTTCCTTTTTATATGTAGAACTGACAAATTACATATAGAACTTTTATGATAAAAATCTATCAAGTGTTTAGCTAGATTAGACTGGGAACTTTTGATCATATAATTATAACAATACTCTTTAAATCTAGTCTGGAAACTTGGTCCTGTTTGCTCTATATAAACAAATTCACAATCTTTACATTTAATTTAACAAAGTTTATTATTATTAGTATATAATGTCAAATTTCCTCCAATTCTTGGCCATACTACGATTCATGCCATTAACATAATTTAATTTTTTATAAATTGTTTTAAATGTAGTTTCAAAGTGTGCAGGATAAAATTAATTTCTTGTAATTAATCTAATTTTCTTATTTATTAGCTTCACAGTGATTGACTATTGTTTGCTGCAATATTTAAAATGATTATAATTCAGATCATCAGATAAATTATAAAACGTTGCTATGATACAAATTAGTGGGTTTCCTGTAAATACTAAAATTAAATGTATTGTTAATGTGTTGGATAGTAATGGCCAAGATATTTATGCTTTTATTAACTTTCACTTCAGTGGTGAATTATGTAGTTGTTGCTCCTGGTGTAAAGGGATTAAAACATCGTCGATATATCTATACCAAAAATGTAAATATTTTAGGAGGTATTTATTGGAATTGAGGCATATATATTCTCAAAATTGTTTACGAATATTTCGGATAATAAAGACCCTCATTTTGTTAATTGCAAATGTCACCAAATAGCAAAAATAATTTGTTTGTAGACAAACTTCCAGCAAATTTAAAACCTCCCGAGTTATGGTTAACTTCAAGCTGTTTTTAATGAAAATTGGAATGGAAGTAAATTCCCAAAACTCCCTCTCTCCATTAACAGAGTTAGTTTGTATTTGAACTACATATAAGTGTTTGCAAAACCATTTCTAAATTCATGAAACAAAATCCCAAGTGTTTTTATTTATTAATTTTAAATCATGTTTCGCCGAATGCAAACAGCTTCATTAATTGAAATGATGAATGTGTTAGTGTTTGAGAAGAGCGATTGCAATGTTTTGGTGATGAATGATGTGAGATTGGAGATGAAATGAATGTGTTTGTATATTATGGTAGTATGTGATGGAGGTATGAACGTATTAATTGAAAGATTGAAAGAAGAGTATCAGTGGGATGTAAGGTGCTCTGGGAACATTTGTTCAGAATACGTTGGTGTATGTTTTATGATAACTCTGAGATTGACATGAATGTTGTTGAAAGAGTGAGTATAAGTCAGATGAGATAGTTTAGGAATGTGGAACGTGTGTCGAATGGAAGATATGAATGAACTTGTATGAAAGAATTTATGAATGTATATGTATGTATTTATTTATGAAGAGTTGATGGTAGATTTAGCATGTGGTTGAAGCAAGGATGACTGAATGTTTCAGGGGTTTGTGTTACCCCATTTAATAAGATATAGCGTGATGCTCTGTATAATAATTATCTTTACATATTTATTATTTGTTTAAACTATATAATAATGAATGATTCACTTTAAAATTATAATGATGAATCGTTCTCATCTGTAACACAATACTTTGCTAGCTGACAATTTATTATACATACACATATATTTTTTATTGTAACATTAGCAGATTGTCAGCTACTGAAACATTGTGATACAGAGACAGTTAGTATAAAAAACAAACAAATTACGGATGATTAACTAGATTTTTCATTGTTAAACATTCCGGCATTATTTTATAGAAGTATATTTGAAGTAAATGATTGATATAAATAAATTTGAATCAGTTTTATTTTAATTATTATTCTCTAAACAACTTATGGCCGATTTAAATAAAGTTAATCAAATCATCCTCCATCGATTATTTATACTAACAGTCAACATATTTTGTAAATAAAGATAATGAAATACTTTTACCCAAAATAATTGTATCAAAGTATTAATTCTAAAAGTTTCCATTATAATAATTAAATTGATTTCTTTTTAAAAATTGGGTAAACTGACAGAATTGATATTTACTAATGATAATAACAAATATATTTTAAGTAGATAGTTGACAATAACTTTGTTTAACACATATTTATTCTTTAAGAATAAGAAATAGATACCTATTGTAATAAGTTATACATACATCTTATTACAATATTCTTTATTCTTAAAAAATAAATATGTTTTGAAGAGATTTATTGTGAATTATTTAATTTAAAATAGAGTTTTTATTGTTTAAGATTAATAAGTAAATAATATTATTGTAATTTAATATGTAAAAATAATAACAAATATATTTTAAATAGATAGTTTACAATAACTTTGTTTAACACATATTTATTGTTTAAGAATAAGAAATAGGGTACCCATTGTAATAAGTTAACATATATCTTATTACAATATTCCTTATTCTTAAAGAATAAATCTGTTTTGAAGAGATTTATTGTGAATTATTTAATTTAAAATATAGTTTTTATTGTTTAAGATAAATAAGTAATATTATTGTAATTAAATATGTAAAAACAATAATAACTATGTTTTAAATAGATAAGTTTACAATAACTCTATTTAAAACATAATTATTCTTTAAGAATAAGAAATATTGCAATAAGTTGTTTGCGAAAACATACATCTTATTACAATATTTCTTATACTTTAAGAATAAATGTTTTAAACAGAGTTCTTGTAAATATATCAATTTAAATCATAGTTCTCTTATTGTTTAAAATAAATAAATTGTACTTGTAATAATAATTGTGAAATAAAATGTAAGTAACACTTGTATACAACTTTGAAATAATAATAAATGTTTATTTATACATACCTTGTTTTTTTTTAATTTTAGGACTGGTGCTGCCATCTGTTGGAGAATTTGTGAACTAAGTTGATATAATTAAATTTAATTGGATTAATTAAAACTAATTGGATTAATTAAATTTAATTGGATTAATTATTTTATTTTTGACCGGTGCTGCCATCTGTTGACAAATTTGTGAAATACGTCAATTCAATTGAATTTGAAATTCATTTCAGGGGAATTTAAAATATATAAAACAAATTTTGTTTCTTTCTTTCTACAATCTAAATGAATTTAAAATATATAAAACAAATTTTGTTTCTTTCTTTCTACAATCTAAATGAATTTAAAATATATAAAACAAATTTTGTTTCTTTCTTTCTACAATCTAAATGAATTTAAAATATATAAAACAAATTTTGTTTCTTTCTTTCTACAATCTAAATGAATTTAAAATATATAAAACAAATTTTGTTTCTTTCTTTCTACAATCTAAATGAATTTAAAATATATAAAACAAATTTTGTTTCTTTCTTTCTACAATCTAAATGAATTTAAAATATATAAAACAAATTTTGTTTCTTTCTTTCTACAATCTAAATGAATTTAAAATATATAAAACAAATTTTGTTTCTTTCTTTCTACAATCTAAATGAATTTAAAATATATAAAACAAATTTTGTTTCTTTCTTTCTACAATCTAAATGAATTTAAAATATATAAAACAAATTTTGTTTCTTTCTTTCTACAATCTAAATGAATTTAAAATATATAAAACAAATTTTGTTTCTTTCTTTCTACAATCTAAATGAATTTAAAATATATAAAACAAATTTTGTTTCTTTCTTTCTACAATCTAAATGAATTTAAAATATATAAAACAAATTTTGTTTCTTTCTTTCTACAATCTAAATGAATTTAAAATATATAAAACAAATTTTGTTTCTTTCTTTCTACAATCTAAATGAATTTAAAATATATAAAACAAATTTTGTTTCTTTCTTTCTACAATCTAAATGAATTTAAAATATATAAAACAAATTTTGTTTCTTTCTTTCTACAATCTAAATGAATTTAAAATATATAAAACAAATTTTGTTTCTTTCTTTCTACAATCTAAATGAATTTAAAATATATAAAACAAATTTTGTTTCTTTCTTTCTACAATCTAAATGAATTTAAAATATATAAAACAAATTTTGTTTCTTTCTTTCTACAATCTAAATGAATTTAAAATATATAAAACAAATTTTGTTTCTTTCTTTCTACAATCTAAATGAATTTAAAATATATAAAACAAATTTTGTTTCTTTCTTTCTACAATCTAAATGAATTTAAAATATATAAAACAAATTTTGTTTCTTTCTTTCTACAATCTAAATGAATTTAAAATATATAAAACAAATTTTGTTTCTTTCTTTCTACAATCTAAATGAATTTAAAATATATAAAACAAATTTTGTTTCTTTCTTTCTACAATCTAAATGAATTTAAAATATATAAAACAAATTTTGTTTCTTTCTTTCTACAATCTAAATGAATTTAAAATATATAAAACAAATTTTGTTTCTTTCTTTCTACAATCTAAATGAATTTAAAATATATAAAACAAATTTTGTTTCTTTCTTTCTACAATCTAAATGAATTTAAAATATATAAAACAAATTTTGTTTCTTTCTTTCTACAATCTAAATGAATTTAAAATATATAAAACAAATTTTGTTTCTTTCTTTCTACAATCTAAATGAATTTAAAATATATAAAACAAATTTTGTTTCTTTCTTTCTACAATCTAAATGAATTTAAAATATATAAAACAAATTTTGTTTCTTTCTTTCTACAATCTAAATGAATTTAAAATATATAAAACAAATTTTGTTTCTTTCTTTCTACAATCTAAATGAATTTAAAATATATAAAACAAATTTTGTTTCTTTCTTTCTACAATCTAAATGAATTTAAAATATATAAAACAAATTTTGTTTCTTTCTTTCTACAATCTAAATGAATTTAAAATATATAAAACAAATTTTGTTTCTTTCTTTCTACAATCTAAATGAATTTAAAATATATAAAACAAATTTTGTTTCTTTCTTTCTACAATCTAAATGAATTTAAAATATATAAAACAAATTTTGTTTCTTTCTTTCTACAATCTAAATGAATTTAAAATATATAAAACAAATTTTGTTTCTTTCTTTCTACAATCTAAATGAATTTAAAATATATAAAACAAATTTTGTTTCTTTCTTTCTACAATCTAAATGAATTTAAAATATATAAAACAAATTTTGTTTCTTTCTTTCTACAATCTAAATGAATTTAAAATATATAAAACAAATTTTGTTTCTTTCTTTCTACAATCTAAATGAATTTAAAATATATAAAACAAATTTTGTTTCTTTCTTTCTACAATCTAAATGAATTTAAAATATATAAAACAAATTTTGTTTCTTTCTTTCTACAATCTAAATGAATTTAAAATATATAAAACAAATTTTGTTTCTTTCTTTCTACAATCTAAATGAATTTAAAATATATAAAACAAATTTTGTTTCTTTCTTTCTACAATCTAAATGAATTTAAAATATATAAAACAAATTTTGTTTCTTTCTTTCTACAATCTAAATGAATTTAAAATATATAAAACAAATTTTGTTTCTTTCTTTCTACAATCTAAATGAATTTAAAATATATAAAACAAATTTTGTTTCTTTCTTTCTACAATCTAAATGAATTTAAAATATATAAAACAAATTTTGTTTCTTTCTTTCTACAATCTAAATGAATTTAAAATATATAAAACAAATTTTGTTTCTTTCTTTCTACAATCTAAATGAATTTAAAATATATAAAACAAATTTTGTTTCTTTCTTTCTACAATCTAAATGAATTTAAAATATATAAAACAAATTTTGTTTCTTTCTTTCTACAATCTAAATGAATTTAAAATATATAAAACAAATTTTGTTTCTTTCTTTCTACAATCTAAATGAATTTAAAATATATAAAACAAATTTTGTTTCTTTCTTTCTACAATCTAAATGAATTTAAAATATATAAAACAAATTTTGTTTCTTTCTTTCTACAATCTAAATGAATTTAAAATATATAAAACAAATTTTGTTTCTTTCTTTCTACAATCTAAATGAATTTAAAATATATAAAACAAATTTTGTTTCTTTCTTTCTACAATCTAAATGAATTTAAAATATATAAAACAAATTTTGTTTCTTTCTTTCTACAATCTAAATGAATTTAAAATATATAAAACAAATTTTGTTTCTTTCTTTCTACAATCATATTTGCAATTTACTTAGAATTATTTTTTTTATTTTATATGTGCAATTGACATATTTGCAATTTACTTAGAATTATTTTTTTTATTTTATATGTGCAATTGACATATTTGCAATTTACTTAGAATTATTTTTTTTATTTTATATGTGCAATTGACATATTTGCAATTTACTTAGAATTATTTTTTTTATTTTATATGTGCAATTGACATATTTGCAATTTACTTAGAATTATTTTTTTTATTTTATATGTGCAATTGACATATTTGCAATTTACTTAGAATTATTTTTTTTATTTTATATGTGCAATTGACATATTTGCAATTTACTTAGAATTATTTTTTTTATTTTATATGTGCAATTGACATATTTGCAATTTACTTAGAATTATTTTTTTTATTTTATATGTGCAATTGACATATTTGCAATTTACTTAGAATTATTTTTTTTATTTTATATGTGCAATTGACATATTTGCAATTTACTTAGAATTATTTTTTTTATTTTATATGTGCAATTGACATATTTGCAATTTACTTAGAATTATTTTTTTTATTTTATATGTGCAATTGACATATTTGCAATTTACTTAGAATTATTTTTTTTATTTTATATGTGCAATTGACATATTTGCAATTTACTTAGAATTATTTTTTTTATTTTATATGTGCAATTGACATATTTGCAATTTACTTAGAATTATTTTTTTTATTTTATATGTGCAATTGACATATTTGCAATTTACTTAGAATTATTTTTTTTATTTTATATGTGCAATTGACATATTTGCAATTTACTTAGAATTATTTTTTTTATTTTATATGTGCAATTGACATATTTGCAATTTACTTAGAATTATTTTTTTATTTTATATGTGCAATTGACATATTTGCAATTTACTTAGAATTATTTTTTTATTTTATATGTGCAATTGACATATTTGCAATTTACTTAGAATT